>CM038222.1:131356397-132021590 GCA_021442155.1 Cymbidium sinense | reverse complement strand
CATGCTCTAATCCCTTAGGGAGTGAGTTTAAGAACTTAGTCTCTTTTCTAACTAAACAACAGCCTAGCCATCTTGCAATACATAAGACTTGGCCACATGGATTTAAAGCTTAGGAGGAGTTAGCCATGATCTGAATATAATCCAAAGCCGGGTGATTTATTCTCTCTTGTGAAGGTAAACCATATACCCATTTTTGCCTCAGATTTAGGTGCTGCCCTCGCCAAATCTCCCTTAGGATGAGGTAGCTATTTCCTGGCTACAAGCATAAATCCTCACATCTTAGCCATTTATATAATCTTATGTTATGGGATTATAAGTCCTAGTATTCTAATAAAATGTCAACTCAAACAATTAACTCTCTTCAATTTCAATAATATAAAGCCCAACCATAGGATAAATTGGATTGCTCACTAGGTTTCTTAGTATCATAAGCATTCCCTACTCATCTCTTTTGGCTTCCAAAATAAGTCTCTTCTTTTGATTTATCCTATTTGATTTTCCAACATAACCAATCCTTTGATAGTCTTAACCTTGAAATCTTTTGATACCCTAATTGTCTACTTTAATCGAGAGTATTCTTAAGAAATTCTCATTCCTTATGATGTAATTAACTATGGGGGCTTTCCTCCATAGGGAACTTAATGAACCCGGCTTAAAATAAACCCTACTTTACTTTTCCATGTAAGTAGGGGAAAGATCTATGGTATATTCGAAGACCCATCATGCCTTATGAGTCCTTATTAGGTGATTAGGTCCATTATAGGGTGGTGATTTTTATCTTTCGAGATAGTACATCATTCCTTAATATCATACTCAATCATTTCAATAAGTACCCTATAAGATCTACGTGGTGTCCCACAACTCAAAAATAAACACCACAGATTTTTTGGCAACTTCATTGGGGATTGTTCCTCTCTCCATCTTTAGTACACAATTATTGTCTCCAAGCATCAATAAAATATAAGCCCAATACTATCTTTTTTTCCGTTGGCACTTAGTTTATTTCATTCTTAAATGAAGCTAGCCAACATTCTTTAGGTTTAGGACCTCACCCATGTAGGTCTTTAAACCCTTATTGTCCCCAACAACAATAACAATAACAACAACAACAAGCCTTAATCCCACTAGGTGCCACATGAATTCTTCTTCGTCGCAGTGTCCTATTATGTGTCAAATTCTCATTTAATTCAAGTATACTAAGATCATTTTTTATACATCTTAACCAAGTCTTTTAGGTCTACCTCTACCTTTCTTAACATAAGGCAAATCTAATGCATCTACTCTCCTAATCCATCTGACGGCCGACGCTTTATGTGGCCAAACCATCTAAGGTGACTCTCCCTAATCTTATCTACCACTCCACAACTTTTCCCAAACATACTCATTTTGCATTCTATCTCTAAGAGTAAACCCACTCATCCACCTAAGCATCCTCATCTCTAACACTTAACTTAGTCTTATGCTTCTTTTATTGGCCAACATTCTCGCACCATAAGTCATTGCGTCTTACCACCATCTTATAAAATTTTTCCTTAAGTTTAAGTAGAACTTTTCTATCACATAATAGGCCAGATGCATTCCTCCACTTAACCATCCAACTTGAATTCTACTAATAACATCTCCATCTATTTCACCATCATTTTGAACAATAGAGTAACTTCAATTGCTCATCATATTAATGACTTGATCACCTAAAGTCACAACACTACCAATAAAAATAACCAAACATAAAATTTAGAACCTCTTACCACTAGCTTGGTGAAGTAAGGTTCATCCTATGCTTAACAAAATCCCAATAAAGTCCAAAGTAAAAACATTCTTTTAAAAAATTTTCGAAGTCTTTTCAAAATAAAAATCATATGAACCCCATTTAACATAATCCAATTTGTTAAATGGAGGTTCTCTCTTTAAAATCAAAATTAAATAAAGAGAAAAAAAATCTTTTCTCCAAAAAATTTTAAACCCCTTTCAAAATAAATTTAATTGAACCCCACTTAGCATACCCAAATTCGTTAAGTGAAGCTTCATTTTTTAAAATCAAAATTAAATCAAATAAAACCTCTTCTCCAAAAATAAATATCAAAACTACTTTTTTCAAACAAAATTAACGAATTTCGTTTAACATACTCAAATTTGTTAAATAATAGTTCTCTTTCAAAATCAAAATCAAACAACGCCAAAAAGAAAAAAGAAAAAACCTAAATTTTTGAACCTACCATCATTTAAAAAGTAAAGTACCAAAACTTCTTAAGTCCTAGTCAAAGAGCTCTGAACTTATAGTCATATTAATATTTGACAAGTGAGGTTCCAAAGAAATTCTCTTCAAAATCTCCAAATCAAAATCTAATTATCTGAACCCCCTTATCATATTTAAATTTGATGAGTGGGTCCAAATTGTTTAAATCTATCAAGAATGTCTAAATTAAATTTGATATAGAGCTTGAAAAACTTAAGATGACTTATGATAATGCAATATTCATTATTATTGGTCACAAAGTTATGGATCATTAAAAACTTTTATGATGAAATTCAACTTAAAACCAAGATGTGGATTTCCACCCTAAAGGAGAAAGGTCATAGAGATTCCTTCAGGGGCCAAGAATGAATTTGACAAGGATTTTGAGTATGTCTTATTTATTCTAGATAAGTATGACTCAAATGACTTGAATCCTAAATCCTAAAAGAAGACAACTCTCAAAATAATGATCGTAATCCATAAAATAGCAGTATTGATGGGCTTGATGCTTTAATGATTCCAACTCGGGTAGAGATACCCCCATTCTAAGCTTTCATGGTGTCACTATCAATAAAGGGTTAGAATCATCAAATTTTAAAGGTCTAATGGGATAAACTTTGGACAAAAAAAAAAGAGAGACAGAGTAGGTAAACATCAATTCTACCTCTCTTTCAGAAGATATCACAGAAGTCAATTATTGTAGTGGTAGGGTCTTACCACTTTGATCAACACCATAGGAAGAAGCAAACCAATCGTTAGAAATAATCAAATTCTAAACCCTTCTTAAGATACACCTCACAATCCAAAATAAGAGCATCAAATTGTTCTGAAGGTTAATATTAAGGTCCTAAACTATCTTGGAAAGTTTGCCCACTAAGCTAAGTAATAAGTGCGCTCTCACATTCTATAAAGAGATAGAAAAGTATTTAATTCTTCCTTGCTCAGTTAGTGGCAACCTCCTAGAGTCATATTCAACATATAATATTCTATGGAAAAGAAAAGACAAGCAATCTCCTCTAGAGAACACAATATAAACAAAGACTCAAAAAAAGTGAGAGAGAGAGAGAGACAAAAAAAATGAAATTCAAAAAAGAAAAAAAAAGGAGAAAGAGAAGAAAGAAAAAAAGAAAAAGTAAAGCATCGGTAATACTCATTGATTTAGAATCCAAAGGATAAATCATGTGTATGAGGTGTAAATTCAAGAAAAAAAGAAAAATAATATATAAGATAAATTTCGAGTCAAATTTTGACAAATCTGAGTTAAATGGTAAAAAAAAAGGTTCTAAAAGGATGATTCGTGTATGATATGACTAGAAACTTAGTAAGTATGGGAGCTCATTGATTCCAATTCTACTATCTCATGATATTATTATAGGATTGGAAGTTAAGAGTTGCTCCTAACCTCTAGCAATATATATATATATATATATGAGATTTCAAATTTTGCACTTCATATCTTTTTCTTCAAGCTTGAAAGAGGATTCAACAGTTGTAGATAGACGTGCAAATAAAGTAATAAAATCATATTTTTCGTAGTCTATCTACTTTGCTCAAAGAATTTTGAAGACTTTAAAATAGAGAATGCACTCCCTGAAAAAAACAAAAAAAGAGGATCATTAACCAATAAGTTTCAAGAAATTAACCTCAAAACATAAAGAGAGTCCACCCACCCTCCCAACATCCACATATGATAAGTTAGAAGGAAAATGCTAATGACTTGGTTAGGTTACTTTTGTAGTTTAAAGATTGCTTTACCTAAGACCATTATAAAGTACCCAAGACATATCCAAAGGTAGCAATCTATAAACTCAAAATTTAACTTATTGCTATTTCTATTTTACAAACTTTTGATGCAAAGAAGAGGATCAAAGTTTGAAGTTAACTTTATTGAAGAAGAAAGATACTACCATGATTTCCCAACATTATTCCTAATCAAAGGAAGAACATTCAACCGCACACATACATCAATTTTGAAGATCAAGATAGGCATGTCTTGAAGACTAATTCACATTACCTATATCAAATTTAATAGAAGATATAGCCTCTATTTTGGAGTCTCCTCATTCAAGGATGGGTTAAATGATGTTGGAGGATGAGAGGTCATTCAGATTTATAATTTTCATCGAGATTTACTGCTATAAGGTCATGCCTTTCAACCTTAAAAAATGTTGGTGCCACATACCAGGGGTCATGACTCGAATCTTTGACTAACTCATTCATCACCAAGTCGAATGCTATGTTGACAATCTCATGGTCAAAAGCAAAGAAAGGAAGTCCATCTTTAAGATTTGAGTAGTTGTCTTCTAATTATGATACTACAACCTAAAGATGAATCCCCTAAAGTATACCATTAGGATGGCTTTAGGAAGTTTATAGGGCTTGTAGTAAAGCATCATGGGATAAAAAAAATTGATCTAAAAGAGATTAAAGTGATATTAGAGATGCAACCTCCAAAAAAATAAAAAATTAAAAATTAAAAATTAAAAAAATAAAAAGAAAGAAGAAAAAAAAGAGAAAAAAGGAGGGGCTCAACACAATTAAAATCATTTCAAGAAAGGTTGTATTCTAAGATACTTAATCTCTCTTTTTTTTTTGGTAGGTGTCAATCATTCACTACTTTGATAAAGAAAGTATATCAAGTTCTAAAGGATGATAAGTTTCAATACTCATTCAAAATCATAAGGTAATATTTCATGACACCTCTATTGGCCCCTCCATTCGCTTAGCCACTAGTTTAAGGCTATATTCATTTAGGGTATAACTCTTCTTGTTAAAATTTATCATCAATAATCAAAATTACAAAACTCTATGCATCGATTGAAAAGCTTGAAGGTCTTAAAAAAATGAAGAGAGATCTCAATTAACGTTGAATATAGATGGTTTAAACTCTTTCAAAGTTAGTCTATCTCAAAACTCTCCAAATCAAGATTTTGTTTTTGATCATTAAAAGGCCTACTTTGGTGCTTTGAAGGATGGAAAGTAGTTTAAACCACTATAATAAGAGAGTGTCTTGTATTTCTATGTCAACAAACACTACTTCAAAAGCCTTACACTCAATATCAACTTCCAAATTTGGAGAATAATTCAAGTAGTTGGAATAAGAAATTTCTTTCATTCAAATACAAATTAGAGCATAATATTTGAGAAGCCTTGGTGAATTTCTTTCACTAAGGATGATCAATTCCTTTGATTGGGTCCCAAGGATTTTGGAGAAAGAACATTATTCTTAGTTGTTCTTGTTCCATTTGCACACACCAAAAGAAATTTTAAAAAATTTAAAAATTTAAAAAATAATAAATTAAATAAAAAAATAAAAATAAAAATAATCAAAATCAATTCCTTAGTAAAGTTATGTTTTCACGTCTACATTGGTTGAGTTCGAATAAAAATAATAATAATAAAATTAAAAAAAATCAATCTACAACCACCCTTCAAAATTCCTTATCAATCTAAACATTTCTTCAAACTTACATCAAAAACTCAATATTTATCTCCAATGCATTTAGGGTAGGTGTAAGAGAACCCAGGCAGCATCTCATCCTTCATCAACACAAACTACAAACGATCATCCAGTGCTATTAGGATAGGTGTAAGAGAACCCAAGAGGCATCCTATTTCACTAGTACAACAAGTTAGGTGTAAGAGCGACATCATTTCGGTGGAATCACATTGCCCATGTGGCACCATTTCATCCATTCTTCAATATGTTTAGGTAGGTATAAGGAACCCAAGAGGCATCCTATCCCTCCACAACACAAACACAAACTACAAACGATCCTCTAGTGCTATTAAGATAGGTGTAAGAGAACCCATGAGGCATCATATTTCGACTAGTACAACTAAGTTAGGTGTAAAAGAACCCAAGTGACATCCTTTCTTGGTGGAGTCGCAATTGCCCATGCGGCACCATTTCATCTATTCTTCTGCGTGTTTAGGATAGCTGTAAGAGAACCCAAGCAACATCTTATTTCCTCTTTCACAACACAAACAAACACATATCTTTTATCTCGGGCTATTTTAATGTGGGAGTAAGCCCCCCGTACAACTCACTCATTAGCTGCTCTAGATCGGGCTGACATGCTACCTTACTAGTGTGTCACCCTAGTAGTCACTTATCTAGCGGATGTGAGTTCCCTCGCTTTCTTCCTGACTTGATCATTGCAAACCAACCAGTGCCTTGTTAGTTTGATAGACCTTACTGTGCAGTTGGTAAGCTGCCCTATGTTAACTTTGTTTAAGAGGATGTAAGCCTACACGCTTTCTTCTTGGACTAGCCAATATGCATTGATTGGGTCGAGTATATTTGAGGTTTAGGATAAGTCCCCCAGCAGCTCCTTTCCTCCTAACTACTTTAAGCTTAGGTATAATCCTTACAGACTCGTTAGTAGTCCCTAGGTTGGATAGCCCTGGTAGAAGACACATTATCTTAGCAACCCCACTTAAGGGAGATGTACACCCATTCATTCTAGACCGATTATCGCAAACCGATTGGCACCTTAGGTTGGTTGGTTATTTCCATGCTGACAACGACTCACCCGGTGGATACACCACTCTTGATAGATATGAGTCCCCGTGCTTTCTCGAAGTTGGCCACCAAATACCTACAAGCTTTCTTTTACAAGGTTTTGGATAAATACCCTAGTGGCACATCCCCTGTGGGCACTCTATTTGGATCACGTCCTTATTGACCCCATTTAGACACTACCCCGATTATTTTTGGATTGGACAATCCCTCTTTTCTAGTAACTACCTATGTGGTTGGAGAATTTGTTCGATGCCAGATTCTCCCTTGGTCCAGTAAGTCTAAGATAAGACTAGGCTGATATGAGCTCCTTCTCAGTGTGGTCCCTCACAAACCAATAGAGTCCATGCAAATATAAAATAAACAAAATATATATTTGCTTATGGATTAGAAATTCAAGGCCCCAATGGCCCTTTTCCAAGCAGACATCCTAGGGCAGTGTCAGTAAAACTCGCTATAGGAATTGCCTGACTACTTTGAGTTGAGATAAGTCCTCGCATCGGTACTCTCTCAGTAGTCACCCTTAGGTCGGGTTCAACTTGTTGTGCCACCAACGAGTTATCCCGGTGGTCATCTTTGCTTTGAAAAATATAAGTCTATTATACATTCTTTCCAAAGACGATCATCAAACCAACGCAGCCAGTCGTGCCCATAAAGCAAGCGACCGATCACCCCAAGTGGTTCTTTATTTAGGAAGATGTGAGTCCCTGCTTTCTCTAACTTGACCATTACAAATCAAAAGACACCCTTAGTTGGTTGGTTTCTACCTAACGGCTGGTAAACTATCCATTTGGATTTATAAATTTAAGATAGGTCTAGGCTGATATTAGCTCCTTCTTAGTAGACATCGCATCAGTGAGTCCATCTAAAAAAATTAATTAATTATTCTTGAGTCGATATGAGTCCACACCATTCATTCAAATAGCCGGGTGATTGATTTGTCATCATCGACAGATCACCCCAACGACCAATCCCTACTTTGAAGATGTAAGTCTAGTATGCTTTCTTCCTAGTACAGTCGTTGCACACCAAAAGGCAACCCATTAGCCCGGATAGTCCCACCTTGTGGCTGGTAGACTGCCCCTTTAGATTTATAAATCTGAGATAGGTCAAAGCCGACATAGCCCCTTCTTAGTGGGTCCATCGTAAGCCAACAGGGTCCACAATATAACACACCAAATTAAATTAAATTAAATCAAATCAAATTAATATAAATCAAAATAATCATCAGAACTACTCTTGAGTTGAGGTAAGATCCTTAGCGGCGCTCACTCAGTAGTCGCCCTAGGTCGGGATTGATTTTTTGCGCCATCAACAGATCACCCCAACGGCTTTTTCCTCCTTTGGAAAATGTAAGTCTGCTACACTTTCTTTCTAGCAGTCATTGTGTATTTAAAGGCAACCCTTAGGTTATTCTACCTTATGGCGTATACTACCCCTTTGGACTTATAAATCTAAGACAGGCCAAGGCCTTTATGGCTTATTCTTAGTGTGGTCCATCGCACACCAAGTCCATAACAAAATAAATTCAAAACCAACCTCTCTAATGAAGTCAAATTAAACATATTGGATAAACTAAACTTATCCAGAGCGAGGCGCAAATCAAATTAGCCTCCCAGTGGAGTCTAGATCTAAATAAAATAAATTTAACCGAGTGTACATCCCTGTCAGATATTCCCTCAGTCCAGAACTCTTCTCCCTAGTGGAGTCATAACAAATTAAACCAACATCCATATTAAAGTCTAATCAAATAAATCAAAGAAATTCAATCAAATTATCCCGCAGAGTCTAAGCTTCCCTATCATACCCAATCCCTAGCAGATTTGAGCACATATCCCTGGATATGCATCCACATCAATTAAAATAAAACAAATTAAAATCAATTCGATCTTGATCCCCATCAGATTATAGATTTTTATCCCTAGTGGATACACACCCAAACAAATCATACTCATAATCAAACTCATATCCATATCCCCAGTGGATAGCTCGAACCTATTTCACTAGAGGAAGGTTTATGTACTCAATCTCCAATGAATTCTTTCTTGCTCTCTTATGCCCTTGGCATAAAGAGGGCTGCATTGCACTAAGTTCATGATTCTATCTACCTCTCGGGTATAGGTATAAATCATTTTTGTTAGTGTTTACAATCTTCTTGATGGATCATTTCGATCAATGAATACGCCAATGTGTGTGCCATACGCATTATTGGGGTCCTTTTATTAACCTCACTTTTGGAGTGAGCTCAATCTTCTCTAGACTTAGGACTCTTCTAGATACTAAAAACTCCTTAGTCATAAGACACTTCTAGTGATTAGGTGAATGCTTAACCTAAGTCTAGAGACTTAGAAGGGTTAATCATAGGATTAGGCCATGCCTTAGGACTTAAAGAAATCACCTATCCTATAGCCTAAACCCAATCTAGATACACTTTCTCAAATCAAATCCAGATTCAAATCTCAAACCAAACCTCAAATTCAAATTCAAATTCCAAATCCATATCCCAAATTTGACTCCAAATGATTGAAACCCATAATCAAGTTTTCATGCATTTAGACAGACAAAATCTCATAGCCTGTGTCAAAATAAAGAGTTCAAAAGAATCAAATAAATTTGATAAAATTTGCATTAGGTTAAGTCAAGAATTCATACCACTCATGCTTTAGTCTCTTAGGGAGTGAGTTTAAGTACTTAATCTCTTTTCTAAATAAACAATAGCCTAGCCATATTGTAATACATAAGACTTAGCCACATAGATTTAAAGCGTAGGAGGAGTTAGCCACTCAGCGATAATAAGTACAAAGAATTGGGTGGTTTATTCTCTTATGGAGGTAAATCCATATACCCATTTTACCTTAGATTTAGGTCGTGCATCTGCCAAGCTCCCTATCTTAGGATCAAGTAATGTCATGACTGGCGGGAGCTTGGAATACGCAAGGAAGCACGGATGGATAAAAGAAAAACTTACATAACACTTCCAATCTGAAATAAAATATCCAATCATACAAGAGCTACTATAATCCACAAATAATGTAACAATTTATCCACACATATATATACTAACAAAGTTCATATGACATACAATTTAAATATAATTCAATATAATAGACATAATTACCTATCTCCTGAAGTCTCTCTACGGCGATAAACATAATCTTCCCTTCTATTAGCCATTTAGTTAGGATGGTTACCTGAAAAAAATGAAACAATTAACAATTGAATAAAATTGAGGTCAATTATACATACATATAAAAAGGTAGAATGACATGTCAGTTTTTATTATAACATGTACATAAAAGAAATGTCTCAAATAATCAAACATATAGGAGGTAGGTACAGATAAACATTTCATGTGAACTTTTACTTTTACATTTATCATCCGTCTTAGGAGTCACCGTCTAAACCTTTACCAAAAGAAAACTTTACTAATACTCATCCAAAGAACAAGTAGCAATTACCATTTTCCATTTCATTGGCCTTTTTTCATCATTTCATGCATGGGTACATTGCGTCCCCAGCCAATACCATAAGAGGGTGAACTCCACTTTCAACATACACATTCATAGCATACAATTATACATATATGTATATTAATTCATAACTAACAATAAATTAGTTAACTTTATAAAATGACGAAGTGGCAATATGATATAGCATTCAGGTTATTATCCAATATGAAGAAACATTAAACTACATCACAAATTATAAAGAAGCAGAAAAATAATCACAAGTTGCAGTACAGGAAAAAGTCATAATCATATAAATATGCATTTCATCACAAGAAATTAAAGACATTTTTATCATAAATATAAGAACATAATTACCCGCTTTAATTTACAATTTCTTCTTAAATCTCCTTTTCTTTAATGCTTCTTTTCTTAATTAAAATTATTATATAATAAAATATTGATTGGATCAATATTAGAATAATGTGTCACCCCAGTGGTCACTTGTCTGGCGGATGTGAGTTCCCGCACTTTCTTCCTGACTTGACCATTGCAAACCAACGAGCGCCTTGTCAGTTTGGTAGGCCTTACTGTGCAGCTGGTAAGATACCCTATGTTGACTTTGTTTAAGAGGATGTAAGCCTACATACTTTCTTCTTGGACTAGCCAATATGCATTGACTGGGTCGAGTATATTTGAGGTTTAGGATAAGTCCCTCAGTAGCTCCTTTCATCTTGACTACTTTATGCTTGGGTCTAGTCCTTACACAAGACTCCTCATTTAGTAGTCTCCCTAGATTGGATAGCCCCTATCGAGCCGAAGACAGACTATCCTAGCAATAGTTCCATTTTAGGAAGATGTAAGCCTACACCCATTCATTCTAGACTAATTATCGTAAACTGATTGACACCTTAGGTTGGTTGGTTATTTCCATGATGACAGCAACCCACCCGGTGGATACATCACTCTTGGCAGATATGAGTCCCCGCTCTTTCTCCTTGAGTACCACCCTGCTTTCTTTTACGCTGTGGTTTTGGATAAAGAAACCTCCCCTATAGGCACTCTATTTGGATCACGTCCTTAGCGACCCCATTTAGACAGTACCCCGGTTATTTTTGGATTGGACAGTCCCCCTTTCCTAGTAACCACCTATGTGATTGGAGAATTTGTTCAGCGGATGCAAAGATTATCCCTTGGTCCAGTAAGTCTAAGATAGGACTGGGCTGATATGAGCTCCTTCTCAGTGTGGTCCCTCGCAAACCAACAAAGTTCATGTAAATATAAAATAAACAAAATATATCTTTGCTTGTAGATTAGAAATTCAAGGCCCCAGTGGCCCTTTCCCAAGCAGACATCTTAGGGTAGTGTCAGCAAAACTCTCTATAGGAATTGCCTGACTACTTTGAGTTGAGATAAGTCCTGTCACTCTCTCAATAGCCCTTAGTGGGTTCAACTTTGTGCCACCAACGAAGTTATCCCGAACGGTCATCTTTACTTTGAAAAATATAAGTCTATTATGCATTCTTTCCAAAGACGATCATCTACAAACCGATGTAGGCTAGTCGCCCGATTTGTTACGCAAGCGACCAATCACCCCAGTGGTTCCTTGTTTAAGAAGATGTGAGTCTCTGTGCTTTCTTCCTAACTTGATCATTGCAAAATGAAAGGCACCCCTTATGTTGGTTAGTTCTACCTAACGGCTGGTAAACTATCATTAGATTTGTAAACCTAAGATAGGTCTGGGCTGATATTAGCTCCTTCTTAGTAGATCCATCGCACACTGACAGAGTCCATCTAAAATTAATTTAATTTTGACTATTCTTGAGTCGATATGAGTCACAATGACATTTGTTCAAATAGTCACCCTAGGTCGGGATTGATTTGTTGAGCCATTGACAGATCACCCCAATGATTGATCCTACTTTGAAGATGTAAGTCCAGTACGCTTTCTTCCTAGTACAATCGTTGCACACCAAAAGGTAACCCATTAACCCAAAGTCCTACTTTGTGGCTGGTAGACTACCCCTTTGGATTTGTAAATCTAAGACAGGTCAAGGCTGACATAGCCCCTTCTCAGTGGGTCCATCGCAAACCAATATGGTCCATAATATAACACACCAAATTAAATCAAATCAAATCAATATAAATCAAAATAATTATCATAACTACTCTTGAGTTGAGGTAAGATCCCCAACGGCACTCACTCAGTAGTCGCCTTAGGTCAGGATTAATTTGTTACGCCATCAACAGATCACCCTAGCGACTTTTTCCTCCTTTGTAAGATGTAAGTCTGGTACGCTTTCTTTCTAACATAGTCATTTCATGCCGAAAGGCAACCCCTTAGGTTGGATAGTCCTACCTTATAGCAGGTATACTACCCCTTTGGACTAATAAATCTAAGAGGCCAAGGCCCCTATAGCTCCTTCTGTAGTCCATCGCACACCAAGCATCCATAACAAAATAAATTCAAAACCAACATCTCGAGTGAAGTCAAATTAAACATATTGGACAAACCAAACTTCTCCCCAGCGAGGCGCAAATCAAATTAGCCTCCCTAGTAGAGCGTTGATCTAAATCAAACAAATTTAACAGAGCATACATATCTGGCAGATATGCCCTCAGTCTAGAACTCTTCTCCCAGTGGAGCCATAACAAATTAAACCAACATCTCTAATAAAGTCTAATCAAACAAATCAAAAAAATTTAATCAAATTCTTATCCCCAGTAGATAGCCCGAACCTACTTCCCTAGTGGAAGGTTCACATACTCAATCCTTAGCGGATTTGAGCACATATCCCTACCGGATATGCCTCCACATTAATTAAAATAAAACAAATTAAAATCAATTCAATCTTGATCCCCATCAGATTATAGATTTTTATCCCTAGTGGATACACACCCAAACAAGTCATACTCATAATCAAACTCAGATCCATATCCCCAACAGATAGCTCAAACTTATTTCCCGAGGAAGGTTCATGTACTCAATCTCCAGTGAATTCTTTCTTGCTCTCTTATGCCCTTGGCATAAAGAGGGATGCATTGTACTTAGTTCATGATTCTATCTACCTCTCGGGTATAGGTATAATCATTTCCGTTAGTGTTTGCAATCTTCTTGATGTCGTTGATCATTTCGATCAATGCCAATACGTATAGTGTGTCTTGTCAGTTACACTACACCTATTGGGGTCCTTTTATTGACCTCACTTTTGGAGTGAGCTCTTAATCTTCTCTTCTTATACTTAGGACTCTTACTAAAAAAACTTCTTAGTAAAACACTTCTAGTGATTAGGTGAACGCTTAATATAAGTCTAGAGATTTAGAAGGGTTAATCATAGGATTAGGCCATGACTTAGGACTTAAGGAAATCACCTATCCTATAGCCTAAACCTAATCTAGATAAACTTTCTCAAATCAAATCCAGATTCAAATCTCAAACCAAACCTTAAATTTAAATCCAAATTCCAAATCCATGTTCCAAATTTGACTCCAAATGATTGAAACCCATAATCAAGTTCTCATGCATTTAGGTATACAAAATCCCATAACCTATGTCAAAATAAAGAGTCTAAAAGAATCAAATAAATTTAATAAAATTTGCATTAGGTTAAGTCATGAATTCATACCACTCATGCTCTAGCCTCTTAGGGAGTGAGTTTAAGGACTTAATCTCATTTCTAAATAAACAATAGCCTAGCCATATTATAATACATGAGAATAGCCACATAGATTTAAAGCGTATGAGGAGTTAGTTGGCTGCCACTCCAGATGATAATAAGTACAACAGTTGGGTGGTTTATTCTCTCTTGTGGAGGTAAATCATATAACCATTTTTGCCTTAGATTTAGGTCGTGCTTTGGCCCTCGCCAAAGCTCTCTAACTTAGGATTTGAGGTAACTGTTTCCTTTGGGCTACAAGCATAAATTCTCACCTCTTAGGCATTTTCACAATCTTATGTTGTGGGATTATAAGTCCTAGTATTATACTAAAATATTAACTCAAATAATTAACTCTTTTTCAATTTCAAAATATAAAGCTCAATCATTGGATAGATTGGATTGCTCACTAGGCTTCATAGTATCATAAGCATTCCCTATTAATCTCCTTTGGCCAAAATAAGTCTCTCCTTTTGATCTATCACATTTGATTTTTCAACATAACCAATCCTTTGATAGTCTTAACCTTGAAATCTTTAGAGACTATAATTGTCTACTTTAATCGAGAGTATTCTTAAGAAATTCTCATTCTTTAGGATGTAATTAACTATGGGGGCTTGCCTCCATAGGGAACTTAATGAACCTAGCTTAAAATAAATCATATTCTACTTTTTCATGTAAAGTAGGGGAAAGATCTCTGGTATATTCGAAGACCCATCATTCCTTAGGAGTCATTATTAGGTGATTAGGTCTATTATAGGGTCGTGATTTCTATCTTTCGAGATAATACATTATTCCTTAATGTCGTACTAATTATTTCAATAAGTACCCCCTAAGATCTCGTGGTGTCCCACAACTCAAAAATAAACACCTCATGCATTAATTTAGCAACTTTATAAAAATAAGTTGTGATTAACGAATAAGTCAATATTTGAGATACACCTCAACATGTAGCATTGAAATGAGTTTCACAATAATATTTTGGACATGAATATGATAAGTTAGTACTCACCTACTAGCATCAATATTTGCATTGAGTTATGCTATAAAAATAATTGAAGCAAATAATAACTTCAATTTTAATGCATAATTTCTAAATTTCTTCATGGAATCAAGCCATCTTTTCTTAATGATATTGACTCTTTGATGATATGTCTTCATGTTTAAGTTAAATACATGTATACATACATATTTATCTTAAGCTCTTGGTATCCCATGGTTGTCATCATTGAGACTATCATTGAGTTGATTACTATCATACCTTTTGGGTTAATCATATTATTGCCTTTGGTTGTTCATAATATTTATCTTTGGGATTGATGTTATCTACACTTTTTTATCTGACCTTTAATGTCATCTTTTAATATATTCATATTGCCTTCTTTTTGTCTATTATATTTATCCTATTATGATCAATAGCCATGTCTCCACCTTTTGGTTCACCCTTAAGCTCCAATTCTAAATACGTATAGTATATAATATTATGTTGATCTCCACCTTTAGGTTTATTGCTTAGGATCAATGTTAACTATAACTACTAACAAAATTATAGGAACTTCTTTTAGATCTTTTAAGTCATTATCCCTTTAGAAGATTATGCTCATGTTAAGAAAGTTTGCTTTAAATATTATTCTTAGGTATTAATAACATTTGTCTTTGGGCTCAACATTGTTACTACTCTAACACCTTCAACCCTACACAATTCTTCCTTTTTAAAATAGTGATAAATAGAAAAGATTTATTTCTTTAAAATTAGCTATCCTTTATTTATATCAAGCCTTGATTAAGAAGAATTTCTTCTATAAGGACAACTTCATCACCCTTTTCATGGTCTATTCATCTTCTTCAATATTTATAGTGTAACATCAATTAGGTTATAGTCTTCAAGACACTTAAACACGCACAAAAACAACATGCATCCCATCCATATCTAATGAGGCTTACACTGCATCCATCTTAAACCTAAATTACACTATAACTACCTCTAGTCATGCCATAAGCCTCATAGTTGCATATATCTATAATATTTATATTTGCTACATGCAACTATATCTTTATCTTGGCACTGATTTATGATTCTAATTGCTTGTGGCATTTTAGACTAAAGTTCATCAAATTTTTGAAATTGAATTACAATTATACTAATTTTCTACAAATATTAGATGCATGATGTTCAAATAAGTTAGGATGTATTTTTTCACAATATTTTTTTATTTTAAAATTTTATGTATATTCTCTTCTTTATTGGATTGTTTATGTATGTAATATTAACAAAAAAAATAAGATGGTGTGATTAATTCTCACTTCATAAGCTCGAAGTTAAGTAGAAAATGTGGATTTGAGAATGGTGATATGGCTTGATTATAGGGCTTATTTTTATATAATCATATTTTTAATAGTTTTATTATGATAATTAGTTCAGAAATTAGTCATATACTTCAATTAATTTATATCACCTTTCACGATGTTTATTTTAATAAATAATTAACTTTTGAATGAAATGAATCATTGGCTTCTAAATTAACCACAAATTTGATTTTTATGATTCTTTAAGATAATCATTAGTCTAATTTTTTATTCATATTTTTTTTTTAGATTTATACACTATTGATATTTATGTAACAAATATTTAATATTATTTTCAATTCTTTACATCAATTTGGGTGATAAATAACCCATTTTTGAAAAGATCTTATTAAAGCTCTTATTTTATAGTAAAAATTAATTAAGTGTTATAATCAACAAGATTATGTAATTGAGAAATCTATTTTGTCCCTCATTATTTTTTTCCTACTTCAATTTTATTATTTTTATTATTTTATAGTGATTTCTATATACTATTTTAATTGTAAATTTATTCTAGATTAACAAAATTATTCTTTGTATATATTTTTCTAGTGTTTTACCCCTTAAATTTGAAAACATAAAAGAAAATCTTAAATTTGATAAAATTGACTATCCATAATGTTGCGTGCTAAAAAATTAGTCGCGGTAGAGTAAAAGTTTACGCCTTAGCCTTGTCGATTAGTCCAAAGACACACACGTGTAATTAAAGAGTAACAGAGACACCTGCATTTTTAACGGAAAACCTCAAAAGAGGGAAAACCACGGCCTAGCCCAAGAAAAGCTTCCACTATCATCTATTTGAGTACAAAGTCTTCCGATAACTGGATTACAAAATTGCATATGAGAGAGGAATAACAACTATGTAACAATGTTGTATAATCCGATGGTGGAGATGCGGTAACTGGTGGGAATACAGTACAATTAGTGACGACGGTGTGGTGGTTGATGGTCACGAGAGTGCGATCTTGCTTGGGTGCGATCTTGTTTGAGGATCTTCAAGCTCTCCTCTCTTCCTCCTCACTTGGCTTTTCCTCTTCTTCCTCGAACTCTTCCTTTCTTCCTTGCTTAGACTCTTCCTTTTCTTCCTTTGACTCTTCCTCTTCTTCCTGTTCTGACTCTTCCTCTTCTTCCTTGCTCTGCTCTTCCTTTTCTTCCTTGCTTGACTCTTCCTCTTCTTTACTTGTTCAGCCCTTCTTCTTCACTCTTTAACTCCTCTTTCTTCACTCTTCACTTCACTTGGCCTCCCTCATGTGAGGAATGAAGGCCTATTTATAGATGGGAGGAGGGGCATTCTTGTAAATTCATGTAAAGCCCGTACACTCTCGACGGACGGCTCGTGGATGATTCCTTTGATCATTTGATTTGAGCATTTGGATGCCCAAATGAAGTCAATTATAAGATCTTAGGCTCGTTAGATCCGCCGTCGAGACGCCAATTTGACTATAAACACTTCACATTTGAGAGCTGTTTTGGGATTTAATTGATGTCCCAAAGATTCCAATGATATTTTAAGTGATCTCGATTTTGACTCAAAATCATATCGCCGACATCAAGATTTTTTGTGGTATTTTGAGAGTCATATCAGCCCCTATTTTGGATGACATTAGCTTAATCATCCAAAAATATATGTACCAAATGCTCAAAATAACAAATGAAGTTGCGTTTTCCTGGACCATGCGCATACTGGCTTATGGCGTTACGCTCGCGATGGCGCGCTGGGTCCTCGCGGCGAGCCGATTCGGTCCATCGGGTCAAGTCTCATGCGGTCGATTTAACTACGGAGACGGGCCGTGATGCTGTCGTAAGCGGTCGCTGGGTCGAGGGCCGGGTCGATCACGGGTCAGCAGAATCGCCATGGGTTACGTTCACGCGGCCAGGTACGCCACGCGGTCGCGCTGGCGGGTCGCAGATCAGCGTCGCTCGTCGCTGGGTCGCGGGCCCTGCAGATGTCGGTCAGACGACTGGTCGCTGGACGGCTCGTCCCGCTGGTTCAGTCGCGGACGCACTGTCCGAATGGCGTCGGAAGTCGCATGACACGCTACCATGCGATACCGCTGCTCGCTACAAGGCTGGACTGAAGGCCTGACGCCATGGTTTGACAGCTGTCTCTACCGGGATTTGAAGGGTTTTGAGTCATTTTTGAGGGGTTTTACCCTTGCTCCGTGGGGCTATAAATTCCTCCTAGGGTGAGAGGAGAGGCACACCTTTCCCTCTCCCTTTCTTCTTGAGTGAGGGTCCTTTGAGGCAAGAAGGCGATCAAGAGGTGTGGAGGCGATTGAGAGAAGAGGCGCATCAAGGGGCTGCTCAAGGATCAAGGCCCGCATCATCATCGCGTTCAGCTACCGTCCGCGATCGTTCAGGACCGTCCGGACAGAGGCCCGCTGCATACGCCAGGCCCGGCTAATCGCCTCCCGGCGACTGCCTCGTCGGACGTCGTTAGAGGCGATCGCGCCCACGCGTATGTGGATTCTCGGCGCACGGCTCGCCCGGCTTATCGCTCGTCGGACCGTCCGGGGGAGGCGATCGGCCCACACATACGCCGCTGGTTACCGCCTTCCGGCCATCGTCGGTTTGACCGTCCTGCTGAGAGGCGCCCACGACATACGTCGGATGGCTTATCGCCTCGGCCTCGGACCATTTCGGAGGTGATCGCCCACACATGCGTTTTGTTCCGCACCGGTTCGTCCGGCATCGGCCTCCTGACCGTCGGGTTAGAGGCGATCAAGGCCCACGCATACGCCGTGGAAGTTACCCTTCTCCGCCATCGGCCGCGACCACCGTGGAGGCGATCGCGCACATGCGCATCATGGTTCCGGGCACGGCCTCGTCAGCATCGGCCTCGCGACCGCCCGGGTTAGAGGCGATCGCCCATGGTACATATGTCGGAGTTCGGTTTACACCCCGGCTTCCGGCCACGGACCCCGTTGGGGAGGCGATCGCGCCCACCTGCATATGCGTCCGATCTGGCGCATCGGCCGTCGGTTTATCGGCCGGGACCGTCCGTTGTGAGAATCGCGCCCACCGCACATCGGGACCGCTTTTCCGACCGGTTCGGGAGAGGCGATCCCACATATTACGCCGCCGGTTCCGCTATCGTCCGGACCGTCGGGTTGGGCGGTGATCGCGTCACCGACATCGCCACCGGCGAGTTCGGTTTGACCGTCCGGCCAGAGGGTTCAAGGCCCACGATATGTCGTTCTAGTTTACCGCCTCGTCGGACCGGTGTTAGAGAGGCGATCAAGGCTACGCAGATATCGCCGTGGTTCCGGTTACCACCGTCGCATCGCTGGGTTGTGATACATCGCCCATGGTATACGCTTCCGCTACCGCCTGGACCATCCGGGGAGAGCGCCCACCAGATAATGCCGGGTTCGATCGGGCCTTCGCCGGACCGTCCGTGTTAGAGGCGATCAAAGCCCACGCGATATCGCCGTTCCCGGCTTACGGGTCGCCGGACCGCCTCGGAGGGCGATCAAAGCCCAGATAATGCCGTTGTTCTAGTTTACCGCCTCGGACCGTCCGGTTAGAGGCGATCAAGGCCCACCTGATAATCGTTGGTTCCGCTTACCTCGCTGACCGTCACCGGCGATCACGAGACAATGGTAAGATGCTGATGATGGGCGACGATAACACACGCGGACCGACGGGATGCCGGCAGGGCGATGGTCTGAGGCAAGGACCGGCGACGGTAGTCGGCGCGTGGATCGGCAACGTAAGTGCGATCAAGTATGGTGCCGAGTGGTCGAGCAAATTGGTGCGATCTAGCCGACGATGGCGCTGGCGGTAGCGGCGATGACCTCAAGATTTAATGGTGACCGCAGACGGCGTGATGGTGGCGCAGGACCGCGACAGCGAATCGGACCGCTATAGGTGGCTACCGACGGGTGG
Source organism: Cymbidium sinense (assembly GCA_021442155.1). Lineage (NCBI taxonomy): Eukaryota > Viridiplantae > Streptophyta > Magnoliopsida > Asparagales > Orchidaceae > Cymbidium > Cymbidium sinense. The sequence goes on along the minus strand of CM038222.1, from coordinate 132,001,496 downwards.
TCGGGCAATGCGAATCGGCAACAAGTCGGGCGGTTAATCGGCGCCGGTGAAGAAGTGACCGACACCATGGTGTAGGATAGGTTGCCGGAGATGACCGCCAAGATTGTCACATGGCGATGCAGTAGGACCTGCCACGGTAGTCGACGGGAAGGACCGCCATCGCTGGAGGTCGACGGGGTGGTCCAGGCAACCATAATGAATGACGATGACGACCGGCGTCAGAGTCCACGGGGATGACCGACGAAGATGGTGGTGACCACGGAGATCGTGATGGTCTGCGGCGGACCGACGACGCAATGTACGACGGACCGGGCTATATCGCTATGCCGACGGGTGGTCGGCAAATACAACCGGCACCAGAATGATGCGTAATCGCAGCCAGAAGAAGTGGATGACCACGTTTATGGTGCAGGTAAGGTTGTTTGAGATGACCGCCGAGATTGCCATGGCATGTGACCGCCACGGTCGACCAATGGGACCGCTTATAGTTGGTGGTCGACGGGTGGTCGGCAATGCGAACCGGCGACCGGAATGGCGAGATGATCGACGAAGATGGTGACACGAGATCATCGCGATGGTCAGAAGTGACCTGCACAGCCGTAGAAGGACCTGCTATACGGGCTGGCCAAGGGTGGTCAGGGTAACCGGGCACTAGTGACGATGGTTATCGGCGGCCGGCAGTAGAAGTGGGATGACCGCATCAGCGCATGGACAGGTGGAGACGACCGCCGAGATCTATTGGTCGTAGACCGCCAGCAGAAATCGACGGTGACCTTATAATGTTGGCGTCGACGGTGGTCTGCAAGAATCGCATGCCAGCCGACGATGGCGAATCGCCTAATGGCTGGGATGACCGACGGCGATGGTGAGTGACCCGCCGAGATTGCTCGCATGGTCGCGCAATGACCGCGACAGTCAATCTAGCGTGACCGCCATAGCGCGGCTACGTCGACGGGTGCGGCAATCGGCACGGCCGACGGCACCGGGCCAAGAAGAGATGACCGAACGGTTGTGTGGTGACCAAACAAGGTTGCCGGAGATGACCGCCGAGATCGTCGGCGATGGTCAGAAGGACCGGCTACCTAGTGACATGCGACCGGTTAATGGCGGCCGACGGGGTGGTCAGCAATGCAACGTTAGCCGACGACGCATAATCGGCCGCGTAGGGCCAGCTGGATGATCGACAAGATGGTGGTGACCAGAGATTGCACGAGCGCATCTACGGACCTTACCGCAGTGCAGCGACCCATAGCCGTGGCTGCCGAATGGCGGCTCTACGCGAACGCACCGTAGTCAGCGGGCGACCGCGCCTAGTAGGCTGGACCGACGCACTATGGTGGTGACCAGGTTGCGAGATGACCGCCGGAGATTGTCGCCGGTTTGGTCGGCGAATGGCCGCCGACGGAGAAGACCGGCATCGATGGTCGGCGGCGCGGACCGACTCAACCGAATTTGCGGTAACTTAACGATGCATGGCGAGATTGCCGATGGCTGGCGACCGATGATTATGAAATACCGACTCGGGTGGTCTGCGACTGACCGCACGGTAGTCAGCGGCTAATCCATTATACGGCAATGACCGGCGGTCGACCACGGAGATGGCCTGCGATGGTGCCGGCGGCAGCGCGACCTGCCACGTAATAATCGCGGTAACCGGCGAAGCGGCGGCGACGCAGCATGGCCGGTGACAATGATCGGTCCGTAGTCCCTACTTATTGTGGGAAATAGGATTTCTTGAAACTTCAATGGATGGTTCAAAAGTTGATAATTGATGTCGTCAACTTGCCTGTTAGAGATATAATTGAATCGGCTGAAGATTTTTGACCCATCTTGTGTGGAGTGGGTGCAAAGTTTTGACCTTTCTTAGGTTATTGGTCGGAATATTATTCGTTGACGCTAACCTGTATGGAAGAGGCCGTGGGAAGTCCACCAAGGACCTTTTGACCTTTCATAGGTTGTTTGTCGAAGTTTTGCTCGATGACATTAACCCGCATATGGAAGAGGAAAGTGGGATGTCCACCAAGGACGTTTTGACCTTTCCCTGGGTTTGTCGAGAGCTTTTGCTGGCGACATTAACCGTATGGAAGAGATCGCAGGAAGTCCACCAAGGACGCGTTTTATCTGGGTTGTTTGTCGAGCTTTTGCCGTAGCATTAACTGCATGGAAGAGATCGCAGGAAGTCCACCAAGGGACGCTTTTGACCTTTCACAGGTTGTTTGTCGAGTTTTGATTGATGGCGTTAACGCATGGAAGAGGTCGAATATTTGTATGAGCTTGCAGTCGTGAAATTGACTATCGATCTTTGTCTTTCATTGCTTATTTAATTTTTGCTTATCTTTTGAGATTAAGAGTTGCCCCCCAGTTGGAGGCATGTTCGTTTGAGTCGATTGATATGGAGGTAGTGGAGGGAGATCATGATTGCCAGGTTATTTGTTTCTTTTTCTTTTTTTTAATGGGATGGCCCGCATTTTATGGGATGCTTTACGTTTTCCTACGTGATTGTTCAAATTGTTTGCGATGGGCATGAATAGCTTCATCGAGAGATTTGCTTTCCACACGATGAACTAAGTCGATACGAGCGACCGTGGTTCTCGTGACAAGTGATGAATGGCTCCTGACTGAGTCCTCCAAGAAAAACTCCTCCTTAATAATTTAAGGTTTATCCTGTATTTACAGCTTCTAAGGAGAATCTCGAAGTATTCTTTAAGTGATTCACCCTCATTCGAAAGTCGGAGATGGGAGGAATCTTTAATGATTCTCCTGCTTGAATGAACTGCTCCACAAAAACCTCAAGCAGTTCGCCAAAGGTGCGGATGATCCCTCTGGAAGGGAGTAAAACTAAGCGAAGCTGCACCTTGACACTGCCAAAGCAAGCTGTCGAGCTCGCTGGATATGCATGATAAATTCAGAATGGTCAGATGGTGGGTGAATTGCCCCATTATAGAATCAATGCTCTAAGCTGAAACCCACGAATTAGATGTGCAAGAAGGCTCAAAAGGTGAGGACTCTCATAACCGCGTGAAGATGATTTCTTGAAGGTGAAATTCATCTTGTATTAAGCGGTTGCACTCGGGAATGTCATGAGCGGGTTAACAAGATGAGCATGTGTGAAGCTATCAACAACGATCGGATTAAGAATCATTGAGCTGCATGATGGATGAGTGGAACTAGAAAGCGTCAAGGAGATCACGGTCTCCAGGAGGAAATCCAAAGGGGAGGATTAGCGCTTTTGACCTCTTCCCGCAACGACCGATCTGGGGAGATATTGCCATAGGCCTGTAGTCCTGCAAAAGCGATCTTATTTTGAGACTCTCCATTCAACCTGACATGATCTTCCAAAGAGATTCTCCCCTCAACAAGGTCATGCCTATCGTGGGAGTGAGGCAAAACTCCCCGTTGGGATGGGTTTTGAGAATGACTGAGTCGAGCGGAGGCTCTTCACAGTGTGTCGCCTATTGGCCATAACGGATGTTCACTAAATTGTGGTTGAAGGGTTTTTCTTCCCACGACGGTGCCAAACCGCGTGCTAAAATCAGTAGAGAGTTTACGCCTTCGATTAGTCAAAGACGCACAATTAAAGAAATAAGACACTAATTTTAACGGAAAACTCAAAAGAGGGGAAAACCATGGCTACCCAAGAAAAGCTTCCACTATGTATCTATTCTGAGTACAAAGTCTTCCCCGATAATGGGATTACAAATCATGAGAGAGGAATATGTAACGTAATTAATCGATGGTGGAGATAACGTAATACATGGTAATTACATGGACGGTGGATGGTATGATGCCGGGAGGCGATCTGTGCGATTGCTGAGGATCTTCAAGCTTCAGAGCTCTCCTTCTCACCGCTTTTCCTCTTCATCGCTTGACTCTTCCTCTTTCCCTTGGACTCTTCATTTTCTTCCTTGCTGACTCTCTTCCTCTTCTTCCTGCTTGACTCTTCCTTCTTCTTGTTTGACTCTTCCTCTCTTCTTCCTGCTTGATTCTTCCTTCTTTACTGCTCATTTCCTCTTCTTCTTCACTTCATAACTCCTTCTTCTTCACCTCACTTCACTGCCTCCTCATGAAATTTATTTATAGATGGGAGGAGGTAAATTCAGTAAAGCGTAGCTCACTCGACGGACGGCTCAGGATGATTCCTTTGATCATTTGATTATTTGAGCATTTGATGCCCAAATGAAGTTAAATTATGAGATCTTAGGCTCGTTAGATCCGCCGTCGGTGACGATTTGACTATAAATACCCATACAGAGTCGCTTTTGGGATTTAATTGACGTCCCAAAGATTCCAACGATATTTTAAGTCGCCGATCTCGATCGATTTCAATTCAAAATCATATCGCCGACGAGATTTGTGTTTCTGGTAGATTTTGAGAGTCATATCACATAATATTATTTTTTATAACTAATTTTTAATTTATTAAATTATTTATGCGTGATCAAATTTGTATGATTTAAAAAATTAAAATTTTAGTATGAATTTTAATTTTTGGATAAGTATTTTAAAAATAAAACTTGAAGAATATTAATTTTATATAAAAAAAAAATCAAATTTTTGCATTTACCCTATCCAATTCGCTGCTACTTCAGATAGGCTTCTGTTAAAATAGTAGCCTAATAAACCAGTCAAGTTATTACTGCCATTGTTTGTGCTCGGAGGGTCTGAAAGCAGTTTGTGAGGAGAGATGGGTGGAAGGGGGAGGTAGGATAAGCTGGAGTTTTCCCGATTCCTGTGTCGTTCTTTCTGCTGCTCGAGAAGAATGGGTTTAGGTGGCGTCAATCTTGTCCATCTCTCCTACTTCATGGTTTTTCTGTACACGTTTTTTCCCGCTAGGGCAGGAGCGTGTGAGTTTTCTACTCTTTTCTATAATTTGTTCTTTCTTTTGATCCCCTTCTTTTTGTCGTAATGCCTAGTGGAATTATATGGGGAACATGAGTGCGGGAAGGTTTTGCTAATTGTATGTTTTAGTGCCTATTATTGGACCCTCTCTGCAAGCAAAATCTTCTATGGTCATGTAAATATGCTTAGATGTTTCGTTTCTTTGACTGCTGCAAGTTTTTGTAGCTTTTCTTGCAAACTGTGGATGTCTCTTGAGCTTCTGTTTCGTCTATTTTCTTATGCATGAACTCCTGTCATGATCTTTTATTTGTTATTTATTGTTTGGGTTTTTCTCTTTTTACTGGCCCTGATCCAAGACGGGCCTACTGAGTTTAGCTGGCTATAATGTTCATGGAACCTTACTTGTTTGATACGGATGGATCTGTGACGATCCCCTTTGATGTTCTCAAATACATTGAGTATCTAGGCCTTCTACATGGCACGGAAGTTTGAATATGTTTCTTTGCCTTTGCATCTGTTAGTAGGTGGATTATGATGGAGCTTGATGCACCACCAAAAAGTTCATCTTATTAGATATAGATTTTGAATCAATCTTCAGATTTTAAAGCACTGGAGTATTTCGGCCAGAAATTTTAGAATTTATTTTTGAGATTATCTTAACTATGTTTTATGGAACTATCAAGATGGTACAGTTCGACGAGACAAATTCAATGATAACAAGAACATTTGGATATGTTCAAATGTGCTTAAGTTAAGCCCGCATAGGCCTAAGTGAAACCTCTTTGGGCCATTTGGTAGATCAAGCATTCTCCAAATTTTGTTTACTTAAAGTTGAAATGAGATAGATTCAATGTGTTCAAGATTGATCAATTCTGAATTCATTAAGATGTCCAAAAAACTTAAAGTTATTAATGGGACCTATTCATACTATACAATGAAGTGTCTATATTCTTGTAGGAATAATTAGAATGCCTTTTTCAAAAACATATAAATAGGGCATGCGCCTATATATTTTGGAGGACTTATGATGGAAACTGGAAAGAATTTCCATGCTTAGTAAATTCTTGAGTTACCATTTGAAACTCCAAGCGACCATCCTTGGGATTTCATCTCTTGATTTTGGTAGCTTTTCTTGCATGTTGTGGATATCTCTTTGAACTTCTTTTTTTATATTTTTAGAACGGCTCTTATTGTTATTTATTTTTGTTTTTTTGTTTAGATTCCTTTCTTTTTATTAGAGCCCAATCCAAGATGGGATAAGGAGGTTACCTAACCATACTGTTCACAGAACTTAACTTTGTTTGAGACACATGGATATGTGATAAGCCCCTTTCAATTTCTTAAATACGTTGATTAAGGTTTTAATACAATGAGCTTTATGAATTGCTTTGCTCTTTATGGCATGCTTGCAACTTTGCATAATTTTGAAGCTTGAAACACTTACTTTACTCTGACATCTAGTAGTTTTTGGATTATGGAGTTTGATATTCTATCAAAAAGTTCATTTGATCAAGCATGAATTTTTATGCAATTTTTAAATTTCTAAGCATAAGATTATTTGGTTTAGATACTTTAGGAGTTGATTTATAGAACATATAAAGTTTACTTTAGCTTATTTATAGGTGAGATAGTCCAGTTTGATGAGAGAAACCCAATGATATCATTAATGCTTAGATTGAGGTCTAAATAAGCTTAAGTCAAGCCTTTATAAGTCTACTTGAAACCTATCAGGATCAATTGAATCATTCAACATTCTTCAAATTATATATACTTGTAGTCAAAATAAACATTTTGTTAAGAGAAATCAAGGAGTTCAAGATTGATCAAGTTTGAGTTTCTGTAGGACATTGAGGTATCCAAAAAGCATAAAATGACCAAGGAGGCTTCATTTGTACTTTTTGAGGAGTTTCTTGGATTATGTAGAAATTATCATATTGCTTTTTTTGAAAATATATAAATAAGCTATAATTTCAATACATTTTTCAGAGGATTTTTAAAATATAGAATTCTCATACTTAGAGGTTGTTTGGTTTGTTGAAAAAGGATTGTAAAGTATTTGGAATATAGAGGCTTTAAAAATTTTGGAGCTTGAATTGAAAAATCTGGAATGTCATGTAAAATTTCAATGTATTTCAAACTCATCTTATAGTTCAACTTTAGTGTATTTGGACTTCATTTATTTTCAATTACACTATTCGTAAAAGTGATTTCGCTTGTCGATCGACCATCGATTGTTGCTATTAGATGCCATCCGTCTTTGGCTATTTATTGCCGCCCCCAGTCGATCACCACAGCCCGTACGCCCTATCTATTGCCACCTATCACATGTCTGTCGCCGTCACCCTGCTGTTGAAATCATGGGTATTTTACTTTGGGTTATGTGGCTTTACCAAAATGAAAAAATAAACTCATGTATTTATAAGTTTTTCAACCAAATAACTTAAAAGTAATCCAAATACATTACCTTCACTTTATATTGTATTCCTTTTACACTGCAATTCAAATTCAGCCTACCAAATAACCCCGAAAAAATACCCTCAAATTTTATATTTAAGATTTGTGGTAATGTCTAATAGCATTTATAGTGCATATCTTTTATGTTTTCCAGTTTTCAGATACATATATTATTCAGATTAGGGCCTCCAGCAAATAAAAAAGTTATTGCGCATGCAACCAATACATCTTATAGTTAAGACCTGTTGTGCTGATTATTGTTTCCAATTTGTACAGCATGCCCGGCTGGTTGGGAAAGTAGCCCCAGTAAGAGCAAGTGCTTCACTTATGTCGGAAATTTTCTTCCTTGGAATAGATCAGAGGCAGTTTGCCAAGATTATGGTGGTCATCTAGCAGCCCTAGCATCAGTGAAAGAGCTGGATTTTGTGCAGAATCTTTGTGCCAGTAGCTCAAGTGGTTGTTGGATTGGTGGATATGGTTACAATTCAAGTCTTGGTTATGTCTGGCAGTGGTCTGACAACAGGTCGAATTGGAATGAGAATGTCTTCCCTGGCGAACCCTTTCACATTAGTTGTAACAATGCATCATGCAACAGCAACCCAAGCACTGCGTGTACTTTGGTGACAAATAGTCATGTTGCTCTTGTTGGTGAAAGCTGTGACGGGTCACATGGTTTTTTGTGCATGCTTTATCAAGATACAGCTTTAGCTGGTATAACCGACTTCTCTATAATTTCCATGGTTTTCTTTTTTCCTAGATTTTCAAAATTAAAGAACATTATGAGTGCAACTTCGGTTATTTTCAAAAGAGTTAACAGAAAAAGTTTGCTTGTCATTAGTGTGCAAGAAACTTGTTCGTTTGTTACCTTAATCTTCTATTTTAAATTGTTATGAAGCAATTTTTGCTGCCCTTCATAAATGAACCGTAAACAACAGTAGTCTGACAATTTTGAAAAATTTTGAAATCAGTGAGCAGATGCTCCCGTAAGCAGTGCCATAAAGAGTATTTCATCATCCTTGTGGTTGTGAGCGTATTGATACTCTCCACTACTATGGCTGTTGTGATCTGGCTTCTCATCTTTAAGAGGAGCAAGAAACGGAGGCGATCACACAAATCATCTGGCCCTTCAGCAGCTGCATTAGTTCCTCCATCATGGAAAGTTTTTACCATGGAAGAGCTGATTTCCTTCACAAAGAATTTCAGTGAAGGTAGTCGTCTTCCTGGGAACACCAAAACAGGTGGAACATTTAGTGGAACATTGCCAGATGGATCGAGAGTGGCCGTGAAAAGGCTGAAGAGATCCAGCCTCCAAAGGAAAAAGGAGTTCTATTCCGAGGTTCGAAGGGTTGCACATCTTCATCATCCTAATTTAGTTACCGTTAAGGGTTGTTGTTATAAACATGGAGACCGCTATATTATTTATGAATTTATTGCAAATGGACCCCTGGATAGATGGCTTCACCATGTTCCAAGGGGAGGCAGATGCCTTGACTGGGCAATGAGAATGAGAATCGCAACAACTCTTGCTCAAGCAATTGCGTAAGTATGAACTTGCAATAGTGATGCACTGTCTTACAGTGTTTGCCATTTTATTTTTGAGCGTTCCTTTCATCCTCTATCATTCATTCATTTCCTTTTTGGTGACTTATAATGAAACACGTATGAACATTATTGTGAATAATAAGTTAGAGAAGATGCGTGATATCTCAGCCTCAAGCCAGTCTGCATAACATAACATCTTAAAGCTTTACTGAAGTTTTTTAATTCTAATTTGATTTTTTAAAATTTTATGCTGATTTCCCTAGCTTCGTCCTTCCAGATTTCTCCATGACAAAGTCAAACCTCATGTGGTTCACCGCAACATCTGCGCAAGCAATGTGCTCCTCGATGAAGAATTTGGAGCCCACCTCCTAGGCGTCGGCCTATCCCAATGCATTCCATGGGAAGCCATGCATGGAAGGACGGTAATGGCAGGAACTCATGGATACCTCGCTCCAGAATTCGTCTACAGAAATGAACTGACAACCAAAAGCGACGTATACAGCTTCGGAGTACTCTTGTTAGAAATCATAAGCGGTCATCGTCCCGCTCAGGCCGTCGAATCCTTAGGCTGGCAGACTATCTTCGAGTGGGCGACCCCTCTAGTTCAGTCTCACAGATATCTGGAGCTTAGATCCTGTCATCACGGACATCCCAGAAGTTAGTGTGGTTCAGAAGGTGGTTGATCTCGTCTATTCTTGCACTCAGAATGTCCCTTCGGCCGAGGATGTCGCATGTCGTGCATCAGTTGCAGCAGTTGGGATTAAGAGCTGCGACGGAGCAGCCAGCCGGCGGAGGCGGGATTAGCTCGAGAGGAACGTCACCACTGTCACCATTTGAAATTGGAACTTCTTCATAGGTTTGAGTTGCAGGTTAGCTGGTCTTGATGAAGCTTTATGATGGCGGTTATTTTGTTAGTTTTCAGTTGATTAGAATGTTGTTTGAGCTCTTTGGAGCCTGCTTGTTATTTAGTTTTGCAGTGGAACTGTAAAGTCTGTTGTTAGCATTCATTGGAAATCTTTTCTGATTACACTGTTTGTATGAATTCTTTTTTCTTGGATGCAAAGAATTGAAATTCCGTGATTTAAAAATAAAATTAATTCAAAGAGAAAAATAGTATTTGATTTATTTATTTTTTGAGTGATCACGATGATAATATAAAATGCATTATTTAGCCACTTTTAATATAAAATTAGCATTAAGAAGGCACTTAAATTATTCAAAGTCGCTCAATAAAATACGATGATAGAATGGAAAATTAAATCTCGATTGAAATTGTTCTACCTATGCTAAATGGTTTTTGTTGTACTAAATTATTGATGTTGGTTGTACATAATTATATTAATGCTAAGTCAATAACTAAGAGGAATATTGGAAGTCAACTAATTTTTTGTCCTTCCAGATTTTAAGTTGGCGCTTTACTCTAAGATATATATATATATATTCGTTGAAATTTTTGGTTAGCAAGCAGTTTAAAGCGGCAATTTGATTAGGCAAACCTGAGCTTTTTTGTATGATTTAGAGTTTGTCTGCAGTAATTATAATTTTTTTGAAAAATTAGTTATAAAATTGATGTGGAGAAATTATTTTTTTGAAAATTATTATGGGAGGTATAAATATTTTTTTTTCTAAAAAATTTAAATATCAGTTTTCTCATAGTTATTATATTCTGTTAATTTTGATTTTTAAAAATAGTTTCTTATCATAAATTTTTTTAAAAAATAGTCAAAATATAATTTTGATTATTTTTTAGCTACTTTTTTTAAAAAATAAAGTAGTCTTCGATACCCTTAATCAACTTGGTCTTATCATCTTATACAAGGGCACAAATAAAAATTTTCTTAAAAATTTTTTAAATAATTAAGAAGCCATGTGATTACTTTTATATTACATTTTATGTTATTTAAATTTTAATTCAAAATAAAATATATTTGATATTTTAAAAAATAATCTTATTTTTATATGATGATGCCAATTATCACAAATGGCGTAAGTAGGGAGGAGAGTCGGAGAGGTGAACAATAATAATTATTTTTTTTAAGAATGTTCAAAATATTAAAAAAATATTATAAATATTTTTAAAATAACTATATTTTTTTAAAAAAATAAAAAATAGTTAAAAATATATCAAATAAATATATGTATATTAAAAATAAAATAACTATAAAAAATATAAAATAAAATTAATCCCAATCAAATCCTAAGGATATCTTTTATTCTTACTTTTATAATCATTAGTCTCACTTTCTAGTTTCTATTTTGTTATATTTGGCAAAGAATTATGAATTAAGCCATTTAGTCATACAATCGATAGTCACTTTTCTCTAAAAAAAATGTGAATAGAAGATCAAAAGTGTGGCCGAAGGTGATATTTTAAATCATAATTTTAATAAGAAGTGTAGCATAAATTTAATATTCTATCAAATTTTAAAATAATGCATAATTATAGCTAAAACTCATCATAATAGGTCTATCAATTAACTTAATTTTTGAAAAATGTTTCTAGTCATTTCTAGTTAGAAAGCCATGAGAATTTTTGTCTGTTCAGATTGCATCACAATGTCACCACAACGCTTTATATTATATTCTAAGTGTTTGAAAAATCACGTAAAAGTTATATTTTCCAACCTTACGCTATAGTGTGAAATCTACGATTTGACTTTTAAAAAATTTGTATAAATATCAGCTTTTTCAAAAAACTTTTCTATAACACCTTCACCATTATTTTATAGTTGTCCAAACAAATCCTAAATCCTCACTTTCAAGAGAATTTTGAGAAGATATGTGGAGATTAAATCGAAAGAACTGTGTAACATATATTTAATTTGTTGCTTTTTTTAAAAATATGATTTCAAGCAATCAAATGAGCCCTAACAAAAATAACTAAAAAAAGCACAACAATGGCGGCAAAAGTTTCCTTTGTGATAAATGTTTGAGACCCTCATTTAGTGATGTTTCTAACGGATCCTCCTCTATCAAGTCTCGTGTGCACTACTTAGAAATATTAATGGGATAAGAACTGATGAATTGCCCATTTTATTTCACCAACTGCTGCCCTCTTTCCACTGGGTTCTTTGACCTGTAAAAAATGTATAGAAACACGGTGAGGAAAGTAAAAAAATGCTTAATTATGATATGGTTGCAAGCTTGTTTCTTACTATTGCTTGATTCATCCGTTTTTCTTCACAACTATATTGATAACAGAGCTTATCCAATGCTCAAAGAGTTCATAGAAGACATTTATTATATGTTATTCTTGTCTCTTTCTGATTCTCAGAATATATGGCCAATCATTCAACATTTGATGATGACAAAATGGAAAGAAAATATAGTGTTCTATGAAATCACCTTTGCCTTAAATTCTGCGATAAGATTGCCATTAGACACTGTGGAGTTGATACAAGTGATCTCCAAATTGAGCTGATCAAGTTTCTGCATAATCTTGAGAAGTATTCCATACTAGTAAGGGCAATGCAGTCCTATTACATGGAAACTTGAACCGATCATGGAAACTTGTATTCTTATGCTGGAATCATCTGCTGCTTCTGTTGCTTTCTGATTGTTATCAGTAGATTGTAAAGTTCTGAGCTTCTTGCTGTCTGACAGACGTGCCGATCATGTTCAGTCTGAGTGACAGTAGCTGAAAGTGTGCTGCAGTTTGTCTCCAACCTATGGTCCTGTGAGTTAGTTTGATTGTGGGAATCTGATACTATAGACACCAAGGATGTTTTTCTGGTTTGTGATTCAAGATCGTGAATTCCTTGGGTTAGTTGTCTGACATATTCGAATGTGTTGGCTAAGATTGAAGCTTTATGCATCTGTGATAAGGAAATAAGTGTGTTATTTTATAAGCATCTTGAATTAGTTGAAATGAAGGATATCAGATTTTGGTTTAAGTTATCTGGGAGAACAGGTTTGTTGCTCTTCTTATAATGTTGTGTTTCCAATGAGTGGTATGATGCTTCCAAAATAAATCTAGTGTTTAATAAAATCTCTGAAATTTTCCACATAACAACTAACATTGCATGTTATGCATTCATGAATCTCATCAAATTTTTGTATAAATTATCTATCAATTTCAAATAAATTCTGATATATGTCTAAGTTTGTTTAAAAATGTTGTGTTTATTACATATCAGAAAGTTCTCTTTGGTTGAGAAGTCTCCAAGGTGTTGGAGCATAAGAAGCTTTGAGTGAACTGAAATGAAGTAAATGACATTGTGATATGACTCCATATCCTCAAATAGACAACAGAGGCAAAAGGGAGAGAAGAATTCCAAATTGGCTAAGGGATTTCACAAGATAACATAAGTAATTACTCAGGACAGTAAGGAGGGACAAATACAACCATAATGAGACTAAACAGACAGAGACAAGATATGATAACAATAGAGAAGAAAGACTACAAGTATACTAATTCAGAGCATAAAATAAATACAAAGATTACAGAGTACAAATACACATGTCCAGAATAGCATTAGAACAAACACCAGATGATAACAGCATAACAAGAATAATAATCCCAAATTAACATCACGTAAGGACAACAATCAACATGATAGTCCTGCAAAATCCTACAATAGTTATCCATAATAGAATTTATATCAGAACTCCAACTCAAGAAATAACTAACAAGATAACAGTTTTCTGTTCAACTATAACAGAATGGATGAAGCAACAGAACAGATCAAGAAACCAAGAAGATCGAGGACTAAACAGCTTTAACTAACTAATATTCCAGAGAGACAGGAGTAAGAAAATAGTGAATAAACCACCAATGTAAAAGTAGTTACTGTAGAAAGCATTCTAAAGGACAAAGGTATAAATAGAGTATGAAAGACAAACAGTGAATGTAATCAATATTTTCATAAAGAAAACTTATCTTCTTCAGCCTCCTCCGTCTTCTCCTTCTTCTGCTCACCTTTCCTCGGGTTTTTCCTCGCCGGAAAGCCTCCTCTTCGCCGATCAGAAACCCTAGGGTTTCTCCCCCTCTCATCTCTCTCAGCCTTTCCTCTCTGGAGCCTTTACGGCCGCTCGAAGAGCCGAAACAAATCAAATAACCTCAAGACGATTCCTTCCACGAGAAGCTACATCAAACGGTAAAGAAAAGTTAAACGACTTAGAGATCATCCCATATCCACCCCGCGAAGTTCCCTGACAGATCGAAGAGCCGGAAACCACGCAGATCTAACGCTCGGATAGTATGGCCATCACACTTGATCAACGACTCAGAGGTCACCATGATCGACGGCTCTGATCAAATCAGGGGCCTATCATTGGTGCTCTGATTTTCGCAACATCAATGGCGTAAGAACAAGAAACACAACAAAAAACCCTAAGAATGTGTTGGAAGATTGAACAAAATGATGAACAAATGTCATCTACTCTAGATTGAATGAAGTATCAAGAAGACTCTCGCCATAGAGGATAAACCGACAAATCTTCTCAAGAACAACAACAATCCTGTGTATGTAATTCATACCTAATTTAATCATCCTAACATAACACAAACACAAAATACTAGACTTAAAGTAGACATGCCAAGATTTAATGGTGAAAATTCAAGAGGTTCGGCACTGTTTTTTCAATACTATCCTCAAGATCAAGTTTATAATACCAATTTATATGGATGGCCCGGCACTAAGTTGGTATCAATTGATGCATTTAAATAAACAATTGCATTCATGGCATCAATTTAAAGATCAGGTCATTCAGAGGTTTGGACCTTCCATCTACAGAGATCTAAGAGGAGAATTAACCAAACTACAAACAAAAAACAACGACAAGATTTCTACAATGAATTTGAAGAATTAGCTAATCGATTTCGTGAATTCCTCCCAATTTTACAAAGTTGTTTTGAATATGGATCGAGACATGACATAAAAGAGAAGTCGTGCTGTACCCAAATTCTTGCAATAAGCCTTCCAATTAGCAAAATTAATGGAGATGACAATGATGGGGGTTTATGCAAGAACCTCAAAATTTACTCAGAATGAAATAACAACCACCACTACTTCCTACATCAATCATGTCAAATAATACCAGCAACAATCAGAATAAATCACAGATTCCTATTCAAAGATTAATAGCAACACAATTAGAAGACAGAAAAAGAAAAGACTTATGCTTTAATTGTGATGAGAAGTTTTATAGAGGCCATGTGTGTAAATCAAAACTTTTTTGCTCTTATGGTATCAATGATGAACAAGACTACAAAAGAGAAGATACCCAAGACAATGAGTTAGTCCAGAAGATATTCCGTAAATCACCTCAATGCTGTCAAATAACTTGGACATTATTACAAGGAATGATTGCAAATAAAAAGGTACAAGTACTTATTGATAGTGGTTCAACCCACAATTTTATTCAGTCCAAACTAGCCAAGTTTATAGACCATACAATAACACCTGCATCAGTTTTCAAAGTATTAGTAGGAAATGGAGAAACTTTAAAATGTTTAGGAATCTGCTCTAATATTCCTATCCAACTACAAGGATACACTTTCATCATCGATTCATCTCTGCCAAATGCAAGGAGCAGATGTGATTTTAGTTCAATGGCTAGAAACAATTGGGTGAATATACAACTGATTATAAAAGCTCACTATGAAATTCTATTATAATGACAGACAAGGTACTTACAAAGATACATCATCCAAGTGCAAGATTACATTCCATCAATTCACCAAATTGCAAAACAAGAAAGAAATAGTCTCCTACTTACAGATTAGAGAAATAGCAGAGGAAACGGAATTCCCTACAAAAGAATTCAGCTATCTACTTGAAGGGATACAACAAGTAATATCCAAGTACCAAGAGTTATTTCAAGTTCCAGCAAGCTTACCTCCAAAGAGAGATATAGACCATCAAATTCACCTGCCACCTGGAACTCAACCAGTTGATATCCACACTTTCAGAAAATAGAAATAGAAAAGTTAGTTAAAGAAATGATGGATACAGAATCATAAGGGAAAGTAATAGCCCTTTTCATCTCCACTGCTAATAAAAAAAAAAAAGATGGCACTTGAGATTCTTGTTGACATGTGGCTTTAAACAAAGTGACTATACCCGATAGTTCATTCCCAACCCGTAAGAATTAATGGATGAATTATATGGAGCCACCGTGTTTTCTAAACCTGATTTGTTTGGGATATCATCAAATAAGAATGAGGAAGACATCTACAAAATCCTTTAACACATGAAGGACATTATGAATTTATAGCAATGCCATTTGGATTAACAAATGCACCATCAACATTCCAAGCACTAATGAATTCAAGTTAAGCCATTCTTAAGGAAATTTGTCTTAGTATTTTTGATGATATACTCATATATAGCCAAACCTTGGAACTACACCAAAGCCATCTACAAATTATTTTGGAACAACTAAAGCAACATACCATGTTTATCAAATCATCCAAATGTTCATTCATTCAAGACAGAATAGAGTATTTAGGCCATATCTTATCTGCACAAGGGATATAAGTGGATCCCAAGAAAATTCAAGCAAGGTAATCCCGCCTATACCAAAGTCGTCAAAACAGGGTTTTTTGGGCTTAAGGTATTAAAAGTTTGTTAAAAACTATGCAGCAATTGCATCCCCATTAACATCAATGCTAGCTAAACAACAATTTCAGTGACAAGAATCAAAAGCAGCATTCACACAACTGAAACAAGCTATGGTATCTTTACCAATTTTAGCATTTAAATTTTTCTATACCTTTATTCGGAAACATGCTCAAAATAATAGAGCAAGATATTTAAAACAATCATCCTCTTGCTTATTTCAAGAAATTATCTCCACATTACGTAAAATATCAACATATGCTAGAGAACTTTATGCTATAATGTAAGCAAGTAGAAGATGGAGGCAATATCTATTAGTAAATAAATTCACTATAAGAATAGATCAAAAGAGCATAAGGGAGTTAACTTATGCATTCAATGAACAAAGAAAGATTTTATTAAACTCTTGAGCTTTGATTATACTATTGAATATAAACCGAATCACCAATAAGCACCGATGCTTATCCGTAAAATTATACAATACGATGAAAAGTAATGAAGGCTCAACACAACACACTTTATATGCTTATACTCAGCTCAATTCTGTACACAGATTAAAGAAGAAACACGCTCTAACTCAACTAACAAATGCATAAGCAAATTTCAAGAAGCAATTGTTTTCCAAATAATGTACTTAATGGACTGCTATATTACAAAAAGAATAGTCATTTCTAAAGACTCAAATAAGAAATATGCTTATAAGAGAATTGCATTCAACACCAGAAGGCCATTGGGGAATTAAGAGACATGTAATTACTCAACAATTCTAGGAAAAGATGAAACAAGATATAAAACACTTCATAGCCACATGTCCCGTGTCAACAGTCAAATATGATACTCAAAACTGCGGGTTATTACCCCTACCTATTCCAATGACCATTTGGGAGAAAGTATCAATGGATTTTATCATGTCCGCCAAATCTCACAACAAACCGCTATACTAAGTAGTAGATAGACTTTCAAAGTATGCTCATTTCTCACCTTCCAACTAGTTTTCTACCTATATAGCTCAAACTTTCATTTCGTATATAGTTAAACCGCATGGAATTCCACAAGCAATAGTTTTATGAGACCCTATCTTCATGAGCAATTTTGGCAAGAACTATTCAAATTAAGTGGAACAACATTAACCAAGAAGTTTATCATCCCTCAACTGATGGCCAAAGAGGTAACAAAAGAACACTAGAACAATACCTAAGAAGTTTTGTATTGGAGACACCCAAATTGGTTACAATTCTCCATGGGCGAGTTTTTTCTATAATACATCCATTAACACTTCCACAAAAATGACTCCTTCCAAATAATATATGACTACCACTACAAGTTATACCCTATAATGGCAATACAACTACCAATATAGAGGTAGAAACCTTACTACAATAAAGGGACAATGTCTTACAGCAACTGAAGAAAAACTTACAAGAAGCTCGTAATAGAATGCAACAAATAGCAAACAAACACGGAGCTTCAAATATAAATGATCTATAGTTAAATTACAACCATATGATCTAGCCTCAAAGAAACCCTATACAAAGCTACAAAGACAAGATTATGGTCCCTTTAAAGTTCTACAAAAGTAGGACTATGGCTTTACAAAGTGGACCTTCCGTAAACACAAGAAGGATCCACAATGTCTTCCATGTCTCTGACTTGGCAATTCTGACAGATTCAAAAATTCATCACCATATTGCCTACTCAATTCTTAGAAGGGCATCCGGTCGCACCCATCAAAATTTTAGATCAGGATAAGAATACAAGGAGATACCAATCACAAGTATTAGTACAATGGGAGGGTATCCTAGCAATGAAACTTCTTGGGTGGAATGGAGAATTCCGTGAAACTTTTTCTCGACTTTGACCTTGAGGACAAGGTTAATGTGTGTGTGGGAGGGAGTAATGATATGACTCATATCCTCAAATAGACAACAGGCAAAAGGGAGAGAAGAATTCCAAATTACAAAGGATTTCACAAGATAACATAAGTAATTACTCGTGACAAGAAGGAGGGACAAATACATATAATTTTACAGAGACAAACAGAGACAAGATATGATAACAACAGAAGAAAGATTACAAGTATACTAATTCGTGAGCATAAAATAAATACAAAGATTATAGAGTACAAATACACATGTCTGACAAAGATAATAAAAGACCTAGATGATAACACAATACAATAATAATCCCAAATTAACATCACGTATGATACAGAATCAACATGATAGCGCAAAATCTTGCAAATGCTTATCCATAATTTATATCGAACTCAAACTCAAGAAATAACTAACAAGATAATGCTTTGCTCAACTATAATGTAATGGATGAAGCAAGAAAGATCAAGAAACCAAGAAGATCGAGACTAATAACTTTAACTAACTAATATTCCAGAGAGAGTAAGAAAAATAGTGAATAAACCCCAATGTAATAAGTAGTTACTTTGTAGAGAAAGATCTAGGTGACAAAGAGTATAAATAGAGTATGAAAGACAAACAGTGAATGTAATCAATATTTTCATAAAGAAACTTATCTTCTTCAGCCTCCTCCGTCTTCTCCTTCTTTTCCTTCAACCTTCCTCGGTTTCCTCAGAGCCCTCTCAGAAAACCCTAGGGTTTCTCCCTCGTTTCTCTCTCTCGCCTTTCCTCTCGAGTCTTCGCCGTCAAGAGCAAACAAATCAAATAACCTCAAGACGATTCCTTCCACGAGAAGCTACATCAAACGGTGGTAAAGAAAAGTTAAGCGCACTTTAGACGGCTACGATCCCATATCCACCTCGAGTTCCCAGACAGATCGAAGAGCCAGCGTGGTAGCGGATCTAACGGTTCAGATAGCAGCCGGTCATCACACTTGATCAACGGCTCAGAGAGAAGCCGGTCAGCTCACTGGATCGACGGCTCTGATCAAATCAGGGGCCTATCACATTGATTTACTAAACAAGAAAGATTAATGTTATAATGTAGTTGTCAGTTAACATAGTTCGTAAATTTTTTGAAAATTATTATCAAAATTATTAGTCAACAGATGAAGTCCATTCAAACCCAAAGAGTAATAAAATGATATAAATAAAAAAAGAAGATCATTACAAAAAAGCCCACGAGAATTTTATATCGGTTCACCCAGTTGATGGCTATGTCTTATTGTCGCTGCTACAAACATGGACTGAGATAAAACTCTTTAAATGGCCGTAATGCAATAACTGCACCAAATTTGTGCAGCCTTTCAATCCAAGTAAAAATTAGGCTCCACAACTTAACAAAGGTCATATGATCCAAAGTCTAATCCCAATTACTCCATGCTCTTACTAAATAGAGATCTAAAGTAATTTGAGCAAAAACATACCTTTGTCACAGATGGAACTAATGTACGAAGAACCATGAACCTCTTGTTCAACTTCTCCCTTCTTCTACGTTCTGAAAGCACATGATTTCCATTTGTTGCACCCTGAAGCGTTCCTTTCCAGCTTCCATTCCCTTTCCCTCTCAAGTGGGCTGAATTTATATATTTCTTGTTGTGTATAGTGGAGAGGATAAGTAGAATGTGTTTCAGCATCTGCTGAGAGGTTCTTATCTTCGAAAAGATTTGATTTTCACAAAGCCACTTGGAGAACGATGAAGAATCTGAGTAGCTAAGATGACTGATAAAGCTTCCCTCAGAGAAATGGCTAATATTATTATGCAAGACTGTAGCAACTGTTTCTGAGTAGTGAACGTCTTCTGGAGCCAACTCAGTAACCTGCATTCTATCTGGAAAGAGAAGAAGCGGATTAATTATCAGCTCAATCAGTAACGCATGTTTTGCAAGTGATTTGGCAACTTTTTTTTTTCTTCAGTCTGATGTATTTTTGGTTTTTTTAATTCTTATGTAAATCACCTGTTTCTTCTATAGTAATTGTGGATCTGCACAGTTATCGCATCATGCGAATCAGGCGAATATAATGAATTCGATAAAAAAATGCAAAATCATATTAAAAAGAAGAAGAAGAAGAAGAGTTTCAATTACGTCTGAAACTATTGACAACAATTGCTTACTCAGGAGCCACATAAATTGGGTTAAAAACAAATTGAAAGTTGCCAAAATTATTCAAATGATCTCAGCTCTCAAAATAGATCATTCAAGTATGCTTAATATCCTAAAATCTATTGGAGATGAATGTTGTGAGACTAAATTGATGGAAAAATTGAAATCGATGAGTTCAGACAGGCATCACATAATTCAGACCAAAGTCACTTTGATCGCCACCGAAGCCATCAAGATGATATTCATTCTCAAAATCAAGTGTTGGAATGTATTCAAAGTGCTACGATCTATTAAAGAAGAGTCTTTTATAATCGTGACCTAGAGAAACCTAGAAACTACAAAAAAAAAAAATCGCAGAAAATACGTAATTAAATGTGAGAATGATACACTTTTGAGAGATAAATCATGTAAAGAAAATAAAAAAGGATCAACTATTACATCCATACTATGAAAATAAAAATTATGCCAACTAAGGTCTTAAATTAATTTAAGTCAACATGAATATGAGTCATATTAGGATGTTTTATACATATATGTTAAGGCAAATCCATTATCAATATTCTAATTAAATTAATCTAAACTTAGATTAAAGTATATATATATATATATATATATATAGGAAAATTTACATACATACCAAGAAGGATTTTAGATTTACATATTTCACAATCAAACTTGAATATTTATAAAACCAAGACTTTTCCTATAAAAAAAAAAGATTTCACTTAGAAAAAATAACCGTGGTATTTTGATGTAATAATGAAGATTTACTATTTAAAGAATATTCAAGCCATAAATATGTAAATACATAAAAATTGAGTGGTATGTATGTAAATCTATATATATATATATATATATATATATATATATATATATATATATATATGTTTCCAAATACGAAAGGAATAGTAGAAATCTGATGTTTTGAATTTCACTATAAATTAAATGCATAATATATATACAGCTAATGTGTAAATCAAATTAATTTAAAGGTTATAAACAAATTAATTGAATTTAATAAAATAAATAAATGAATGAAGGATCTCAACTCGTTATTAATAAAATTAAAATTTATATGTATATATACAATATGTATTTAATTTTAATTAACTATAATGTATATGTATAAGAAAGAAGGAGATATGGTGCAGGTTAACAATTAATAGAAGAGATTTTCTTGTCACTATTAACGTTGGAATAGTCGTGAATATGTTTGAAAAAAAAAAGTAATAATAAAAGAATACAGAAATAATCTTTACCAACCCAAAATCTATATAAAAAAACTAATTTCAGGAAATTAAATGGTATACAAAATATTATTATTATTAACTGTTATCATTTAATTATTTCGATTAGTATAAATTCATATCAAAATAATCTATATTAAAATATTTAGTATTGGGGAGCAGAATTCTTTACTTTAAAGGTTTAATATCATGGGTTCAAAAGCCACCGATCTCAGTGAAAAGAGTGTTTTAAAGTGCATTGTAATTTTAAGGAGACAGATAGTATATAAGACTACCAGAGATTTCATCCTCATTTGGTGAGGACTTTAGATCTGGTTCTAAGTTTCCTATAAAGCAATCTTATAGTTAATTATCCCTCAAGAAGTGAGAGAGAACTTTTGATTAAGGCTCATTAGATCGCTAATAATGTAGTATAGTAGATGTAGAGTTTTAGAATTTAAGATATGAAATTTCTCATTTTAGCTTAAACCGATGGTTGGAGGAATGACGCGTGCTGATCTAGATCTCATGATTCCATCATCTCGCTGAGGTCCCTACCTACTTAATAGGAGGTAGTCGAACCAACGATGAAGGATCATTATCAACATATGGGTTACGCATTCAAGAAATCCTCAGACCGGTGGTGTTTATCCCAGGAGATAATCTTATCTACTAGTCGGGTCGTTTGCCCTATCAAATATACCCATGATTCACAACTCAAAGGGCGAGAGCTATTGGGGAGCATACTGACGGTCGTGATGATCTTAATATAATGGAGCCGACCGCCAAACCACCCGATAAGGACTCGTCATAATCGCCATCTGCTTCATCCAGCCAGCTGAGGACAGCCACATCCCATGCAAGAGATTAATTGAGAGAGAACACGATTTTTTGAGCTAATTTTCTTAATTTATCACCCCCAACAAACAGCTGTGGGAGGTGGATAGATTGAATTTGATTTAAGTTTTTAATAATGAAGTTTCATTTAAGTCATTTTTAGATTGATATTTGATTGGAATTGATTTGATTAGAAAAATTATTGATTTAAATATGTTTAAGAATTCTGTCAACTCTTAGTAAATGAGGATTGGATATCATACCTCGTAGGATCAATTTTTTCAGAGATTTCACTGATTTGAAGCTCTCATTATAGGTTTTTAGGTTTTATTAACTAATCTACCCCTAAGACTAAACCGGAAGCAACCGCATGATCCTCAGACACTTGAATTTATTCAAAGATGTTGACATGTGCGCATGACTTAGCTAATTTCATCTAATTAATGGAATCATTGATTTTGAAAATCATAATTAGAATAAAATTCCTTAATTTTTGATCAAAGGAGGCCCTATAATTTTTGTAGATTTTTATTTAGTATCGCCTTCTGTCTGCTTGTATGAAGAGTTTTAGATCTGGTGACGAAGAAGGTATTTTGATTTAGATTACAGTTTAACACACTACTGGCACTTAGTTTATTTGTTGAGTTTTTGTAATTTTTCCAACTTGATTATACTCAATTTACATCAATTTTGATAAATTATGTTAATTTTAGTGTTTGTTATTTTAGCCCCACTTATATTTATTACCTAGCATAGTAATCACCTTCACATTTATATAAGAGTTATTAAACCCAATTTGAATTCATCCTCATTTTGAGTTTATTGTAAGTTTATTATGAGTTTGGTATTACTCCCCAAATTTATTAGTTTAATATTCACATCTCTCAAATTTATGAGTTTAATATTTGTCTCAATATTCGCCTCCCTCAAATTTATGAGTTTCATATTCATCTCTCCTAAAGTTTATGAGTTTAATATTCGTCTCCCTTAAATTTCACTTAGATTTTAAATAAGTATTTTATTCTTCCCAAAATTTGCTTTAAAGGCTTCCTCCTTTTTTCTTGACACTTTTAATTTAAAATTAACAAATTTTCCTATTTGGTGCATAAGTCCATTTTACCCTCCCATTTTTTCTAAATCAAAAGATTTTGACAAAATTTCGGCAGCCTCCATCATTCAGATATGAGGTGAGGGTGTTTTGTTTCTCGACGCCTGGCTGAGCTTAGTGATGTCAACACCACCGGTCGGTCTTTTCATCTGCCTCACAGCACATGAGGCCTTCAAACCGAGAAAAGAATACATACAATGCAATATATAATCATCCCCATCTTTTTTTCTAACCAAAATTAGAAAATTTCGCAATTTCATCTGGGAGCGACATCACGGTGGTTTACTCCTGCGCTCTGTTCATGACACCACGCCTTTTTTTCATCTCATCGCACCTCAGCACAACGAGGTCTTCAACCGAAAGAAATACAAATATATGTATATATTCACATTCACAACCCCACATGTTCGACATATCGGCTACCGCGGATAAAAGGAACGGGGTTGGATATCGATTGGGAATCCAAGGTATGATAAAAATCGAAGGAAGAATTTTCCGAGATTTTCTTCCGATTCTGCGAAACGAGACGACTAAAGCGGTGCGAAAATCGAAGAAGAATTCACCTAACGATTTTCTTCCCGATTCTGCGAAACGGATGACTAAAAGCAGGAGTGCAAAAGAAAAGAAGAATGCTCACGATTTTCTTCCCGACGACAATGAAACGGACTATTAAAGCGAGTTGTGACGTCGAAAATCGAAGGAAGAATCCGACGATTTTCTTCCCGATTTCAAGCGAAACGAGACAAAAGTGCGAATAAAAGTGAAGAAAGAATTCTCGACGATTTTCTTCCCGATTGTGGCAACGAAAGCAAGAAGGCTAAAGCGAGTGTATGACTGAAAATCGAAGAAGACTTAATGATTTTCTTTCCATTCAGGGTGGCAAAAATAGGACGGGAAAAGGTTGCGGGCTGTGGAATAGAGGGCTGAATTGCATATAATGGGCCAATTTGAGTCAGTTTGAAGGCTAGATGGGCTGTGGGCAGTGGGTTTGAAGGGCTACAGAAAACGGACTGGGCCGGTGGCTAGGGCCAGGGCTAGTCACAAGGATCTGTGGGCTATGAGATTTCACGGGCAGCGGGGTTTTTTTTTTTTTTGAAACGACGGATCGCAGTTTACAGGCTGAAGGAAGGCACGGCGGCAGATTCTGACGGAAACGGCGGCAGAAGCGGAAAAAATAACGAGATTTAGTCTGCTTTTCATTTTTTTTAAATAGCGTTTATAAATATTAAAATTAGTTTGAATTTTTTGTACTTTTTATAAAATATCATTTTATTCTCTTTATAAAAAATTATTTATATATGATATTTTAAAATAACGTTTTTAAAACCTACTTCAAAACAAATTTTTTTTTTAAGTAAAAATTTATCCAAAAGAAGCCTTAGTGCGGAACGGAAGAATTCCGACGGCGGGATCGCGAGTTTGTGCGGGCTGAAGGAAGGCACGGCGGCGGATTCTGGCAGAAACGGCTTCGGAAGCGGAAAAATGGCGGGATTTAGTGCGGAACGGAAGGATTCCGGCGGCGGGATCGCGGGTTTGCGCGGTCGCTCGGGTCGAGCGGTCGGCGGGTCGCGGCCGGGGGTCAGAGCGCGGGACGTGAACGGCGGGAGCGGGCCGGTGCGCGGGTGCTCGGGTCGGTGGGATCGGGTCAGCGGACGGGTTGCGGCTGCGGGTCAGAGTGCGGGACGCGAACGGCGGCGGGCTCGCGTGCGGGTTTGCGCGGGTCGGACGGGCTCGGGTTGGGCAGTTGCGTCGCATGCTGGGCCGGCGGTGTAGCGGAACGCGCAGCGCGGACGCGGACGGCGAGAGCGGCAGCGCGGGAGGCAGGTCAGCGCGGTTCGGCCGGAGACGGGCCGGCGGCGGGTTTTTTGCCGGAACGGCGGTGCAGCCGAGGCGGGACGGGCCGCGGAGGGTCTGGACGCGCGGAACAGTGGAAAGGAGAAAATTTTTTTGGGAGATTTACATACATACCACTCAATTACATATCTCACACCTAAAGTTTACTATTTACTTAAGTAACACCTAAATCTTTCAAATACATCATTTTACCACCCCACCACGAGATCACGCAGATGCTTCCTGCTTTACTCGCTTTGGGAGAGCGAAACCACTCAGCTCCGCGAGAACTCCCTCTCGTCCGTCACAACTCGTTTGGTGGAAGACACCACTCATTCCGCCAAATCTCTCATTCGCGCAAAGAAGGAACTCCATTCAGAAAAGATCTTCTTCTTCCGTTTCACTGAACAAGCAGCTTTATCTTGTTTGAAGGGAAGAAGGAACTCCATTCCCACGCTAAATCTTGACTCTTGGCTGGGAACAAAATCTTAAGAGAAGGACTATTGTAAAATCTGCCACGCTTGGGTAATGGTTTCCATCTATCGAGCAAAAGCTTTTGAACTTCACTCCATTCTATTCATTTGAAGGATAAGTATTTCATTTATTTCACATTGCTTTTTTTTCATAGTTGGTAGTTTGTCTATTCATTTGAACTTAAAGGCATGTTGCAAAGATTTGGCTCTAATGACAATCAAATTTAATGGTTATTGGATCAAAAAATACAGCAAGAAAGTATGAAGGGGAAAAACGAAGATTATAAAAGTACAACGAGATGTGCTAAACTATTTTTTATTAGAAGATTGAAGAGATTTGTCCTTGGTTAATATGGATTATGAAATTTATTATTATGTTTTACATCTCCAAGGAATACAAACTTATCAAAAAATGATAGCAAAGAATGAGCATTTTACATCACGAATGAAAGTGGTTGAAGTTATTATTTTAACAAAAGATGTTTCAAGTTATACTTTTGTGCCAGATATCGGAGTCATACCATGATGGAGTAGATGCCACAAAACAAAGAAGGTTTGACCAGGGGACATGCTACAATATGAACATTCAAGTCCAATGATGATAGCCAATTTTGAGATGAACTTGTTTTATATAATGAAGATCTATTAACTAGTCAAGTTGCATAATATGTCATTAGTAGTTGGCACCGATTTGATGAACGAGTTTCAAGCATTTTCTTGGCCTAAGGCTATTCATGAGAATTTTGAGTGAAGATAAAAGCAAGTGACAAAAGACGAGTCATTGCCACTTGTGCTTATGTAGGTGTCCTTGGAGAGTGAGAGCTTCTTTATGTAGATGGGCAAACATTTGAAGTCAGAAAAGTAGAAGATTTACATGTATGTCCATGTGTCAACAGAGCAGGCAACAAGCAAACTACATTTAAATGGGTTGCTCAACAAATCCAAGATATAGTTAAAAAACATCCCGACATCCCTCCAAAATAAATAAATGAAGATTTAGAGAGTATGGGCTATCACGCCTTATATGAAATTGTATGGCGTTCAAGAGAAATAAGAGACAATCTCTTGGGCTTGATGATAGCTAAGTGGGTCCCTACTCTACGGGAAGAGCTTATTAGAAGAAACCACTCACATTACTTATGAGTATGATATCATTGACAACCACTTCGTAAGATTCTATATTGCAAAGTATGTATCGATGGTTTTCTAAGAGGTTCTGACCTCTTATGGGCTTGATGCATGTCATCTAAAATCAAAATATCTTGGGGTGTTGTTATCCGCGAATTCATTAGATGACAATAATGGTCTTTACACTATCGCATTTGTAGTTGTTGAATCTGAATCAAAAAGCTCATGATAATGGTTTTTGAAGAATTTGGTTGACTCTTTTGGTGTGAGGTGGTGCTATTATCTTTTATTTCTGATATGGAGAAGGGCTTAGGAGAAGCAATTAAGTTTGTATTTCCTAATGCAGAACATAGAGTTTGTATACGCCATTTGTGGAAGAACATGAAGAAATATCATCACTTTCAAGATAGCCAGAAGATTAGAAATATTTTTTGGTTGGCTGCAAATGCATACACAAGACATGAATATGAGGCAAAAATTACTGAATTATGCAAAGTGAGCCCTCAAGTCTATTCTTATCTTCTAAATTTACCATATAAATGGTCAAGATCCCAATTCCTTCTCAAAATTAAAATCACTAACAAAATAACTTATCGAGTCATTTAACTCGATTGGGAGTGGTTAGAGATAAACCAATTGTTGAGTTGGTAGACATGATTAGAGGGATGTTAATGGAACAAAGAGCTGAACGAAAAGATGAATACATCAAGTTGGAGAGGTGAATTAGTCCCGTTATTGAAGATTACACAGAGATAACAACAAGAAAGGAATACTTTATTATTAGCAATCTACTTCATACTCCGAGGTTGAAGGGCATTCTCGAAAGACATAAAGTAAATATTGAGCTAAAACAGTGTAGATACCGAAATACATTCCATGTATACATGTTGTTGCTTTCATCGGTTCAAAGGAACACCCACTATGGCACACTTATGTGGATCAATATTATCATGTTAATAGGTAATTTTAATTATTATGCATTTATTTTTGTTTGTATATTAATCATTTCTCATTCCATTTGTAGATACGTTATGGCTTATGATGGTGCAATATCAACTCTACCAAGTAAAAGTCAGTGGAGAAAATGTAATGATGATATTGAGATTAGGGCACCTAATACACTCGATAGGGGAGGCCAAGAAGAAGAAAAAAAGTTTCATGGAAAACAACAAAAAAATACGAGGGTACACAAGTGTAGTGCGGATGTTGGGGTCATCACGAACACTTGCAAAAAATGCACTGATGGATCAAACTCACGATGCCGATGTAGACATCAATGCTTACTCGAACTATCATATGCCTTGGGAAGTAGAGAAAAGCTACCGGTTAGGAGAGGGGCGCATGATGAAGTTGAGGCGATTGATTAATGAGAGTAATAGCTAGTGATAGCTTTCAGAGCAGGAATTACATGTATTTTTTACACACATAAGAAACAATTGATGTAATTTTTTTGTTGCTTCTAGTTCCAAGGATTGCATGAATTTTTGTAAACTTCCATGTCAGATTACTTGAACTCATTCATTCTCTATTTTATATCTTTGTTTTTTCTTTCTGTTTTTGCTGCTAACATCTGGCCAACCTCCTGGTTATTACTGTCATTATCTTTGGCAGATTTGGATTAAAGTGTTTGCTACAAAGCAACCTGCTACTGAACTGCTTGCATTGAATGTCTCTTACTGGATGTTCCTGCTACTGAACAGATTTGGATTAAAGTGTTTGCTACAAAGCATCAAATGGTTGCTACCTTCCTTATTGCTGTTACTTTCGAGTTGGGGTTTTGGCCAAGGTATGACACTTCTGAGAAGGGTTTTTTCTGCAGTTTTCGAAATAAGGAGACTATCAATATGATTTTGTTGTCGAAATAAGGAGAATATGTTACATTATGTTTTGATGTGTGTGTGTGTCCGTTTTTTATTTTTCTGCTAGAATTAAGAGGGCAATTAAGTGAACAATTGAAAACAGTAATGCCATTTCGAAATTGACCACTGATTAACTGAAGCTCCAACTCCTACCTGCAGACTATTCTAAAATGGAATGTTTGAAGCATTTTGTTCCATTTATTAGTAGAATTCAAGTTGGATATTATTATTGTTTTTCAATTTTGTATGCTCATAAATATTAATCACACTCTTTCATATTTTCTGCAGTTTCAAAATATGATGAAGAATTTCAAAGAATGGCTTTCTTGCTATTCTGTATCTAAATCACTTCTCTCAGCAAGGCCATTCAGCTTCTTTTATGATGAATCATCAGAAGGAGAATTTTGGCATCATGTTATATGTAGTCAATTTGTTTCTCGTCTTATTGTATACACATGGATGAATTATGTTATATTTTTTAATCAATTTTGATGCCATACTCTAGTTGATGATTTTATCCTTATTTCACCTTTTTTTATTGCTTGTTTGGCTATGGTCTATTTGCATGACTATTCTAAGTTGTCTGATTTGTGTCTAGCTTTACAAAAAGTTCAACTGCAAATATTTCACAATTGTAACATTCAATTCTACCTGGAGTTGTGGATATTGTTGTATAGTTGTTCTTGAAGATATGCTAAAACTTTCCTTTTAGGGATTCTTTTAGCTTGGATTTTGCACCGTCTTTATCGGTGTAAATGAGAATTGCAAGATATAAGTCAGCGTTGAGGTTTGTTTTGTGGTAAGATAAAGTCAATTCAACTTTTGAAAACATGGCAACAAGGTATTTGTATAGATTATTTATTTTAAGATACTGAGTGATCCAAACTTAAGAGAACCCGCTTCACATGATTTGGATGTGTATTTTGTTTTTATATAATGGAACTCTATAGGTAACTATAGTATATGGTGATACAGTAGTATAATATCTGAGGATCACATTTAAATTCTTCATAAGCAATAAATGTTAAATTTTCAGGTGTCTAGAATTGATCCAACTTGTCACGTTTAGATCCCTATCATTATTCAGTGTTTATCTTCTTTTCCTTTCAAGCCTCACCCTTTGTTGTTATCTGTAGCAACTACATTAGTTTAATTGAAATATCTTGGCCGTCTAGGTGTATAATAAATAATCCTTGAAACATCTATGAAAAGTTCCAGAGAAAGTCGACAAAAGTTTTGTTGCTTATTGTGATCCATAGGATGTATGACTTTTAAATTATACATCTTTGCTAGCATGACCTGTAGTTTCACTGGTAGTGGTTATGGTATTGTTGTTCTAAAGTTTATTTATTTGGATCAGGCAACTAGGTTTTTTTAATGTTTACTATTGGAATGACTTTTATCACAATATTCTTCTTCTTGATAACGTTATTTACATTGCAAGAAAATGATATTCTGTACTTTCTGAAGGATATGGATGGTTATTTCTTCAATTGATCATCTCTATACTTGTTATTATGTTTGAGCAAACACACTTAAGAAATGCATAATAGCTCACTGTTAGTAAGAGAGCATGCTGCCTTCGTGGGATACTCGGACTGTCGAGGGTGAAACTGAAATGAGAATTTCAGTCCAAGTGACACAAAATATAGTTAGAATCCAGTGGCTTGAAAAAAGCTTCAGATTTCATTCAGGAATGGTGGACGAACAATAAATGATATTTCTCTACTCATAAGTCTGAAGGGAAACACTGTCTTTGTGGGGTTCCAAGTTTCGGATGTGAAAAATGGATTGTTACGTTAAGTAGTCGATAGAAAGCAAAAAGCATAATCTATCTTAAATTTATACCAAATCCTACAACACCAAAGATCTCACAAAAGAGAACCAAAAAAGCAGAAAGTTTTTGGAACTATAAAGCCAAAAGAAAAAAATAAAAAATAAAAGGCCTTGATGATTGCAAATTTATCACATTCAACCAATAGAGATAATATATAATAAAAAATAAACTAGTTCCATTGATAGTAGGTGCCAAAATACATTATCCTATATAAATTCTTGATCAATGATCTTCAAGAGACCATCAAATACATGATTAACTTAAGGATAAAAAATATCATTGCAATGATGATAATGAGCATTGCCAACATAATTTTGTTCTGAGTTGCGATGGTCTCAAGTTTCTTCATTATGTTCTCCTGAGAAGCTCTTCCTTCATAATCCATTTCATATACTTTAGGGTCATCACCATTTAACCAGATGAAATAACCACAATCATCTTTTGTACGATTTCGAGGACACCTTAAAAATTTCTTACCATAATTCCTTTCTTTATAGCTTGTGAATATGACGATTGTAAATTGCGACATACACAATACTTGATATTCTCTCGAGAAGCCCATCGATGCGGATGATTGACTTGAGCTCATTTTGGCTATGTGTAATCTATTAAATAAAGTTAAGAAAAAATAACAAATTAGTAACAGTTAAGGACTTAAATTAAAAAAAAAAACTACAACTCTATACCCAATAACCCTTTAATAAATCAAATTTAGAATCATATAAAACTTCCTAAACAAATTACATAAAAAAAAAAAATTCTTAATTAATTTAAGAAATAACAATTCATATGTACATATAACATAATTCTAAGGGAAACAGCCACAAACACTAATTTCTATTAATAATTGCCACCTTCAATGGAGACTCTAGATCGACATTGATTTAAGAAATCCATATGTACATATAACATGCTTGAATATATTTAGCTAAAGCATACAAACCATTCCCTCATGCTTACAGATCCTTGCTCGAAGAGGAATGTTATAGATATAAAATGTATATTTAGCTAAAGCATACAAACCATCATATAAAATGTATTAGAATTACAATTAATATATCTTGAAGGAATGTGAACACAACAGGAGATAATAAAAATTACTCAATTCTTATTATTTTACCGATTGCTAAACCTGCTAAAAGCCCACACACAACCAAAATTAGTGGAGGAATGTCAAGTCTACAAGCAACCCCAAAGGAGATAAAAAATCAAGATGCCAAACCTCCGTGGTGCGTATTCCATGACGGATGGAGGAGGAAGGTAGAAGACGCACCGATGCCAAACGAGAAAAGGAAGTTCGCAGATGCCAAACCTCCCTGCAATCGATCTCGGTTTTGGGTCATGCAAGGGTTCGGAGCATGGAGGAGGAAGGTTGAATACACACCGATGCCAAACGGGAAAGGAAGTTCAGATGCCAAATCTCCCCGCAATCGATCTGCTGGGTCCGCAAGGGTTCCAGCGCGAGGGAGGAGGAGGAAGGTTGAAGAAGGCGTACCGATGCCAATCAGAACTAGGTTTTGGGATGTGCGTGTGCTGTGAGCAGCCGAAGATCCCACGCGGGAATGGAGTTCCTTCTTCGCAGACGAACGAGAGGTTTCGCGGAATATAGTTGCTTCTTCCGCCAAAACGAGTTCGCAGACGACGAGGGAGTTCCACGCTGGAGCGAGTCGTTCCGGCTCTCCCAAACGGAGTAACACGGAAGCATCTGATACTGAGGTAGGGTGTGGTAAAAATGATGTATTTGAAAGATTTAGGTGTTATTTAAGTAAATAGTAAACTTTAGGTGTGAGATATGTAAATTAATAAGAATTGAGTGGTATGTATGTAAATCCCCCAAAATTTTTTTGGAAAAAAGAGAGGACGAGAATTACCTTGTGTGCAACAGGGGAATGAAGGAGAGAGAAAATAGGGGAGAGAATGGTTGAGAGGAGCTGAATAGGGAGTAGTTGCATGCGAATCGTGCGTTTAATAGACATTTTTTTTTCTACATTGATTTTTCAAATATTAATTAATTTTAAAAATGAAGTTTACGCCGATATCATTATATGATCAATATATATATGTTGATTTAAGATTATTTTGATGTTCAACACAACACACGCCGGTTTCGGCTGATAGGAGCCGTCCCTTGAGTCGCCAAATTGAGTCAATTTCACCTAAATGCTGTCGCCGACCGCTTCGACGCGCTGCACTGCCGTAATTAAGTGGGAATAATTTTTCTTGATAGATTTTAACTTTTCGAAGCCAATGGAGTGACCAATTTCACGAACGGAGGTCATCTGACTTATGCCAGCGCCTCCTGACCTCGATATACGTGCAGACGCGTTGACGACTCGAGTGTTTGATCGGTTAATCATCAAGTCATGCAATATTTATATCCTGATCAATTTCGATATTCTGAACGTGATGGCGAAGTTCGTTTGTCGATCGGAGGTCATTTGAGTTGATTTTGATGACGCCTTGTGCATTTCAACCTCGATTTGCGCATTCTCACTTCAAATCAATCGACATTTGCACAGACTTGTCTGAATTGAGCACGGACAGTCTCATTTGATAGATTTTGATGTTTTGAAGCTAATGGAGTGATCAATTTCGTGAACTGAGGTCATTTGGATATAGTCGCAGCTTCTTGACTCTGATATGTGTGTCGGCACATTATTAGCTCGAGCGCTTAATCGATTGATCGTTAGATTTTGCAATATTTATATTCTGATCAATTTCGACGTTCTGAACGCAACGACGAAGTCCGTTCATCGATGGAGGTCATTTCGATCATTTTCGGTGACGTCTAGTGCATTTTGAGTCCCGATTTGTGCACTGTCACTTTCGATGTCCGTTAAATTAGACTTGTGAGCTTGACTTTGACTTTGTGGCACACATGCGGAGGTCAACAAATATATATATATATTTTGACGAATCTCGTCCTCTTAGTCACAATTTTTGTAAATGTAAGAAATTTGACGTTGCAAAAATTAAAAATATTACGACAACACTCGTTTGTGTGATCTTAACACAATGCTTGTTGAATACATATATTTTTTTGATAATATTAAACATTCTAAGTGTATTAAATTTTTTTGTATGAGTCTAAATAGTTGTGAGTTAACCAAATAAAACTAAATTGATAACAAACAACAGTATAATTATACAATCAGCTGAATCTGAATAAGTGTACATAATAAATAAAAAAACAGCTACGACTACATGGCATAAACTGTTAAAAAAAATACAACTATCATCGTCGATGTCTGCGCGGTGGAATCACATCGCTACCAGGGGTGTAATGGGATGGTCGACGCGGGCCGATCACGCAGATGATGCGCCGACGCCTCCTCCTCGCCCACCGCCACGTTGTTCAACATCCCAAGTCCATAACATGTGGTATCTCCAAGCGAGATGGCAACGAGTACCGTGGTACATCATATGGCTGTCATTTGGAATGACGCGAGCATATGTAGCGGATGCATGCCATGGGTTCATCTCGAGACCACATCCTCGATATGAATATGGGGGTGGTTGTGAAATGTAGATGTCCCACCATCGGTGATATGATGGACCCACATCCATCGATGGTGCATCTGCTAAGGCCAATGAATTCTATATCGCCGTCGAGCATGTTCCGCTCACGCACCCGCTTCATAATCGATGGATTTTGAAATTGTCATCATCGCCAAATATAAATATATCCTCAAGATTCGATGCTCACGCCGCAAAGAAAGTAAATTTATATCGTGGTTTCATTGTCAAGGGAAAGCAAATTGTAATTCCACATAGACTTACCATCGACGATCTCCAGCGCATCGAGGGTAGATGTGTCGCGAACTGCGCTTCAAAGATATAAAGTGAAGCCCAAGATCGGTACCACTCATGTAACGCTGATCGGCCGCTCCCGATCATCCCGGTCAATCCATAACAACAACTCACGCCGCTCCCACTGCGTGGAGTGGTGGTACACGCACCCAATCAATCGGCCTTTCCTCGCCCATCAACACGAACAAACGATGGATCTATCGTCAACATCAATCATGGGAGGTATGCCAATCGTCGATCACACGATCGTGTACCACTCTACCCTCTTCCAACAAATCAGCGGTACTCTGGCTAGCCATATCTCCTCTCCCTGCAAACATATATCTGCGATGCGCATGCGGATCTGATGTCCATATGGCTCCCAGATGACCTGCACATGTATCATAAGTTATTCTGAAAATTTTAATCCCATGATGAGTAAACAAGTAAAATGATAGCATTCGCACTGAGAAGTCCATCCAACTCATCCTCAGATACTCGATGTTGATGCCGGCATTTCAAACAAATCCTTCATTCGACATCCAATGCTAAGACCATCGATGTCGCAGATGGGAACACGTAAGGTAGTTCGCCAACATGAATGTGCTCCTGTGCCCATACCAGAAATGAATACATCCTCGCTATGTTGGTGCCGCTTGGTTGCCTCATGCAACTCTCTGTATAGATACACAAGTACAGATGAGCCCACTGAGAAACCCCTAAAAGAATGAATATCCTCTAGTAATGGTAGATACTGCAGGTGGACCTCTGAGCCTGAAGTGTCAGGAAGAAGAAAAGACCCAATGGCAAATAGTATGTATGCTCTGATATGCATAATAAACGGAGCTCGTAGATCTAAGTATGAATCTCAAAAGTCCACCTACCATCATAATGGTAAGCACGCGTGTGCCGACCCATCCAAACTCCAATGTGATATGTGATGGATGGATCGATCACGATACACGGCCGCTCGATGCGCCCGATCAACTAATCATCAGCCGCCACGCACCGCCTCCCTCCACCAACGACAACACTGCCAATAAGAGGAGGGTCATCTATCTGAACGCCTAGGATCATCGCAACATCCTGTAGTGTGATCGTCATCTCACCAAGCAAAGTGGAATGTGTTCGCTCATGCACCCGCCCACTAATGAAGTGATGATCCAGCTTAATCGTGACTGCGAGACATCACAAAGCCGACATCTCGCAATGCACCCATGAATCTAGATAATTAACAAACCATTCTCAACATCGCTAGTGTGCGCAGCCTCAAGATCAAACCGCAATCGAATGGAGCATGCAGACTACGTTAGTATAACAAACACATACATTGGCGCAAATGACTTCAAAATAATGTACCAATCGATGCCGCTTATGTCTACCACGTAACATAGCTATGTTGTGGTGCACCGCCGGTGGGACCGTAGTCTCAACAAGGTTCCGGTCGTCGCCTCCTCCCACATGGGCGGGGCTTCATGGACATCTTAACAGTACCATTGAAGCAAAAACAACATGTCGACATTTCAAAAGTATTACATTGCATTGTAATTCAAAATACTAGTAGCTCAGGAGGACTAAAATAAATACTGTAGAAAGACATACAAAAAATAGAGGCATAAAATAATTATAAAAATAACTATTAATTGAGAGATTTTAGATTTATAATTTTATTTTCCACCATGTACTATGAGCATAAGCAAAGAAATATACACTTTTAACAAGTACAATGAGAGAAAAACTAATCAAAACATGCACCTTTGTAGACAATATGACATAAAACATGGGACTACTACAAGTAGACAATATGACATAAACACTAGTCAAAATAGATAAGACACAAGTACACAGTAGGACTACTACAATAATAGCACAAACACAACATGACATCAAACAACTAACTTAGAAAACATCACACTCTACGTGCAGCGAGGACACGTTGACCTATTATGCCCAATAGTCTTACAAACAGTACACACCCTGGAACTTTTAGGAATGTTCTCATCCATGGTATTTTTAAATCTGCTTGTCCTTGGCCTTCCAGACTTTCGCTTAATATTAGGTGGGTTATAAGTTTCATAACTGCCTTCTGTGATGTGATCTGCCCACTCCTCCCGATCAGGTATTACATGGAACTCTCCCCGGTAGGTGTTAATATAATTCGCAAGCAGTACGAGACATCGCCGCGTGGTTTAGGTGGCGATGGCTCAAAACTGCAATCACGTGTGGACAAGGTAGGTGATAAGACTGTGGTTGTCTACACGTACACTTGCAGTCATAGTTCTCAGAAACTTCTACTTTGTAGGTTCGATTGCTGACATCAAACACTTGATACGGACATCTAATAGTTCGGGTAATCTTGTGCCTCGATTCATTAGCAATTAGTGTAGCTTTAATGCGAGGGAAAATAAGTTTTCTTGTTGCCTTTCTAGAAGCGTAGTGTTTCAAGTTTCATGAAAAGGAAACTATATTATAGTACACTTAATGTCGGCTTGAATAGGTAAAGCCACGTTTAAGCACTCCGTTGAAGCACTCTACTGCATTTGTCATCATAGTACCGTACCTGTACTCGTTATCATGAGTTTGAGTCCACTGTTGAACATCCCTTGAAACTAGCGGTCATTATGCCTCACTTAATATTCTTAATGTCTGACATGTGTCTTTTAAAAATTCGGATGTCATATGTGTTTCCTGCAACGTACATTTTCTGACACATGAATTCTACATCAGCTATGCCGAGTTGTTGTACTGCTCTTTTGAAGTTCTCCCTCAAATGGCGCAGACAGAAGCGATGTGCAGCCCATGGGAAGATTTCTCGACAGCCACGAACAAGACTTGCATGTATATTTGAGATGAAGCATAGATCACCCCTCGTAGACACTAATGGGATCAAGTCCTAAAGAGTGCGCAAAAACCAAATCAAGACTATGCACTCGATTCAACAAGCTGCGAAGGCGGTGAACAACCCATTGTTTGCGTCGATCCCAACATTAAGTAGAGTGCCTGCACTTACCGGAGAAAAGTCCCA
The DNA here is from genome assembly GCA_021442155.1 of Cymbidium sinense. Lineage (NCBI taxonomy): Eukaryota > Viridiplantae > Streptophyta > Magnoliopsida > Asparagales > Orchidaceae > Cymbidium > Cymbidium sinense. Next base: position 131,963,970 of record CM038222.1, on the reverse strand, counting down.
TCGAACGAACCGAGAAGCGATCTTGCGCAATCTCGTATTGGCCGGCTCAAACGGTCGTTGGAATCTATTCGATTAGTGGGTATGCCGTTATCTTAAGCGGGCATAGATGTGTTCGAATCTAAGATTCCTCCTCCAAAAATAGCCTTAGCTTTTCGTCATGCATCCCAAGCCTTCATATAAGACACTCTTATATTGAACTTCCTCTATGACTATAATCTCACGGGCTTGAGATCGGCGCTTTGTGCGGGGTGGATGAAATAACTTATAATTATGATGTGCATTACTGTGTCCGGCATTAAGAATTGAGTGACTACGGTATGAGAGAACTCTTGAACCAATTCTCCAAGTTCCACCCAACCTCTTGGCGGCATGTAAAGCGCCAAATATGGTCTCTCGAGAATGGGTGCGACGATAAATCTTGATTGGCTTGAGGCATATATGACATATTCAACATTGTTTATAATCGACCACCGAATAGAAAATTACAAGCGCTTCTTATCATGAAAGCACATACCTTCCACTAATTCATGGGATGCAATTCTCCTCTTCAAGGTTGAATCATCGATGGGCCATCAAATGTGTCTCTCATTCTCACAGTGGTTTGAGCTACGCATATAATCATTATTATGTATCAAATGCTCCTCGTGACTCATTCTTGAGTAATCGACAATCAAATCTCGACCATATGGGATGGTTCTGCGCCGCCTCGGCCCTCAGTCAATATAATTGCGTCATTCCCATCTTCTATCTCCACTAGGCATAGTTTCATATTCAACATTTACATCGGATGGTGGGTTCGCATCATTACCTTGAGGTCACTGGGTCACCCATATGAGCGAGCTTGTGCGGTAAAATAATCATTTTCTCTTTGTGCGACCTCATATATTTTTCCGAGTACTTATCGAGGAGGTGGTGTTATGTAATCGGTGGTGATTCCACCTCTTTGACGATTATGTATGTTAACCTCCTATCTCCACATGGGAGTTCCTCAAATTCGACATACACCAATATTGCGAACATCTTTGCATTAATAATAGTTCATCATCGTTAATGTGTATTGCAATAAATCCAGTTCCAATAGGAAAATGACCCACCAGATTAACAGAGAATTTTGATGGATCTAACTTCAACGACCTCATAACTCTAATTCCTCAAATTTAATCGTCGTGAAATTTGGGTATGATTTCTCCCACCAATATATGTTGGAATGAACTCATCACTTACTCAGGTTCACCATCATAATAAAGAATACTGATATCGAACTCATCAGTAAGTAATAGCGGAACAAATTATTGACTGATTACGCACAAAAAATCTTGCATTAATATATGACAAAGATGACGAAATACTTACGCATTCAAGCAATCACTCGATCTAATATTTTGAGCATAAAATCCAACTACTGATGTGATAAATAAAATCCAAATCTTGTAATGTGACAACAACCAATTTATTTATGCAGTCTTAAAGCCAATCATTCTCTTTTGCATTAATCGGATCGAAGATATTGACAAAACAAATCTTTATAACACCATTACCTGCCAAAAAAAACATCACGAAGATATTAAGCAAAACATCAAACCTGATTTAACTTTTTCAGCGAACATGAATCACCACATATCGCTAATACAATTAAAGATCTTCATAACACCAAATTAAACTACACACACACTTCCTAAATAAAAAAATTAAAAAATGAAGCTTTCCTAAAAAAAATTAATGAGATCGATCACAAATTTCCTATGAATATCATAATAATTAAGAAACAAACCAAATAAACTCATACAATTATACATTTCTTTTTTAGTTTAGGGTTAGAAATACTAAATCGAAAATAATCCTTCAAGCTACTTCTTCGACGGCGACTTTCTGGCGACATTGTGCGTTGAATCGAGGCGGCAAGCGACGGAGGATCGAGAGAAGGAAAACACGAGGAGCTTCTGGCGTGACGCAACTCTCGGTTTTCGACCCTAAATAAGGAAAGCAGCGGTCGGTCGTGACGGTAACTAACATCCAGTCAGCATGTCGCGTGAAGCTGCGACTAGACCTATTTTGTACAATTTTTTTATCATAATTACTAATTAAATGTGCATGTAATTTGAAAATTTGGCCTTTTTTTTTTTTTATCCGTTCGGTTATGTGCTATGTGATTCTCAGACCACCCAGTTAATGCATAAGGAATTAAATTAAAAAAATAAAGAGAATAATAGTAGCGACCCTCCCATTCTCTTCCCATTCCCATTACTCGCCTCTCCTCCCAAGCACGTAAAGCCCTCTGATTAACCTCCTTCCTTTTTATTTATCTTTTTTTTTCTTCTTCCATATCTCCGCCCTCTTTATTTACTTGTGTGAGTCAAGCGCCGACGACCTCTCCAACTTTGCTGTTGGCAAGCTTCCTTCTTATACGTCCTCATCCCAATATCCATCCCAGGGGTGTAAGTGAGCTGAGCTGACTCGTGAGCCGACTCAAACTCAACTCGTTATCAAACCCTCGAGTTGGGCTTATCGAGTTTGTTCGAGCTCAATGCGATTGAGATCATAATAATATATGCTGAGTTCGAGTTTTCCCTAGCTTGACTCGAAAGCTTAACAGTCTACTCATTTAGGGATTATATGTTATTTCACTTATTTCTATTTCTATCTCTTGAGTTTTTCGACTCTCGACTTTTTGACTTCCTGTTCGGTGTTAAGCCTTAAAATGGGAAGCGGACGTGCAACGGCTTTCCCTCTCCATTGTTCTTGCACCTTCTGCTCCTCAAGTAAAAGCGATTCCTGATAGCCAAACTCCTCCTTTCTTCTTCGTGCTCCCCTTTGATTATAGATATTCTCTTCTAGGAGTGGCAACTTTTCAAAAATTAAACGATCGCCACCGCCGCACCGCCGATAGAGGAAATCTTGCTCGAGAGTCTGGATAAGCAAACTTTGGTGGTTCGGTTTGGTATATTTGGCTTATTCTTTATTTCTTCCTTGCATAAATGATTGGTAATATTATGTTTCCTCTTTATGATCAATCAGATTGGTATGATTGTATGAATATGGTTTGGAGTTTATGGTTATTACTTGTTGGAGCAGTGACATTTGGTTCGGTTTAGGGTTAAACCCTAAACCGAATTGGTTTGGTAACTTTGGCTCTGATTGAAGTTCTCTTTTTTTGTGTTAAGTTGATTTCTTCATAGTTTTTTCAAAAAAAAAATGAATAGTTGCCAATAAAGGGGTTTTTACTGGTGAAATTGTGAAATTGAGGGCAAGTAGTTTTATGCATTTCATATTAGATCTGTATTTGTTGATTTTATTGCTGAAGTAATGTGCTTATATTTTAGTTGTGGTGATCTGGTGGATGATGATGGAGGCGAGGCTTATATGGGTTAATTTTAGATTGTTTAGCCTTTTTTTCAATTGTAATAGCTATGGGCAATGCCTTTTGGACCGTATGGAGTCATTGCTTTAATTACAATAGGCATTGATACTTAACATTGCTGAATTTAATCACTTAACATATCTTCTTGAATAGGTTTTTTTTACTGCTATATTAAGCATTGGCTCATTGCTGATTGTTGCATGATATATAAAGATGTTAAGGGATTGTGTGATGTATGAAGATGTTAAGGGATTGTGTGATGTATGAAGATGTGAGGGATTGCATTATGTTTAGAGTTATTATGTTTGCATTGACCCCTTTGATAGAGCTTAGCCCTTAAGCTGATTTCAAAGCAACCCTAGCATATTAAGCTTATTTAATTTGTCCTTCAGGATTTCAAGTTAGCCAAAGCAAGACCACAAGGTTTTAATTTTTTTTTTCCACTCTCTTCTTGAAAGGAGACTTCAAACTTTTTTAATTCTCCTATTTAACATATGGCCTATTCAAGAGAGCATAATTTTCAATCATTTCTTAAAGGGTTTGGGATTTGTTAAAGGTTTTTATGTTATTACTATAGTTTTTTGTGTTATTATATTTTTCCTATCTTGATTTTCAAAGTATTTATTGTTAGGAGAGATGCTAATTTTATTTTACTTTTATGAAATATTTAGGTTTTAATGGAAAGAGTTACTTAAGTTAATGTTAATGACTCTAATGATGTTGAGAATGAAAATTTTGAGGAGCATACTCAATTTCATTTGGATGACCAATAAAATCTTATTAGTATTACTGACTTTGAGATTACAGATGAGCACTGTGATGATGATAATGATAATAAGAATGATGGTGATGTGGAGAATGTAATAATGATAATGAAGAGATTGATGTTGAAAATGAAAATGAAAATGGGAAGAAAGAAAAGAAAGAAGACATCAAAGATTTGGGAAGAGTTCGAAGAAGTAATTCTTTCAGATGATCAGAGGAAGGGAGAATGTATGCATTGAAGAAAAAGCTTGCTCTAAGAAATACATGTGCTACCACCCAATTTAAAAGACATTTAGAGCAATGTGTTGTTAGAATTTGTACTTTAAAGAAACAAAAATTGTTATCTTTCAGCCAACTGATAATGAAAGTGGAAGGCTACAAACATTTGAAGATGGTGATGCTTTAACTACATTAAGATATGATCATGAGAAAGTTGGAGAGATGGTTGCACATTATATTTTGATCAATGAGAAGTCTTTTTCAATTTTTGAGGAATTTGGGTTTAATCATGTTTTAAAGTCAACGTCTCCTTATTTCACGAGGTATTCTAGAGCTGCAGCATGAAATGATGTTATGTTGGTGTATGAAAAGTAGAAAAAAAAAGCTTAGAAACTCATTGAAAAATATAAATAGAATAAGCTTTATCACAGATATATGAAAGTAAAAAAATTAGAGGATATCTTACATGGATGTGACAGCACATTATGTTGATACTTGTTGGAGATTACAAAAATATGTTTTTAAGTTTTTTGCATTTAGCTCCACACACTGCAACTGAAATTATGAATACATTCTATAAAGCACTTTTTAATTGGGGTTTTGAAAATAAAGTTTTTATCATATCAGTTGATAATACAACTAATAATAACATTGTTCTTGAAGGATAGTTTTAGAATAAAAAGAAATTATTTTTGGTGATTGTTTCATGTATGTTGTTGTACTCATATTCTAAATTTAATGGTGAAAGATGGGATAAAAAGCATTAAATATGTTGTTGATAAAATCATAGATTCAATTAATTTTATTAATGCATAAGAAGGAAGATTACTAAAATTTGTTGATATTGTGCAACAATTATAATTACCTTCTAGAAAACTTATGATGGATTGTCCTACTCGTTGGAACTCTACTTACTCTATTTTGACAGTTGCATTGAAATTAAAAGAAGCTTTCTTTTCTTACGGTGAAAGAGAAGTTGCATATATTAATTATCCTATAGATGAAGAATGGGATAAAATTGAAAAAGTTTGTGATGTATTGGGCTTTTTCAATAAATCTACTAATATGATTTCTGCCACTGAGTACCCTACAACCAATTTATTCCTCTCTCAAATCTGCACTATAAAAAAAAGTTTTAGATGAGGGTTCACTTTCAACTAATTTTTTCATTATGGAAATGACTAATAAAATGAAAGAAAAGTTGGACAAATACTATGGTGAATGTAACCTTCTTATGTCCTTTAGTGCTATTATGAATCCAAGAATGAAATTTATGACTGAGTTTGCATATTCTAAGATTTATGCAGGAGATGAATGCATGAGAAATGTGGCATTTATACGTAGTTCATTGTATGAATTATTTGAAGAATATGCAGTTTGTTTTGAACCTGAAGGTGATAGTGGCAACTTGGGAGTTGGGACGTCCAGAAGGATTAGTGGAGATAATGTTAGTTTGGCTGCTCAAGCAATTGATAGAAAAAAACTTAGTCGATGACATGATTTTACTACATATGTTATAGCAAAGGAAAGTAAAAGACCAGCAAAATCTGATTTGGATAAATATTTAGATGATGGTTTCGAGATTTGTGCAGAAGGCAAAATTTTTGATGTCATTGGATGGTGAAAAGCAAACAGACAAAGTATCGTATACTATCTAGGATTGTTGTTGACATATTATCTATACCGATAACCACTGTAGCTTCAGAATCAATATTTAGTGTTGGTAAAAGAATTGTGGATATCTATCGAACTAAACTTGGTGTGGAAAGTGTTCAAGCACTCATATGTGGTTCAAATTGGGTTCGTTGTCATTACGGCTTGAAGGGTAGAGTAAAGGTAATGTGTTTTATATACATATTTATTTATTTTTATTTATGTCATTTAACTAAATTATATCATGTAATATTATTTTGATATGTGTAGGAAGAAGAAGAGGATGAAGAGATGGAGATTCCTCTTCCAATCACTTGAAGGATTGTTGAAAGGAGAATACGAGATATTTTTTTTTATTCAAAGAAACTTTACATTGAAACCTTCTCTTTTAGTGTTTTCCTATTTTTGGACTAGCTTTGTTGGCATCCGTTTTGGTTTTATATTTTGTTGTTGTTGTGTGGTTCTATTTTGGTATTTTCCTCTTATGTTATTTTCTTCTTTCTTTGACTACTGTCTTCTTTGCCCTTTTTTCTTTGGTTGATGTTCGAGCTTGGTTCTACTTTCATTATTGATTGTTGTTGGAAGAGGCTTTATGATATTTGGGCATTTGGTTGCCTATGTGGCTTTGTTGCCAACTGTTAATATAACTTATGGTGGCAGGAATTAGAGCTTTGTAGGCAATTATTATTTGACTTAATAACTTATTCGAGGACTAGACGTAAGTTGGCTATGATGAATTTGATGTGTTCTTCCCTCTTCTCTTTGGCTGTAGCACTATATGTGATTGTAACCCGTCTATTGAACTTAGTTCACTATGTGAATTGTGAAGTAATTGTGTTGTTGCAATTCTTGTGTGGTGCATTAATGTTTTCCACTTTGTGGAGGTAACTTGGTTGTTGCTCCTATTAGAATTGGAGCTTTCTTGATTACTTTGGACTAGAGACTGTCTATTATTGTTGTTGATTGGCTGGGTGGTTTTGTTGGTAGGCTGTATATGATAGTTTCTTGGCAATTTGGTTGGCTAGGTGGCTATATTTGTTTTCCTGATTGTTTATGCAGGAAATTCTGTTGATCCTGTAACTGTTTGCTTTCCTAATTGTTGTTGGAGGAGGATCTATTTATTTTGTCCTTTGGTTGGCTAGGTGAACCCTTCTATTAAAGTTTGGATGTTCACATATTTTGTTGCTCCTTGAGATGACTTTGGGTTGGCTGAGCGTGAGCCTTCTTTGAAACTTTTCTTTCTTTGCTCTTTACTTGCTCTTGTTGTTCTATCTTGCTTGTTGGTTTAGATTTTTTGTTGCTACTCTTGTTCTGTCTTGATAATTTTTTTTCTGTCTTTTAGACCCGGTATTGAGCTGTTGTTGTTGTTGTATAATTGTTGCTTTTTGGTCAATTAGTGATCGTTTTGTTGATTTAGGGGGCTTCTTGCTAGCATCCCTTTTGGGTTGCTGTTGTTATGCCTTGGTTGTTTTTTTTTTCTGTCTTTTAGGCCCAATATTTGGGCTATTGTTGTTAAATTATTGCAATATATATTTGTTTTTGGTTGGTTCATTGGCTATGTGGATTTGTACTATTGTTGTCTAAATTGGTTGGTGGTGGCAGTGCGATTATTATCGCCTTGTTGTATTTAGGAATTAGCTTCTTTGGTGTAGTTTATTGGGTTGGTACGATGTCTTCCATCTAGTCAGTTTATTATTTTTCTTATGCCTTTTAGGCCTTTTATGTTTCTCCCATTTTATCTTTGGTTATTATTTTATATGCCTTTTTTGGTTTGGTTATAGTTCCGGCCTGGTCCTGGTTACTTTCCCAGTTGTTGCTGCTTGAGGAGGGATAGTTGTATTTGGGCACTTGGTTGTGTTGACCTCCATATATGTGTCAAAAGTTGAGTCAAGCCCATAAGTCAAATTCGACGGACTTTGGATGTGACAATGTGCAAATTGGGGCTCAAAATGCATTGGACATATTCAAAAATAGTCGAAACGATCTCCGATCAACTAACGGACTTTGTCATCGTGTCCAAAGCATCGAAATTGATCGGAATATAAATATTGCACAATTTAAAGATCAACTGATCAAGTGAATATTAATGTCGTCGCATGTATCGGGAAGCTAGCGATATCCAAACAACCTCCGTTCATGAAATTGATCACGTCGTTAGCTTCAAAATGTCGAAAACTATCAAATGAGACTGTTCACTCTTAATTAAGATGAGTTTGTGCAAATGTCAAATGATCGGAAGTGACAATGCGTAAATCGAGGTTGAAATATAATGGATGTCGCCAAAATCAACTCAAATGACCTTCGATCAATGAAAGGACTTCTTCATTGTGTTCAAAATATCGAAACTGGTCATAATATAAATATTGTACAACTTGATGATCAACCGATCAACGATCAGTCGCGCCAACACACATATCGAGGTCAAGGCGGCGTCAGAAAACGACGCCGTTCGTGAAATTGATTGCGTTACAATGTCAAAATCTAGTAAGAATATTCACTCAATTCGAAGTCGCGGAAAATCGGTGTCGAATGATAACTTCAATTTTGATTGACCAATTTGGCCAAACGGCCAAGAAAGCATACACGTTGCGTTCAAACATAACCTTGAATTGAAATATATATTAATTATCTAATTGTGTCGGTGTAAAATTTATATTAAAGCTGATTAAATAATAAAAATATATATTTAAAAGCCCTAACTTATCTAAATCCCATCATCTCACTCGGCTTAGCCCGACCGAACGCAGGATCACACACGGCTCTCTCCTCACGCGGTTCTCCATCACGCATTCGCACGAAGCCTTTGACCTGGGCCGAATCGCCTGTTCGATCTCCTTCGGCTTCGTCTTGCACGCCCAACCGAGCGCTCGGCCCCTCTTCATTTTTCACGCGCACGGTTCCCACTCCTCCTCTCCAACCGATCCCTCCCACTTCCTTCTTCCCTCCAAACTGAATGGCAAGCACAAAACCACAAGACCTCCTTTCTCCAAATGGCACGCAAGTCTCTCCTATTTCCCTCTCTCGTCCATACCGAAAAGGGATCTTCCTCTCTTGATTTTTTTTCTCCTCTCCTCTCCTACCACAAGCAAAACAGTAAGCATTTTCTTTCTTCCCCTTCTTCTCTTTCTTCTTTCCTCTTCTTCTCTTCTTCATCTTCAATCTTTCCCTCTCAAAAAATCAAAATCGAAAATTACTTCTCTCCTTCTTCTTCCCTTTTTCTTCTTCTCTTCTTTATCTTCTCAATTTCTCTTCTTTACCTTACCCTCAATCTGAAATTCCTTTGTTTTTCATCATTTCCACCAAAACCAAAAATCCACTTTCAAATTCCCTCATTTTCTTAGTCTGAAAATTTCACCATTTCTTCAATCTGAATTTTCAATTTTGTTTTTGCCGAGGAAGAAACATTATCATTAGTGAGTTCTTCTTTTGGTTTTTTGTCTTTTTTCATTCATTTTTTCTTGCAATGAGAGAACATCATTAGGTGTGTTTGTTCTCTATCATAAATTTTGTCAAATCTTTTGACTTAAAAAATAAAAGAATTAAGAATGTTAAGGCACTAAAGTAATTAAAACTTCAAACAAAAAAAAAAAAGGGGAAGGAAAAGAACATACAATGAATACAAAAGTAACAAAAAAAAAGAGTGAAAAGTACTTACAAAATTTATCTGAGTTGTAAGCCCTAAAATTTTAACCCTTCTCTTCAAACACTCTAACTCTTCAAATGGAATGAAATGTAAGAGCCTATTAGGCCTTATTTATAAATTGGAGGGAGTGAAGGACCCACTCTCAAAAGAGAGGGGGACATGAATGAATGGGAGTTTGAATAAATATCTTATGTACGTCATAATATAACTAACTTCAATTCAAGCACTTAAAATTTTAGTATTTGAAGTTTTGGCTGTAATACATAATTGAAAACAAACATTTGCATAAAAGAATCCTATGGAGTTAAAGGTTGGATTGAAAAGAGAAGAAGATGTCTATATTCATAATATGGGTTGACCCATTTGGAAGATGGAGATATCTAAGGATGTTTCATAAAAATGCAGAAATACATAGCCTTATTTTTGAAAGAAATAAACAAGTCGAATGAGGAACCTTCAAAAAGAGGAGGAATCAACTTGAATATTACACTCCATTGATTCACTGAAGTATCTCTAAGGGATTGAATTTTCATGTAAAATAATAAATTAAACTGTCTTTTGAATTTATAGCTTTGAGACAAATGTAAATACTTAAATAAAGTGAACTCTTTACATTCACTTTCAAGTAAACACAATATTCAAGCACTTCAATTTAGAGCTTGCAAAAGCATGATATTTTCAATAGCGTTGAAAGATGTAAAGTTTTAAATGAATGAAACATACATCTTGCTATATTATTATACACATTGTACAAGCGCTAAGTTAATTATGACATTCTTAAATACACCCACATGGGCCCCGATACTATGCTGAATGCTTAAATTCAAGTGTTTGAGGACGCTGTGCAAGTTGTTTCCTGATTTAATCTTAGGACTGGGTCCAGGTTAACAAAACCTAAAAATCTATTATGAGAATTTCAACTTAGTAAAATATCTGAGAAACTAAGTTTGTCATGTGACAGTAGATCTGATCCTCTGTTAAGGGCTAAATAGAGTTGACAAGATCTAAAATTCTCAAATATATTTAATTCAATCGATTAACTACCCTGATGTTGGCTATGTTGAATGATGATTTCAACCGGAGGGGATTCTTCAATCAAAATGTGATTCTAATTTCAAATCAAATTAGCTCAAATTGATTGTCAATCAAAAAATTATTTAAATGAAACTCAATCATTAAAAGTTTAAAACAAAACTCAATTTATCTACCTTCCATAACTATTTATCGGGGGGTGACAAATTAAGAAAACTCTAGCTCATAAAGGAGCCAATATCAAATCAAGTATTTTACTATGTTCACTCTCAATCTCATCGCAGTGGGGCTGGCGTGTCCTCGCTATGCTGGCAATAGACTCCATAGATGATGTAGTTAAGATCAAAGTACTCTGATCGGGTGGCTTGACCAATAAGACTCTATTATATTACGATCACGACCGTAGCCCGTATGCTCCCTAATGGCTCTGATCTTTGAGTTGTGAATCATAAGGTATACTTAATAGAGCAAAAGCCTCTCTGGTAAGATAAGATTATCTCCTTGACAAACACCACCCCTGTCTACAAGGATTTCTTGGGCGATGTAACCCATGTTCTAAGGATCATTTGGTTAGGTTGAGTTATTCTCACTACAAGTAACTGGGGACCACGACGGGATGATGGAATGGGATCTTGATCGGGCATGTCATCATTCCCCCAACCATCCTATTTAAGCTAAAATGATGAATTTCATAAATAAAAATTCTTAAACTCCACATGCTTCTACTATACGCTACACATTTAGCGACCTAACGACAATCCTTAATCGAAAGTTCTCTCTCACTTATTGAGAGAGGTAATTAACTATAGGTGCTTGCGCCTATAGGAAACTTGGAACGAGATCTAAAGTCCTCACCAAGGAGGAAATCTCCGGTAGTGTCTACTATTTCATCTACCTTTTGAAAATTACACTGACACATTTTAAACCATACTCTCTTCATTTGTCGAGAGGTCGGTGGTGAATTTTCTGTTCTTAAGTCATACTTATACTTCTTTGTTGGTTGTTTATATTATTTTTTGGTGGCAGGAATAGGAGCTTTGCAGGCAATTGTTCTTTAGATGAATGCCTTATTGGAGGATCCAAGGTAAGTTGGCTATGATGGCTTTGATATTTTCTCCCTTCTTTCTCTGGATGGTAGCACTATATGTGATTGTAACCCTTCTATTGATGTTTGGATCCTCACGTATTTTGTTGCTCTTTGAGATGATTTTGGGTTGGCTAAGTCTGAGCCTGAGAATTTTCTACAACTTTACTTACTTTGCTCTTTACTTGTAACTTTTCTGGTATGAATTTACTGCTCTAAAAAACTCATGTTATTATATTGTGAATCTGTGATTGTTAGGCCTTAAGCTCAGTCTTGGGTGGTACTAGATGAGGATGCTTCAAAAAGAAAATGATTTTGGATATTGTAGTTCTTATAAGATCTATCATCTATCACGGAGGCGCCAGTCGGCTGGCGGTGAGCTGAGGCGGGCCAGGCGAGCGGCGCAGAGCCCGCGCTGACATCTTTTAGCCCGTTTCTTCCGATTTAAGCTTTGCTTTTGGCAATTTTTTGACCTTTTGCCTATAGGGGTCTATAAAACCACACCAAGAAGGCACTTCTCTTATTCTTAAGAGAAGGTCGTTTGGAAATCAAGGCCCAGTTCATCGTTTTCCCTCAAAGAGGTTAAGCTCGTCGACCGACCGGGTTTGAAGGCAATCCGCGTAGTTCATACAAGGCTCCAATTTTATCCGCGAAGAGGTATCAACGATCTCGACCGGCCAGGGTTTAAGCGATCAAGACCGTAGTTCATACCGCAAGGCTCCAGTTTTCCCTCGAAGAGAAATGTCACTCATCAGGCCGGAAGTTTGATGCCGATAATGGTGGCCATTAGCCGGTGGTGGCGAAGACCAATATGGTAACAGCAGCATGATAGTGGCGTAAGCTGAGTAGATATTGGCGAAAATGATAGCAATGCAGCAGTATCAGCAGTGCTTACGCATGGAAATCAGCGAGGATAACCGGCGCAGCGGTTAAGCGGCCAGCAGAGGTGGTCAGCGGGCAACAACAGCAGCAGTAATGTCAACGAAGCGAGCGTCAGTAATCAGGAGATGACCAGCAACGATGGTATTCTGCAACAAAATTCCAGCGATAATTCAGCGGTAGCGCGATAATGGTCGGTGTATAGCAGCGGCTCAATGGTTAGCGGCCGATAAAATTGGTCAGCAATAGCCGGCAGCGTCAGTAAGTGAGGTAAGCGACGAATGCGTGCCAAGTCAGCGATAGTAACCGAGAAACGATAGATTAGCCGTGAAGGGTTCAGTAATGCTGCAAGCAGCAGTAGTCTGTGCGCCGCGTTAGTAGTTAAGCGAGATGACCGGCGATGATGGCTGGGAGATAGCCGCGATGGTCAGCGTAACAGTAACCGGCAACCGTCAGCAGTGGTAACCACAGTGATTGTTAAGCGGCCAGAGTGGTCAATGATGGTAACCAGCAACGGTAGTCCAGCAGTGGCGGCGAGCGGTTGCGCCAGCAATAGCGGCAGTATCAGCAGTGGTAATGCGTTAGTAGTCAAAGAGATAACGGCGATGAAGCGGTTCAAATTCTCGGCGATAGTGTGGCGCCGCGACAATGTGATGGTCTCGGAGATATGGCGATGTCGGCGGGTGGCCGGCGGCAGTAGTCGCAGCGATAACCGATGGATGATTTTGACCAGGTCGTTGTTAAGTGTGACTTGATGGCGTTAACTTGTATAGAAAGTGGAATTGAATCCATTGATTTTGACTTATCCAAAGTTGTTTGTCGGTGTTACAGTTAACACATGGAAGAAGTCAAATTGAATCCTAAGGATTTTGACTCATCACGAGGTTGTTTGTTAGAGTGTTACCTGATGAAGTTAACCTGTGTGGAAGAGGCCGTGGGAAGTCCATTAAAGACCTTTTGATCTATCCTAGGTTGTTTGTCAAAGCGTTACTCGATTACGTTAAACCTGTATGGAAGAGGTCGAATTGAATCCTCTAAGGATTTTGACCCATCGAGGTTGTTTGAGTGTTACCGATGGCGTTAACACTGTATGGATGAGGTCTCGCGAGGATTTTGACCTATCCGAGGTTGTTTGTTAGGGTGTTACCCAGATGGCGTTAACTGTATGGAAGAGGTGGTGAAGTCCACGACCTTTTGACTATCTAGGTTGTTTGTCGGTGTTGCAGATGACATTAACTTTGGATGAGGTCGAATTGAATCTTTTTGACCTATCCGGTTGTTTGTCAAGGTGTTACCTGAATGGAAGAGGTTGTGGAAGTCCACCAAGGACCTTTTGACCTATCATAGGTTGTTTGTCAGAGTCTTTGCTCGATGACGTTAACCTGTATGGAAGAGGTTGAATTGAATCCGCTGAGGATTTTTGACCAATCCGAGGTTGTTTGTTAGGGTGTTGCCCGATGACGTTAACCCGCATGGAAGAGGTCGTGGGAAGTCCACCAAGGACCTTTTAACCTATCCATTTATGGTTGTAGCCAAAGTTGCTCCTGAACCTTGGTCTTATTTTTTCATGAGTATGATTGGAAAATCATAATTTGCAAAGTTATATCTTTTCTCGTCTTTGAAATATCCTTCAACTTTGACTTGTTTCTTGGGATGGTGTCGATTAAATATCTAGAATATTGATTTGGATGATCTTTTGAGATTAGAGTTGCCCCATTTTGACAAAAGTCAAGGATCAGTTTGATGAATCTTCATTCTTCTTATGCCTCTTAAAAGCTTGAAATGCTCCACCTTTATGGTGGTTTTGATCTTGTTGGGAAGCTTGGTCGTCATATAAGATGAAATAATAGGAATTAGTTTCCCACAGACGGTGTCAAGCATTGCGTCTAGAAAACTAGTTGTGTAGAGTGAAAGTTCATTTAACCTTGTTGTGAAATCCATCACACACACAGGCATTTAAAGTGAACAATAAAACTCCAATTTTTGCGTGAAAATCTCAAGAGAGGAAAAACCATGGGGCTAGCCAGTAAAACCCAGAATGGGGTGATGATAAAATCGACAAACAACCACCCATCATTATGATCGCATGATGAAGATCAACCCGGCGATGACAATAAATGAGATCAAGAGATGACACCGACATGGTGTAACCAATGTGTACACCGCCGAGTGGTGGAACCATTATGCCTCGGAGGATTTTCAAGCTTTAGAGCCTCTCTCTCTTGACCTCCCCTCATATGATGAGGAATGAGGACTATTTATAGATTGGTGAGTGGCATCTGAATACATCCAAAATCCCAGAACTCCTCTATCTGGACTCCCATGATGATTCCTTTGATCATATGATGCATTTTGTGTATTTGAATGCTCAAATGAAGTCTAATTATGAGATCTTGGGCTAGATTGCCGTCGAGACGTCGACTATTATAAACACTCCATATTTGAGAGCTTTTAGAATTTAACCGATGTCCCAAAGTTTCTAATGGTATTTTAAGTGTTTAATCTCCCGCCCACTGATCACTTGCCGCCATCAAGATTCGTGCTTTGACTAGTGGAATTTTTAGGGTCATATCAATATATATTGTGGGCTTCAAAAATTTGCCACCGACCTCTTGATGAAGAAAGTATGATTTAAAGTGTCGGAGTAATTTTCGAAGCAGATGGAATAAGATAAGACATTAATTACCTGATATTTCCCCCTCATTTTGGTGAGGACTTTGTTCTGTTTCCTATAGGCGCAAGCACCTATAGTTAATTATCCCTCTCAATACTGAGAGAGAACTTTCGACAAGGCGTTAGCAAGCGTAAGAAGTAGCGACATGTGGAGTTTTAATTTAGAATTTATGAAATTCATTATATGTAACTTAAAAAGCAGATGGTTGGAGGAACGATGACGCGCTCGATCTAGATCCCGTGGTTCCATCATCCGTCGTCCCTGGCCTACCTAATCGAGGATATAGTCAACCTAACCGAAGGATCCTTGTCGAACACATGGGTTACGCATCCAAGGTGTCCTTGTAGTTTGGGGAGAGTTTCAAGGAGACAAGCTTAAGTCTACCTAAATGAGGACTTTTGCTCAATCAAATGCATTCTATAATTCATACCAAAGAGCAAAGCCGAGGAACATACTGATCGCGCGGACCGTAATTTTAGTAGTGTCATATCACTGAACCACCCGGCCGAGGGCTTTGATAAGAATCACATTTATGTGGTGCCATTTTCAAGAAAATCACCAACGAGAGGACACGGTCACGCCCTACGGATTTAAGATTATTTGAGTATGAAAATAATTATGTATTTGATTTAACATTGACTCTTTGTGAGAAATAGTTTTCTTAATTTGTCACCCTCGACAAAGAGTTGCGGATGGAATGGATTTTACTTTAAATTTAAATAATTAATTTCATTTAATTTATATATTTTTTGTTTGAATATTTGATCATTTAATAATGATTTGACATTAGAATTTGAATAGATTATTATTATTATTATTATGAAAACTCCTCCAGTTGAAATATTCAGTCAACACGGCCATCATCGGGGTAGTTTATTGTTTTGTTATTTTAGATCCTGCAGACTCTATTTATTTAATAATAGAGGATCAGATCTGTTGTCATATGACAAAATTATCTTCTCAGATGTTTTATTAGATTAAAGATATTATAATAACATCATTTCAATTTTTAGGTTTTGTTAACCCGGACCTCGTCCTAAGACCCAACCAGGAATCAACCCGAAGATCCTGACACTAACAAGATTCAAAGATATGCTCATGGTGTTTAGAACACATGTGCACTTTTGAGGTTTGTATTTATATTTTAATCACGTATCATAATGTGTGCAAAGCTCACTTCATTGAGTTATTTAAACGAATCTTGATATCACAAATCTGAATATTAGATTGCCTTGTTATTTGTGTACTATTTATTTTATTAAAATTTTGATTATTTGCATGCATTTTGAGATGATAAATTTGAATATAGGCCCATTTCATAATACATGTAACAGTTCAATTGAAGCCTTAATTAACGACTTATGTTCGCTTGTATAATATGTTACAAATTGGCGTAAAAAATTTGAAATTAACATACTTCAACTCGATTCTATTTAGATTCTCTTTTCAAAATTTTGGCTTTACTTGAGCAAAATTCATCTTTATATAACTTATTTTATTTTAAGTATTCCCCATAGATCTTTTCCGTATAAATGACTGTTTATTTTCATTCAAATCCATTTAGTTCTATTAAGTCATCTAAAAAGTTTTGAGTGTGAGAAAGTTCTACTTGCATTTTGGAGTGAAGTCCTAAGTCTCCCAGTAAGTTTTGTCTTTCTCCTTTTTTAAAAAAAATTGATTTTATTTTACAAATAATTTTTTTGTTTCTTAATTTTTTTTATTTTAGTTGTTATTATGCATTTTTTTAGTTTTATATTATACTTAAGTTTATTTGAGTTCATTATATTGATAGCCTCCGACGCCATCCCCAGAGGCGATCGACGTTATTCGACCTTTTCCACTTTCTACGAAGATAATCTGGTGTTTCATGACATTGCCTTTTCTACTTACTCTCAACATAACGATCTTCAAACACCTGCATAAAAAGAGCATATATGTTGATTTATTCTTTAATTTATCATTTTCAAATAAGTTTAATTTAAGCTCATCAACACTTTTATTTGTTCTTGTTTAGGTGTCCCCCAAATTTAGAACCTCCGGCCTCCGTGATAGATTGAGGTTATTAGTCTATCTACCGAAGATAACGGCGTCTCACATGGCCATGATCTTCCATTAACTCTACCGAGCATAACGGGATCCTACCGTTAACAGGCATAACAGTCTTTAAATACTGCAATTTCAATTCATATTTTAATTTTGAGCTAGAGTTTATTTTGCATTAAATTAATTAAGTCTCTTCTCAATTTTGGCAACCTCTCGACGCCTTCTCCATAGAGTTGCAGTGGAGTTATTCAGCCTTTACCCCAACTCCGAGTATAACGGTGATCTTACTACACTACGGCCATAATCTTCTAACCCGTCATCTCTACTGTGCATGATGAGATCTTCATACACCTGACAACTAGAAACAATGCCTAAATGTTTCAAAGTAGCATGCAATATATGTAGAGACACATGGGCAACAGCGTTGTCAAACTTGCATAGATCTAGTAATGCATAAATAAAATCTTGCAATGGTACAACCTCCTGATGCATCTTCATTAGCAATTGATAAAACCGAGATGCTCTAGCATAATCAATTGAATAAATAGAATATGTGTTGTCATGCAAAGCTATCTATGAAAAGCTTTCATTTGCTAGTCCATCGAGATTACATTTTGATGACATGTTGATGCACCGGAAAAGCTTGAGAAAATCAGCTGAACAAGTTCTAAGAAGTTTCAACACCATATTGCTTCCTGGTCTTTTCTCGCATAGGCCCCAGATTGCATGTAAATTCCTCATAATTCCTTGTTCATTTAATGTTCTCTTCTGTTGGACAATTTAATCTAATCTTGATCAGCATTAATTTGAACTCCTTTACTCTTTCTAGACTTCGTTTTATTGCGCTTCTCCATAAAGGAATATTCTTGAGCTTCCCAAGAAGTGGTTGCTTGATCATTAATCATTGCATGTTACTTCAGTTCAGAAACTGCAGATCCATTTATTTGAAGAACTTTAAATTAAGAATTGTAAGTTTCAACAGAGTTGGTAGAGACTATTTTGTTCTCAAAAGATATGATAGGAAGAGCTTGATTTTGCTTATGAGCACCCAAGTTATCCCTCTTCAGACTGTGGATCTTAGCATCTTTAGCTTTGAGTTCGAAAATAGCACTTTTAAGCTGCTCATTTTTCTGATCTCTATGTTTCATGAGGATGATGCAGTCTTGTTCTATGCGAGGGAACTTCTTGGAGAGATGCTCCAGCTCCTCCTTCAACCGCTCTGCCTCTTTTTTTTTATGCCACCGCCTACGCGACTGAAACCCCCATTTCTCAAAACCCTCATCTCAACCATCACGCAGTCATCCACAATCGGAGCACCTACATGCACCTCTTTGAACCTCTGTGATAACTCCCTGGCGGCGAGAAGCTGCCACCTGCATCGAACCCAGTAGAAGACAAAACCTCACCTTCCGAACGAAACGTTGGAGTGGCTACCACTTGTGAAATGCCTCTTGATCCAGCAGATAAGAGGACCTCGGGTTCAACAGAGGCGAAGGAACGACGACATCCACAGCAACATTTTTTTTTTTTTGCATAAGCTGAGCCCAACCTGGAATACTTCGTTAATGAAGTTCTTATCCCATTCGTCTACGTCAAAGCTCATCGAAGCAAGCGATTTTGTTGTAGAATCCATTCGAAAGGAAGAAACCTATAAAGGCTTTGAAGAGAATCAGTCAAGAAATAGAAGCTTGCGGCCGAGGGGAAGAGTCGGTGGGGGGTTCGGCTGGTGCGTTCAGTTTCCCGTCAAGAGAAAATGAGAGTCGGAGGATTGGGAGGCTTTCGTTCGGCTGGGAGCCGGACGAATAGAGAGTGGGATTCGTTTCCTCGGCTCGGAGGAAGAAAGCTCCAGGCATTTTTCTTTCTCGTGCTTCCCATCGCTCGATTAGGAATTTTTTTATTTTTTATTTATTTATTTATTTTTTTTTTTTTTGACTTGCGAGTGGATGACGGGATAAGATAAGGATGATATGGGAGGGATGACGTAGCAGCTCCTTATTGATCATCACGGGTGGCTAATCATAATGAGGGCGGCTAGAAGTTTCGAAGCATTGACTGTATATAATTAAAAAATAATTAAGTAAATTTATCTTGAAATGCGTACTAATTTCGATGAAATTTTAAGCACAATAATCTAAGGATTCGTTTGGCTAAGCTTTTTGGATGCTTAAAAATCTGGTTTAAAAGTGTTTACGGAAAAGCTATCACTCTGTATATCTTGGCTGAAAAGTTTAGGTTCATTGTTTGAATAAAATTATTTTTTAATTTAAATTGACCAATTTAATTTAAATATGAAATGACCAAAAGCCCATCTCATTTTCAGAGAAGGCACAAAATGGGGGGGGGCAATTATTTCCTTTTCTAAAACAAAGTGCTGGAGTTCTCCTTTAGCTTTAAATCGGTAAACAGTTTTCATTAAAACGCAGGTTAAGAAAGCATCATATTCAAATAACAAATAAATATTGATTTTCACTGTTTTAAAATCAAAACGTACTAAAAAAGCTTAGCCAAATGAACCCTAAGTCAAATTGGATGTCTACGTTAGGTAATTTGGACATTTACTCATGACGCAAATTTCGATTGGAGCGTTTAGTCGTCGTCTATCGGCATCGATATCGTGCGGTGCATCAACGGCCTTCATGATCGTAGATCGAATTGTGAAATATATATATATATATTAATCAATTTCGGCATCACAAACGCGTTGGCGAGTCGTCGATTGGAGATCATTTTCGATTTTTGATCGTAGTGCGTTTGACTTTGATTTGCGTCTGAAGTTGTAATTCACTTTGCTCGACTTACATGGCGATATAGAGGTCAATATATATATATATATATATATATATATATATATATATATATATATATATATATATATATATATATATATGTGTGTGTGTGTGTGTGTGTGTGTGTGTGTGTGTAAGCATTGTCGATTTCAAGCGATCGAAATTTGAAATCTCAAAATATTTTTGAGCGGCTCGAGATTAATTGATGGCTCAAACCATTTGATTTGGAGCCAACTTGGCTCGTTTTCTAATCGATTTCGAGCTGGCTCGTTTTGATTTTGAGCGAGCTCAAATTGAACATTTATAACTTTTTTTTGCTTAAATTTGAATGGAGTTGGCTCATTTTAACCGAGTAGCTTGAATTTAATAAAAATGATTATTAAAATTTTTTAAAAAAATGAATTAAATGCATGAATTAAAAAAAATGATTTTCAAAGTAATAATATTTATACTTATAAATATATTATATTTATTTTAAAAGATTTCAAGTTATAACTCTATACACTTAATTTTAGGAATAAATTTATTATTACAAACATAGAATTATTATATATATAATTAAATATTTTTAATAATAGATTAATTTGATCCGATTTATGTCGCTTCGAAAAAGGTTCGACCCAAATCTTTGGCTTATATCTCACCAATAATCAATTCGATATCGATCGATCCAAATTTGATTGATTTATTCTTTTTGAGCTAAACTAACAGGCTTGTGTGTGTGAGCGTGCACACGTGCTAATACATCGTCAACAGAGATGATATGATACTGAAAATTCTACTAGTCGAAATACGAATCTTGATTTCAAAAGCAAGTTGATCCTCAGTTGAAATTAGTCGAGATCAAGCACTTAAAATATCATTAAAAACTTTGGGATATCAGTTAAATCCTTAAATAGCTCTTAAACATGGAGTTTTATAGTCAAATCGGCGTTTGAAGCGGATCTAACAAGATTTCATAATTTTAACGTCATTCGAGCATTCAAATACTTAAAATACATCAAATGATCAAAGGAATCATTTGAGCCGATGGAGGAGTTGAATTTTGCATATATTTACGAGGCGTCCTCTCTATAAATAGTCTCATTCCTCATAAGGAGCCCAAGTAGGGAGAGGGAGAGCTCTAAAGCTTGAAAATCTCCAAACACAATCGTGACACCACTCGGTGGCCCACCCGGCCTACCAACCTAGCGTCCGTAAGTATATTTTGTATGATTGAGATAATGTCATCCAAAATAGGGGCAAACGATATGATCGAAAATTCTACTAGTGAAACACGAATCTTGATGTAAAGCAAGTTGATCCGTTGAAATTAATTGAGATCTTAAAATATTATAAGAAACTTTGGGATATCGGTTAAATCCTAAATAGCTCTTCATAGAGTATATATTCAAATCGAGCATCTTGACGAGCCGGATCTAACAAGCCTAAGATTTCATAATTCCGACTTCATTCGAGCATTCAAATACTTAAAATACATCAAATGATCAAAGGAATCATTTCGACGTCAATGGAGTGGTTCATTTTGCATGTATTTACCGCTTCTCCAATCTATAAATGACTCATTCCTCATATGAGGGGAGTAGGGGAGAGGAGAGTTCTAAAGCTTGAAAATCCTCCAAGACCACTCGGCGGTTTATCAACCACACCACCCGTATGCGATCGCTGCTCCCGTCGGTCAATCTCCATCGTGACCTTCTTCATCGCGATTCTTCATCATCTATCGCTAGCTATTTAACACATTTGGACTATATGGGATTACGGGATTTTCATTGTCATTCGTATAAATTTTGTAATCCCGTTATCGAGAAATTTTGTGCTCAAATAAATACATAGTGGAAGATTTTTATGGGGCAGTGATTTTTTCCTCTTTCAGGTTTTTCACGTAAAATTCTAGAGTTTTATGATTAATTCTTCAAACATCATGTGTTGGACTCATAATGAAGTAGTAAACTTTTACTGCTTGGTTTTAGCACGCAGCAGTTTAGCGTCGTCATGGAAACTTCCATCATTTCATCTTGTATGGCAACCAAGTTTCCCAACAAGATTAAAACCACCATCGAGGTGGAGCCTTTCAAGCTTTTAAGGAGCGCAAGCAAAGAATGAAGATTCATCAAACTTCGTTCTTTCAGATTTTGTCGAAAACTAGGGGGCAACTCTTAATCTCAGATGATCACCCATGTTAATATGTTAAGCATCTAATCGATTATCATCCCAAGAAACAAGTCAAAGTTGAAGGATATTTCAACATTGAGAAGAGATATAGCTTTGCAAATTATGATTTTTCAATCATACTCAGGGAAAAAACAAGACCAAGTTAAGGAGAAACTTTGGCTACAACCACAAATGGATGTTTTGATTCGACCTCTTGCATACAGGATAACGTCATCAAGTAACACTCTGACAAACAACCTCGGATAGGTCAAAATCCTCAGCGGATTCAATTCTATCTCTTCCATACGGATAACGTCGCCGCAAAGACTTTGACAAACAACCTCGGATAGATCAAAACTTTACCTCCACGGGTTAATGTCCGATCGAAAACTCACGACCTCGGATAGGTCAAAACTTTGCACTCCGTCGTGAGCAAAGACTCTAACAATAACCCAGATAGGTCAAAACTTACTACTCCCACGGTAAGAAGTCAAATAACACTTTGGTTAATACACCGGATAGGTCAAAAGGTCGCGGTGGACTTCCGACCTCTTCCATATTGCGTCGAGTAACACTTTCGACAACAATCACCGGATAGTTAAAATCCTCGATTCAATTTGACATCTTCCATATAGCGTCATGGGTAACACTCGACAACCTTGGATAGGTCAAAATCCTCGGATTCAATTTGACCTCTTCCATACATGTTAACGTCATTGGTAACACGACAAACAACCTCGAATGGGTCAAAATCACCGGTGGATTTAATTGACCTCTTCCATGCAGTTGCGTTGTTGGGTAACTTCGATAAATAGCTTGGATGGTAAAAATCTCGGCGGATCCAATTGACCTCTTCCATATAGGTTAGCGTCGCCGGGTAACACTCGATAAACAACCTATGATAGGTCAAAATCACCGGCGATTCAATTGACCTCTTTCATACGGGTTGCGTCATGGGTAACACTCACAACAACTGATAAGTCAAAAATCCTCGGCGGATCAATTTGACATCTTCCATACATTAAGCGCCGTACCTTGTAACAACAACCTCAGATTGGTCATCTCGGTGATTCAATTGACCTCTTATGTGCGTGTTAATGTCATCAAGTAACACTTTGACAAACAACTCTGATAGGTCAAAAATTCTCGGTTAATCGACCTCTTCCATAAATTAACGTCATGGGTTAATGTCATCTAAGTAACACTGACAAACAACCTCGAATGGGTCAAAAATCCTCGAATGGATTTGATTCTATCCTCGCATGAAAGTTAACTAATAACATCATGGAGAATAATACTTTGAAATTATATATCGACTTTTGAGTTGCTCGAATGGCGGTTCTAATTAACGCTTCGCCATCTTTGCGGTTATCATGAACCATCCATTGAAGTTTCAAGAAATCCAATTTCCTGAAGAAGTAAGAACTACGGCATCGGTCATTATTCGGTCATCCGTCGACCGTCATCACCGATCACCACCGCCGTCGGCGTCACCCGCCGCTGCGTCGCCGTCGCCGCTGCGCACCAGCCGACCCACCGTAGTCGGTATCATCCGGTCATTGTTATCACCATCGACCATTGTCGGGTCATCTCCACTACCAACACCGTTGCCATGCGCTCGGTATTATCACCCATTTTGCCTTCTCGTCGGTAGTAAACCACCGGTTTCGTCATTTCCCCATGCAGGCGCGATTTACGTCCCCAGTTGCCTCTGCCGACCACCTCCGTCGGCCGTCAACCACCGCCATCGCCGGTCATCCGTCGCGGCGTCGCCGCCGCCGCTGACCATCTCAGGTCACCACCGTAGTCCGCGGTCATCTACCATACAGGCGACATCGCCAAGATATTGCGATTGTTGTCGACCACTCGTTGGCGTTACCACCGCTGCCGTGTCGGCCGCCACCGTAGTCGGACCGCCATTGGTCATCGTAGATTCTGAGCTAATCTCGCTCGACTATCGTCATGCGCCATTGCTGACCTCCCCATTGGCCTCAAACCGTAGCCATCGACCATCGCCGGTCATTCAGGGTCATCACCATCAACCATTGTTGCCGGTCATCTCCCCTTTGCCTACCACACCGGTGCGTCGTACCATCGTCGATCACGCATTACCCCCCAGTCGGTCTCAACCATCGTCGCCCGGTCACGCCCCATCGTGGCCATCGCGGTCACCACCATCGTGTAGGTGATCTCTGCCGACTACTGCGGCGTCGCCGTCATACCCGTCGCCAATTTTGCCGACCACCTCAGTTGGCCGTAACCACCCATACCGTCGGCCCGCCCGCCGATCATTCGTGGTCATCGCCGTCGCCGGTCATCGCTGACACCATCGCCGATCACCGTCGACTACCGGCGTCAATCACACCACCATCGACTCGTGCGTCGGGCCTCAACCATATCGATGGTTATCTTCATCCATATGAACTACGGGACGCGATGCCTCCCGGTCGGGCAGGCGGTTGGCGCCTCTTTGAGGAAAAGCGGCCTCGATGTATGAATCACGGGCTTTGATCGCCTCGCTTGTCGGTCACAAGGCGGCGCGTTTCTTCGAGGGAAAATCGAACCTGGCCGTATGAACTACACGGCCTTGATGCCTCACCGGTTGGTCGACAAGGCGGTTGACGCCTCTTTAGGAAAATCACCTCATGTATGAGTATGAGCGATCTCCTCAGAACCGGTCGGTCAGGCAAGGCGTTGACTCTCTTTCAAGGGAAAAGCGAGCCAGATGAACCACGAGCCTTGATCACCTCCGTCGGTCCGGCAAGGCGGTTGGCCTCTTTTGAGGCAAAGCTGAGCCTCGTCATTATGTATGGCCTTGTTAGCCTCAGTCGGTCAACAAGGCAGTTGATGCCTCTTTCTAGGGAAAACCGGAGCCTCGTCGTATGAACTACGGTCTTGATCGCCTCTGAATGACCTTCTCTCAAGAAGAAGAGAAATACTAGAGCATATGAGGAGTGTGCCTTCTCCCTTGGCCCTGGGGGGGTTTTTATAAACCCCATATAGGGGCAAAAAGGTAAAAATCGTCGAAAATCGTTGAAAACAAAAAATGGCGTTCTTGTGCGAACGAACCGCATAACGCGCCCGCCGTATGCCAGCGTTCCAGCGCCACTCATTCAGGTGAACAGCGCAGCATCCATGACCGAACCAGCGACTGCGACAACCCGACCAGGCTGAATTCGTGGCAGTGCGCCCGACCCATACATCCCGCAGCGGGGCCCATGGCTGCACGCGTGCTTTAAGTGCGAGATGGTCCATAACCCCGAAATCTTGCGCCCGCGCGTATCCGCACACATCCGCGGTCCTGCACCCGCTTCCGTGATCATAATCTTGTGCTCCCACGAAGATCTGTTCTCTCAAAATATATGGTTAATGAACCCACAAATTTCATTGAATAATTTGTTACTTTCAAGTATTTGGCATATATATTTTTGGATGATTGAGATAATGTCATCCAAAAATAGGGGACAACTGATATGACACTGAAAATTCTACTAGTCGAAAAACGAATCTTGATGTCAAAAATAAGTTAATCCTCACTTGAAATTAGTCGAGATCAAACACTTAAAATATCATTGGAAAGTTTGGGATATCAGTTAAATCCCTAAATAGTTCTTAAACATAAAGTGTTTATAGTCAAATCGAGCGTTTTGATGAGCCGAATCTAACAAGCCCAAGATTTCAAAATTCTGACTTCATTCGAGCATTCAAATACTTAAAATACATCAAATGATCAAAAGAATCATTTCGAGCCATCCGATGGAGGGGAGTGGTTCGGATTTTGCATGTATTTATAGAGATGCCACTCCTCCAATTTATAAATAGCCTCTCATTCCTCATATGAGGGGAGCCCGAGCAGGGGAGAGGAGAGAGCTCTAAAGCTTGAAAATCCTCTAAGCATAATCGTGCCACTGCTAGACGGTTGTCAACCACCGCTGCCGTCGGCCGTCGCCATTGATCCTTACCGTCGTCAATCTCCGTCGGTCACCATCATGATGACCTTCATCGTCAATCGTTGATCCCCGTTGTTCATCATCATCCCACAGCATTACGGCTGAGCGTGACTATATGGATTCTCATTACGGGATTCTCATTGTCACCCTTCTCATACAATTTTGTAATCCGTTATTGGAAAAGTTTGTACTCAAACGATACATGGTGGAAGATTTTTTTTCTTGGGCTGGGCCAGTGATTTTCCCTCTTTTGAGGTTTTTCACGTAAAATTCTAGAGTTTTATCATTAATTCTTCAAACATTTTGTGTGTGTCTTTGGACTCAGTAATGAAGCTAAGTAAATTTTACTCTACCGTGGCGGTTTTAGCAACAAGAGAGAAGATCCTCATGATATCTATTGTGTGGATCACAAAGTATGCGTGGAAAACTAATTTGAGTATTTTAGAGCATACTCAAAATAAATGAAACCAAAGTAAAAGCAATCACACAAAAGACATCAGATTTAACGTGGAAATACTTGAGAAAGAAAAAATCATAGAACCACACCACCAAGAAATCCACTATGAAAGAAAATTCAAGATGAATAATTTGCCTAAATAAGAAGTCTCTTGACTCATAGCGTTGCGACCCTGGCGCCTAGGTATTGATGTGGGTGTTCTACGGGATTTTCTACATGGGTTCTAACATCACAGCGTTGCTCTATGGCGTAGAAGTGTTGACCTCATTGCCATTCTACCTTAGTGCCTTGATCCTAGTGCTGTTGCGCTGCTCTTGCAGTACTGAGAAGCAGTCATCTCTATCTCCCTAATGCAAATCCAGCACCGTGGCGCTGCCTCTTCTATTTCTGAAGCAATATCTCTTGTTTCAGCACTAAGGTGTTGTATCTTCTTCCTTGAACCCCGAGTACTGGGAGCACTGCTCCACCAACGAGCTCATTGTCAAGCTAGACTGACACAAAAGAGAAGGGGTACATGATAGTACATCTCAAGTTGATTGATAAAATTAAGCTCCACCAAATAACAATATCTTCCTGAGATACTCTCGGGATCTTCACAAGATTTTCAAGAGATCTTCACAAGCCCCTCACAGGATCTTCACCGAATTCTCAAGGGTGGTTCTTAGAGATACTGGATGAGGGAGAAGAAGTTAGTGAAGTGGCGGATATCCAAGTTAGCAAGAAAAGTAGCAACACGAATGCGAACAAGCATAACTTGAGGACTTCAAGCCGCAAGTAGACCGATCATAAGTAGATATCGATCACGAGGAGCCAAAAAAAAGTGCGGTAAGCTAGATGGCAAGCAAATTAATGCTGAGAGCGCACAAATCGTAGGAAGGTTATGGACAGGTGAAGAGGTCTGCATGAGCGGGTGAAGCGTGGCTGAGGAGTGAATCTCAATGAGATGCGGGTGAGCGAAGAGGCTTACGTGAGCAAGCGAAGCACTAGTGGGTGGATCGCAAAGCCGTGATCAATCCCCTCGCAGGCGAACTGTAAGCTATTGGATCTGCATGGGATCTTTTCACAGATTCTCCAGAGGAACTTGGAACCTTCATTAGAAACTTTAAACAGATACAGAGACCAAGGCATAAAACTTGGCTCTACACCATGATATAGAATGTAAAAGACTACTTCGATTATTTATAATGCTAGAAGAAATGTATACATATATATATATATACGAACAATAAAGAAGAACAACTCTAGATATATTATAATAATTTATATTATAAATTTTTAAATACTAAATATAAAACATGGTACCAAAAAATTATAAGGCTTCTGACGTCTCTTGCTGAAGAAATTTTTAAAATAAGTATGATTTAAAATATAATTAGTAATTTAAATATCTTAAAAATAAAATTTAAATATAGGTATAATCGTCCGTTTAACGGACGACTTATCTTCCACTTATATGGAAGTCGTCTATTAAACGGGTGACTTTATATGTATATCTTTAGATGTGATAATTTAAAGCATAGTTCATATAAATTAAATTAGTTTACGACTTTCATAATGTGCGATAAGCGAGCAACTATATATATTTATTTTAAGATCTTAAATTACTAATTATGAATTATACTTATTTTAAAAATTTCTTCTCACAAGCTCGAGTTTGATTGGCTAATAATTTTAGATCAAACTACAGCTCAATTTTATGAGTTCAGATAGTCATAGGTTGAATCATTTATTTGAAAAAAAAATTATTGTAATTCAAATAGCTCTTATAAAGATAATATAATTTTTTGAAAGCTAATTCATAAGTGTTATACATTTTTTATCATCCTAAAAAAGTAGGATAGTAATTTTCTTACAATTTCCATATTTTCATAGGCCTAAATGTAAAAAATATATTTTTTATGATAAAATTTTCTAAAAATTAAAAAATAACAATCAAATAAATATGTGATGATAATTAAAAAAAAATAAAATAGTAAGAAATTGTTATTTTATGGAGCCTGATTTTTTATGGTGTGTAGTGCCTTAGCGTTAGAGATGCAACACCTCGATATTAGAACATGAGTTCTTGGCTTCAAAGACAGATGAGATAAAGTCTTGGCACGAGAATAATAGTGCCATGGAGCCGGACTTGCACTAGGGAGACAAACATCTCGACATTGCAGGAAGTAATATTGTGATGCTAGAATTAGGCACAAAGATAGAGAGGCCAACATCGAGAAGCTCAAACTCATGCAAAAAAGTCTAGAGGATAGCAGAGCAAGCGTCTAGGCGCCAAGCTCACAGGGCCTCTGTGCTACGAGTCAAGAGACTTTATATTTAAGCAAATTTTCTGTAGTTTTTGTATCTTTTTGTTAAATTCTCTTGTGTGTGGGAGTGAAATGAGTACCCTAGAGTGACTAAACTGTGAAGAGGCACCAGATAAATCTATACTATTCTTCTTAGTTTTTCTTTAATAGTGGATTTCTTGATGGTGTGGCTCCGTTGTTTTTTTTTTTTCTCATTCTAGGATTTTTCTGCATTAAACTTGGTTTATTCTATGTAATTGCTTTTACTTTGGTTTTATTTATTCGGGTATGCTCCAAAATACTCAAACTATTATTCTATACATACTCAATGATATCTCTCACAGAAACTACCTCAAATCAATCCTAATTTTACCAGAAGTCGCTACACTTAATTAGAAATAATACTCCCAATCTTCTATGGTAAAAGTGAAGGAATCTAATCATTGCCAATATTGCATCACAATACATTTATGCATATTTTTACTTATGTGATCAATTATTAATGAATATGAAAACTTTTGCATGCAAGTAATTAATGATATGGAGCATTAATGACCCCAATATATGGGTCTCTTCTCTCAACCGCTCAAGCAAGTAAATTAACATTAATGTTTAGTTCAACAAAATGGGGAAGTGGAGCCAATAACTTTTGGAAGGATCTATTTACAGAGCTTCAAGAATAGTTTATCATATGCAAAGAGTTGGGAAAAGCATTAGACTATTCGAAATAGATCTTAGGACTACGTGATGGTAAGTACTCAATAATTGTAGTTACAATTACAACTGTTGAGGATTTGAACCCTTTAGAAGAAAGCATGTCGTAGAGTTGAAGAATAGAAGATTTGTTTTCATATCTTTTGGGAGAAGAATAACAGAATACTTAGATCATTTTTAATAAAGCAAACCTATTTCTAATATATTTTTAGATGAAAGATTGTCGTCTCTTAGTTTTGTGCTAAGCTCAGTGGATTATTTGGCCTATAACAGATTAATAATTTGTTCTTTCTTATGAGAAAAGAATTATAATGTTCGATATTGAATTGAATAGTATTGTTGCGTGCTAGAGAACCGGTTGCGGTAGAATAAAACTTCATGCCTTAGCTTCAATGGAAAATTCAGCACGCACGCAAATAGTTGAAAACAAAATAAGGAACTCTAGAATTTTTACGTGAAAAAATCCCAGGAAGAGGGTAAAATCACGCTAGCCGGTAAAATCTTCCATATCTATAAGTACAAAATTTTCAATCACGGATTACATAATTGTATATGAAAGCGACAATGGAATCCCAGTCATCCTGCAATCACGGCGGATTAAACATGCTTTGTTGTGGCGGTTATGATGGTGCAAGCGATCAGGCCACAGCGGCAGTCGGTGGTGATAACCAACGAGAGCGGCGGTGGTACCGGCAGCGGTGGTTGAAAACGATGATGATTGGTAGTGGTTGTGGCGAGGCCCGGCGGCAGCAATAGTGATAGCAGCGGTGGCCAGCGAAACCGGCAGTAGGTGGCGGGTGTAGTGATGTGAGCGGCAGTGGTTGGATGGAAAGACCCGGCAGTGGTGGCCCGAAGCCAGCAGATCAGTAGATTGGCGCAGCGGTGGTAAACGGCAACAGCAGTGGTTAGCGGCCGTCAGTGGTAACGATTATCGGAGGATTTTCAAGCTTTAAAGCTCTCTCTTCTCTTTAGCTTCCTCACGGTTCAACGATTAGTTTCGAGTGATGGGAGTTGGGCGGGAGGCTCCATTATTACAGTATTGCTTTATTGGCCATAGAGTGTTCAGAAATTGTGATTGAGGGGTTCTCTTCCCACAGACGGTGCCAAAAATTGATTGGAGGGGTCTTCCGAAGATAGCGTTATATGCTAAATCTGACTTGACCACCATGAGTTGAATTGAATGAGTCACTTGTCGAGGGAATTCTCCGAGGATAAAAGGAAGGGTGATTGTCCCCTCTACTGAGGCGATTATCAAACCCATATAATGGTCTGATGGGTTGGAGCTTTTCCACTAAGCCAAGCTTGCTAAGAAATGTGGGTAAAATAAGACATCAAGAACTACCATTGTCAATCAAAATTCTCTTAACATTATAGCATTGGTCACTGATCCCTACACTGATGACAAGTGGATCTTGATGAGGAACTTGGACTCCTTCTAAGTCCGAGTCATTAAAAGTGATGGATGATAAATACGAGATTTCTTTAACTCTGGTTCTTCAGAGGTGGCAATGAGGACTTGATTAGATAGTAGTGGTCCTCATGCAATTGTCTCAATTTTCCCAACTATTTGATGACTATTTTGTTGTTTCTATGATGATTGTCCTGGTTGCCCCCTAGTTGGAGTTATGTTTGTTTGAGTCAATTGATTCTTCAAAAATAGATGTAGATATCCTTGTTGAATGAGCCTCTCGATTTCTTCTTTGAGTTGTTTGCACGCCTCAGTAGTATGTCCACGACTTCGATGGAAGTGACAATATTGCTCACGATTTCTTGAATTTGGTTTCAGCGGATGTGGTCACTTGATGGTTTCTTCATATCGAATGGTCATCGAGACGTTAATACGAGATGTGTTTAGTGGTGTGTATTCCTTTTTTGGGCGTGATTCACGTCGTTGAAGTGAGGGCCTTGGAGGGAGATCACGACTGCCTTATTGCTTCTTTTAATGGGATTGTTGGTCTGCATTCCCTGGGGCGTTATTACGTTTTCCCGTGGATTATTCAAATTATTTACGATGGACATTAACATCCTCATCGGCAAAAATTTGTGCTTCCACACGATGAACCAAGTTGGCATATGAGCGGACCGTATCTGCATTGATGAGTAAAAGGCCGGGATGAAGCCCCTCAAGGAAAACTCATCTTAATAGTTGATCTACTATGGTATTTGGTGAGCTTCTAAGGAGAACCTCAAGTATTCTTTAAGTGATTCACCCTCATTTGTGAATACACAGAGATGAGAGGAATCTTTAATGATCCTCACGGTTTGCAATGAATGTTCTACAAAAATCTTGGTGAGTTCATCAAAGTATGGATGGATCCCCTTGGAAGGGAGTAGAACCAGTCGAGCTTGCCTCTTAAGAAGCGGAAAGACGACAAAGCGGTGTGAGGAGCTCGTTGGATATGCATGATTGTCTGTAATGTGGTGATATGTTCATATGGTTGATTCTCATAAGTCGATGCTCGGGAGCTTGAACCCTATGAAAATGGGATGTTGAAGAATAACTTCAGTTAGAGGTGGAGACTCCTGATAGTCATGATGAGAGAGTAGATGATTTCCATCTATATAATGAAATTCTTTTCGCACTAAGCATTGTAATTTCGCACATATAATATGTCGGGTGGAGTCAACAAGACGAGAACGTGCCAAGCTACCAACAATAATTGGTGGATTAGCAGTCGATTGAGCTACAAGTGATGGATGAGTAGAACTAGCAGTGTCAAGGAGATCAGCAACATGGTCTGGAAGCGGAGGAAGTTCATTCTGATGGCGAGAATGCCCCGTATTAGCATTTTGACCTCCCCTGGCTAACGATCGATCTTGGGGAAGATGTGTTTGCTGCAGTAGTGGCTGTCGTGTTCCTCATAAAAGTCATATTATCTCATTTTAAGACTCTTTCATTCGATGCACACGATCTTCTAGAGAGATTCCTATTGCACCTTCACCGACAGAGTCATGCCTATCAGGGGAAAGTGAGGCGGCTTGGCATCCCCAGCTTGTTGTTAGAGAACCGATTCTGTAAAATAGAACTTCACTTAGCTTCAATGGAAAATCCAGTAGCAGATAGTTGAAAAAAGATAAGGAACTCAAAATTTTACTTGGAAAAACCCATGAAGGGTAAAATCAGACTATACGGTAAAATCTTCCACTATGTATATGTTTGAGTACAAAGTTTTCCGTCTGAGATGAATTGTATGAAAGCCTCTGATGGAATCTAGAATCAGTGCTTTCAATAAACAGTGGTTAAGTACATGCTGATTGTTGGTGGCGGCGATTAGTGATAGTGAACAGCGTCGATGGCCGGCAGCGATGGTGGTGGTACCGGCGAAGATGGCGCGCGATGAGCGGTGGTGGTGATTGGCGAGGCCGGCGGTGGTAATACAGCGGCGGCGATGGTTGGCGGCGGTGGTCGGCGGCCAACGGCGGTGATCGGCGACCGTCGAGTGGTGGCACGATTATGCTTGGAGGATTTTCAAGCTTTAAAGCTCTCTCTTCTCTTTAGCTTGGGCTCCCCTCATGTGAAGAATGAAGAGTTATTTATAGATTAGATGAGTGATATTTCTGTAAATACATGCAAAATCCAAACCACTCCATCGGACGGCTCGAAATGATTCCTTCGATCATCTGATGTATTTTAAGTATTTGAATGCTCAAATGAAGTTAGAATTAGGAGATCTTAGGCTTGTTAGATCCGGCTCGTCAAGACGCTCGATTTGACTATAAACACTCCATATTTAAGAACCGACTGATATTGTAAATTTTTCAATTATATTTTAAGCGCTTGATCTTGGTTAGTCTTGACTCAGAATCAAATTGCTTTCGGCATCAAGATTCGTTCTTCGATTAGTAGAATTTTAAGTGTCATATCAAGTATGTTAATATCATAATGTCTATAAATACATAATAGAAGAAAATAATAAAAATAAACATCACTGATAATAATGATAAATTATAATACATATTATAAATTTATATTCTAAGTATTAGATACATGTTGCAATATTTATCTGAGAATATATAATTTTTTTTTAAAAAAAGTTCTTTTCATTGCTTTTCTACTAACTTTCATTGAGAACCTCTCAATGATTGTAATTGCACCACAAGGTTCTTAAGTATTTGAAAGGTTTCATGAATTAATTCTTAATATTTATCACACTAAGCATTATAATCATCACAAACATATAATTAAGTAATTAGAATTTTATGATACACTCATTTTAAAATAAGTATAACAAAGATTAAATCAAATATCTTAACCTAAAATGTTTTCATTCAAGTTTTTTTTTATTTCGAGTCTATATTTTAGGTAAGTAGGTATAATTAACACGTAATGCTAACGTATATGCACTTGGGGCTCTTTGGTTGCCTGCATTTGGAATGCAGTGTAAAAGAAATTCAGTGTAAAAGGATTACTTTATAGTTGTTTGGTTGAGAGCTTTACAAATTCATGACTTTATTTTTTTTTGTTTGGTTGACAAAATGTAATGTAAAGCGAAAGTTTGACATCGGGGGCGGCACCCGGACCGGGAATGACCCGGCATGGCGGATAAGGTGGCCGTCGGCGTACCGGTGTGTGTGGTCGGTCGCCGCCATCATACACATTGGGTATTTGGAATTCTTCCAAATCTGGCGAATTTCAAATACACGCAAACTATCCTTTCTGGTGTATTTGAAATGTATTATATTACACTGAAATTTTACTTTACTTGCAATCAAACGCTTGAAATATTCAAAAGCGTGCATTTGGGCGCATTTGGAATGATGTAGGCAACCAAAGAGCCCCTAAGTCACATAGAGATGAAGACATCTTTTTTAATAGTAATAAAGTTTTTGAAGCGAGAGATTTATTTTCTTTATTTAAATTCAACTCAGATTTGGAACACTTGCTTAATAAGAAGTCTTTAATGGCATTTTTTTTAATCTATTTGTTTTTCTTCTAGATTTGGATGGATAGGATTTACTTAATAGATTGATTGTAGATAGATTTAAGGTGGATATTAAGATGAAGAGAAGGTTAAGTGAAATTATATGGCTAAAAAAAGAATTATTATTCAAGTAAAGATAGAAGAAACCTAAAAGCAAATGTATATATAATTGAGATGGAAAATGCATTATGATGTGATTCATTATTATTTTATGTTCACTAGATTTTAGTAGCCCATGTATAAGAATGAATATATGTTACTTAGATCAGGAGCACATTATAACTAATTAATGGGAAAAAATATTTCGTATTCTTGTCATTTTAAAATTAAAAAAAAATCTTCAAGGAGAGAAGAAACTTCTATATGAGAATACTAGAAAGAAACTTTTTATTCCTAATTTTAATTTTAATTTTGTGAGAGGTGTTATTAGGACTAAATTAAAGGAAAAAAAAATGTATGTGCTATTTCACAATATGAGTACAAGAACAGAATGCAATAACTTAATATATCTTATAAATTGCTCAATATCTGAAGTTATCTATGTCAATAATATATATATATATATATATATATATATATATATATAGTGAATATACCTTAAGTACTCATATTCCTAATAGTAATCATTGATTTGATTTATGTTGGGTTCTTAAGTATTTGAAAGGTTTCATAAATTAATTCTTAATATTTAGTGAATTTCCAATTGAATTTGAAAGATTAATGATGCAAATTAGATTTAGGATTCAAATGAGATTAAATATATTGGTGGCTATGTCCTTACTATAGGAGGTCTCATCTTATAAAAATTATTTAAGCAAATTTGTCTTCCTCAATCCATTTCAAAAATCTAATACATTATCATTAAAAAGACAAATGCTATGACTTAGAAATACTTTTATAGAAGAGATAAATTATTATTGTCTAGCTATAATTAGGCCAAAAACAAAACATATAATAATAAATGTATCCATATTTGTATGAGAAAAAGTTTTTTTTGGAAAGATAAATAAAATATAATCTTTGAGAAAATTATAAGATAAGAAATTAATGTAAAATACATTAAGAGGACTAGGTAACATAATGGATAGTGCAATTTATATGAATGATGATCCAATGAAATAGACTCATATGAACAATTTATAACAAAGTCTTTGGTTAGCTTGTTGATGCTCTATCCTTTAACCATTTCAAAAGGTTCATTTCTATAATATTGGATAATATATAATTGTAATAATAAAGATTGAATAATATTCATAATGAATTATATAGTTCTTAATTTAATTTGATATTTGATGGAGTAACCAATATGTTTATGATAATATAATCATTTTTTTATGAAAGCTAAAGCATGCCTACTAAAGCAATTGTAAACCAAATATTGGCACATATTAGGTTAAAATGTACTAAATTATTTTGAACAACCTTTTTTAAAAATATGATGTGATGATAAGAAGTCCATTCACATTAAAAAAAAATCATAAAAATATAATTTCATTAAGCTGATTATGAAAATAAGTTATTAATCATAGCGCTAGTTTATACTCTAAAAGATCTAATTTCATGTATCCCATTTTGGGTTAATAATTTCTTTTGAAATATATGGGTGATTGTTATATATATTTGAAAATCAAAATATTATGTGATTTACTATTTCTTGCTCTTTAGAGAATTAATTCGGTTTCTACCTGCTAGGAAATATTTTGAGTTTAAATTTTTTGTTTAAGTGATAAATGTTGAATGATAAAATATATGATTTAAATTCATTATGTTGAGAAGTAACCTCCTCCTCTAATCATACATTATATAGGGTTATAATAAGATTATAAAGTTTAAAATATAGAAAAAAAAATTAATTTTTTTACAAAATATAGATAATAATAAGTATATAACGTCAAAAATTAAAATGTTATTATTATATTATTACATAGAAAAGAATTAATGGGCATGCTATGAATTTAGGGGAGGCTTAATGGGCATGCTATGAATTAACTTGTCTAAGCTCATGTTAATAAGATTTTTTTATTGTTAAGAATTTATAAGATTTAATTTAGAAATTATTAAACTAAAATAATTAGCTTAAAGATTAGTCAAACAAAATCGGTCAAGTGATTTGCTCATTTGTTCATAACAAAATTAGCTAGTTTTATATTTAGAACTAATTTAGAACAACTAGTTTTTAAACCTATGATTGAGAATTAAAGATGATTACAAGAGTTAAATTTGGATAAACTAAATTTATATTATTAGAATCAATAGTTCATTCATCAGTAAAATCAATAGTTTTGACCAATTTTTGCTTGATTGATATGAAAATATTCTTAAAGGCTAAAGAGCTCAATCATACTTCTAGTTCACGATTAAATTAGTTGAACCAATCAGTCCGATTTTTACAAATTTAGTTTATCCCCTTGCTCGACTATCAGTAATTATATCCTATGCTGTGGGTACATTTTTTTTTCGATGGCAAACTATTGAGGCAAATATTAAGGTTATTGCGTTTCAGAGTGCTACTACGAAGGACAAGCCCCCAACCATTGGACTACAGCAAGCTATGTGTACTATTGGTTACTTTACTGTCCATATAAGAATGCTTTCCTCACACAGTTCTTCTTCATGCCATCTTCACACGTCTCTTTCTCTCAGTGAAGAGTTACAATTTCACCACAAGAAAACTGTGGGAGATGCTCCAGTGTTTTTCTGTCCCTCTTCTCATTTTTCGAGCAAAGAGAAGTTGTCATAATTAGGAGAAAAAAAAGGAGATTGACAACTCTTCTGATACTATATATGATCTGCATAGAGTCAATCAACATCATGGCTTCATCTGCTTGCCGCTGAAAATTTCCATCGTCACTATTTTTTCCTCTCCAACTGTTCATTAGAACTTTGATCGAAGTTCCAGTTTTTGGTTTTTCATTGCTGTTTTTTTTATCTATATATTTCCGTAGATAATCCGAAAGTAGTACATGTAACAATTATACTATTCATTGACGCAGGTACCAGACCATGCAGCAAACTTGGAGATAAGCTTACGGATGCATGCATATAACTCAAAAAAATATATATCCTCGATATTTATCCTCGCGCAAGCGGTCGATAGCGCTGTGTGGCCCCGTATGGCTTTAAGGCGCAGTACGGAGCGCCGATGGCGCCCGGTGCAAAGCTGTAAATAAGCAAGGGTTCCCACATTATGACGCGCAAAGAAGTTAGTCCATGAAACTAGAATTAGGTTAGGATCTTGGAATATAGGTACTCTTACGTAAATTAATGGAATTAATAGATATTATGGTTCATAGAAAGATAAATATTTTATGTGTTCAAGAAACTAAATGGGTTGGGGAGAAGGCTAAGGAGATTGATAGTTTAGGTTTTAAACTTTGGTATTCAAAAAGTCGAAATGGTGTAGGTATTATAGATAAAAGTTTGAAGGATAATGTTATAAGTATTAATAGATGGAGATAGAATTATAGCTTTAAAGATTATTGTTGATACTAAGATTATCAATGTTATAAGTGTTATGCTCCTCAAGTAGGTTTGGAGGTAAGTTCAAAAGAAAAATTTTGGAATGAATTAGAGGGATTAATACAAAAGATACCTCTTGAAAAAAAGTATTTATTGGGGAGATTTACACATGTTGGTAGTGGTAGAAGATTTTAAAAGTATTCATGGTGGTTATGGATTTGGATTTGACTAATGAAGAAGGACTATATTAGATTTTGCCTTAGCTTATGATTTTGTAGTTGCTAATACTTTATTTAAGAAAAGAGATGAACATATTATTACTTATAAAATGGATCTAGTAAAACAGATTATTTTTTTGATAAGAAAAATAGATCGCTTAGATTGTAAAGATTGTAAGGTCATTCCAAGTGAAATTTTAAGTACCCAACATATTAGTTTTAGATTTTAAGATGAAAGGTTGTAAGAGAAAAATAAACTTAATTATTGTCCTAGGATTAGATGGGGACACTTAAAGAACACAAATAAAAATATTTTAAGAGCAAGCTACAAGAAATTAAAGTTTGGGATGTTCATAAGGAAGCTAACGTTATGTGGGAAAAAATGCTATTAAACAAGTTGCTAAAATGTGCTTAATCAAAAGGAAAAGCTTCTTTTAATAAGAATAGTTGGTGGTGGAGTCGAGTGTGCAAGAAAAGATAAGAAATAAGAAGCATTGTAAAACTTGGTTTAGATGTAAAAACTG
Organism: Cymbidium sinense; assembly: GCA_021442155.1. Lineage (NCBI taxonomy): Eukaryota > Viridiplantae > Streptophyta > Magnoliopsida > Asparagales > Orchidaceae > Cymbidium > Cymbidium sinense. The sequence goes on along the minus strand of CM038222.1, from coordinate 131,925,151 downwards.
GAGAATTGGGAAAGATATAAAATTCAGAGAGATTCTAAAAAAGCAATATATGATGCAAAAATTTAGCTTTTAGTGATTTATACAATAGATTAGATACCAAAGAAGGTGAAAGATGTATGTATAAGTTAGCCAACCAAAGAGATAGGAGAAGTAAAGACATAGTTCAAGTGAGGAGTATTAAGGATGAAAATAATAAAGTGCTTTTCTTAGAAAAGATATTGAAAATAGGTGGATGAGGTATTTTAATAAACTTTTCAATGAAGGATCAAAGTACGATTGATTTTAGCAACCTTAATACCCTAAACAAAATAGAGAATTTCATTTTATCGTCAGATTAGTAAATCGAAGTTAGTGAAGCTTTAAAGAAAATGAAATGTGGAAAAGCAAGAGGACCGGATAATATTCCAATAGAAGTGTGGAAATGTTTAGGAGATCAAGGAATTTCTTGGCTTACAAATCTTTTAATGTTATTTTAAAGACTAAAAGATGCCGATGAGTGGAGAAAGAGTTTGTTGGTTCCTATATTTAAAGGTGATGCACAAGATTGTGCAAATTATAGAGGAATTAAGTTAATGTGCCATACATTAAAATTATGGGAGAGTAATTGAGCATAGATTACGATGATACAAGCTTTGGTTTCATGCCGCAGATCTACTATGGATGCTATACATTTGTTAAGAGGTTTGATGGAGAAGCAAAGGATCTACATATGATATTTATTGATTTATGATAAAGTCTCAAGAGATGTTCTTTGGAGAGTTCTAGAACAAAAAGAAGTTAATATTGGTTATATTCAAGTCACAAGGATATGTATACTAGAGTCACTTGTGTCCAAACACAAGGAGGATTGACAAACTATTTTCCTATTTTGGATTACATCAAGGATCAACATTAAGCCCTTATCTTTTACTTTAGTTATGGATACGAGGCATTTACAAGAAGATGTATTGGTGTATGCTTTTCGATGACATTCTTCTTGTTGATAAGACTAGAGAGGAGTCCAACAAAAACTTGAATTATGGAGGTCAACTTTAGAGTCTAAAGGTCGCAGATCTAATATATGGAGTGTAATTTTAGTTGTAGAAATTTTAGTGGTAGTGTTGTGACTTTAGGTGATCAAGTCATTAATAAGAGTGAGTTATCTATATTTAGGCTCTATTGTTCAAAATGATGGTGAAATAGATGGAGATATTATTAGTAGAATTCAAGTTGGATGGTTGAAGTGGAGGAATGCATCCTGCCTTATTATGTGATAGAAAAGTTCCACTTAAACTTAAGGAAAATTTTATAAGATTGGTAAGACAATGACTTATGGGAATGTTGGCACAAAAAGAGAAACATAAGAGTAAGTTAAGTGTTACAGAGATGAGGATGCTCAGTGGATGAGTGGCTTTACCTTAGAGATAGAATGCAAAATGAGTATGTCGGAAAAAGTAGCTCCAGATAGATAAGATTAGGAGAGTCGCCTTAGATGGTTTGGCCACATAAAGCGTCATCATGACCCATTAGAGAGAGATGCATTAGATTTTCCTGTTAAGAAAGGTAGGTAGACCTAAAAGACTTGGTTAAGATGTATAAAAAATGATCTTAGTATACCAATTAAATGAGAATTTGACACAATAGGACACAGAAGGATTCAGAAATTACCCCACCTAGTGGGATTAAGGCTTGTTGTTGTTGTTGTTGATATTAAGAAATTAGTTTAATGAATTCATGTATTTACACAATCAAATTACAAAAAAAAAATCTATAAAACCAAAAAATAAAGTCAAAACTTGTTTTATATATATATATATATATATATATATATATATATATATATATATATATATATATATATAAAAGAGAGAGAGAGAGAGGGAGAGACAGAGAGAGAGAGAGAGAGAGAGAGAGAGAGAGAGTATACGAACCGACAAACAGGAGCAAAGGAAAAAAGAAATGCTCGTGAGATTGAACCATTCGCACTCGGTTAAATCTTCAGGCGACAGAACAAGGCCAGGACGGCGGCACTCGCTACTGTGCCCATCGGCGACGAGGAACTCATATAGCAGCAGGCGGCAACTCCGAACTCGCCGCCGATGGCTGCACCGTCTTCCTCGTCTTTATGGAACCGTTGAAGAAGCCATCCCCCCAAACCAATAACCTTATTTTAGTCATACAGAAACATATTTTATTTGCATTAGCTGTTAAATAGTAAAATATTTCTAAATATGTGATATTGTAAGTGAATTTTCGAAGTAGAGAATCAGAATAAGAAGGAATTATTTTATAATTCAAGAATTAAGCTTTCTACATATGTTTAGAATTAATAGAACTAACCTTTGCTGCGGACAGAGCTTCCAGAAGAGGCTTTAAGTCCACCCAAAATTTTGAGCCACAGTCTTGAGCATTTGTTGAAGCTCGGCTCTTGTCAATGGTAGCTCTTCCGTGGGAGAAAATATTACGTCTACGGACTCCAATAACTATGCAACACCTGTTTAATATTAAAATAATACATTTTTCACTTAATAAAACAAACTTACTTTACTGCTTAATGCTACGTTCCCTGACCCATTCAAACAAATGCATTCGAATGTGTGAGAGAAATTTAAAAGAAATATATATAGGCCATAATATATTTTTTTAGACAAAATCGAGAGAGAGAAATATCATATTTTTTTTGAAGAGAGCAAGATAGAAGCAATTTGGAAGTTATTGATGATATAAATTTAATGAATTATGTATTAAATAAAAATATATCGGTAAATTTTTTGAACCGTTTTATATACACTTTTTTTAGGATTTATTAATGATATTCTTTAAAATTCTTTTATTTAATGTATATTTCCTATATTGTTAGGAGTTCTTTGAAAGAAAGAACTTTGTGTGCTATGTACGAGAGTACAACACATTTTTATCTTTTTCATATTTGTTTGGATATAATATGTTTAGTAGATATACAAAATGTTTGAGATTGATTGATTTTATAATTTGTATGTGTACTCTATCTTATCTTGAGAATATTATTTTCTCTTAATTTTGTCAATTTGAATATGTTTAATAGATTCTATTAAGTAATGAAATGATTGGTTTTGGGGTAGATTTGTATGTGTACACTCTAGAGACACCCATTTTTCATTTTACCGGCTTTGTTAATATAATATTAAAACAATTTGAGGATTGATTATTTTTGGAGGTAAATTTGTATGTGTACTCTCTATAATTTTATGAGAGTACACACCATTTTCTCATTTTTTTCAATTTTTTGCATGTGACATATTTATGTTTAATAGGTGAATGCTAAATGAGGCTGATGATGAAGTCGTGATGTCTAATGACCCAAATGTGAGAAAACTCCTTAGCACCACTGTTCACAGCAAAATGGTGGTGTATACACTCTACTGTGATTATGCATATCAAATTGAGTTCAGTGTTAGGAAGGATCATACTAGTTATTGGCCAAACTCTAAGAAATTGAAATTAAAGGATTTTTTATGTGCAAAAATAGATCGGAAGAAAGCTGTCAATCTAAAATGCACAGTCAAATTCCAGAAAATAAATACAAGGAGTGATTGTCCGGCCATGATTAGATTTTCTATTGATTTAGATGAGAATTGGAAGGTTAAAAAAATATATAGAAAGTCATAATCATTCATTGGCAAAGTCGGGTGACCTACATCTTCTTAGATCATATAAAGGCATCAACAATGAAAAGTCAACTGTGTTGAAGACAATGACAGAGGTCAGAATTAGAGCAACTGATGCGTTTAACTATCTAAGTAAGGAAGTTGACGGCGTAGAGAATATTGACTTCACAAAAGAGATGCTTTCAATTTCATTCAAAAATAGAGAAGATCGAGGATTATGAATGGTGATAGTAATGCATTAATACAACTATTCAAGAAAAGACAAGCGGAGGATGAGATGTTTGTATAGGATGTCCAAGTTGATGATGTTTTTGTTAGTTTTTTTGGAGCAATGACATGTCGAGGATAGAATAATTATTATTTGGGGATGTCATAATTTTTTGATCTATCGACTAATAAATATAATCTTGTCGTTTTCTATCGGAAGAGATAATTGAGTCATTCATGGCTATTCAAAATATTTCTTGGTTAGTGAGCATCATATAATATTCACCGATCAAGATCGCAATGGGAGAACTATCAAAATTGCACCGCATACCATAGTTGTGTAATGACATATTTCAAAGAAAGCTCCTTGAAGGTATATTACTTTAATAGAATAAGGGAAAAGTTTATTTTATACATGCAGCAAGTGTGATTCATAGGAAGAGTTTGAGCAAGCTTACTATGCTAGATGAGGGCAATTTGCACGATCATGCTTGGCTGTCTGAGCTTTATAAAATTAGATGCAAGTGGTCCACCACATTCTGCAAAGACTAATTCTGTATGAAAATCTTGTCAACGTAATGTAGTGAGTCCACGAATAATGTATGTCATAGTATCTCTAAACCAACAAGTTCAATCACAGATTATTTATTGGGATTGGAGAAGGTTATGAACACATGGCATCAGAATGAACATGATGAAGATTTTAAGAAGAAAGTAAGTATTCTGTTAAGACCGGTTCAAACAAGCTATGTTTTACACAAGAAAGCTTTATATAATGTTTGAGGAAGAATTTTTGCATGGAGTTGGAGGATTAGCAGCAAATGTGTCAGATGGCAATCCCGTGGAGTATTTTGTGAGAAACTTAGAAAATAAATATGCTTCCAAAATATGGACTATCCATTTCGATAAGACATACCTAAATATAACTTGTAGTTATAAAAAATTTGAAATGATGAGATTGCTTTGTGCCCATTGCATTCGAGTTCTTAGTCAGGAAGATATTGTGCGCATTCTGGATAAGTATCTTCTCATGCGATGATCAACTAGAGCAAATAGGGATATCTACTTTGACAGTGCTTACAAGAACTTAAAAGTTGTACAAGGCAATGATGAAAATGAAACTGACATTATATTTTGGAACCACATCAGTCGATATGCATATCGAATAAGCATTAGGGCACAGGGTAATAAGATAGTTGAGAAGTATATGTTTGGATCCTTAAAAAAACTATTTGATAATGTCGACTCTATATTATGTGGAAATTCACCTCCAGTTAATAAAACAGCTAAGAAGAAGAAGTTAACCATAGCAGATAAAGGAAATGACATTTTAAAGGATCCAATTAAGCAGCGGCCAAAGGGTGTTTCAAATATAAGGCTTAAGAGATATTGGGAGAGAACCAAGAAAGCCAGAGTAATTTTCTATTTGCCTCTGAAGTTATAGTATCTAAATATTGCTTTTAAACTTTAATCCATCCTATTTTTGTTGTTATAGACCAAAGAATAATCTAAAAGGGGTGGAGAACATGTGAGTCACCCGTACCATTATCGGTTATGCGAGATTGCTTTTCGAGGTATGCATGGAAAACCCATCAGTCATGTTGTTACATATCATTAACTAATACGATGTTCTATCTAGGAATTTAACTCAAGCTCAACAATCAATCAGTCAGCTGAAGGGTACACTAAGATGATGATGGATATCATTATAGGAAAATATTTTAATGCATGATATCATTTAATTGTGTGTTCTTCAATTGTATACTTTAATGTCGACAATCAAAATTATGTCATTACAATCATTTTTGTAAGAGTAAAGAGATTCCTTGATGAGTTTCTTTTACTTAATACAGGCACACTAGCACTCACATCTAAGGGATTCATTGGAGAAGACTTGTTAGATTAGAGACTTTTTTTGGCTATGAAATTATCTCAAAGTCAGAAAACAAAATTACTAAGCTCTCAACTAATGGTCCAATTTTCTTTTTTAAACTTTAAGAAGATTAATTTATGAATGAGTCATTATATCGATAATTGCTCTATTCTGCTCTTTAAGATTTCTAAAAAATCTAGATAATCATTAAGCTTTTGAAACTGATCAGAATTAAATGATATGAATTAGTTTGAAGATGTTGTGCGAGCAACTACAAGAGAGCATAAAAGGAGCTAAATCACTTCAATGCCCATAGACAGGTGGTCATTACCCTATTAGCCTATTAGCTTGTGTACTTGATGAAGGTTAATTTAGAGCAATAAGTATATGTAATAATGATGATGCCAAAATGAATAAGTTAGGAAACATTGTTGTCGCTTTGTAACAATACTTTTGCAGCTTCAAGTCGCTTGTGCTTTGAATCTATTTATTCCACGTAAATATGTTCTCCTTCTACTTTTCGCTTTGTAGCATTATGTATGTGAATGAGAATAATAGTTTATTAATGCGTATGGTTTGATATAATCAAGTATCACTTAGTAATGAATTTGTGTGATGATTTTTCTATTATTTTGCATTATTATAATTAACGTTCATTAATTTGTGAAGAAAGAAAGATGAGAATCATGTTAAATAAATTGATTAATGAACAATTTCCTTTTATTCCATGCATTTTTTTGATTGTTTCTTCCTCAACATTTATTTATTTACTTTTGGTTTATTTTTGTCTTGCTTTATAGTCCATCGATGTCATGGATTACTCATTGCTGGTTGGTGTTGATGAGAGAAAGAACTGGTTGTACGAATCATCAATTATATGAGGCTTTTTTTTATCTTTCTTCCAATTTGATTATATGTACATTTTGAATGCTTGATACTAGACATTAAGCGTGCAAGGTGCAGTGTCTTGAGGGTCCTTACATTGTTTGGCTCATTTTTTTGTTGCTTGTTTATTTCTCTATGGAGGCTGTACAATGTGTTCCAACTGCTCAATAGTGACACGAAAGCATTATTTCAATCAATTTGGGTGTTTTTTCATGAAAAATGTTCTTTAAATATATCAAATCGTTGTGTTTTAAATTTCATTTTTTATGCTATATGTCTAATATTTTCTCAAGCATTTATAACAATGTGTGCTATGTTAGATGAAAATAAAATGTGTTAGTTCTTTATTCTTACATGTTCTTCTATAATAAATTAGGTAATTTGTAGTTCCTTTGTTTCAATTTTTAGGTAGATGATAATGAAGGCTTAATTACGTAAGTGATGATGTTGAATCGAGGCTATCATTGAACTCACATTAAAAAATTTCTAGAGAGAGAGAGAGAGTATACTAAATTATGTAATTTCGTATCGATTTTTGATCCTTTATTTATAGCTTAATTACATGATCAGTCAGATGTACAAAATTTAAAAAAAATTAAAAGAAATCATGTAACTCATGATGTGGTTGATTCTCAAATTCTAGTTGAGGTGTTCTCATAATTTAATAAATAGGTTCGATTTGAGTTAACAATATTCAAATTGGGTCAATCTTGGGTTAAGATTGAACTGACATCCTCATAGATAGAAATAGCCGCTTATCAAAGTAGACAATTGTGCAAAATATACAAATTAAGAAAACTAAAACTAAGGAAAAGATTAAAAAATTATTTAGATCAATAAATACACTTTATAAGCAAGAAAACTATTATTTGAGCTTAATATCATTGTTTGTTTAATTAATTCACTTTCAAAAATTTATTTTGAATGGTTTCAACCATTTTTAGATTATTTAGATTTTTTACTATATTTATTTGATATTTTTTTATCTATTGTAAAATCATATAAGTTATTAGTATCAGATAAAAATAATAAATTAAATTACTATCACGACAGTCATAACATAATATACTATAACTTTGATATATTCGATTGCAATCACAATAATCTATACTCTAAGGAGAGTACAGAGAGTACACCAGAAAAGTATGAAAAAGCTAATATTCAGGCTCCAAACAACTTGTAATGGAATTTATTAAACATATTTTCTCCAAACAGGCCAAAAAATTAGACAAAAATTGAGAAAATAATATATACTCTCATGAGAGTACATGGAGTACACCTGCAAAGCAGCTCAAAAAAGCTAAAATTCAAGCTCCAAATAGATTGTGATGGAATGTAATAAACATATTATCTCCAAACAAGCTAGAAAAATTTAAAAAAAAGAAGAAATAATATGTACTCTTAGGAGAGTATAGAGAGTATACCTGCAGAACAGTTCAAAAAAGCTAATATTCAGACTCAAAAATAACTCATAATGGAATTTATTAAACATATTTTCTCCAAACAAGCCAACAAATCTGATAAAAATTGAGAAAATAATTTGTACTCTCAAGAGAGTATAGAAAGTACACAAGTAAAATAGCTCAAAAAGGCTAATATTAGACCTCTCAACAGAATGGAATCTAGTAAATATATTCTTTCCAAACGACAAAAAAAAAAAAAAAAAAAAAATGTGAAATTGGTTTGTCTCAAAAGAGAGAGTACACATGTAAAATAAAAAAAAAAGTAACCTCCAAATTACTTCAAATGATTTGTAGTAAACATATTCTCTCCAAACAGGCCAGAATAAGTGAAAAAATTAAGAAAATAGTCTGTACTCTCATGAGAGTATAGAGAGTACACCTACAAAATAGCTCAGAAAGGATAATATCCAGGCTTCAATCAATCTGTAATGGAATCTAGTAAATATACTCTTTCCAAATATACCAAAAAAGTTGGAAAAAAATGTGAAATTGGTATGTACTCTCATGAGAGTACAAAGAGTACAGATATAAAACAGCTCAAAAAAGTAACCCAATAGCCTCCAATTGCTTCAAATGATTTGTAATAAACATATTCTCTCCTAACAAGCCAAAATAAGTGAAAAATTTGAGAAAATAGTCTGTACTCTCGAGACATTACATAAATACACACCAAAACAACTTAGAAGGCTAATATTCCTCAAATCAACGAATGGAATCGGTAAATATATTCTTTCCAAAACCAAAAGATGAAAAAATGTGAAGTGCGTACTCTCATGAGTGAGAGTGCAGATACAAAACATCTCAAAAAAGTAACCCAATAGCCTCCAAATTGTTTTAAATAGTTTGTAGTAAACATATTCTCTCCAAACATGCCAAAATAACTAAAAAAATTTGAGAAAATAGTCTGTACTCTCAGAAGAGTATTGAGAGTACACTTGCAAAATAGCTCAAAAAGGCTAATATTCAGGCTCTAATCAACCTGTAATGGAATCTAGTAAATATATTCTTTCCAAACAGATCAAAAAAGCTAGAAAAAAAATGTGAAATTGGTCTGTACTCTCATGAGAGTACAGAGAGTGCATATGAAAAATAGCTCAGAAAAGTAACCCAACAGCCTCCAAATTGCTTCAAATGGTATGGCATAAATAATTTTTTCCCAAATATGCTAGAAAAAAAGTAAAAAAAATTGAGGAAATAGTGTGTACTCTTAGGAGAGTATAGAGAGTCACCTACAAAACTACTCAAAAAAACTAATATTTAGGCTCCTAACTACCTGTAATGGAATATATTAAATATATTCTCTCTAAACAGTCCAAATAATGTGAAAATAAATGAGAAAATACTCTGTACTCTCATGAGAGTATAGAGAGTATAGATGGAAAACAGCTCAAAAAAGTAACCCATCAGCCTCCAAATTGCTTCAAATGGTATGGCATAAACATTTTTTCTCCAAACAAGCAAAAAAAAGGTAAAAAAATTGAGAAAATAGTGTGTACTCTCAGGAGAGTACAGAGAGTACACCTGCAAAACTACTCAAAAAAGCTAATATTCAGGCTCCAAACTACCTGTAATAGAATCTATTAAACATATTCTTCCAAACAATCTAAATAATGTGAAAATAATTGAGAAAATACTCTGTACTCTCATGAGAGTACAGAGAGTACACATGTAAATCCAAACCAACAAGTATCAAGCAACCTACAAATAGCTTATAAGGTCATCTATTAAATATATTATATCCAAACAGGTTAAAGAGGCTGAAGAAATAACTGAAATAGGGGTCCTAAAGCTCCACACATGTTATCTACTAAACATGGCATCTACTAGACATGTTATCTCCAGAAAGTATTTAAAAGCAAAAATAATTGCTTCTAATGACATCCACAAACACGCCACACAGATACATTTCTAAAGTAATTGATTTCCAACATATCAAACTTCAATTGTACATTTGTCAAATCAGTTTTTTCATACCCAAATAGAAGATAGCTTAAGCGAACTCAGCCCTGAAGCAATTCATCTTCTTTGGCCAATCCCGGTGGTCTACCTAGTCCACTAGAGGTTTGCTGATGCCTAATTGCTGTCTCCATGTATTTGCAAACAAACATCCTGCAATCAATACTATTTTCTTGGACTGGTAGCCCACTCATCATTTTGATTAGCCATTTTATGGGATCGCACTTGAAAGACTGGCCAGCATCTTCGACAAGTAATTTGATTTAAATAGTAAAAGATATAGTCAGTAAGTAGGCATAAAATATGCACTTAAGGCAAACCGAAATGAGAACAGTTCTTACAATCTCAAGAAGAATGGCATTATGAGTTGGGTTTTATAATGAATCATAAAAATAGCAAGCCCCTAAGCTTGTATGACGAGTGTCAGTCGATTATTTATAACGAAGTAAGAGTAATGACTCTTGATACAATATCTGCGGATCTTTGGATGAATATCTTGCTTTCCTTTTGTAGGTCATATTTAGCACAACTCTATAAGAAGTGAAGAGAAAGTTTATAATTAGTGGCTTCTAACTATCTAAATTAGGAATGGATCATATTACCCAAAGTTCTGTGGAGTAACTTACCCAATGCAAGCAAGAAACATACAAATAGGGGACATATAGCCCAGGTCATAACAAGTACTTCGGCCGAAAAGGCCAAAGGCGTGTGCATCGGCAGATATTGTCAGCCGACTTGTAATCGTCTCACGTAATGATGATATTCCCAACCGTGAATATGCTATCACCCCTGCATGTGAGAAATATGAGAATGTTAGCCTAATCAAATGATAGGTGATTTTATGTATACATAAGGAGTTGAATGAAAAATGACTTACTTCTCCTTGAATTGGAAGCATGAGGTGTCAATGAGCTGCAGCGTTGGCATGGGCAAGACATCTCTTGATGAGAAGTCCACAATATGATGTGCCTCAACTGGCTATGAAGAAATTAGTGATGATGAAAGTTAGTGGTGAAGAGCTAAATTCATTGTGAATTAAAGCTCAATTTGCTAAGATGATGCATACCTCTGTCTGATGCTCCTCAACCACCACGATAGCAGTCGGTGGTTCAGCCACTGATATTGGAGCATCTTTGCTAACCTACAAAAAAATTAAGTGAAATCAACTACTATTAGGTTAAATTAAAAATAAAGTAAAGTAATACCTCTTCTGTCGTTTGCTCATCATGTGTGGAGGCTACCACAGGAGTTATTCTACACCGTGACTTCCTGTATGTTTGTGTGAAGGGGGAAGATATAGCTTTCCTCTCCCTCATTTGTCGAGCTTTCAATGCACCGTAAAGTGCGGCATCTTCATGTGTAGTGGAAGTCTCTACAGGAGCTTCCACTGTGGTGGCCTCCACAGGGGTTTCCCTAGTGGAAGCCTCCACAGGGGCTTTCCCAGTGGAAGTCTCCACAGGGGAAGCCCCTCTGGTAGCCTCCCTTGTAGCCTCTACCACAGGGGAAGCCACTGTGGTAACCTCCATAGGAGCCTCCCCTGTGGTAGCCTCTATAAGGGAAGCTCCTGTGGTAGCCTCCATAGGTGCTACCCCTGAGATAGCTTCCTCAAGAGATTCTCTTGTGGTCGCCTCCACAGGAGCTTCCCCCATGCTAAGGATGCTAGGACCCTGCTGCCAAGCAACCATCGCCTCAATAGCAGCTACCCGCAAATTAATTTCATTAATTCTCTCAATTATTGATGCTTCAAAAGATGATACTCTCTCCCAAGGCCAAACGCAAGTATCCTCTCTACCGAGCTTTCTAAATGGGTACTAGGAGGACAGCTAGATACAGAGGGGAGAATATCGAGAGAAACATAGAGATTAGTGCACTCATTGAACTTGGAATGGGATTGCTATCAGGCTCGACATGAGTTGTCTGCTGGGTAGGGAGCAATATTTCAATGAGCTAGATCACCTCTTATGATATGTCCTCAAATGAAAGGTAGACCTGTGTTACACCGATAAGAAAATATGATGCTTTACAATATGAATAACTACATTCTAATATAAATAAAGTGAGATTATTTTGTGTCACTTGGTGTCCTCCCAAACCAATGAAGGAGTCATCTGCAAACTTTATTTTTGGCCATCGTAACATACATGGCTTTGCAGAAAGAAAGGGCGGCCTTATAATGCCTATGTGCTTTGCCGCCCAGATCTGCAATGAATATTTATAAAAGTTAACTTCAATGCATCAAATAATACATATATGAAGATGTAGAATGTACCATTAGAAGAGTGACGAAGTCACTCATATACCCGCCTTCTGTGTCTGAATCTTTGATGTAATACCATCAAATCAGAAACTGAAAGACCCAAATGGCTCTCCCAATTGTACGACAAATTTGTCTATGTCATGCATAGAATCAATCGACGCACTGTAGTTGTGATACATAAAAAAAGATTTGAAAGCAAAAAAATGTATGTACAACTTCATGGCCATACAGCTGATCCAAATTCTCAAGTTTATTCTTAAAGTCCACTAAGCTGAACTTCGACAGTGGGGATTTCTATCATATGACCTTCTCCCCTCTGTTTGGCATCCCTACAATTGATGCAACTTCATTGGGGGTGAAAGGAATGCATTGACCACCAAAAAAGAATGCTTGCTTCTATATCCCAGCTAGAGAGGATTGAAGTGATGGTAATTAAGTCTAGCTAAATTCCATGCAGTCTAATAAATTGATGCAAATGAAGCCTTCTTAAAATGTCAATAACTTCATCAATAAAGCGTGCTAAAATATTATTGAACACCGCTCTAATGGTGGTAGGCCTGCATCTGAAAATTATCCTTTTCCCAGACATGTAAACTTCAAAATGAAAATTCAATTAATGAGAATATTATCAGCACAATGGAGGCCCAGAGAGTACACAAGCAAAGGAGCTACTAAAATTAGGGAGTAATAGCTGAAAAAAATTTGAGAAAATACTATATACTCTCATGAGAGTACAGAGAGTACACATGACAAACTGCTCAAAAAACTCACCCATCAGCCTCCAAATTACTTCAATTGTATGTAGTAAACATATTTTCTTCAAACAGGCCAAAAAATCTTTAAAAAAATGTGAAAATGGTCTATACTTTTAAGAGAGTACACATGCAAATCTGCTTAAAAACTATCCATCAGCCTCTAAATTACTTAATAGAATCTAATAAATATATTCTCTCCAAATAAGACAAAAATACTGAACAAAAATATGAAAATACTCTCTACTCTCATGAGAGTACAGAGTGTATACAAGCCAATCTGCCTCCAAAACCAACCAATCAGCCTTCAAATTACTTCTAATAGAATGTAATAAATATATTCTCTCCAAACATGCCCAAAAAATTAGAAATAAATGAGAAAATAGTATGTACTTTCATGAGAGTACAGAGAGTACACTTATCAATCTGCCTCCAAAACCAACCAATCAGTCTCCAAATTACTTTTAATGGAATCTAATAAATATATTCTCTCCAAATATGTCAAAAATACTGGACAAAAATGTAAAAATACTATGTACTCTCATGAGAGTATAGAGAGTACACATATTAATCTGCCTCCAAAAATAACCAATCAGCCTCCAAATTACTTCTAATAGAATTTATTAAACATATTCTCTTCAAATAGGCCATAAAAATTGAAAAAAAATGATAAAATGGTATGTACTTTCATGAGAGTACAGAGAGTACACATATCAATCTGCCTCCAAAACTAACCGATCAGCCTCCAAATTACTTCGAATGGAATCTAGTACACAATTTCTCTCTAAACAAGCCAAAAAATCTAGAAAATAATGTGAAAATGCTATGTACTTTCATGAGAGTACAGAGAGTACATATATAAATCTTCCTCCAAAACCAACTAGTCAACCTCCAAATTACTTCTAATAAAATTTATTAAACATATTCTCTCCAAACAGGCCAAAAGAGCTGAAAAAATATGAGAAAATGCTATGTACTCTCATGAGAGTACAGAGAGTGCACGTACAAATCTGCCTCCAAAACCAACCAATCACCCTCCAAATTACTTCTAATGGAATCTAGTACACAATTTCTCTCCAAACAGGCCAAAAAATTTGAAAAAATATCAAATGGGGTGTACTCTCATGAGAGTACAAAGAGTATACATAGAAATATGCTCCAACCAATCAGCCTCCAAATTGCTTATAATGAAATCTAATAAACATAGTCTCTCCAAACAGACCACAAAATCAGGAAAAAATATATGAAATTGGTTTGTACTCTCATGAGAGTACAGAGAGTATACATATAAATCTACCTCCAAAACTAACCAATCAGCCTCCAAATTACTTCTAATTGAATCTAATAAACATATTCTCTCCAAACAGGCCAACAAAACTGAAAAAAAAAAGAGAAAATGGTATGTACTCTCATGAGAGTACAGAGAGTACACATATAAATCTAACCTCAAAACCAACCAATTAGCCTCCAAATTACTTATAATGGAGTGTAATGAACATATTCTCTCCAAACAGGCCAAACAAATTGAAAAAAAATGAGAAAAATATGTACTCTTATGAGAGTACAGAAAGTACACATCCAAATCTGCTCCCAAAATTGACTAATCAGCCTCCAAATTACTTTTAATAGAATCTAATAAACATATTCTCTCCAAACAGGCTAAAAAATTTAGAAAAAAAAGAGAAAATGGGGTGTACTCTTTTGAAAGTACAGAGAGCACACATACAAATCTGACCCCAAAACTAACCAATCAGTCTCTAAATTACTTCTAGTGTAATGTAATAAATATATTCTCTTTAAACAGGCCAAAGAAACTAGAAAAAAATAAAAAAATGTGGTGTACTCTCTTGAGAGTATAAAGAGTACACATACAAATCTGATTCAAAAACCAACCAATCAGCCTTCACTTCTAATGAAATCTAATAAATATATTCTCTCCAAATAGGCCAAAGAAATTGGAAAGAAAATGAGAAAGTAGTATGTATTCTCATGAGAGTAGAGAAACAGATCTCTCTCTAAAATTAACAAATCAGCCTCCAAATTACTTCTAATGAAATCTAATAAATATATTCTCTCCAAACAAGCCAAAGAAATTAGAAAATGAGAAAATGTCTCTACTTTCATGAGAGTACAGAGAGTACACATGCAAATATGACCCCAAAACCAATCAATCAGCCTCCAAATTGCTTCTAATAGAACGTAATAAATATATTATCTCCAATCAGGCCAAAAAAATTAAAAAATAAATTAGAAAATGCTTTGTACTCTCATGAGAGTATAGAGAGTAAAAATATAAATCTCTCTTAAAAATCTACCAATCAGCCTCCAAATTATTTCTAATGGAATCTAATAAACATAGTCTCTCCAAACATGCCAAAGAAACTGGAAAAATGAGAAGATGGGATGTACTCTAATGAGAGTACAGAGAGTACACATACAAATCTGACTCCAAAACCAACCAATCAGCCTCCAAATTGCTTCTAATGCAATCTAATAAATATATTCTCTCCAAACAAGCCAAAGAAACTGGAAAAAAATGAGAAAATGCCATGTACTCTCATGAGAGTACAGAGAATACAGATACAAGTCTCCCATAAAAATCAATCAATTAGCCTCCAAATTACTTCTAATGGAATCTAATAAATATATTCTCTCCAAACATATCAAATAAATTGAAAAAAATGATAAAATGCTATGTACTCTCATGAGAGTACAGAGAGTACACATACAAATCTGATCCTAAAACTAACCAATCAGCCTCCAAATCGCTTTTAATGGAATCTAATAAACATATTCTCTACAAAAATGATTTAAAAGTTGGAAAAAAATAAAAAAATGGGGTGTACTCTCAAGAGAGTACAAAGAGTACACATACAAAATAACCCTAAAAACTAATCAATAATCATTCAATCTGCTTGTAATGCCATGTACTGAACATATTATATCCAAACAGTATCAAAAATTTTAAAAAAATATGATAAAATGGGTTATACTCTCCCGAAAGTATAGAGAGTACACATGCAAAACTGAAGCAAACAGTCATCAAGCAACCTACAAATAAATTATAATTCCATCGACTAAATATATTATATCCAAACAAGCCCCAAATTTTATCAAATCCTTCATGAAATAGCTCCAAACATCATATAATGGGATATACTAAACATATGACAAGCCCACAGTTCAAAAATTTGAAAATAACAGCGTGTACCATCATGAGAGTATAGAGAGTACACATGCAAAATATCTGCAAATACTAGTAAAACATGCTCCTTTCCTTTAAGGAACTCAAATATTTCAAATGTTCTCCTATTCGACGTTGAGAACAATAGAGAAAACCTTAAATTCATTAAAGTTCAAGAATGCAAGAAGAAATAACTCATGCAGTCACCTATAATGCCTCAATTTTTAATGCCCAAGATTTAGCAAATCTCTAAGGGAAGGTCGGACGCATGCCGGGAGAGAGCGGGAGCTAAGCTGAGAAAATTTTCTGCGCAAAAGAAATCCCTAAACTGTTCAGTGCCGAAGAGTATGGAATGACGCGCATAATATTTTCACATCCCATTGTTTGAATAGACGAGGTGGGACGTAAACGCGTCGTTAAGCCATCAAGTTCTACAGTTGTTAAGTGAAAAATGTCTTTTTTTATATTGAACAAGTGTTGTGTAAGAGTCCGAGATGTAAAATATCTGACTCCGTTTCTCCTTCCATGGTGAGAGATGGGAACGAGGGACATAAAGTTTGTGTGGAGTTTTTTTTTTATGACAATTTAAAATTTAATGAATTAAAGAGAGATTTACATACATATTACAGAATTATTATGAATTTATATGTTGAACACTTACATTTTAATATTTATTTATATAACACTTTGGTGTCATAAATACATAAGAATTATTTGTATAATATATGCAATAATATAAAATTTTGGTATTGGTATATCATGTTAAATCATGGATAAATTTTAAAATAATATATGTAATTTTATTATAACGTTTCAATAAGATGGGACCAAGAACGTTATAATCCTGTCAAATCAAGCACAAATAAGTTTGAATCAAGCCCAAAAGCTACGTATGAAAACTTCAAAATACTGATTAGATGATCAAATGACTTCCAAATTTGATGTGCTTATAATTGAATCGAGTGACTCGACGAGACGAATCTAACGAGCTTAAGATTGCTCAAATCTAAGATCGGTTGAATAGTCAAATCACCCAAGAACTATGTATGATTAAATAAATCGATATGATCCGTCAAATGGAGTGTTTTAGATTTTTGGCTATAATGACTAAAATGCTCCTCTCAAAATCCTATAAATAGGACCTCTTTCTTGTCATGAAGAAGGGATGAGCTAGAAGCGAACTTGGAAAAAGATGAGAGAGAGATAAAAGTTTGAAGTTTGTCATCATCATCATGTATGATTATCGTCGCCAGCCGTGTCGTTCTATCAACTACAGTATGTTGTTTCCAAATTTTGAAATTTTCATTGTCAGACTTTGACAAATGTTTAACCTCTTCCACAAAGTTTAACGTCATCGAATAACACTTTGACAAAACAACATCAGACAAGACTTAAAACTCTTGACCTCTTCCACATAGATTAAATGTCATAGAGTAATACTTTGACAAACAACCTTAGATAGGTCAAAAATATTTCATGAATTCCTCCCCTAAAAGGCATGCCCATGAGGAAGCCTATATAGAAAGCTGGTAGTGGACAAGATACTCACTAGAAAGATCTCATAAAGGCAAGTGGTAGACAAAGTCTCCGCTGATAATCTCTGGAAGGCACACTCCTGAGGAAGTCTCGATGGAAAGCTAGTCGTGGATAAAGTCCTCGCTAGAAAGACTCCAAGAGAACAAGTGGTTGAGAAAGTCTCTACTTAACAAAAATCACAGAAGCCAAAAGCTTTAAAAGGTACAAGTACATCAAAAATCTCAGAAGGTAAAAGCCTCAAAAGGTACATGTATATTAAAAATCTTAGAAGACAAAAGCCTCAGAAAGCACAGGTATACTAAAAATCTTAAAAAGCAAAAGTCTCAAAAGATACATGTATACCAAAAATTTTAGGAGATATATATAAATCATAATTATATCAAGTCAAAGTCTAAAATATATATGATTATCATCATCATCATTTGGCAAAATTTTATAGAAATATATATACCTACTACAAATGTCTAACATGCATAAAAGATACAACTAAAGCCTGTGAAAGAAGTTTATGCAGTGCATATCTAAGACAATTTTAACTTTTACTATAAAAAAAAATTGAAAGATCCCAGAATCACACTAGAGCCTGAATTTTGGATACGCTGTGGTTAACCAGTCGGCCAAACCCTGACTATGGAGAATTGGGTATGAGGGGGTTGACCGTCATAAATGTCAATGGAGGATTCCAGGATTTAGAGAAAGATTGAAGAACCTTAAAGCACATTAGAGCTTGTATTTGGAATACGTGCCGCCTAACTAGGTCAATTTCAAACCCAGGGACCGAGGAGAAATAGAGTCTGCGAGGGGGTTACGCACCGTCATACAGGTCAATGGAGGACTCTAGGATTTAGAGAAAGTTGGAAGAACTTGGAAGCATACTGGAGCCTTAATTCGGGATGTGTGCCGCCTAACAAGGTTAGTTGGAAATCTCGAGATCGGGGAGAACTGAAGCTTGCGAGAGAGGTCAACACCGTTATACAAGTCAATGGAGGCTGCCAAAGAAAAGAAAGTATTGTATGAGTTTTCTCTTATTCTTTGGGGTATTTATACTTGAAAAAAAAGACATCTCAAATTCTTTAAAAAAAGTTAATTAAATGCCCCACCCCAGATTTAGAAAGTTAGAAGAACTTGGAAGCATGGAGCATGAATTGGATGTCGCCTAACAAGGTCGGGTTGGAAACCTCGAGATGGGAGAACTAAGCTTGAGAGGGTCAAGAGTTATACAAGTCGGTGTATTACCAAAGAAAAGAAAGTAAGGTGTGAGTTTTCTTATCCTTTGGGGGGTATTTATACTTGAAAAAAAAAGACATTTCAAATTCTTAAAAAAAAAATTAAGTCCCCCCCCCGATTTAGAGAAAGTTAGAAGAACTTGGAAACACCTGGAATTGAGAATGCGCCTAACAAGATCAGTTGGAAACCTCGAGATCGAGGAGAATCAGAAAGCTGCGAGAGGGTCAACCGTTATATAAGTCAGTGTAGGCTACCAAAGAAAAAAAAAAAGTAAGGTGTGAGTTTTCTTCTATCCTTTGGGGTATTTATACTTGAAAAATAAAAAGACATTTCAAATTCTTGTGCCCCATCTTCCCATGATGACTCTCTCTCTCTCTCTCTCTCTCTCTCTCTCTCACTCATGCCAAAATGAAAAAAAAATCGAGGGGCTCGTGTGCCTCTCTTTCAAATCAAACTACCACAAAAAATTATATAATATAATATAATTATATATATATATAATTATATATATATATATATATATATATATATATATATATATATATATATATATATAATTACAAATCTTAATAATATTTAGCTAAAGTGATTATATTTTTAAAAAAATTAATATATTTTTAGATGAAATAAGTTATGTCATCCAAAAATAGCAGACAAATGATAAATCATGTTAAATCATAAATAAATTTTAAAATAATATATGTAATCTTATTATAATGTTTCAATAAGATGGAGCTAAGAATGCTATAATCATGTCAAATCGAGCACAAATAAGCTCGAATCAAGCCCAAAAGCTACGTATGAAAACTTTGAAATACTTATTGGATGATCAAATGACTTCCAAATTTGATGTGCTTATAGTTGAATCGAGCTCGAAGAGACAAATTTAACAAGCCTAAGATCGCTCAAATATAATATCATTTGAATGATCAAATTACTAAATAATTATCTATAATCAAATAAATCGATATGAACCGTCCGATGGAGTTTTGAGATTTTGGCTATAATGACTAAAATGTCTCTCTCAGAATCCTATAAATAGGATCTCATTTTTGTTATAGAGGGGAGAGGAGCTAGAAGTAAACTTGGAGAAAGTTGAGAGAGAGTTAGAAGTTCTAAGTTTGCCATTATCATTGTTGTAGCTGATCGCCGTCTATTATCATCCCCGACTACCACCAACAACCGATACAGCCCAACTACCACTGCATAGTTGTTGTTACTTGATTCCAATTCTCATTGTGAGGCTTTCTCACATACAATATTGCAATCCCGTTATTAGGAAGATTTAAACTTTGTATTCTAAGGTAGATATATAGTGAAATATTTTTACTAGGCTAGGCCCCGTGATTTTTCTCCCTCTTTTGAGGGTTTTTCCATATAGAAATTCCGGAGTTTCTTATTCTATTTTCAACTATCTATGTGCGTACTGAATTTTCATACAAAATTAAAGCGTAAAATTTTACTCTATTGCTATAAGTTTTTTAGCACGCAACAGATATAATTTGACAATTTATATTAACATGGGAGGATAAGCTCATCGTAATTTTACAATAAAAAAACTTTATTATATATATATAAGCTATTATTATTAGCTTATGTACTTATGAAATGACTTATAAACAAAATTTAAATCAATTTATATAAACAATAATTTATCTATCAATATTAATAATCAAATAAGAATTTTTTTAATTCATATTGTAGATTTTTCTAACTATTATTATGTGCTTTTGATAATTTTTATTTAAGACTTTAATGTCATAAATTTAATCATTATACATTCACACAATTAATCCTACTTTGAACATATTAATTACTACTAACTTATTTATACAAATTATATTTTATGTGCTCATTAAAAAATTTTAGGGATTATTATTATTTTTGAAACATTTAAGTCAATTTAATGATAATCATATACATGTTCAACATTTAAACTCCATATCTCTCTCAACCACTATATCAATGATCTATTTGGGACACTGCAACTATATGAAAAAATAGTGGTATAATTATTGCAGAAGAAGTTGCAATAAGTGTTATAATTTTATTTTATTTTTTCAAAAAGTCAAATCACAGTTTTCTAGCTTTCACCGCACTTAGTCGTTAAAAAAATATTGCATTCTAGTAATTTCTTCAAAACATAACCCCGCCATAATTTGTTAAATGCTTGATGGGATTCGATTAGAACTGCACTTCCCATAAACCGGAGAAATTATTATGGACTCCCAGAGTCCAAATATAGCTATAAGTTCGGACTTGCATAATATTACGCCACTTGTTTATGTTCATATCATATGTACATAATCTAAATTATATACATATACTATATGCATGTCAGGTGATGCTATATTCTGACTCTGCATGCAATAAATCCTCTTTAAATGGGGGCCTAAAATGGATGAAATTTTTAAAATAAGTATTAAATAATAATTAATTAATATATTAAGTACTTTAAAAAAATTTAAAACATAGGTACAATGGCCCCATAAGTGGAAGCGTCCTCACCTCCGGTGGCAGTCTTGCCCACTTATGGGCATGACTATACTTAGGCGGTCGCCCGATAATGTCGATGGATTGGCCTTAAGTGAACCGTCGACGATTATCATAGCCTAATATAGCCATTAGTGGCGACTTACTCTTGTGGTTTTTTTAAAATAAGTTGTCTTTTTTTTTTTACCTACAGAAATACAAATAGGTAGTAAAGAAATAATCTGAAATATAAATTGGTGGCATCAAACAGATACATATGTACTACTAATCAAATGATACAAAAAAATTTCATTCATAAGCAAAAAAGTAAACTTAGATACAGATGCAAATAAAAGTGAACAATAAAAATATCCAGTAACAGCTATACAAAATAAATACACCTCTATACACTATCGTCGATGGTGACATCTATAGGCTATCGCAACACTACCTGGAGTATAGTGCTCAGGTGGCTGCAACGGACGATCGCGCAGCTGATGGGAGACATCATGTGGTCCCTGAGCCTGGCTTGCAACATCTGACCCCATGTCTGGCTGCGAGTCTCGTAGAGATACTCAATCATGTGATGGCGCAATGTCCATATGATACTGGTGCTCTCTGGAAAAGAAGATGGTCATGGATCAGCATACGTGGATGGCCCCGCACCCATGTCTGTCGCCTGTGTAGTCAGAGCAGAATCATAGACATGTGACATATGCTCTGTTGAGACGCGCTGGAGCCTGTAGTCTCTGAAGTGGGTCCTCAAACTCAGATCATGTAATATATGCTCATACTTATTTATAGCCAACTGGAAGTCAGCGTCACCTAGACGTCCAAAGAAAGGCTAAAAGAGGTCCTCCATCGCCAAGATATGCTTCACCTACAGTAAACCAGTTTAAAATGTTACTACTAAAATCTGTAGAAATAATAGCTAAGTAAATTTGCAAATTATAGCATTATCTTAACATATGTGCGTTCAATAGGTTCTCTGGGGTAGTAAGTCATCGGTGGATCAGTAGGCGCTTTAAGCAAGTACAACGATACCCACGACCTAAACCATGACATGTACTATTGTAGGGACTGCTGTGAGTCAGTGTAACTATCATCTACCACAATAATGTGATATTTGCGAGCCTCTCACAAAATGATGTGTTGTTGTTGGTACTGAACCCAATCGGTATCAGCTTTCCTTCTGCCATCTACTCTCTTGAAATTGGGATCCATCGCAACAACGTCTTTGGGTAAGTGACGGCGAATGACTCACGTGAAGGTGCCACTCCACCCTCTTCCATTGATCAATGGAACTCGTCTTGCTTGATAGCCTCGCCAAAAAAATATGAAAAGGCGACCTCTAATTTGAATGTCGTATGGCTCCCAAGTCACATGTATTTGTTAGTGGATGTTAGACAGTGGTATGATAACATTTAGTGAGAATAAGTTATAACAATTAAGATTACCAAATACCATCTAACTCATCCAAAAAAAACTTGATATTCCAGAATGGCATCTGTCGCACATACCTCGTTCCACCTGAGTAAACCAATTTTCATGTACAAATCATTTACATGTGATTGCTTTGCATTGCGCTCTCATCCATTGTGTTCTTGTACCTACTTGATCGTGGCCTCCCTGACCTAACTTTAACCACTGGTGGCATTAGAGGATACGGACCCCAGTCGACATCGTATTTTGGCCAGGTATTCCGATCATACAGAACGTGAAAATTCAAAGAGTATGTATGCCCATACATTGATATGGTGTAATACTTTGAAACATAAGTAAGATGATTCAATCTCCAATGGAACTGAATATTATTAAGAATTGACCAACCATTTGCTGCGAATTGAAGCTCCTTCTTATTTGAGAAGCACATGCCTTCATATAATTCAACTGGAACTTCGATGTCATCTGAAAAAGTTGAACTATCGATGGACCATCGAACACTCGCATCCCAATCTTTGGTGGTTTCGCATATTCAGACATAGTCATTGTTGCAAATCATAACATTGTGATTTGATGAATTCATTGAATGACTCTGAAGAAGCTCGTGACCAACATTTATGTCACATAAATTGGCATTACCAGTAAAAAATCATCCTCAGCATCGCTATCATCAGATGCATTGCTTAATTCGCTATTCATCGTTTCGTACTCGTCATTGGGTAATAATCTAGATGAACTAGGTTGCTCATGCAGTTGTGCTTGAACAGGAAGTTCAGTTATGTATTAAAAAGTTATAATCTTTTAAAAAATAGAAGATATCCTACAGAAAGATAAGAAGGCACCAACACTGCTGTTGAGGTAAATGCTTACCTTATTTCTAGGTTGTCAAGATCGTTAGAAGAAATGAACTTGCAAGCATAATCTTGAACATTATGTTGCATGACATCAATATCGCTTTCTCGCGAGCATTGTAGCTTTATTTCCACATAAAGAATTTATGTCGTGGAAGCTTCATCCAATACACTACTGCAGACTTCATCATCAGAAATAGTAGAAGCTATGTATCCCGTGCCGACGGAAAATGACACGTAATTTCTACTACGAAGTTATCAACGTCATAATGCAGATATCTGAGCACTTTCTATTTTGAAATCTCTTAAGCTTGCGTGACGCGAAACTCGCATGGGCCGATTTTTGTCACTGACATAACTTGGAATAAACTGATTATCAACGATCAGTTGACCGTCATAGAAGAGAATTAAGGAAACAAGCTCCTGACTCATTCTACTATATGCTCAGCAACCAAATTTCTAACAAAACTTAAAAATTCACTCATAATTCGTCAAAAAAGTAGTGGTAATATACATCTTCAAACATAATTGTGATGACAAAGCTATATATGCAACTTCAAACAGCTTCAAACACAGACAACATCTTCAGAAAGAATGACAAAATCATGGAAATATCATAACAGATCACAAGCAATAATAGAGACATAACTTGGAATAAAATAAAATAAAAAAGAAAGTGATCTCAAACCACCCCTCAATAAAATCAAGTAACCACTTTTGTATTTAATTAAGCAAATTTGATCTTAAATTGAATTCACTCTTAATTTGTTTGATGAACTTTAAACTTTAAAAAATACTTATATTAAAATAGTTATTGGATTACTTTGAAAAGAGAATAAAATGTTCAACATTACAAAATTCTTTTGAAAAAAATGAAATCTACAAAACAAAAAAACAAAAACAAAAAAAAAAAAAAAAAAAAAAAAAAAAATAAATGGAGAACACTTTTGCTTAAGAGATATTTTTCATTAGTGTTCTTATTAAGACAAACCTAAAATTAAGCTCATCATAAGCTAATTCATATCAATTGGGTTAATCACATCTTTTTACTTTAGACTTCTAGATATCTCAATTAAGATTAGTACTTATTAGAATTAGATCTAGTAAATTAGATCAAGTATAATGTTCTACCCATTGTTATAACCTATGTCTTATTGGGTACAACATAACTATATGATAAGGATGTCCTTTACTATGATTTATAAAATACTTACACATACAAATTAAATAATATGGCAATGAAGTTTTTCTATTTTAAATAACAAGAAACAAAAGGTTGTGCTTCCTTCACATAAATCACTTCTAACCCAAAACCCATAGTTGTTCATAGAAAGATTGCTAAACTTCAACTTATAGTACCCCCAATCCTTAGCTCATAATACCTCCTATCCATATTCAGTATTTTAAAGATTAAGAAATTTTTTTATCAAACTCTACATTTCATTTACTACATATTATGGAGATCACCCTTTAAATACTCACTTGAATTAGAAAAGTAAAAGAAAAAAAAACTTTAGTACCTTGCGGCTAACACGGCGGCGAGCTGGACAGAGCTTGCGGTGGAGCCGGACACAATTTTGTGGAGCCGGCGACCACAGTGGGAGCTTGGGTGTGGGGGGGACCAGATTCTGACCTACTTGAGCGAAAATGCCATGTGGTCGGATATCTGGATGCCGAAAGAACTGGAACTTGCGGGGTAGGGTTGCATGGTCGAATGTGGGGACGTCGAAAGAATGGGGTCGGGTGTCGAAATAATACCGTGTGGGACCGAATACAGGCTGAAGCTAGTCGCCCAATAATCGCGGAAACTGGCTAACTCGATTATCGGTGGCCAGATAACCGATCTTATAAATGAGGCTGACTATCTTATCACCGGTGGTGAGGTGGCATAGTTCTACTTATGAGACGACTATACCTATATTTAAATTTTTGTTTAAAGTACTTAATATATTAATTAATTATTATTTAATATTTATTTTAAAAATTTCTTCCCTGCCGGCAAATCTAAATCTAGGTATTATTTGTGGTTGTCATTTGTTTTTGACCGGTCGTTGTACACGATTCCTTAGTAACGGCATCGTTGAAATCTTTCACGTGGAAAGCGTGAGCTGTGACGGTACAGATGCCTTTATCCAATATTAATGGTTCAGAGGAGAACGAAAATGGGACTGATCGTTATATCTGACAGTCCCATGGCGCTCAGAACGTTCGGCAGACAAAAATCCTGAATTAAGAATAAAAATATAAAAATTTCAAGCAGTTTTTTTTATTAATTTGAATTCACAGCTTGCTATATAAAAATATATATTTATATTTACAAAATTACGACTTTCAATACAGATCCAGTGAGGGATGGATACTTTGAGAAGTTTCTTATATAAGAATATTTTTTTTTGGGAAAATTATTATATGGTGTTATGGTCGTCACGTGGACTTGTAATGGAAACATAATTCTATGAGAGTTGATTCTCAAGATTTTATCTCAAAAAAAAACAAAAAACAAAAAACAAAAAAAAACTAAATTTTGTTTTTTTTTCATTGCAATTTACAAAATTGTATTTCTTTAAAATAAATATATTTTATGAAAAAATATGTAAATTTTATATTAAGATTTTCGTATTTCGGAGATTTTTTTTGTGATAAAGATGGGTTTTAATTATTATTTTGCATTAGATGGTATTTGCATAAATTTAATCTTAAAAAAGCGAAAAAGTTTGATATAAGAATATGTCAATGAATATATTTTTATGAAATTCCTTATCGAATTTCTACAAATAATTTCTAAGAAATTATTTTATATAATAGTAATTTAAATAATATGCCTCTCATACTCACAAAATTTCTTAAAACTCTAATCAATATGACATTTTAATTTAAGAAGAATGTGACGTGCGAGAAGATTTTGTATGAACTTCACATTTTTTTTATAATGTATTTTATAAAATATTAATAAAAAAGCATTGATTTGAG
The DNA here is from genome assembly GCA_021442155.1 of Cymbidium sinense. Classification (NCBI taxonomy): domain Eukaryota; kingdom Viridiplantae; phylum Streptophyta; class Magnoliopsida; order Asparagales; family Orchidaceae; genus Cymbidium; species Cymbidium sinense. The sequence continues at coordinate 131,898,449 of CM038222.1, read as the reverse complement.
AAGATTATGTATCAATTATGAGTGTAAATGAGTTGAGTTGAACTTGAGTCACACCGAACTCAAACTCGATTGGTACATCTAACTTTTGGCTTGAGCTCGACTCAAGTTCATAAGCTAATCACGAGCTTGACTCGTTAGCTCGTCTTTCTCCCTTTTTCTCTTTGCTCCGACACAAAAATGGGGAAGCCTTGTCCTTGAGTTAATGAATCCTATAAATCTATTTTAAATGGGATTTACTAATTTCAATATTCAAAGAAAAATAAAGGAAAAATTGGATTTAAAATATGTAGAATTTAAAGTTGCTATTTTTATTGTTTAGAGAGAACTTGAGTGAGTTGGAGACGAGAGGAAGGTATGAAGCTAAAGCAATTTAGGGTTTGGGATGGGAGTGAATCAGCTGTGAATGAGGCTTTCGAGTTCTATTGAGGATTTCAAGATGCGTGAATTGTGAACTAGGCGGAGATTTACATATTCAAATGCTTGAAGTTGTGAATGGGGCTGGGGATTCGTTCCAGCGGCTCGACAAACTTTTGAGTTGAGTTGGACAAAACATGAGCTCGAGCTCTACATCAACGAACTCTAAACTAAGCTCGAGCTCGAATTTGTGGCTCGACAAGCAAAACTCACAAACCTATAAATAAGTTAAACTCGAGCTGACTCGGCTCACTTACACCCCTAATACCAACCCACAAGATTAATATATTCACAGATTTTTTTTTTTTCATGCAGTATTTTACATAGGAGAACATTTACAATGCCTCAGAAGATTCTAAGTCAATATTTCATTTCTTTTTATGATGTATTTAATGAAAATAATATTGAAAATGTGTGCTAATTTTAATGTATTTAAATTATATTTCTCTTAAAATTAATCAAATGAACCGTCATGCATTAACATCAAGCCCGAATTAGACATTTCTGTAGCGTGATTTCTGTAGCGTGCTCGCTGCACACAATCATGGGTGTTATTATCTCTTATTCTTCCTCAATGCTCACTGCGCGCTGGTCGTCTCTTTCTCTCTCTTTCTCGCTTGAGTCTTCTGTCTTGCCTCTCTTCCTCTATAGATTTTTAGTTCTCACGAGAACTTCTCGCCTCTACTTCTCAGTATTGAGAGAAGAATGCATAACCGGCTAGCCCTTACTGTAATTCTTGCTATGGCCCTGAAAATTCTTCTAGTCGAAGCACGAATCTTGATGCAGCAAGTCGAGATGGCGGTGATCAAGACTTAAAATATCATTGGAAATTTTGAGACATCAAATTCTTAAAAGCTCTCAAATATGGAGTGTTTATAGTCAAATCGAGCGTCTCAACGAGCCGATTCCAACAAGCCAAAGATCTTACAATTCCGACTTCATTTGAGCATTCAAATACATAAAATACATCATATGATCAAGGGAATCATCATGAGTCGTCCAGATGGAGAGGTGGTTCGATTTTGCATGTATTCTGACGCTACTCCCAATCTATAAATAGCCATTCCTTTATATGAGGAGGCCAAGAAGAGAGGAGAGCTCTAAAGATCCTCCAAACACACAATTACTCAGCGGTCAACCACCGGCGGCCGCCGCCGTCGCCAGGCCGTTGATCCTTGCCTCGTCAATCTCTCGGTCTCCATCATGATGACTTCTATCGATTGTTCCCCACATTTCGTATTATTGCATTTTCACCGTGATTGCTCGTCATTCACCATCATCTGCTACTACTGCGTTACAACGATCGTTGTCACATATTTGTTCCTTTCTCATATACAATTCTAATCCCGTGTCGGAAGATCTTGTACTAAAAGCATACATAGTGGAAGCTTTTCTTTGCTAGGCTCGTGATTTTTTCCTCTTTTCAAGGTTTTCCACGTAAAATTTTTGGAGTTTTCTTGTTCACTCTTTAAATACCTGTGTGTGTGCTGGATTTCACAACGAAGCTAAAACTTTTACTCTACCATGGTTTTCTAGCATGCAATAGTTTGGCATCACGTGGGAAGTCGATTCCCATTATTATTTTATCTTGTATGGCGGTTCCCCAACAAGATCAAAATCACCATCGAGGTGGAGCATTTCAAACTTTTAAGGAGCGCAAGCGAAGAAAGAAGATTCATCAAACTTCGTTCCTTCAGATTTTGTCGGACACTGGGGGGCAACTCTTAATCTCAGAATATTGCCCATGTTAATATGGTGAGCATCTAATCGATAACCATCCCAAGAAACAAGTCAAAGTTGGAGGATTTTTTCCAATTATACTTATGGAAAAACAAGACCAAGATTAAGAAGAAACTTTGGCTATAAGCTCAAACAAATGTTTTAATACGACCTCTTCTATACAGGTTAACGTTATCGAGCAAAGACTCTGACAAACAACCTAGGATAGGTCAAAAGGTCCTTGGTGGACTTCCTACGACCTCTTCCACACAGGTTAACCTCATCGAACAAAGACCCTGACAAACAACCTCAGATAGGTCAAAAATCCTCAGTGGATTCAATTCGACCTCTTCCATTCAGGTTAACGTCATCGAGTAACACTATGACAAACAACCTAGGATAGGTCAAAAGGTCCTTGGTGGACTTCCCATGACCTCTTCCATACAGGTTAATGTCATCGGGTAACACCCTGACAAATAACCTCGGATAGGTCAAAAATCCTCAGCGGATTCAATTGACCTCTTCCATACAGTTAACGTCGCCGGGCACTCGACAAACAACCTCTGATAGGTCAAAAATCCTCAGTGGATTCAATTCAACCTCTTCCAGACAGGTTAACGTCATCGAGCAAAGACTCTGACAAACAACCTCGGATAGGTCAAAAATCCTCAGCGGATTCGATTCAATCTCTTCCACACAGGTTAACGTCACCGAGCAAAGACTCGACAACAACCGGATAGGTCAAAATCCCGGATTGATTCAACCTCTTCCACGGTTAACGTCATCGAGCAAAGACTCGACAACTCGGATAGGTCAAAATCCCGGATTCAATTCCTCTTCCACAGTTAACGCCATCGTAAAAAACTCTAACAAACAACCTGATATCAAAATCCTCGTTGATTCAACCTCTTCCACAGTTAACGTCGAGTAAAGACTTTGACAAACAACCGGATAGGTCAAAATTCTCGGATTGATTCAACCTCTTCCATACAAGTTAACGTCATCGAGCACTCGACAAACAACCCGGATAGGTCAAAATCCTCAGTTGATTCAACCTCTTCCACACGTTAACGTCGCATCGAGCAAAGACTCGGCAAACAACCTCGGATAGGTCAAAATCCTCGGCGATTCAATTCAACTGTTCCATACAGTTGCGTCATCGGCAGACTAACAAACAACCTCGATATGGGTCAAAATCCTCGGATTAATTCAACCTCTTCCATCCATTGCGTCGCCGCGTAACACCTCGAATGGGTCAAAATCTCGGATTCAATTCAACCTCTTCCACACAAGTTGCGTCGCCGGTAACACTAACAAACATCCTCGGATAGGTCAAAAATCCTCATCGTGCCGGTCATCCCGCGACTACCGGCGTCGATGGCCATATCGACTACCATCGCCCATTGTCGCGATGCCTACTCGTGCCGGTCACCGCCGCCGACTACCATCAAGGGTCATCGCCGCTGACCACCGCTGGCAATCTTCGCCGGTCAGCACCATCGTCGCCGGTCATCCCTGCCGTGCTCGGCGTCGATTGCCACGTCGGCTGTCGCCCGATTCGCTAGACCACCCCCGCTGCCAACCATCAGTCCGCCGCCATTACGTCGCTATCGCCTGGCCGACCATCGTAGGCAATCTTAGCCGGTCACCACCATCTCGCCCGGTCATCGCTGCTACCGACACTGGTGACCGTCGACTAAGCCGGTTGCGCTACAGACCACCCCGTCACCGTCAACCAGCAGCCGGTCTGGCCGACTACCGTCGCCGGTCCTGCGACCATCGGGCATTTCCGCCGGTCACCACCTTCGTCGGTTATCGCCGCCGACTACCATTGCAGGTCATCGTCTCCGACCAATCTTGCCGGCCACTATCGTCGAGCATCTTCGTCAACCCCTGTCTCCGGTGATCGCTCCAACCCTGGTCCGGACAAGGCGTCACGCTCTTTCGAGGGAAGCAGAACCTCGCCAGTATATACGAGTCTTGATCTCCAACCCGGTCGGTCCGACAGGGTAGTCACGCTCTTCGAGGGAAAACGGTCTCGCCAGATAAACTACGGTCTTGATCGCCTCAAACCCGATTCGATCAGGAGGTCAATCCCTCTTTCGAGGGAAAATGAGCTCTCCGTAGCTACCAGTCTTGATCACCTCCGGCGGTCGGTCCGACAAGGCAATCAACGCCTCTTTCGAGGAAAAATCGAACCTGGCCAGATGAACTACGGTCTTGATCGCCTCAGAATGACCTTCTAAGAAGGAGAGAAGGTGCCTTCTCCAACAGGGGTTTTATAGACCCTATAAGGGGCAAAAGTCAAAATTCAAGAAAAGCGCTCAAAGCGCCCCAAACCGTTCAAAGCGGGCCAAATGCGTTTTAAGCTGAACGCGTCGCGACAGCGCCCGTCTTGTCCGTCCGGTCCATCTATGGCTCCCGCGTTTAGCGACCAGCTCCACCGTTCGTCGACCGAATTCAGGCCAGCGATCAGCGAACCGTACCGCCGACCGTTCGACCCATCATTGTTCGCAGCGCCGCGCCGCTCGCCGCTGACGTCACGACCACGTCGCCCGGACCATCGACGTTCGCGACGCCTGCCCGACCCATGCGCCGCTCCTACTGGCGACCGCGACACCAGCGTTCTTCTACAGCCTGTAGCAGGGGCGAAGCCATGACTCTTGAGCAGCGCTGATCATGTAGCGCCATTGAGCGCTCAGCTTGCCCATGAGCGCTGGCGCGTTCGGACGGATGGGTCCGTAACCTCGAAATTTCGCGCTCACACATACCTATACATATTTGTGGCTGTGCATCTGCTTCCGTAGTCGTAATCTTGTGCTTATATGAAGATCTGTTCTCTCAAAATGTGTGGTTAATAGACTTCAGATTAGTTGAAGAATTGTTGTTTTGAAGTACTTACATATAATTTTGATGATTGAGATAATGTCATACAAAAATAGGGGCAACCGATATGACCGAAAATTTCTTAGTCAAGCACTAATCTTGATCAAAGCAAGTCGATCGAATTGGCGGTGAGATCAAGCACTTAAAATATCATTGGAAATTTTGAGACATCGTTAAATTCTTAAAAGCTCTCAAATATGAAGTGTTTATAGTCAATGATCGGCGAGCAGCCCAAAGATCTTACAATTCGACTTCATTTGAGCATTCAAATACACAAAATACATCATATGATCAAGGGAATCATCATGAGCCGTCAGATGGAGAGGAGTGGTTGATTTTGCATGTATTTAGAGACGCCACTCTCCAATCTAAAATAGCCCTCATTCCTCATATTAGGAGGCCAAGGAGAGAGAGAGAGCTCTAAAGGTCCTCCAAGCACAATCATGCCACTTTCGGCGTCGTCAACCACTGCGCCGGCCGCTTGATCCTGCCGTCGTCAATCTCGGTCTCCATCATGATGACTTATCGGTGATTGTTCCTACATTTCGCGATTATTCCCCGCATTTTCACCGGTAATTACTCCGTACAGTTCACCATCATCTGCGCTACATTGTTACAACTCGTTGTCACATAGTGTTGTTCCTTTGTCATATACAATTTTGTAATCCCTGTCGGAAGATCTTGTACTCAAAGCAGATACATAGTGAAAGCTTTTCTTTAGGCCCTGGTTTTCCCTTTTCGAGGTTTTCCATATAAAAATTCTGGAATTTTCTTGTTCACTCTTTAAATACCTGTGTGTGTACTGAATTTCACAACGAAGCTAAGGCGAAAACTTTTACTCTACCGCAACTGGTTTTCTAGCATGCAACAATTCTTAAGAAATCTTGCTATCTTACTACTTCTGTATTCTTGAATCGAAAGTAAAGAATGTTTAAACATTTATTTTTTAATTTTGAAAATGAATATAACTTTTCATGCATAGATAAAATATTAGAAATTTAAATATCAAATTTTAGTTTTTAGATGTGCAAATACAAGGGAATTGTGTGATTTGTAAGGGTGTAACTTAGTCAAGCTAACTAGTGAGCTTCCTTGATAAAATGCTTATGAACTTAGCTCGATGAGCTAACAAGTCAGGCTCAAGCTTGACTTGACTCGATTCTTTAGCTTGTGAGCCAATTCATTCAATAAATATTAATATAAAATAAAAGTAAGATTTATTAAAATTTAATAGCTTATTTATAAAATTATTAAAAATATTAAAAATATATATCTCATAATCTTATATTAATTAATTTTTTTGTTATTTTCTTCTAATTTCTTAAATTCTTATTATAACAATATATTGAATTAGAATCAATTTATCTCTTCAATATTAAATGAACTAATTTGTGATCCGACTAGAACTCATAAAATATAGTTCAAGCTTGAATGCAAACCCCATTAATTAATTACCATGCTCAAACTTAAGATAAGGATGGCTCGAGCTCGACTCAACTCCTTCACACCCTTAGTGATTTGTATGAAAATCTCTCTTGTTTTTATTAGTTATATTCATTTGTAATGCATAGATATTGTTGCGTGCTAGAAAATCAGTTGTTGTAGAATAAAAGTTTACACCTTAGCCTTGTTGAGAAATCTAGTACATATCTGAGGAGAGAACAACCGGATTTTACGTGAAAAATCCCGAAGAGGAAAAAATCACGTGACCTAGCCCATTAAAATTTGTCCACTGTATATCTGCTTTGGAGTACAAAGTTTAATTTTTTCCGATAACGGGATTACAGAGTTATATGTGAAAGCGATAATGAATTCCGAATCGGTACAACATATGGCGAAAGTTGGGCAGCTTGTTGGTGGCGGTCAGCGATGTGACGAGCTGCGCGGCGCAGTGGTCGGCGGCGGTGGTCGGCAGCGGTGACCGGCACTGGTCAAGCGGTGACCGGCAACGGTGGTCGGCGGTGGCGACCACTACGGTGGTGGCAGCGGTATTGATGGCAATGACCGGCAGTGGTGGTCGATGGCGGCAACCGGCTATGATCCGGCAACCGTGGTCGGCAGTGACGCCCGGCGGTGGTTGGCGACGGTGGTCGGCTAAGGTATCGACGGTGGTACTGGCGGTGGTCTAGTGGTGACCGATAATCGCGGTCAGCGGTCGAGCGGCAATGACCAGCGGTGGCGGCAACGGCCGGCGGTGGTCAGCGATGGTCGGTCGGCGGCGACGATGACCGGCGGTGGTCGGAGATGATCCGGATAGGCGACCGTGGCGAGCTTTGAGATTGTCGAGTCTCGGCTTTCTCATCTCTTTCGCTGAGGCCCCTCATATGAAGAATGAGGGCTTTTTAGAGGTGACATTTCTGTAAATACATGTGAAATCCAAACCACTCCATCGGACGGCTCCAAATGATTCTCTTAATTATCTGATGTATTTTAAGTATTTTGAATGCTCAAATGAAGTTAGAATTAGGAGATATTGGGCTTGTTAGATCCGGCTCGTCAAGACGCTCGATTTGACTATAAACACTTTATATTTATGAGCTGATTGATATCCCAAAGTTTTCAATTATATTTTAAGTGCTTGATCCGGGTTAATCTAGACTCAGAATCAAATTGCTTTCGACATCAAGATTCTTACTTCAGCTAATATATTTTTCAGTGTCATATCAAATATTAAGATCCATTTACTTCAAGTGGTATGCTTAAGTAGTCAATCAGTTATATTGGTTTATAAAGTGGCATCCTGGATTCTACTTCAAGTGGTATTCTGAAATCCCCTCTGTAGCTCTCCTTATAACTATTTAATGCTAATAGCAGGCTTTCGTACAATGATCTCTTAAATCCAGAGTTATTATTGTTATGAATGTTTATGGGATGCTTAAATTACAATGCTGGCTATAATATTGTGCTGTAATTTATTAATTGCAAGCATTCACTAATAACAGATGAATGCTATATGTATACCAGTGTTTACTAATCATCTCAGCGAACTGTTTATTAGTTGCTTTCAGTGTATTGTTACTGCTAAAAGGAATATTGACATAGGTAACGTATAAGAGAGGCTATGTACTGCTGTAGGTCTCCTTACTGATTGTTTCAGCTTAATTACTACTAATGCTATAGCTAGCGGATGAATGCTAGTACTGTTTAAATTGCAGGCATTTACTGGTACGATGATTTCATGCTTATATGTAAAACTTGATGTTACTGGTTGTGAGTTAATAATTTCATCATTATTTGAATGATCTGAATATGAACAAGTATTTGCTCACTTAAGCTCAACTCATTTACACACTGAAAGGGCTTAAAACCTAAGTCCATGCTTATACCATAACACAGACTCAAATTCTGAATTATTTAGAAGGATAAGATATTGCACACGATTTATACTTAGGATCACTTAAACATATTTATAAAAGTAAATTAAATCAACTGAATTTAAAGGCATCATAGAGCCACCACCTTAATGGTGAAATAGATGGAGATGTTATTAGTAGAATTCAAGTTGGATGGTTGAAGTGGAAGAATGCATCTGGCCTGTTGTGTGATAGAAAAGTTCCGCTTAAATTTTAAGGGAAAATTTTATAAGATGATAGTAAGACCTGCAACGACTTATGGTGCAAAATATTGGCCAATAAAAGAGAAGCATAAGACTAAGTTTTAATTATTTGATTTGGGTGTTTGTAGAGGGAGTTTTAATTATTTGAAGTTGAGTGTCTGTATTTGATTTTGCTCTTTGTCTTGTGTTGAATGATTCAAAACACACATGTAACTTGGATATCACTCCAAAATAAAACTCTATCAATACCTTTCTTGCTTTTCTGGTTATCTTAGAAGAGTCTTCAATCACCAATTTAGTCACTCAAAGTGGCCTATCCGTAGCCCACATCAAAGTGAGAATTAACCAAAAAAATCCTATAAAAAGAGTATTAAGTTAATATATGTGATTATAACATAAATCAAACATAAATTAACTTAAGACCTATATTTTTTAAATTGCAATTATATTGATCTTTAAATAATGCTTTAAAATGCATTAGTCAACAATAAACATAGTCCAATGGTGATCTACCCTTACAAACTAAATCATGATATATATAACTTTAAACTTGACATCAAAATTCTTAAAAGTAATGAAAAATCTTGAATTGTACTCCTTAATCACCTCCCATTGTCAAAGTGAATGACCATAATCCACATGTGATAAAAATTCTCCATATTGTTTAAATATATTTGACAATAGTGGTAGTAAGTAAATGAGTTGGTGGTGAGGATGTAAATGTATAAGAATTTTAGTACATTCTAATTGATTGTTGCCATGACCAGTTAGAAAGTAAAGTAATACTGCAATTGGTACTTATTGCGTGCTAGAAAATCAGTTGCGGTAGAGTAAGAGTTTACGTTTTAGCTTTGTTGTGGAGTTCAACACACACACACAGATATTTGAAAAATTACTTGGAAAAACCCCAGGAATAGGGTAAAAAACCATGAGGCTTAGCCCAGTAAAAATCTTCCACTATGTATTTGTTTTGTAGTACAAAGTTTTCCCGATACGGGATTACAGAATTGTATATGAGAATGGCTCACAATGAGAATCCCAGAATCAGACAACAACAGCTATATAGTCACGTTCAGGTTGTAACAGTTGCTAATGATAGTAGATGATGGTGAAAGCGAGGATAACGACGATGCGGTCGTCGTGATGGTGTCGGTGATGATGGCCGGCGATAATTGGCGTGTGACGCCGTGGTGGCGATGATCGGCGCGATGGTTACGCGATGACGCAACGGCAAGCGATAGTGGTCGGCGGTGGCGACGGCAGAATTAAGGCGGCGGCGAGGATCGGCAGTGGCGGTACGGCGGCGACACGGTTGGCAACCAGGTTCGGCCGTCGAGTGGTGGCACGATTATGCTTGGAGGATTTTCAAGTTTTAGAGCTCTCTCCTCATGTGAAGAATGAGAGACTATTTATAGATTGGAGGAATAGCGTTTCTCATGCAAAACCCGAACCACTCCACTCCATCGGATGGCTCAAAATGATTCCTTTGATCAACTAATGTATTTTAAGTATTTGAATGCTCAAATGAAGTCAGAATTATGAAATCTTGGGCTTATTAGATCCTCGTCGAGGCTTCGATTGACTATAAACACTCCATGTTTAAGTGCTATTTAGGAATTTAACTGATATCCCAAAGTTTTAATGATATTTTAAGTGCTTGATCTCGACCAATTTCAACTTAGGATCAACTTGCTTTTGACATCAAGATTGTAATGGTATTTTAAGTGTCATATCAATTTCCCCCTATTTTTGGATGACATTATCTCAATCGTCCAAAAATATATATGCCAAATACTTAAAAATAGCAAATTCTTCAATGAAATCATACATTTTGAGACAGATCTTCATCAGCACAAAATTATGATTCTGAGCGGATCTTGGCGTGCGGGGAGAGCGGCAAATGTCCATTTTACCCATTTTGGCGGTTTTCGGGTTTTGTGATTTTCTTGATTTTTTACCTTTTGCTATAGTCTATAAAACCACAGCCAGGGGAAAGCGAGACTCCTCATGCTCTAGTGCTCTCTTCTTCTTAAGAGGTCGTTGAGCGATGGCGAGTTCATATGGCGAGGCTCGGTTTTCCTCGAAGAAGCGTCGCCTTCTCGTCGGATCGGTTGGGCGATCAAGGCCCATAGTTCATCTGGCGATGCTCATTTTTCCTCGAAAGAGGCATCTATCCTCTCGGGGAGTTTGAAGCGATCAAGGCACTAATTACTGGAGGCTCCAATTTTTCCTCAAAAGAGGCATCAATTATCCTCGTCGGATCGACCGGGTTCGGAGGCGATCAGCGAGGCTCCGGTTTCCCTCAAAAGCGGCGTCAACTATCCTCGTCGGACTGATCGGGTTCGGAAGCGATCAAGGCCCGTAGTTCCTACTTCTTCTTATAGAAAATTAGATTTCTTGAAACTTCAATGGATGGTTCAACAGTTGATAACTGCCAAGATTGCAGAGAAGCGTTAATTAGGAACTGTCATTCAAACGACTCGAGAAATTTGGCAGGTAATTCCAGAACATCCTTAGAGAGGAATAACTTCTTTTTTTTCATATGTATGCATATCCTTTTCGTCAGATCGTAGGCGAAAAATTTTATCCCAAGCTATCCATAAGCGACAGAGTCAGAAAAGGATATACTTAAGTATTGGGGTGAGTGAGTTGCTTCACAAAATTCTTAGATTTTTATCATTTCTCTCTCTCTCTCTCTCTTTATTTATTTATAATGTATTTTCACAGGGTGATGGCCGGAAGAAAACCCATAATGTGACAGCTACAGATGATATACCATCCACTGTCATATCAGATAGTTTAATAGTGTTCCGTAAGAAATTTTACTTCCCTAATGAGTTGATGGCTATTGTTGTCAAAAAGTCTGATCGAGCCCGTTCACCTCCGCCAGGATACTTTACTGTTTCTGAGATGATTCTTCGTGCGAGACTACGATTCCCTTTGGCTCCCGAGTTGATTGAGATCTTTAAAACATGTGGTGTAACTTTGTCGTAATTTTTATTTTGAGCCTTAGTGATCATCGTTGGTTTGACTGCCTTCTTTAGAGAGCGTGATGTTACATTGAACATCAAATATTTATGCCGAATGTGTAGATTCACATGTGATGCTCATGGATGTGTTTCTTATCGGCTATAAAGGTGGAGAATTTTTTAGCGGGATTCATCTAGAAATTGGTCTAATGGATTCTTTTTTTTATGAAAAATGAGTGGGCCTTCACGAGATGAGGAAGATTGAATGACCTTCGAGATCCATTGATTGGAGAATGAAATCTTAACAACTCTTAATATTTCGATGCATGAAGCTTACAGCATGAGTTACGTCACATTGGCAAATATATTATTGAAGATAGAATGTTCAAGATTGGCCTTTCCATCCAAGCAGAGAGATCTCATGCTCTTCCACTGAAGAGATCAGGTAAAGGTGATGAAAGATCTCCTCATATTCACAGAATTCTTTCAAGAAGCCCAATATGAAATCAAGGTGGTAGTAATGTTTCTTCTTCAAAGAAAAAGAAGACATGTGCTGAAGTGACTACGTAAAATATCTATGGAGATGATGTTCTACCCCAGTTGGACTCTGAGAGTTTAGCTGTTTTAACTCATAATGGGAGAGTTCGTTTCTCGAATTCGCAAATTCCTGAAGAGGAGTTAAAGCATGTATGCACCGGACGTCAACGAGCAGATGAATTAGTACGTTGTCTTCTCTTCCTCCTTCGTTTCTTCTTTTCATTTTTTCTTTATGTAATAATTGTGATGGTTTTTTTTGTATGTAGCTCAAACATTAGGGATGATGGCTCATTTGAGTGTCGCTTTAGACGAGCAAAATACTGAATTTGTGAAGGTAAAATATCTGCAAGGCGAGTATGAGCGAAAGATGAGTGTTAAGGCCAAAGAAGTGGCGACTTTGGAGGATCAGCTAACCGGGTGTAGAACTGAGCTAGCGAACATGTCGACTTCTCTTTCTCTCCAATATCAGGAGGTGGAGCACACTCGTGATGAGCTGATTGAGGTGAGGGACTTCGAAGAGAAAAGACTCAAGGCACTTGAGGAGAAGAAAGCGGAGAAGAAAGCATTACAAGATCGTCTTTAGAAGGAGCTTATAATGTCGGAAGCAAATGAAATCTCCTTGAAGGCAGTGGAAGACTTTAAAAACTCCCGGCTTATCGCGATACTATCGAAGACCATGTCCAGGAAGCTCGTAATCATATTCTTGATGTTGAAGTGAAGGACTTGGAGCACCAATGTTTAGAGGAGGGCTTCATCCAGGGTTCCTAAATCCGCTTAGTACATCGCAAGGAGCTAGTATTGAGAATCTATCTCTCTCGACCAAGTATCGAAGACCCTTCACCGATTCGGAGATGAAGGAGTCGAGAGTGAGTTCAAGGGAGCATCTCCTAGTGGTGAGGAGGACGTTGATATCATGTAGTATCAGTTGAGGATGCTTTCCTTTTTTTTATCTATGTATTGTTATTATTTTGTATTAAAATTTTAATTTTTTCTTATATCATCATGTTAATATTATCAATGAAATTATATATATATATATATATATATATATATATATATATATATATATATATATATATATATATATATATATATATATATATATATATATATATATATATATATTAGATGATATGCTCTTGTTTTTTATTTTACCTCAGGGATGATTGGTCGAGAATATTATTCAACGGCGCTAACAATCGAATGGTAGTGGGAAGTCCACCAAGGACCTTTTGGCCTATCCTAGGTATTAGTCAAAATATTATTTGACATCTTACGTATGGAAGAGGCCGTGGGATGTCAACCTGGAACCTTTTGACTATCCAAGTATTAGCCAAAACATTATTGACATCTACATATGGAAGAGGTGGGATGTCCACCAGGACCTTTTGACTATCTGGTATTAGAGTGTTACTTGACTTTTACATGAAAAAGGTCTCAAGTCCCCATGGGATTGATCATGCCTGAGATAGCGTGAGTTGCGCATTTCTCAAGTGGGAGGATTAAATGAAAGATTGTTTATGCAACAAGCTTGAAAAAAAAAGCTATAAATTCATTACTCGATAAGGTCGATGAACAATCATAAGATGATTTTAATACAAATATGTGTTTGAAGAGGAAATGACAAACTAGACAAAATAAAAGTTGTAATAATTATGCAATAGAAATTGCTGATAATATTTTAGATTCTCGTGTTTTGAGGTAAAGTTTTCCCTGGATCCTTGAGCTTGAATGTTCCAGCTTTCTACATATGGGTCATCCCAAAGAGGTGAGAGTTTATTGCGTTGAGGGCCTTTGCCTGCAGCTTCGAAACTTCGTAGGACCAAGTCATCGATAGATATGGGACGAGGTTTTACTCTTATGTTGAAGTGGTGAGCTACCCTTTGGTGATAGGAAGCAGTCTAAAGTAGGGCCATGTCATGAGTTTTGAGTAGTCTAGTGTTCGGAGTTTTCTTCATTACCATCATGATCGAATAATTGAACTCTTGGACTTGGAACCCGATGCTCTGGTATAATAACTGCTTAGAAACACAAGTTATATGGTGTCTCACCGTTGGGGTTGCGATGTAGTGCTAAGAATATTAGAAAGCTCATCAACCCATTGACCTTCTCAAGATGTGTTTTAGTCCTTTGAGTATAGTCGTTGGTAGCTTGATGTACATTAGTTTGAGGATGTGTTACAAGGTATCGGTGAATGTGAAGATCTTTAAAGGATGTAAAGACTTTTCCGATAAATTGGGTTCCATTGTCAGTGATGATCTTTGCAGGAAGACCTAATCGACATACTATATTTTTCCAAATAAATTGTTTAGCATTTGCCTCATGATTTTAGCGAGTGGTTCGACTTCCACCCATTTAGTGAAGTAGTGTAAAATGATAAACTTTCATTACCACGGCTATGGAAAAGGTCCATGATATCAATTTTGAGCAAAGGCCGGGTTTTGAAGGATGAGAGCTGTATATGGCATGTGAGAGGGAGTTGACAACTTGCACATTTTTTTGTGAACTCAATCTTGTTTTATCGTAGGCTAATAGAACCTTTGTCTTATAATTTTAAGGGTTAACGCCCTTCCTCCTAGATATTCTCTACATATCCCCGAGTAAACCTCTCTTAATGCGTAATTGGCCTTTGATCGTGAGAGGCATTTGAGGTATGGCCCAGAAAAAACTTGTTTGTATAGTTCACCTATGATAATAATAAAGTTTGAAGCTTATCTTCGGAGATGAGTTGCAGCAATTGAGTCTTCAGGAAGGGTCACTTCTTGTAGAAAAGATAGAATGGGGTCCATCCACGTATGTTCCTTTATCTCATTAATTGCTTGTATTACCCATGACCCTTGGATATTAGGAAAATATATTTCTTCAACATGCCTCCTCTTAAATAGATCTCCAGTAGCAGATGTAGCAAGCTTAGCGAGAGCGTCAGCTCAAGTATTCTTCTCTCGCAGTATGTGAATGATTTGATGTGTCTTGAAATAGACAAAAAGTGACTTTACTTAATTGAGGTATTGTTCCAGCTGAGGATTATGAGTATTAAAATTTCCTTCAACCTGGGATGCGACAAGTTGAGAGTCAGTGTGGATCACTAAGTCCTGAGCTTCACAATCGATGATGAGTTTCAACCCTGCGATGAGAGCCTCATATTTAACCATATTATTAGTTGCAAAAAATTTCAAGCAAAGTCCATACTCTAAGGTATTCTGCTGGGGGAAAATAAGTAAGATTCACCTCACCGTATTTCACGAGCTCCATCAACATAGAGGGTCCATTGAAGAGGCGAAAGGCGTGTATATATCTCATTTGGAGTTGGGCGTGCATTCCACTATAAAGTGCAGTACTTGAGACTTTATATCGGGAGGTAGAAATGGATATCAAACTCTTCAAATTCTGAGACCATTTAATTAACCTCTCGATGCTACGGTTTTATGGGATGACCCTAATGGTAAATGAGTGTAAACGTCGATAGTGTGAGCTTGGAAGTATGAACGTAATTTTCACGCTGAGAAAACTAAAGCCAGAGCCACCTTATCTGCTAGCAGATAACGACTTTCTATATCAGAGAGAATTTTTTTGACATAATAAATTGGTCATTATATCCCATTTTCTTCTAGCACTAAAACTGAGCTTATTGCATGGGAAGAGATTATGAGATATAAGTATAACATCTCTCCTTGAATAGGCTTGGATAGTAAGGGTGGAGATGCTAAATACTCTCTTATTTGCTCAAAAGCAAACTGACATTCATCAGTCCACTGAAAATTATTATTTTTAGCTCCCTTCAGTATTTTAAAGAATGGCAAATATTTATCCGCAGAACGGGCTAGAAAATGGGATAAGGCGACAATTCATCCATTCAAGCGTTGAACTTCTTTGATATTCTTGAGTCATATCTTTTTAAAGCTTTGATTTTCTTGGGTTGGCCTCTATCCGGTGGGTTACCATAAAGAAATTTTCCGTAACCCCAAAAGCACACTTGGTCGGGTTAAGTCGCATGTTATAACGTCGAAGAAGGTTAAAGCATATTTCTAAGTCAAAAATATATTGTGATTCTTTCAAGCTTTTTACTAACATGTCATCCACATATACCTCCATTGTGTGGCCTAATAGGTCTTTAAAAACCTTATTCATAAGGCGTTGATAGGTAGCACCGGCATTTTTTAACCCAAATGACATAACTTGGTAACAGTATAAACCTTTATATGTTTGAAATGTAGCTTCTTCATCCGTTGGGTTTTTTATTTGGTTGTAACTGAGTAAGCATCAAAAAAATGAGCATTTGATGTCGGGCGTAGCATCGACCAATTGATCAATTCGAGGAAGAAATTATCTTTTGGGCAATTTGATTAGTGTATCAATACATTCTCCATGTTCCATTTGTTTTCTTAACCATGACAATATTTGCTAGCCATGTAGGGTAATGTACCTTCATATGAATCCTTCTAAGCTTGTTAACTTCTTGTTCAATAGCGGAAGCGTCATGCAAAACTCTTCTTTTGGATGATCGGTTTGAATGTTGGATCAATCTTGAGGGAGTGCATGAAAACATTGGGGTCGACCCCTAGCATATCCGTCAGACTCCAAGCGAAGATATCTTGATTTCTGTGCAAGAAGTCTATGTATTTTTTTTTTGTTCAGCGAGTAGAGATCCAACTTACCTTTGTTGTAGTGGTTGGTCATGTGATAATGCACGAGAGCAAGTCTTCTATGGTGAAGCTTTTAGGGGTACTTCTTCATCTCGAAAATTAAAATCTTGATGATGAAGGTCCGCGAAGAGCGTGGTTGAGCTTCATGCGAGGTAACATGATTGTGATATCTGATTTCCAGACCACCCCAACCCCAACGGGGTTGGAAATTTCATCTTAAGATGAGATGAAGTGATGGCAAAATTGATTGGAGGGCCTTAGAATGGCGTTATATCTTGAATCGACTTGACCACCATGAATTGGATTGAATGAGTCACTTGTAGAATTCTCAGGACAACGAAGGGTGATTGTCCCTTTACTTGCACATGACGATTATCAAACCCATAATGGTCTGCGGGTTGGAGCTTTTCCACAACAGCTAAGAAATGTGGAGTAAAATAAGACATCAGAACTCCATTGTCAATCAAAATTCTCTTAATATTATAGCATGGGTCACCGATCCCTTGATGACAAGTGGATCTTGATGAGAAACATAGACTTCTTCTAAGTCTAAGTCATTAAAAGTGATGGAATGATCAATACAAAATTTCTTTAATTCTGACTTTTCAGAGCTAGTAATGAGAACTCGATTAGATAGTGTTGGTCATCCTGTGATTGTTTCAATTTTCTCAACTGTTTGATGACTATTTTGTTATTTCTGTGATGATCCTGGTTGCCCCCCAGCTGAAGTTATGCTTGGTTGAGTCGATTGATTCTTCACAAATTGACGTAGATATCCTTGTTGAATGAGCCTCTCGATTTCTTCTTTGAGTTGTTTGCATTCGTAGTATGTCCAGACTTGATGGAAGTGACAATATTGCTTTCGATTTTTGAATTTGGTTTTAGGTGGATGTGGAAACTTGATGGTTTTCTTCATCTCGAATGACCATCGGATGTTAACCAGATGTGTTAGTGGTGTGTGTATTCCTTTACGGTTGGTTCACGCCGTTGATAGGTGAGGGAGATAGATCACGTTTGTTTTGATGGGACTTTCCCGCATTCCTCGTTTTTATTTTCAGATTGTTCAAATTATTTATGATGCATTAATAGCCTCATCGCAGAGATTTGTGCTTCCACATGATGAACCAAGTCGATACGAAGGACCGTCTCGTGACAAGGATGAGTAAAAGCCCTGACGAGTCCTCCAAGGAAAACTCCTCTTAATAGTTCGTGGTCTACCTGTGTATTTAGTGAGCTTCTAAGGAGAACCTCTGGAAGTATTCCTTAAGTGATTCACCCTCATTTTAATGAATGCCTGAGAGATGAGAGGAATCTTTAATGATCCTCTAATTTGCAATGAACTGTTCTACAAAAATCTTGACAAGTTCATCAAAGGTATGGATGAATCCTCTTGGAAGGGAGTAGAACCAAGCTTGCCCTTGAGGGTACGGAAAGACGACAAAGGTGTCAAGAGCTGTCGGATATGCATGATGGTCAGTAATGGTCGATGTGTTCATGAGTCGGGCGCCCATCATAGAATCAATTCTAAGCTTGAAACCCATGAATGTGATTCAAGAATATTTCAACTAAAGGTGAGGATTCTCATACCGCGGTGGGGAAGATGATTTCCTTCAAGGTGAAATTCGCAAGCAGCATAATATAATATGACAAGTGGAGTCAACAAGATGAGAATGTGCCAAGCTACCAGTAATAATTGGTGGATTAGCTCGAAAGCCGCATGGATGGATGAGTAACCAAGTGTCGGGAGATCACATCACGCTCTAAGGAGGAACTTCGTCAAGAGATTAGCATTTTGACCTCCCGCTAACGATCGATCTTGGGGAGATGTGTTTGCCGTAAGGTTGTCGTGTTCCTCAAAAAGTCGATCATCTCATTTTGAGACTCTTCCATTCGCACACGCATCTTCTAAAGAGATCGCCTTCACCGGCTGTGGTCACGCCTATCGTGGGAGAGTGAGGCTTGGCATCTTGGTTCAAGGATTGGTTTCGAGAGTGACGAGTTAGAGCTGAGGCTGACGAGTATCATGCCTATTGGCCATATGCGTTCACAAAATTGATCGAGGGTTCTTTTCTCACGATGGGCCAAACTATGCTAGAAAACTAGCAGTGGTAGAGTAAGAGTTTATGCTTAGCTTTATTGTGGAGTTTAGCACACATATATTTGAAGAATTAATAAGAAAACCTAATTTTACGTGAAAACCTTAAAAGAGGAAAACCAATACCTAAATTTCAATAAAAAAAAAAAAATTTTCCACTTATATATTTATTTCGGCGATTTAAAGTTTTCCATATGAGCAATACGTAACCGAGAATCACAACAACAATTATATAGTCACGATCAGGATGTAATGGTTGCTAGTGGTAGTAGATGATGGTGAACAGCAGGGATCAGCGACTGACGATGAAGGTCGTCGTGATGATGACCAGCGAAGATGACCGGCGATGTTCAGCGGCGGTGACCGACGATGGTAGTCGGTAACGGTGACCGGCGTCGGTGGTCGGTGATGATGATCGGCAACGATGATGGTTGGCAACGATGGCGCTAATTCGATGGTCGGCATGACTGGCGGCGAGATTGATGGCGGCAAACGGTGGTGGCGGCGGCGGCGATGGTTGGCAACCAACGTGGTGTGGCGTCAAGTGCGACGATTATGCTTGGAGGATTTTCAAGCTTTATAGCTCTCTCTCTTGCTTGGGCCCCTCATGTGAAGAATGAGGTATTTATAGATTGGATGGCATTTACGTAAATACATGCTCGAACCACTCCATTCCATCGAACGACTCAAAATGATTCTTTTGATCATCTGAAGTATTTTAAGTATTTGAATGCTCAAATAAAGTCAGAATTATGAGATTTTGGGCATGTTAGATCCGACTGGTCGAGACGCTCGATTTGACTATAAATACTCCATGTTTAAGTGCTATTTAGGGATTTAACTGATATCCTATAGTTTCCAATGATATTTTAAGTGCTTGATCTCGACCAGTTTCAACTTAGGATCAACTTGCTTTTGATATCAAGATTCATACTTCGACTAGTGGTATTTTAAGTGCCATATCAATACTGATGCGCTAGAGTTGCTAAGTGACTAACATCATATGATGCGAAAAATTTATAAATAGCTTTTATTAGTGTGCCTTTGTACATAAAACATCTAACATTGAGATAATGTATCAATCACTCCTTATCCACAAAGTCTCATTTGAAAATTCTTGGGAAATTTAAAGGCAAATTCAAGTAGTAATTATTAACCTCATAAGCTCATTAAGAAATTTAATGATAATAAATATATATTTGTTATATAGTAACTATAAGTCAAAGCTGACGCCTCATTATTTTTGCATCACCGAGTCAAGTCAACGTGCAATCTCTCTACTTCTAATTTACAATGACCCAACTCCATTAAATACATGGATGAAGAATCAAGATATATCTTTTTGAAGTTTCATGAGGATATTTCTTTTTTCAGGGACAGATGACCATTCTTGGCATCCTCGCTGAGTAATTATAACTTACATGATATAATATATATAAGAATTGATGAAAATATTATAATCTAATCTTTTGATGAATTCAAAATATGAAGAAGGTATTTTTAATTCAAGGAGTTATTTTATTGGCTAAAAAAAGAATACATTATAAAAAAATTTCAATATAAAATGAATCTAATATATTTGAAATACTTCATGACTGTTTGGACAAATATAAACCAAATTTAAAAATTTACTTTTTGATATTTGGTTTGAGTAAAAATAAATTAATATAAATTTTAAAAGTGATTGCTGGTGATGACGACGGTCAATTGTTGGTACTGGGACGGGGGAGCACTGACAACGAGCAACGATTGGTCACTAGCGGAAGCTGGTGTTAAGTGGAGAGTGATGAGGCGTCAATAATACACTTTATAATAAATCAATATAAATTAATGAAATTTGTCAAAATTAGATGAACTTCTTTTCCATTTGAGCTAAAATATGAAAAAATTACATTAAAGTTTTTCATTAAATTATTTTTTTAGCCAATTAAATTTTCATAAATGAATTTAAGATATATGTATTAGTTTTCTGTCTTCAGATTAAACAGATACTGTTTGCACCAAAAAAAAAAAAAAGAAAAAAAAATCACATTAAATTTTGGCCGCTGGTTCGGAATAATTTTGCGCAAGAACAGGTGGAAAACGTTAAATGCATTTCCTTATTTTAAGATTTTATTTCCTGTAATTTCTGCTGCTCCTCTGTAGTCCAGAAATATATTCTCGCGTTTGTTCGTTAGTTCGTTATTGAATTCTCCAAAATCGACGATCTGTCGTAATATATTCTTGATGTTAATTAATAAACGAAATTATTATAGTTTCTAGATCTCCTCCGCTTTGCCCTCGCCCCGTCTCTTTCCCCTCCATCCAAGAGGTCCCTTTCTTTTCCCTTTTTATCCGCAATTATATTTCGGCTTTCATCCGCTCATTATTCCCGTCATCGGCGCCGATGTATTGGCTAAATTAGCGGGTTTATGGATGGGATAGCGACTGCATTTGTTGTTCGCGGAAGTTGATCGAGGATAAGACGGAAGCTGAGAAGGGAGAAGGAAAAGGAGAAGGAGGATGAGTGACTTGGTGGCCCGCACAGGTCGACATCAGCAGCGATACGAGGCCGGCTGTCGCCTTGTTGCTGGGTCCATATCTCTCTCTCTTTCTGCCTGTTACATCATCTCACATATATAATTCTTCTAACTATGCTTTATTCTTTTTGAGTTTTTCTTATCCATCCGGAAAGATAACTATTTGCTTAGGTCATAAGGGCATTTTGAATATTTTGTATGATGTACCATTGGATTGATTAGATTCATATTCACTGTCCTGTGGATGGTTTCTTATTTTCTGCCACGGTCCTTTACCGGTTTGATTACTGTCAAATTTTTTTTTTCTTTCATTTTAATTGCTTCTGTTGGTTGTTTTCTTCCCATCACGATGTACTGTAAGTTCCTTCTTTTAGGTCTATTGTGGTTACCATTTTTTCGTTTATTTTATTTACATTTTTTTTAACCATGCATGGTGGATTTTATATACCTTGTTCATGATTGTGCTGTATCTGTCATGGTTTTATGAAGATCTTGTCTCGAAGATGTAATTAAGTAGGTATTGTTTAGAACATTGGAAAGATTGGATGAATATGCTTAAAGAATGACGATTCAATGGTTGTTGGAATGATAAATGTCGGAATAGCATTAAAAATTTGGAGTGGTGAGAGAATTAGATTAGAGCAACAAAAGGGTTTTGTGGCGTTATACTGGTCGATGGATGTTCAGATATTGCTGTGTTTTGTTCTTGGTTTTGCAGCATAATTAATGAATTTGTTGATTATTAATCTGGAGACTTTGGTGAAGGTTAATCATGTAGACTTGGTGAAACTAATTCTTGAAGTTGTATAACATTGCGTCTTTTAGCTTATCCTGGAAGCAAGAAGTATTGGTGCGTTGAGATTTATGGCTTTAATATGTTGGTGAGACTATTTAGCCATCCAGAAAATGGGTCCAAAAGAATATTATTTGAGACTAGTTCTACGTTGGTTCTAATTTTTTGTACAAATAAAATGTTTCAATAGAAGGATCTTTGAAGCCTGCTTAAGAATTTGGAGTGATTATTCAAAATGCTTTAATGTTGGAAGCTTATGCTTTTGACCTTAATCTGATATTTATTCAGGAAACATTTATTTATCCTTCATTTCCTCATAAATTAATCAGATCAAGTGATGATCATATGACTATTTGGTGCTGGACTAGAAGATGCAATGCATGATTAATATTAATTTTTGTAATTTATCTACACTGTTTCTTGTCTATCTTCATTTAACAAGCGAATATATGTTGACATCAATGTTTTAAGAGATGGGGCATTAGATGGTGTGTTTTGTTTAGTTACATTATAGCACCCTATAATTAATAAATATAATTTAAAAATAAATGTAAACATAAAATGAATAAAAAATATAAACTAAAATTTGTAATTATTTAATTTTAATTTCAAGCTTCGAGAACTAAAATTTTTAAAACAAAGTCACCATAATGTCACAAACATATAAAAAAATAAGTTGACAATTATAAAATTTACTTGAATTTTTCTTGCTTGTATAGGATTTTAAGATTCAATATTATTCAAATTAGTAATAGAAACACTCTGAATTACATCAATATCAAATAAACTTCTATCCAAGAAGGTTCTTGTCCACTCATCCTCAGAGTTAGTGTCATTTATTAAAATTGGATCAATAAGAGTTGATTTGTTCTTTAATGTTAATTTTAGTTAATAAATACATAATAATATGGGGCAAATGCCTCATACTAGGGTGCGTGCACCCAAGAGTTGGTGCGTATGATCCATTTGCAATTTTGGTTGGCGGTCTCACCCTATCTTTGGGCACTCCCCTGGTGCTCCAAAAAAATGCCTTTTAAAACACTGATTGGCATTGATGTGTTCATTTTACCTGTAATTCTGTCCTATAGCTTAGTGCATTTAAGTTATTTGATAATTAAAGCCTATAAAACTATCTATAATGTAGTTTGAACCAAGGTTTAGTCATTGCTTATAATTTCTTCCTTGAACGTGCTAGAATTTTTTTGTGATTGGAGCCTGAATTTTGGTAGTGGTCTTACTTTCATTATGGTTCCATCAATATCAGTCTCTATAGATCACTTTAATCTATGGTATTTGTTTTTTTGTTTTTTGTTTTAATTAAGGTTTCATCACTTGTGTTGTTTAATCTTAGAATTTTAACCAAAATTTACTTAGAAGAAGTTACTTGTGGACAATAAATTTTGATTTCCTTTAGTATTTTATTTAGCTACGATCTTTCTCCATTTCTTGACACCTCTCTCTTTCCCAAATATAATGCATGCCAAGAAAACTCAAGGCCTGAATCTTATTTCTTTGACATTGACTGCTTGTAAGATTGAGAAATCATGTGTTCCAATGTTTTCTAAATAGCTTTCATTAATTAGAACTCTATTCTTAATTTGATGCTTCGATACATCTAAATCATTTTTTTATTACCATCCTTATCATGAGTTATTTGGGATGTTCCTTATATGTAATTATTAGATCCCACAACTTGAAACATCTCCATTATGTAAGAGTACGACAACATACATCAATTTCTTCCAGTTAGGTTTAGAAGTGTCGATGTAGGTCACGCTCAGAGGTTGTGTCTTAGGTTAGGCTTGGAGATAGGGAAATAAGTTGAACTAGGAATTGGTGACAAAGGATCAAAGATAGTAATAGATGTTGAGTTAGATGCAATGACAACACCCAATTTGGAGGTACTAATGCACTCTCATTCAATCTTAGTTATTTATACTAGATCATGAGCATCAAACCATCAACTGATGATATTAAAAGACTAGGATTATTGCACTATGAGTGCCAAAGGATTTGGGATTATGCCATTGTCCGTATTGTGATGTCAGCTTAAAATTTTGTATATTAAATCAACAAGAAAATTTTGAGGAGTCATATATTCTCCCTCGAACTTGGTGAAAATTGCCCTCAAAGAAAAATATAAACTCTTTCTTGTATAAAATGAGCATACAAAATAAATAATACACAATGAAGTGGATATTACGATTTTTATCTAGTAATCTAAAGAGTTCAAATGTTCTTGAATAATTAGCAAACTTAGCACATTGGTAGCAAATATAAGCTCTTGGGGGGCCAGTTAGTCACTGCTTTAAGCACTGACCATATCATGTGTTATTGTATTGTTATTCTAAATAGTGTAGCTTGGCCAAGCAATTTTAATTAGGTTTAGTCCAATCTCAGACCATTTTGATTGGTTCACGTGCACACATTTTTTTCAAAATTTTCTATCAAACTATAAAGTATTTATTCTATGAAAAGAAAAATCTAATCAAACTTCAATATAGTTCTTTTTAGCTAATCTAGGATCCATGCTTCTTTAGAACTTGGCTAAATCTTTAAGGAGTTTTTAAGAATCCAAGCTACAATCATAATCACTCCAAATGCAATCACATTTAAAACATTAATGTAGTCATCTTCTTAGGATTGCAAAATAAATTGATTGTGAATAGATGGTTAATTTAACAACTTTCAACTTCATATCTCAATGGAAACCATCAAGAATTGTATGCCTTTTTAAGTCTAGATTGTGTAGAATTTTGAATTGAATGCCAGGTGAGGATCATGCTACTATGTGATGTTCTGTTGTGACACTTAATCATTAAGATAAGGGTCTTGTCATTATATCAAGAGCGTCTTAGGAGGGTACTCAAGCATTAGTAGGATTTTTACTTGGTCATAATCATATAATCTTATCTCAGTATACTTTTGTGGCTTACTCAATAATGAGCTCATTTTGGGATTTTGAGTAGTAGGTGATAATTCTTTGAGAAATACCTCCTTCTGAGGTAAGTCTTTAAGGAGCCATGGCTCCATCAAGATTCCTTGAATAATAACTACAACCTAGACTTAAAATATATTCTCAAGATTGTAGTATAGATACTACTTTATGAAACTCTCACAAAACAAAGACAACAAATGCATTTTATGACCAATTATGTTTGACATCTTAAAAAGGGGAAGTTATAATGTCTTTGATAAGAGGGAAGTCTCTTTAGTTTCTCCCAAGTTCTTATGGGCTTTGAGAACCTCTTAAATATAGCAACTTTTCCCATTTGAAAAAAGTGACCATAAATAGAGAAGTTTAATACATTATTATATTCTTTCAGAAAGTTTATATCCTTTAGTATTTACTTGACATTTGAGGGTTTGTATCCAAAACTCATGATGGAGAAGCAAAATCTTGAAAATGGTGATGTCATCCAAGAGAACATGCATTCATTCACTTGAGGAGTAGGAGATGAAATTGCATTGTCAGAAAGTGATGAAGCTATGCAAGAAACATACAAGAAACCTATATGGAGCGGGAAAGGAGGTCTAAGGTGTAGGAGATAGTTGGCTGACAAAGGCATGAGAAGCAATTGATTAGTTCTAGATGATGTCTTTTGTTAGAAATTTGAATTTTCAAATGAAGTTGGTTGTTTTTTGAGAGCAAGATAAACTTTGTTAACCCCATTGGAGGTTGTCTCCAAAGCGGTGGATTTAACTTAGCCTGCCTGCAAGCTATAGTAATGCTTTAACTAAAAGGGGTTCATGGAACTATGGGTGGTTTGAATCTCCTTTGTTTGGAGCTACTCTCATTATTTCTTTACATTATCCTCTCAAGATTATATTATGAATGCGGTCTTTAGAAAGGCTCATAATATACTATTTTTGAACTTAGCGCCTGCATAAAGCTATAGTAATGCTTTAACTAACGGGGGTTCATGGAACTATGGGTGGTTTGAATCTCCTTTGTTTGGAGCTACTCTCATTATTTCTTTACATTATCCTCTCAAGATTATATTATGAATGCGGTCTTTGGAAAAGCTCATAATATACTATTTTTGAACTTAGAACAAGCTTGAGCTAATTAGATCAATTTTGTTAAAGCCACTTGACTCAATTGAAATATAATTAAGTTGATATCTAGGTTTGATCTTTTAAAAGGAAGATTAGATAGTGACCACTACCTAGATATTTAGACTTATAAAGGACTTTATGATCTATTTCAAGATTTTTCAAAAGCACACACTTTATGTTTAACTACTCGATAATTTTTTTGATTAATACTAGTTTGTAGGCTTTATAGTGCTTTACTTATAGTAAAAATATTAAAATTGTATAAAAGGATATACCACTATTAGCTTTATATAGATCAGGAATGATGACAAACTTGATTAATATCTCATGATTTCATTATCTCGGGTCATCATATTCTTTGGCCTACTTAATCAATAAGAGGTTGTTGATCTAGTCTAATAAAGGGTCTTTGTTGGTAACTATAAATTATATTAGCTAATGAAACTTTATAATCCTGGGATGAAAGATTACTAAAAGGGGCAATTTTAATCTAATTTTAGCTAACATAGGACTTGGGTATTAGGTGTTTCTTATAACTCACGAGTCATAGATTTTGTTATTAGTGAATATCCATGCTTAAGTTCTAATTATAATATAATGGTGAACTTATGCACTCTTCCTTATGCATTATAAATTTTGTTCTCTCTTGTTGCAATTTGAGCAACAGTAATGGAGCTTCCAGCCATTTAGACACTCTAAGTTCATTGGGATTGTCCATATGGCAACATGAGTAATGACTTTATGACCTAAGTCGATCCTTTTTTGAAACACTTACATCTATATTTGCTTTTATTGCATTTTGCTCAAAATATTTACATGTAAATTGCATTTGTAGCTTGACAACATATTATATTCTAAGAGATGGCATGCTAATAGTGAACTAAACTCAAAGGCATAGCTAGGATTGAATGACAACTTAGCCTAGGTTTAGATAAGATAAAGTTAGCCAAGCTTCGGAGGTGCATGAGATGCATAACTTAGAAGAACCAAAATATGTTGAACTTGAATGTAGATTGTTGGTATCTCTTCCACCACTTGGTGTCCATCCAACATATGTTAACCTTTGCTCTTCACCTTAAGGAGAGCATAATAAAGCGGGGGAAGGGAAGAAGAAACTCCATTCTTTTGTTGCATGTAAGATATATGGTAGCCTTCACTCTCGAACATTGTGCATGGGAGAATATCATGGTATGGAGGGGAATGAGGAAGAAAGAACTCCATCCTCTTGATGCTTATCTAGCTAATTCCAACTCTTGCAACCCAAAATTTCAGTAGGGGTGGTACACATGGAAACAAAGAGGATGTAGGATGACGGAACTCTATCCTTCAATACCTATTTTATTGGCATCCATCTACTTCTTCTAGCACTTGAGCAGTGTGAGAGTTCATGATATAGCAATTAAAGGAGTGGGTATCCTCCTTTTCTTTCTCTTACCGTGAAATGAATGATTTGGGTATCATATTTTTTAATATACAAAATCCATTTGATGCTTATGTGGAATGAATGAAAACAATCTAGTATACCTTATTGTTGTTGTGCAAAATATAAAATTATAGAAGCTCCCTCAAAACCCTCTGTGTTTAAGGTCATGTTTTGGATAGGCATCAACTGTTCGCATTAAACTCCAACACTATCAAGGGCTCCAATTGGAAATAGAAGGGTATTAGAGGATTTGATATAGAGTCCTGGTCTCTGTAATGTTCATTTTGAGGTTTCATGTACTAAACTGATGAGAATAATTTTAAGAAGTGACATCATTTCCTTCCTTTGATCTGACAAAATGGCCATCATAGTCCAAAGCGGAGCATTCTAGACTAGAACGCATGTGGAGTGTGGCTCAACAATTATTAGGAAAATTTTCAAGAAATCTTAAAGTTTCATTAGCAAACAACAACATGCAAGTGGCAATCAAGTGCACATGCTCCTTACCATCATTCAAGCCTAATAATGGTGGAGCCATGTGGCACAAATCCTTTCGCTATGATGAAAAATCACATGATCATTCTTTAATTTTTTTGTTATGCACATTAATTTTTTTTTCTGATGCTTAACTTAAGAAAATGCGGGTGTTTAATATCCAATTTAATTTAGATTTAATATATTGTAATGCACATGATAAACTTTGTTATTTTTCCTAATCTTTTGAAATTCTGGATCACTGTTATTAAGGAGATAGGCACCAAACTAGTTGCTTGCTTGAGCAAAGTGAAGTGCTAAATAATTTCATTTTTTTTTAATATAGATCATTATTAGAGTATAATATGACATTGATCATAATAAAATATAAAAATATAATAAAAAAAATATGTAATTTTGTGTCATTCCAAATGCAAAACAACAGTAATTTAAAATAGACTATCCACAACAAAATGCCCACAATGTCCAAAAGTTATGTTTCAATTTTAAACAAAGCAAATAAAAGCTTAAGTAGCTTCTTCAGTTTATGGTAAATTTAAATTTTTACTACTATCTATCTCATCTTCTTCTTTACTCACACTCTTTTCCCCAATCATTAGAGTTGTAGCCCTGCATCTCATAATATGGTTATATACATTTTAAAATAAATTGCATTCATAAAGGTGAGTGTCTTGACACCTAGCACTTTATAGTAAGGTGCTCACCTAGGCGCATATTAGTGATGACTCTGGGAGATTTTGAGGAGCTGGAGCCTCTCTTTGCCTTACTTGGATACCTACGAATCTAGTTTGCCTTTGATAACATAGTCTAGGATATCATACTATCATTTGTTTCAGACTTCATCAAATTGTTTAGGGTTTGTTCCTTATACATAATTCATTTCTCAACATGTTAAATTAATCTATTCAATGAAAACCTTATGAATATCTTCAAATCATTTTTTATGAAACGTTTTTTAATCCCTCTGTCTTGCTTGTACATGATCAAATCATCTCATCTTATCTCTAATATTCACTCATCAAGTAGCAAAAAATGTATGATGAAGATGGAGTAATATCTATCAAAATTAAGGTAGTAAAAATAGTTATGTGGTTTGGGTATTTACTTTGGACGGCTTAAGATGCACTAGTAGACAGTTATGTGAATTCAATCTGAATGGATTATGATCTAAATACGTAAGGATGAAAAGCATCATGCTAGACTTTGTGTAAAAAAGACATGCAAAATAAAGTTGACATATTATGTAATACTCAACAAAATGAATGGAAGATGAGGATTCATAAACTTACCTAGAGTAGCTGAATAAGATAACAAAGAAACTAAATTTTCCAATCATATTTTTTATTTTCTTTTGATTTTTGACAGTTTTTTGTTTTATTTTATCTGGCAGGTGTATACCATTTAGATATAAAAACTCTAATGATGCTGTTAGCGGCAAGCCTGAGAAAACTGTTGAAGTTCTTATGATCAATTCACAAAGTGGGCCTGGACTTTTATTTCCGAAGGTATGATGCAGTATTTTTTTCTTTCAAAGAGAATTCATGGAAGAGGTATGGATAAGAAGAAAGAAAGGAGAATAAATTATTATGCATTTTCATGTTTTTTGTATGGGAAATAGCAAAATGAAAACTGTTACGTGAATGTTTTTCCATAGGACTTGCAATTTGCTGATGTAATTTATATGTTTGCTCTTTTAACTTGTGCTTCCTATAGTTTGTGTTTTTAAGAAATTTATAGTTTTCTCATTATGCCATGCACTTTGTGAGGTTTGCTATTCTGAAATCACTTCTTATCTACTGTTTGAACTCATGCCCCAAAATAATAATTAATAAAAAAAACATATCATTGAAATTGGCATGCACTTTTCTATGGCTGAAACCTAAAACCTCCAAAATATACTAGAGACAACTTAATTACTATTTCACGCCCACCCTTGTTCATATGTATATTAATCAATTCAATAAAATAAGCACTAAGCTTTTATTATTTCTTACTTCCTCGAGTCTTTCATTAACTATTTATTTATATGCTTATTGATGCAAAACATTGCAACCATTATCATCATCATTACCATGATGTTTAGAGCTTGTATGTTTAGGTCATTATAATTACTCTTTTGATTTTGGTTTTTTTTCTTCTATAGGCATTTATATTACTAGGTCAGAATTTACTTTGAGTTTTTAATGTTGTTGGTCCATTTTTGTATTTTAGGCCATATGTTGTGGGCTTTTTGTTGTGTTGAGTAATGTGTTGTTGATTTAGTTAGTTTTTCCAACCTGCCATGCTCAGAATGATGATGAATGATAGCTGTATGTAAAACTTTAATCATTTTGTCTTCATGCCTTTTTAAACTTCTCACAACTTTTTTCTTTCCCACCATTTTTTTGGACTTTACTATCTATCTTTGATGAATCTCCTTTGGTTTAAATGATGATGGTTGGTGATTATGTCCTAACCACTTGTACATTTTGACGATTTAGAAATTAATGAGGAAATGAAAAATTAAGTTTTCCCACTTTTTCTTTTGCTTGTGTGCTTTCTTTGTTGAAGCAAAGAGCTTCCAATACTTAGAAGATTACTACTATGACTTAGGTTGCTCATAGCAACAGTGTTCCACTTGGTTTAGTATTATTAGCATTCTGTATATTCTCTTATTCTGTAACTCTCATTTTTAGGATTTCTTTTTTATTGATGTCTCAATGGTTAGCCTAGGTTTGAGTCAAAATCAATGAACATTAAGATCTTTATTTGCAAATCATTTTACTTTTTTTATCGTGATCTATTAAGCAATATCTTCTGAATACTTTATCGAATCTAGTTAAAACTTTAAGACTTTTGTTGTATTTCTTTCAATATTCTATGTAATTTGTTTTATTATTTTTTAAATTTAAATTTTCTTATAAAGATTTAAATTGTTTTGCCCCTTCATAATTTGTGATACATCATAAACTACCCTATGTAGAAGAGTACTTGATTAAGACAACTGAAACTTTTAGCTCATATTTGAAGTCACCTAAATATGGCTAATAACATTATGTCTAGAAAGATGACATGGTTGAAACGTTTAAAGAGAGTTGCAAAAGACTGAAGTAGTGGAATTTTGAGTAGTTTTAGAACCCGCCAACCATTTAATATAGGAAAATGTATGTGATTTTCACAATAATATTTATGATTTTTTAGCATGAAAGTTTCAGTTGGATTGAATTTAGTTTATATTTTAGTTACCTAGTTGGCAGTTGGTTTTTTCACTCTCTTATTGGATTAAATTGCATATATCAAATAGTTATGCACCACATGTATTGAGATTGATTATTAAGTTGCATGTAGCTATTGTGAGCTTTTTTCTTGAAGATGTTCTACTTCCACTTATATGTGACATGTCGAAGTAAATTTGATATCTTACATGTTAGGATGGTGTATATGTAAGAGTATGGTCAACTATAGAAGAGTACATGATAGAGGATTATCAAGAAGACATATTTGTCATGTTTCTTATAGCCTTAGGTGGACAACTAGGTCATGGACATATATTAGACCATTTTTATTGGTTGAGTTACAGGCAGTATGGATTCATCACATCTATTAGACTTAGAACAATTGAACCTTTGGGAATAAAGTCATGGTTGTCCATTCTCCATTAGTTTGAGCTTTTAGAGTAGTTAGTTAAGCCAAGTGATATTATGCTAAATTGTAGAGTGCCATAATTTTGAATCCTTGTTGCCGCAACTAGTCACCCAATGGAGAGAGAATGTTAGAGATTATTCAAAGGATAGAACAATAATTATCATCTTTCTTGCAATCCATATTCGCTTCCCGAGTCATGGGCTCCCATTCGAAGACAATTGATGATAGAGTTATGGACAATATTGATTCATCATATATGTGTGGGGATTGCTAGATCTTTGACCATGAAGTCTTGGTTATGTCATCAGTTTGAGCTTCTAGAAAGGTTATTTATGCTAAGAGGTCCTACATAAATACATGATTTCAATAGGATACATTAAAAGAGAATTGTTGGGAAGTTAAAATGAGTTTGAATGGCATACCCAATTTATTATTTTCTCATAGTGGTTTCTCGAAAGCTATTTTTATGTATGAAGCTTGAAGGGATTGATATAATTTTTTTCCACCAATTTCTTTTTTTTATTCTTCATTATTCCATCTCTCTTCTTTTCCTTCTTTTTTTATCTCATTTCCTTGATTTGATTATATATGGGCATGTGAATTTGTTATTGTCAATGTGACTTTACTTGAATTTTAATCTACAATTAACAATGAAGACTTATGAGGATTTGAAATAATCTCTTCTCTTAAAGATGTTATGTTTCTAAAATTAGGTTTTCAAACCTTTTAAACTCATGGTTCATGGTTTATTAGTTCTCCAAGTATATTTATAGTTCAATTAAACCATTTTACTTCTACGATTATTTGCATTATTAGCTCTAACATTTTGTGCATTTTATCAATAAGTTAAAGATTTATTCTGATTTTAAAACTATTTAATCATTTTTTATGTTACTTAATTTGTAGGTTCTATTTTCCATCCTGCATTAGAAAATGCACTTGTTGAAATGAATTCATTAAACCAATTGGTAAAAAAAATAAAGTGTATATAAGTGTAGATAAAACTAGTGTAAAGAGATTAGGAAGGAAAAGAGGTAAACTTAAGGTTACATGGGTACACATTCAAAATAATTTACACAATATAGATTAAACATCTTAGACTTATCACAAAAAAAAAAGAGAATTAATAAACTTGAACCTAGATAGTTGGGAAAAGGCTAATGAGGGTTATTATGATGATGCTAACTAGGTCTTGATACTATTTTGCATTATGTTTTTTTTTCGAAAAAGATGATTGATGAAGAGGAAGAAACTCAAAAGCATCGGCTCGGGAATTAGCTAGTTGTTTAGAGGATATTCTAGATGATCTCTCATTAAACACATACATCCATTCCACTTTAAAAGTTGACACTAATTTTTTAAGCACCACTAACTTCCTCGTTTATTGTAGCGAGAAATCTTACTTGTTTAGAAAATATAATGGAAACTACATAAATTTGATCATATGAGTTTTATTTTTTAGCTTTATCTTCTACATAATTACCCGTGTTGGCATTGACTTCCATGATTGCTACTTTGAGATGCTTCATACCCATGCAATAAACCACTTATTTGGATCACATTTGGTGTGATGTGTCACAAATGAATGCCGGCAATGTATTATTGGGATGATCTTCACTGATAACCTAGTTGCTACCCATTTTTGGAGGATGAATCTTTCTTAGCCCAAATAACATGTCTTCAAGCAAAATGAAAAGATAGTGCCATGAATCCTTTGGAGTCTTAAAAAGCAAAAAAAGTTTCAATGGAGATTTTTATGGTGTGAGATTTACATCTCAATAATGCACCAAGTTTGAGTGTCAGACTATGTGGATTAACTTTTTGGTTATGGAGGCAAGGAGCCATCAAGTTATTCCTCATGCCTAAATAAGTTTTCTACTTGTCACTATCTAGAATATTTATCTTAGCAAACTAGTTGACTAGTTCACGTTATAAGGTGTATTCAGCATTCCTTTGTTCTTACCATTGGATCTTTTTTACTCAATTTACTTGGTTATAAGATAAACTCCATTCAGAATTTCAAGCTTATTAAACAGGATGATGACAACAAAGGATTTCACTGTGAGAGCTTTAGTTCTTGTGTCGGTCCAATCTCACACTAAAGAAAAATGATGGTTGGTGAAGATTCATGTATAGTGCTATCAATATAATGACAGATTAGTATTTCTTCTCTATAATGCAATTTGCGATTTGATTGATGTAATGGTGGTATCAATAACCATCATCTTTAGCATTTTTTTCAACTATTTTGGGTTAACTTTATGAATCCTTATTTTTCATTCATTCATATTGAATTCTAGACCATTATCATTAACCAATATGATCATTAGCCTTATGCAATCTATTTGCAACCCTCATTTTCATGTTGAATTCTATTTGGTTCTTTTGCTATTAAATATATCCAGCATAATATTTTTGAACTTCATTTATGTTAAATTTTGATTTACCTATTTCTCTTTACCCTTCCAGATTAATTTTATCGACTTATTTATGAGTACATGTTATACTCTTCTTGTACTTGCCTAAACTACTTAATTTTATTTTTAATATGAAATGGCTGTTACTCTAGTAGTTCCATTTCTTCCTATATAGTTTTTAATTTTGTTAACATCATTCTCCTTTCCATTACACTCAACTCAGCTATTATTTTATTTTTTTTGTATTGCCCATTGATTGGCCGTATACATTGTGTGGTTGCGCCTATTACAAATTTCTGAAATTTAACTTTATATCTCCACTACGTTCTTCTGATTGTGTAGTACGGCTGATGCTTATCTCCATTTTAACAACCTAATAAGAATTGTATAAGCTATAACTTTTTTATATCAGATTAAAGATACCTAAAATTATAATTCCTAGGTATAACTTAATCTTCTAACAATGTGACTAATATGTTTTAATTCCAAATCCATTGAAATTTCCTATCATATGTTTAATATTTGCTCTACTAATTTTAATCCCTTCTAAACATTAACTTTATTATTTTAACTTAGGTTAGAAAAAGTCTCACCAAGTAGAATTGTTTCTTGGAAATAGAATATAAATTTATTTTTATAAGTATCTTTATAATTAATATATAAATTTATTGAAATAATTTTGATTATTTTTATTACTAAACTTTTGTGCATACTCACTCTACAAACATCTTTACTTAAAGATGATTTAATTATTCCTAGACTATCCTAATTTTTTTATGAAAATTTTCTTTATGCAACTAATCATCTAAACATCAAGTTTAGTTGATGTGAAGTTATCTTGAGGATATTGAGGGAGAAGGAATTAATATTGTCAGTGGTGGTTGATAGTGGTACGAAGGACTCTTAAGAGTAATTTGGTGGCATCTAGGGTTAGGCAACAAGAGGGACTAAGGGTGTGGATTGAATCCAACAAGGGGGAATTATTTGTAGGTTTTGTGATGAGCGAAGACTCTTGTAAGCTCTTATGGATTATGATGTGTAGAGGAAAGTGTGGTGATTAGTGAAAGATTTGGAAGTGGATTAGGGTTTTTGAAATGGGTAAATACGAGGGAGGATTTTGGGTAAGGTGTGTCTTCTATGGAGAAGTTTGTGTGTTGTATTAGGATTACAAGAGAGATGGGCGGAGGTCATAGGGTTTATGGAGGTACAAAACCAAGGGCTGGAATGAAAGGGAAGAGATAAAACACAAAAGATAAACCTAAATCTTAAACTTAGGGTTGGATTAGCCTATAAGCTTCTTCACACTTGGCTTAATAAGCAAAAAAAACTCACTAATTCATTCAATGATTTATAATAGAATATATGATAAATTTATATAAAAAAAATTTAAAAATACCAATTATTCCATTCTAGGATCAAACAAGCCAAAATTAGAAGAAGATTATTTATATTGTGTGTGCCATCTTGATGTCCATCCTTGGAGTGTCTAACAAAAGGATTTTCAGGAAGATTTGAATGTTTTGATTACATTTTATTTATAAGTGAAGGGGCAACTATGTTTGTATGGAAGGTGGAGTGGTCTTGTGGAATGAGAACATAGTGAAATCTGATGTGAAGGGATCAACCAAGTATGATCAAGCACTATGTTTTGAGATTTGCAATGTTATTAACCTACACATACACCGTAGAACAAGACAAACTCAATTTAAGTGAACATGCAAAAATGATGAAGGGCAAACAGAGTATCATGTGGGTCTAGTATGAAATGCATGACATACATTAAATCACTCAGTCATCTCTTGTTTCACAAAGTAAACTATGTAGACACATCCAAAATGCTGCAAATTAGTAAGAAATGGATTCATATTGTCCAATCCACTGAATGAAAATTAAACACAAAATCCTGCCCCCCACAAGGCAATGACACAAAATTGATTCAAGTGATGAGGATATGTGAGAAGAGATCAATATATGCAAGTAACACATTTCAAATATATAAAATTAAAAAATATTAATATTAATAGTATTTATTATTATTTAAATATAAAAAAATCAATTTCCATCCTCAAAATTATGCATTGTATTGTGGCATTGTGCTTTCCATCCACCATTTGCAATCACTCATCCTTATGTGTAAAAAAAAGAATTAGAAAAATCCTTAAAATGATTGAACTTATTAGGTCTAGACCTCTCTCATTCTCTTGCATTGTTCTCACTCTCCCTTACCCAATCTTGCTCTAGTTTGCCTCATCATATGCCAAGCTCTATGCACATGACTTCTTTTTTGATGTCATGTGCTCTCTCCTCCTGGCAAGCAATTTCAGCACCAAGCCTCCTCTTGTCTCACTCTCTCACCTTCTCCCTTTCACTCCTATCCAAAATTTCAAGCCCTCTATAACAAAGATGCAAGTTAGTCTTGATCGAAGCTTGTTGGAGAAGATTCAACAAGGCCAATGACTCTTGAAGGAGAAGAGAAGTTCGTGAAAATCGCATGTTTAAGTTCAATCAATTTGAGTTTATTAAGCAAAAGATTGGAGGCAAACATGTGAAATATTAGGATTTAAGATTAAGTAGTATTTGAAGTTGTCCTTTTTAGATGTATGTTAATTAAATTAAATTACTTAAACCAACTACTATACAAACCCTCAACTCCTAAACTTCCTTATTTCATTCTTTTATCAATTGACAGCTATCTCTCCAGTCTCCATAAACCTTTGGCAGCCTCTTGTCATAAACTCTAGTGAAGATCTCAACTTGCAACTTGTTGAACCACCATCTCTTGCTATCAACTCCACTTTCTTATGTACAATAAGTTACCCGACTATGCAACCTCAACTCCAAGTCAACGTTGTCTCCTTTAATCTTCTTTATACAATTGAGGCTTCTTTCAATAGTTCACCATCATCCTTCTCTCGCCATCAACCTTAATTCAGTGGCAAATCTTCCTCAAAACACTCTCATCTTCAAGCTTATCTCTATCAAGGCTATTAATCATAAAAACATCCAACAATCTCTTCCTCTCTCTTTATCTCTTTATTTCTCTCCCACTCTTTTTTTGTCTATCTACCTTTTATTCTCTTTCTCCTCTCTTTAACACTTTCTCCCTACCTCTAACTTTAAAATAGAGATAAATGAAGAAATTTATAAAAAAAGAGAAATGTGTGCTTGTTTTGTCACATTGTCACATTTTTTGAAATTCAAGCTCAAACTCGACATAAATACACACTCTTGAGTGAGTTGTTTTGCCTAGGATAAGGATCATAAGTCTTACTTTTCAAGTCTAATTCCCTAATTCTTCACATCTCAAAGACTGGAGATAATAAGATTTTAGTTCTATGATAAACATCTACACGATATTTTATTTTATGTTTGCATATGGCCTTCACTAACCTTTACAAACAAGCTTCATCTCAAAAAAGACAAACTCTCAATGTCATGATTTTGGTAATAAGTTCAATTCTCAAACTTAATTCTCATAAAGATAGAGGTGATATGGTCTTAAATGTAATGAATTTTCAAATAAGTTTAAATAATATATAAAACATGAACTTGATCTTATGATAATCAATTTCGTAAAAGATAAAGTTGATAAGGTTTAAAATAAAAAATCATTCAATTACCTTATAATAATCATGTTGATAGAAAATTTCAATTGGAGAAGACATTATTGTCTCCTAAATCTCAAGGCAAATCATTTTTTAGGTTAAAATTCTCACAAAGATATAAAAATATAAAAATATAAAAATATATAAAATACAAAACTATTCAAGCAATAAATATATCACGTAAAAGAATCCAATCCATTCATCACTCATAATAGGGTGACAAATTTAAGATAACTTACACTCACAAAGAGTCAATATCATATCAAGCTTATTTATATGACTACCCTTAATAATCTTTCTTTAGTAAGCGACATATGTTCTCTAATTAGGTATTTTACTTTAAAATGACACCATTAAATTACTATTATTACCAAGACACTCTAATTGGGTGGTTCATAACAAAATTGCATCATAAATTGCATAGTCATAGCTCGAAAGCTCCTTAATGGCTTAAATCCTTAAGTTGTAAATTATGTGATACACTTGATAAGGTAGAAAGTTTTTGTTAGTTAAGATCGACTTAAAATTATCTCCTTGGGCAAAATTAATTACAAATCTACATAATTCCTTTGAATGATGCAACTCATAGGTATTGATAAGAAAATTTTTGTTATCTTAGGTTGACTATTTTTTTGCTAATTAGGGTAGGGCACATCATTCCCTCCCTAATTCACTTTAAGTTAGAAGTAATAAATTTTCTTTTTTAAAAAACTATATCTTCGCTATAAACTTAACATTTAGTATGTATCGACTAGCTTTAATTGAAACTTATCTTTTATGATCAGGAGAGTAATTAACTAAAAAGGCATGCTTCTATTGGACACTTGAAATTAGATCATAAAGTTCTCTGACAATGAGAGTGAAATCTCAAAGTAATGTCTTTTCTAAAATCTTATCTATCTTCTAAAATTTTTATTAAAACCGAACTCAAAAAAGTTAGATGCAATCTTTTGTAGCCCATAGTTTCTGATAATGATAAGCCTTAAACTTAATGCAATGCTTTAGTTTGGGACTCAATCACTAGCCAATGCACATGTTTTAGTGTTGCGTCATTAATTTAGCTATATATTTTCAATGTCTCTTTAGATAACCTAACTTGAAATATTAACTTATTAGCAATTTAACATCTCGCCATCTTATCCTAAAGTAACAATTTATTTTGATTATTTTGATTGCTTTAGTTATGTTTCTAAGATAAATATCAATAACTACTATTCTAGTGGTTATATTTTCTCTCATAATCAGCTTACATTCTTTGCATATTGATTTCCTTTTTCCTTTTAAGTAAAAAAATTTTTTTTTTTTGATTTGATAATTCAACTTTGAAAGTAATTAAGTGCTCTTTTTATTTTTTGAAGTATGTGTTCAGTCTTGCAAGATAATATTATAGTAGGATCAAGCATAATAGGTCTTATCATATAGATTTTTCTAGAATTATTTGTCCATTCAAGTAATAACTGGTAAGCTGTCTTCTCTTCCTATAATAACAAACCTTTTTTCCCAAGTGGAGTTACATGAATCCTTCTACTTCATTGTGTCCTATTAAGTTTATTTAATTCTAGTAAGATAACATCATTTTTATACTTCGTAATTAGGCCTTTTTAAATCTACCTATACCTTACTTAATTAGGTCAAATCTAATACATCTACTCTACTAATTGGGTCATCAGACAGCTGACATTTTATGTGACTAAACGATCTAAAAGCAACTCTCTCCAATCTTATTTGCCAATGTAGTTACTCCAAACTTTTCAAGTATATATTATTTTCACATTTTATCTCTAAACGTAAAATCACTCATCCACCTGAGCATCCTCTTTTTTGCAACACTTAATTTTATACTTCTCTTTTATAGGTCAAGATTCTACACCATAATGCACAGTAGGTCTTACCACTATGTCATAAAATTTTCTCTTAAGTCTAAGCATTATTATTCTATCACCAACAGGCATGATGCAATCCTCCACTTCAACCATCCAACTTCAATTCCATTAATAACATCCTCATCAATTTCACCATCACTTTGAACATTAAAATGTTCAATCTTTTAATGACTTGATCATCTAATGTCACAAATTGCTCATTAGATATTCTACAACTAAAATTACACTCTACATTTTCGATTTTAGATCTACTTAAACAAAAGCCTTTACTCTAAGGTCCATAATTTAAGTTTCTCTTGAACTTCCTCTCTAGTCTTATTAACAAGAAGAATATCATCAGCAAAAAGCATACACCAAGGTACATATTATAAATGTCTAGTAAGAACATCTATAACTAAAGTAAAAAATGATGTGAACTTAAAGCTTATCTTTGATTTAATCTAATTGAAAAAGGAAAATGCTTTTCAATCTTCACAAGTAAAAACTCCAGTATACATATCCTTAATGATTTAAATATAAGCACTATTAAATACCTTCTTTTCTAAAACTCTCCAAAACACTTCTCTTGGAACTTTATCATATGCTTTTTCTAATCAACAAATATCATATTTAGATCCTCATTCTCTCTACCTCTATCAAACCTCAACAAATGTATAAGCATCTATAGTAGATCTACTCGACATGAATCCAAACTGGTTTTGAGAACTTTTGTATAATGTCGTAATCTATACTCAATTACTCTCTCCCATAATTTTAATGTATGACATGTGGGATTCGAAAATTCTCCACCGACCTCTCAGTGAAGAGAGTTTGAATTATGTCGGTCAAATTTTCAAAAGGAAGATGGAACAGTAGATAAGATACTACTCAAAGATTTCGTCCTCATTTTGCGAGGACTTTAGATTTAGTTCTAGATTTTCTATAAGCACAAGCACCTATAGTTAATTACCCTCTCCGAGAACTTTCGATTAAGGCTAGTCGTTCGTCACTAATTGGTTAGAGTATAGAAGCGGAGTTTTGAAATTTATTTATGAAATACATCATCCTTTAACTTAAAGCGGATGGTTGGGGGAACAATGACATACTCGATCAAGATCCCATCGTTCTATCATCCCGGGCTATCGTGGGCCCTAGTCTACTTAGTCAGAGGTGGTAGTTGACCCAACCTAACTGAATGATCCTTGTCGGCCAGTAGGTTAAGAAGAACTTGTAGACAGGGGTGGTGTTATCTAAAGAGATAACCTTAAATTTACTTTAGGTGAGGATTTTTTGTCATCATCAAATGCACCCTATGATTCACATCTCGAGGACAAAGTCATTGGAGCATACACAACCGTGATCGTATAATAATGTCATTTAATGAATCACGTCGAGGACTCGATCATAACCGTATCATATGTGGAGTTTATTAAATCCATTGGACAAAGGATATGAGTCACATTCTTATTGGCATGAGATTGATTGAGTGTGAATAGTTATGTAATTTACTTAACATTGGCTCCTTTGTGAGCTAGAGTTTTCTTAATTTGTCACATTCGATAAATAATTGCGAAGGTGGGTTGAGTGGAGTTTGCTTTAAGTGTTTAAAGATTGAATTTCATTTAATCATTTATAATGGAATGACATATTAATTTTTGCATTTGAATTGATACTTGATTTAAGTCAATTTGATTTG
This sequence comes from Cymbidium sinense, assembly GCA_021442155.1. Lineage (NCBI taxonomy): Eukaryota > Viridiplantae > Streptophyta > Magnoliopsida > Asparagales > Orchidaceae > Cymbidium > Cymbidium sinense. The sequence goes on along the minus strand of CM038222.1, from coordinate 131,857,137 downwards.
AGATTGTGATTGCATTTTGATGGAAGTATTCCTTTTGGTTGAAGTCTTCATTCATTCATTAGGGTTATAAATCTTGTCAACTCTACTTAGCGGAGGATTATACATAAATATAATATTTTCCAACTTGATTTAAAATTCAACTTTCTGAAAATTGAAGTTTCTTCATTTATATCATTGATGGTCGTATGCAAATGTGAAATGAGATATTCTTCTTTTTAGTAATAGATATCTAGCTTGCAATCAATTCCGTCAACTCGATCTTTGTGAAGAGGAGGATCAAATTAGTTATGTGAGACTTACAACTTCAATCTTTAAGTAAAGTATTCCGTTATCAGTGTGCGTATGTATCAACTTCTAAAAATTAAGCCTACAAAATATATGTTTGCTTTCAAAATAATTATCATTTTATAAAGAGGTTAGCACACTTTTTGAGGCAAAGTAAGCTTTGAATCCATTCGATGGATCCTCAGGCACTAGCTTTAGGCTTTCAGCATAGTGTTGGGGCCCATGCAGGTATATTAAGAATGCTTGCATATTTTTAATACATTGAATTTGAGTTTTAGTCATGCATTATAATATGTGCATAACTCATCACATTCAGTTATATGCATTTATTTTAATTTCAAAAATTTAAGCATGTGATTGCCTTATGAAGTGTGCACTGCTTATTCCATTTAAAAATTTATACTTATTTTCATGTATTTTGATATAATGAATTTAAATGCAAGTTCGTTTCAAGATTGTTTATTAACGCCTTTCTTTTTTATGCGATGTGTTGAATGGTGGCGTTATATTTTAACTTTTGTTTAATCATTTGAAGTAACATCCATCTTTTTTTTTTAGTTAAGTAATTCATTGAATTTATAAGTTTTGATGAAGCTTGATTTGTTCTTATTGTTGAGCTTTCGATTTTCACAAGTTCATCATGTGTAATATTGCTTCTCATTTGTGGACAAATTGCTGCATCTTCTTTATGCTTGCTCATGCATATCTAACTTTTTAGTTCTTTCAAAACAAAATGTAAGTATCATTTGAATGTTTATCGAAAGATCACATGTAATACATATAGGTGAATGTAGAGCTCATTATAAGCTTCTCTTTCTCCCTTTTTTTATTCCTTCAACTCTTCTTAATAATTCCAAAGAGAGCTATAACAAAATCTAATCATTCATTGAATAGCTTTATTCTTATTAGACGAAAAGCTATCAAGTCATGTTCTTACTTACAAGCAATCCATTAAGCCCTCATGTAAATCACCTTTCAAATCTAACTTGTGCTTTATTTTCATGTTGGAGATGATCTTCATGCATAATATCCTTTATATGTTTTGCATAAGTTTTAAGTCTTGTTCACATTTGAATCAGATTCTTGTAATTATTTGGATCAAATATTCATTGAAATCATCATTTGAGAGGTGTGAAATCTCTTGTAAGACTTATTTTACATTTCTTTTTGTCCAAGGTCAAGTTCTTAAATCTATGAAAAGTTTCATTTGTACTCATGATGAATTAAGTAGTATAAATATCATTTAAATTTGCTTGTTGTAGCTTGATTTTTCACATTTTTGATGTTTTAGAAGTCTTATATTCAAGTTTAATTTTGATTTGATGTTCAATTTAAGTCCAAAATCAGCTAAATTTTCTCCGACGTCATCTCCATAGAAGGTTATATCGGTGATAGACCTCTACTATTTAAAGAAGCATGCATAGTCAGTGTCTTGTGACACTGTGGCTTAAAGAGCCTTCTAAATCGACTATGCTTAAATAAGCATGCATAGACATTCAATATCTGCGTAAAAGGCATCTTGGTTTCCTTGTCATGCTAAAGGAGCATGCACGAGTACTTATATCTAGCAAATATTTATAATTGTATTGAAGCAGTTCCACATAAGTTTAACATATTAAACAAGCATATACACAGGTGTTTGGAATAAAATTGGATAGTCTCCCGGCATCATCCTCGTGTAGGGGAATGCATCGGGAGTGTTGAGACTTCCTACCATGCTTAAAAAAGCATGTATAGTCGATGTTTCCGACCTGCGGCATAGCTTATAAACTCTCGCTTAAAAAAGTGCATAGATCTTTAATACCATTAAAAGCATCTGATTTTCTCAGTATTTAAGCAAATTTCTCCGCTATGTTAAAACACAAATGGATACTTATATTTTTTTTGGCATTCATTATAATTCCATCTTTACATGTACATTGAAGCGAAATGACAGGACATAAGCGATGACTCTAACACACCTGTCACTATCTCATCTGCTTTTTGCCACTTGAAATTATCAAACAATCAATGGCCACATGAATACCATACAAACCTACACCCCACTTCACCACTTTCATTTCAAACATCAAAGTATTATTATGAGAGAAGGCTGTGCTAGTGGAGTTTGAAAGTGAGATGAGGGGATCAACAAGGAATGAAGCTTCTGCTCATCAAAATAAGAGAAGGGAAGTCTAATTCCAGGAATTAGAATAGTTCACTTGAGGATTATCTAGGGTTTGACTTTGCACAACAAAAGAAAATGGAACTAGATAGTTGTTGTAATAGTTGCATAACAAGGAGTATTAGATGTACGGTCGAGTGTAAGACAAGGAGGGAGGTGGGTTGTGACTTGGCGGTTTGACCGTCCGATCGGAACAAATGATGCTGAGGAAGGGCGGGCTCTACTTAGTACTCGGTTGAGAACACTTATTCCAAAGCGGCGCGTGGCGATGGCGGTGTTACGCTTCCCAGAGAGCGTCTGGGGCGTTCGGCCAGAGTGAGTGCTTTTCGAATAGAGTTAGGGTTGTGAATAGGAGAATTAGGGTTATGTATTAGGGGTATTTATAAAGCTATGTTTATTTAAATGAAAATTAACTCTAATTTGGATTTTCCGCGATGACATCATCATATAGTTATTATATATGTCAATTTTTATTATTAATGTTCCAGCGCGCGGCGTTGTCCGCGTTTTGCGATGTTTTTGGTTCAAGTCGGCGAATCGGATCAATTTCATCAAAATACACATTATCGCTTTTGACTTCATTTTCTCGTCCGAATTGAGCACAAATAGTCTCATTTGATAGATTTCGATGTTTCAATGCTAACCGATTAATTTCGAACGAAAGTCGTTTGGGCATCATTCCTCGATTTCGATATGTGCGTGACGTCGATGACTCTCCTCCGATTGGTCGACCGGTTGTGCAATATGTATATTTCAATCACTTTTGATGTTCGAACTTCGATGGCCAATCGTTTGTCAATTGGAAGTCGTTTCGATTAGTTTTAACAATATTTAGTGTATTTCAGCTTCGATTTGCACGACATCGCATTAAATTCATTCATCATCTTGTGAGTTGACTCACTATGTAACATGGATGGAGGTCAACATGACAATAATTTAATTCTTCTATAATTTGCACACTCTTGTGCATCATCTTTATTCTTAAAATTGAAAAGCAAACTCTATCTCCACTTATCTAGCATCTTTTGAGTCTTTAAAATACTATTAAAAAAATTAGTAAGCTAAAAAACTCATTAATCTCTTAAGAATTTCTACACTTTTATTAAAATATTATCAAATCCTATTATTTTTTCACACTTCATTTTCTTGAAAGTTTCTTCAACTTCAATTTACTAATGCAATAATAAAAACAAAAATCTCTATATTTATTTATGGTATTAAGGTTGCTAGAGTCAATTATATTCGTATAACCTTCATTATAATATTTATTAAAATATTTCACCCACCTATGTTGAATATCTCTTTCTAAAAAAACATGTTTTGATCTTTATCCTTTGTGCATTTTAGTTGAACTAAATCTTTGTTTCTCATGTCTTTACTTGTCTAATATACACATACATCTTTCATTCTTTTTAGTATTTTTCCTATTATATAAATACCTAAATGTTGAATTTATTGTATCACATATTATTTTCTTAAAATCCCAATATATCACTACATATTTTTTTCAATTCTCTAAGCTTCTACATCTAAACCAATTTTATAACAAAACTTTTTTTAATTTTTCTCTCACATTTTGACTCCAACTATTTTACTAACAATGCTTGCCCTTTTGATTGTCCAAACACATTTTTTTGCAACCATCTTCTCTTCTTATAGGATTTAAATTGATTTATCAAACTTTATTTTAATCCAACTTGAGAAGTATTAGCATTAGTCATATTTATAACTTTCTCAACACTAGTTAACTTAATGACAATCACCTTATCATTGACTCCATTTATCTTAATGAATAATTTTCAACTCTTCATCGATTGTTATCCCTCCACCATCTCATTGTTGATCTTCTCAATATATAACATCTTATAACATTTTCTATTGTTTTTAAATTTATTACTTTTTTTTAGTTTGTTGCAAGGATGCAAATTTTTAATTCTCATGAAGCCTCCTAACACATTCATAGAAGTTTATGTAAACAATCCTCTTATAAGTTTCTTCATTGCCTATTTTGAAAACATTCTAAAGACAATTACTTTCATTTAAGGTAGCTTTAATTTTATACTGAGAGTAACTCATATAATCGGTGCATATTCATGGCCATTTTAGTAAATCTATTTAGGTTTGTTATTTCTAGAGAGGAAATCGTAGCTACCTAATAAAGTCAAACCTTTGGCAATTTGGGATATACTTCCTCTCAACGTATCAAACAACAGTGGCAAAGCTGAAAGAATTTTACTGGTAGTTTTCTGCTGTTCTCATTCTGTTACTGGCGTTCTAACTATTAAGTAATGGAAGCTTTGAAGGGCCATCTGTACTAAAACTTGCCAATACGTTCTGTAAAAGTGGTCTACTTATCCTTTCTTTGCAATATGACAAGCAAATACTTGATTATTTATTTACAGGGAGGATGGGAAAACGATGAAACTGTTGAAGAGGCAGCCTTGCGCGAAGCCCTCGAGGAAGCAGGAGTTAGAGGAGAACTTAAAGTAAGTATTATTCTCACTTCATTGCCATAGAGAAAACAGAGGGTACATAAATGAACCTTTTAATGTTTAGTAATATTGGCCAAATAATTGAAGGCTACTATGTAAGTTGAATGCTCAAACCATGATTAAGCATACTGAAAAACAAATTTTTGAATCAACTATTTTAGTTTTATGCATAACATTATGATTCATTATTGGTTTGATGGATATCATACAATCTAAACTTTGATATTTACATACATAACATACAAATTTTAACATCACATTAAAAATATCACTATTATTAACTTTTTAATATAAATATTATCACCCCAATTGACTCCTCTCAGGTCAACCTGAGATGTAATAGAAGGACGATTTAGTAAGATTTAGTTTGGCTACTTTTATTCTGAAAAGTTGGTTTCTGTTTGGTTTGCATTTAGAGTGTAGTGTAAAGGAAATCTGAGTAAAATGATTACTTTATAGTTGTTTGGTTCGAGCTTTTCTATTGGCTTTCATTTTTGTTTGGTTGATAAAATGTAATGTAAAGTAAATTATAGGTGTGCGTCGCGGTGGTGGGTGCGTTGCGGCTGATTAAGTGGCCGGGGTACGGTGGCGGCGTAGCGGCAGCCGGCGGCGGCATGAGCGGCGGCGGCAGCGGCGTGGCGGCAGGGCATGGCGGCGGCAAGCGGCGGCGTCGGCAGCCATCCGCCCTCACTACATCGGACGTGTATTTGGTCGCCCGGTTGGAATTCAAATACACTTTCTCTCTATCGGTGTATTTCAAATCTCAAATAAATACATTTGGTTTCTTTGCCAAACAGAAAAATTTAGGGGATCGTAAAAATTGAATGTAATCTTTCAACACTACAAAACAAAAGTATTTCGCGAAAATTTATTTTCTTTTTTGAAAGAGGTTAAAAGCTTTCGGTGAGATGGGTAAAACAGTTTCAAAAGTATTCAAACGGGTATCAAAATTAAAATTCACGCTCTCAAAAGCAAAAGCACTAAAGAAGCTCTCCCAAAGCAACCTTAATTTGTACCCACATGATTCTGATGAGTACATGTTAGAATAAGTATTGATGGAAGTTAAGTCTGAGTGAGTCGTCATCCTCTAATACATCTTAGGTTAACCTGAGAGGGGGTTGTCTATAATGTGGTAAATACACTTTTTCATACATAGATAAAAGCTTCGACATGTAAATATAAATCTTAACAATTTCTCCATTGTCATTGTCTGATCTTCACAGGATTTTTTGGGATATTATTATTTCCGAAGCAAAAGTCTTCAGGATGAATTCAGTCCAGAAGGATTATGCAAGGCTGCCATGTTCCCACTGCTTGTCACAGAGGAACTCCGCTCATGGCCAGAACAGAGCACTCGCCAGAGGAGTTGGCTTACAATTGCTGAGGCCGCAGAGCAATGTAGACATCCATGGATGGAGGAGGCTCTTGTTGAAGGGTTTTCGAAGTGGCTTGCCAACCAAATGAAATATGTTGTAGATGATGGAAATTAAATCCCTAAAATGGGAAATTCATATGATGCCCAGTGACTAATTTGCAAATGGGCTCATAAATTTTACCCCTTTTCAGTTCATTTTTGAAGATTCAGCTGAAAATACTTTTATTTCAAGCTTATTTTAATTTCTTGAAGTCCTCAAGACTGGTTGAAATTGTTTTATACTTAAGTGTAGTCATGTTTTACGTTATTTGAACATCACATTTACCTAAGTGGATCTCTCTTTTTTTTTTTTTCATTTTGAATTACGTTTGGTTTAGGAATTACAGCAGGATTTTAATATTTATTAATATGCATGAGAATAATATATGATTAAGCAAGAAATGCTTGTATTGAACTCATCTTTGAGCAATTTTGAGAATTTTAAAATTTTTGATGATTAAATTCTGTTTTTAAATTTTTTTTTACCGATAGTCTTGGCTTTAGGTATGATGGTAAGTTGTTCAGAACGGGCCTGGACAGGACAAATCGATCGTTTTTTTTGTGAAGAAACGAATGGTGCACTATAAAATCAACATATTTTACGGAGAAAAGTTTAGGGCCTGTTCAGAATATAATTTTATGTTTTGGGGCATTTACACAGATAACACACAATGTTTATATATTTACATATCTAACATTAAAATTTTGATATTTATCTATATAATTCCTAAGTATTTAATATTATATTAAAAATAACAATTTTGTTAATTTTTAAAAGTGATATTTTTTTTCAAATATAAAAAAAATATTATAATTGTAAATATTAAATGTTAAGTGTTAGATATATAAATGAATAAGAATTGTGTTATGTATAAATTTTTTTATTTTTAATGTTATTTTAAAAATATATTTATTTGTTGTTATTAATTATCTCTTTATTTTTAAAACAAATCATATATTTTTTTAAATATTCAACATTTGAATATTTTGAATACTTCTAAAAGTAAGTCATCATTAAATAAATATATATATATAATTTTAAATTAAAACAGAATAAAACAAAACGAAATAATATAAAAGTATAAAACTTATTTCCAACGGCCACTTAATTCGTTTACAGTGAAACTAAACTAATGATTTAATAAAAGTTTTTAGGAACCTATCATACATGCGCTCGATTTTACTATTTAAAGGAAGTTTAGAAGGATCTCCCAAAACTCAGAATGAAGCCATGATCCTCCTGATTGTGGCAATATGTAGATATTTTATATCCCAATAAAATTTCAAAAAGAGGGTAAATTTATAAAATATATTTAGTTTTGTAGAACTCCATTCTCGCTACTGCGGAAATCTATTAAGGGACTGTTTCAGATCAATTTTATTTTTTATTACTTATTTTTGTTTTTATGTTATTTTTGAAAGTATATTTTTATTTTTATTTTTTATTATTAAAAATATATAATATTAATTTTTTTTAATATTCAAAATAACTTGTAGATATTTTAAATATTTTTAAAATAAGTACAATTAAATAAATTTTATTTTAAAAAAATTATAGTTAAAAAAAACCAAATCAAACAAGACATTACTATTTCATGCATAGTCGAATCAAAATCCAACCAAAACTTCAAAGGATACGCATAGTTAAAACATAATGGGCAACATATGACAAATATATGAATAAAAAAAAGGAAAATTTACACACACACACATATATATATATATATACACACACACAATTCTTATACATTTGCATATCTAACACCTACAATTTAATATTTATAAATATATCACCTTTCTTATACTTCAAAAAGTAAATTTTACTTTAAAAAAATAAAAAAAAAATGCTAATCTTATTGTAATAATAAAGATTTAGATATTATATATTAGATATGTAAATATATAAAAATTGTGTGCTATTTATATAAATGCCCAAAAAAATAAAAGTGAGTTCCACAAAATCATTTCTGACTTACACATATATATAATTTAAAAGTGTACTTTTAAAAAAGGAATATTTTCCATCATTTATTACTTGTTTCCCATAATTTGACATTCTACGTTTTCCTCTTCCATACATGCATTTGATAACTAATGTTTCTATGATCACAGCACCCATTCTTGCTTCATTATGAATTTCAATGCTGACCACAAAAACTTGTATTTTTCAGCCAAACAACCTCACAAATTATCGTTCTACCCTTTAAATATTCTACCAGCCCGTATTATAGGTTCTTGAAAGTATTTGAGTGATATGAAAATTGCTTCCTGCAATAAAAAAATAGAGAAAAATATGATTAAGATAAGTACCGTTCTCTTTGCTAAAGAAACCCTCCTTCAAACAGCTAATTGTAATCACCTCAGTACGAATAGTTCTGCTTCCCTGGTGAGGGCAAGTATTTAGATATGAATGAAACACTTCATTAACACCTTTTCCCTGTCAAGACATCAAAAGCTTAAGAACTTGAGCTAGCACTAGTAAACAACAATCATTTATTAAGATCAAATTGATCCCTCAATTATTTATGAAGAACCAATTTAATCTTAAACTAAATAAGGAATTTGATTGTTTTATTTATTTGATCGATTGATTAAGTTGGTTTACGTAAATAAAAATGAGAAGAAGGTGGAGTTTATTAATTATCTGCTTTTATTTTTTTTGTTTTTCTGTAATTCATTATTTCTAACTTTCGTTAAATTCCAAATGAAGATCATCGAATAATTCCAAATTAATCTCAGTTTAATTTGGGAAATTAGTCCTTCATAAATAATTGAGGGACCAATTTGATCCTAAATCTTTATTCAAACATGCAATATCCTCTTCCGGACATTATATTAGAGTAATATAACCAATTTCATAACAAAAGGTAAATAACTATGCCCAATATATCAAATTCTTTTGATGACATAAACTAATGAACCATTCGATGTTCAGTGGCCCATGTTATATGATTTACAGAGCCCATTAAATCATTAACAGTTCAGGTTATGGGGAAAATGAAATTACTAAGATGGATGATAAAATTAGAAGGATGGAATCAGAAATAAATTATATTAGAAAAATAATGAAAATAGTGCTTATTGAACATAAGCAGTGAAAAATAGCCTTGAGGTCCCATTCAGTTGACTGTAAAAAGAAAACATATTAGAAAAATAAAATATAAATTTGTTACATTCCATGATGATTGGATGCAATTAGATGTTATCATGGTTTTAAAATTCATAAAACTGTCAAAATACTGAATCTGTTTTGAAGCACAAAATGAGTGAAACTTAAATTATCATTTCTAAAATGTGCTTTCTAGATGCAAGGAACTAAACCAAATGGGCATGTTATTGGCTTAGACATAAAATAGGTAAAAGTGCAATAGTGAGATAGGTAGATTGAACTAAAGATAAATTACATTAACACCCCTAAAGTATAGAGTACATTTCACATATTCACATTGGTCTATATTTTTAAACACCCTACAATTAAGTTGAGGGTTCATAATGTTCGGATTTGCATTTTTTCTGGAGTTTTTTTAGCTCGCATTTGTTAAGTACATTTTATTTTTCTATTTGATTTTTTCACCTTTTTCATCAAAATTTTCATTTGTGATGAAGGCTTCATGATGTTTAAAAATTATGAAGGGTATTATTGGCAACTGGAAGAAGTAACATCAACTTACAAAGTCATATGTATGTTCACGTGCCCAACACTAACGGTAGTTTGTTAACACCATTATGTTACTTTATAAAGTGCTAGAAACCTAATTGTAGCGTTTTTAAAAATTTGGAGCAATGTAAAGTGTGGTCAATAGACTCAATGTGAAGAAAGAAAAAAATTAAGGAAAGGAGATAAAAACAGAAAAATAACCAGGAATAAGTTTTACTTAATGGATTGTAAGAAAAAAAAAGACCACCCTTTATGTAGCATTCAACAAGAACAAACAAGAAGGGAGGATTCATTAAATACCACACCCAAATATTAAGGATAAGGTAAATAATAATGATGATCTTCAAAATGGTAAAATAAATAAATAAATAGCAGATGTATGAGTTTCAGTATCGGACAAAGGTCCAATCATGTATTGGTTTACTTCAAAATTCAACCTAGAGTGAAATTTCACTCACAACATAAAAGCTAGTTATTCATGACCAAAGAATATTAAATATAAATAATAGCCAGACACATGTCGTTTCATAAAAAATACTAAAAAACAAAAACTTTGTAAAATAAGCAACATAAGAACTTCAAGAAAATTGATTAAATAGTCCACCTACAAGAGAACGGTTCAACGTAATGTGGTTGAAATAAAAGAGTTTTCTACCTTCTTTCCCAAACTCATTTTCTGTTATCTTTTTACCTTTAGATTATTGTCTTCTTCGATGCTCTCCTCTAGACCCCCAAGACCACCAAATGCAATCAGAAGATGCCTGGAAAAGGCCACAGTTTCAAATTATCAAGAACAAATAAAGAATGATGAACCGAATGTGACTACAAAAAATTTCTACTATTTAGAAAGCAAACCAAATTTCATGCTTTGCTACCAGATCATCTGTTTGCTTTGATTTTCATTTACAAAATTACAATAGTGAGGAAAAGAGACGGATGCATTCCAAGACAAAATGAATGTAACATGAAATTATAGCCAGAGATAGCTAGTCAACTAGCTTCAGAATTAATGCAATGCATATGAACAATGCAGAATCAAAACACTACTACTGCTAAATTTTTAACAGACGTGAGGAAGGACCGAAGGATAACAAAAGGAAGAGGTGCTTCAGTCATTCTTCTGAATCCACCCATACAACTATACCCTCTATTTTCTTATTAAGTCCACATGCTAATTCATCATTCTTTACTATAGAATCTATACTTCAAGAATCCTAGTTCAACAAGGTTTCATATTAGGATTCTCTTTGCAAATTAGCAAGACATTAATTTAATTGAATGCAATTTCATTTATGAAAAAAATTGAAGTATAGTAAGGTGTTCTCGATATAAAGATGAATCTAGTATAAAAATTCAGCAGTTACATTTTTCAGAACTCGTATACAAGATGGCCTGTTATTAAGTTTTATGAAGAACAAGCGTGTAAATGTTATATATACATGCATTCATTCATTAAATATGTACAATATGTGGATGCACGAACTCATATAGGTAATATGAAAGGCCAAGATCATATTTGTTCTTGTAGTGATGGCAAATGTATTTTCACAAAAATCCAAATTCAATCATCAAACATCAATAGCTCATAATAGAACAAGAAAAATAACCGAATCCAGTACTATAATATGGATAAAATCCAAATGGAAGAGAGTGATGAAACTGTCAAAAAAAAAGGGATCTGTAACTCATAAAACAGAGAGGCGGTTGGGTTGCTGAGAGTCAGAAGTATGCAAAAAAAAAAAAGTTTTTAATTTACAAGGTTAGCAGAGAATGTTTTGATGCATATGTAATATATTGAGATATGACAAGGAACCTCATAGAGTAACCATCAATCACAAAAATATAAAGAAATCTTCTGCAACAGGGTATAAGTTTGGAAGGAAACACAAGCTATCAGAATTTCTCTTGTCATGAGACCAAGTCATCTGGTCAAAACAAAATCTTGTAAACTTTTGAATAGGGGTGAGCATTCGGTCGGTTTGGTTTATTCGGTTGGGATTTTGGTGAAACCAAATAAACCAAACTGTTATTTTGAAAAAACCGAACCAACCAAAATAACACAAAAAAACCGTATAAACCGAACCGAATAAACCGAATTAGATTTCGGTTTATTCAGTTCGGTTTTCCCTAAACCGAATTACATAGACAAATTAAAAAAAAAATTTTAAAGTTAACAAATAAATAATAGAGAAATTTTATTAACTAAAGTTACTAAACTAATAGTATACATATTGATACAATTTAATATACAATGTAAATAGTTTTTCATATTAATACAATTTAATGTACAAATAAAAATTATAAACAATTAATAAAACAAGAGAAAAAAATAGTACAACATAATTCAATTTTATTGAGCACAAAAAGGAATCCAAGGATAAGACTAGGGGTGTGCACTAGACGGTTCAAACCGAAAAACCGAACCGAACCGATGTTAATTGGTCGGTTTTTATGTTTATTATTTGGTTTTTGGTTGAAATTATGGGTTAGTGCAATTTTATGGTTTTTGGTTCAGTTTTACTTTAATAAATTTTAGTTTATATGGTAAAATCGATTATTTCGGTTACATAGGGCCTTCGAGTTCGCCTCTCGAGTCTCGAGTCCGCGGAGGCGCGGACCGCTTGACTACTTGAGTCGATTTAGATGCTTCAGAGTTCGGAGTGTGGCCTTTCATTCCTCGACTCCTCGATGGCCGATGCGATGCCATACACTTCTTCGAGAATGGAGAGTCTCGACTCTCGATTAGGGCATAAGGCATTCGGCGGCATTCCAGGCTGGTTCCGGCGATTCCGAATCTCTGATCTTTTGGGCTTTCGTCACTTTCCTATTTGCGGCTACTCCTTCCTTTTTATTTTTTTGCCTTAGCGGATAGCCTACAGGTTCTGTGACTTATGTCTTCACTCTTCACTTTCACTCTTCACATCTGATTTCGAATTTAAGTCTCTTTGAGTCTTTGAGAGGTAACAGCCAACAGGTAAGAACTAAATCACCATTATCTCAATTCCTCTCTCTCTCTACTCCTTCCTTTGTTGTGGTTGTTGATGGTTTGAATCACATTGTGAGCCTATGTGACTGTGTCGTGGACTTTATGGATTAAACTAGGCTGAACTCTGAAGAATTTGCTTTATCTTTATTATTTATTGTGGTATCTCGTATCAGATGTATGTTCTCTATGACAAACTTATTCCATTGGTTTTATCTTTGTTGTTGTTGAGACGTTGTTGAATGTTGATTGTCTTCCGCCTGGACCGCTTCTTTATTCATTTCATCAGTTGTGCCGTGCTTTGTCGATTTTGAATTTTGATTGTAGGAGTGTCCGTGAATTTATTTTAGACAAATAGATTTCACTTATATTATGTTATGCAGCTTATGCTATCTAACTATTTAGGGTTTAGGGCTTTATGCTATCTATCTTGGTTATTGCTACCCCATCTAAGAGCCCCTTTCTTTTATGATGTGTATTATGTATATGTTCTATATTATATGTGCTCATGCTATCGCTTTTAAGCCTTTTATCTTACGCACCTAATTCCACACCAGAACTATTTTGGCCGTGAATATTGCCTGTTTTAATTTGCCCGTTAAGAATGCCTTTACTCTCAATTGGAGTGTTTGGTTTCTCTACTGCAGTGCTGCCTAGTGCCTATGAAGTATGAACATGCTAACATGGAATTACGTTACCTTTAATCTTTACTCTCTATTTGATCAAAAATGATATGAGAATACATTCAATTTTCAGTTTATACTTTATAAGGAAGATAGTAGTCAAGACAATTGATAATCTCAATGCAAAAAATTTTAGGAACATATATAGTATAACATATGGTTTGAGCTATCGTATCTCAATTCTAGGATAATCGGTTCTTTATCTTCAGTATGACATGTAAGTGCATGTCTTGGAAAAATAATGTAAGCCTTATGATGTTTCTTTTTATCTTAGTGTTTTTTAATGCAGCTATGCAAGTAATAATATTGATTTATTGGGATAGCTTTAATGAAAACAATATTGAAGGGTAATATTGAGAAATATGATATTACATTATAATGTTTGGGATACATTACTAGATGGATGATGGAGTTGATTAAGCATTATAATTTGTTAACATGATTCATGAATTATCGCTTAATTATACAATTCATGTCTTTTTTTTTTCATATTGTAGTATCCAAGCATTCTTTAATTGAAGTAATTTATTAAAGCATGCTTTTTCATTCTTTTAATTTTATTTAATTTTTTAGACTAGAAGTAGAATCATGTAAGTTAGATAGTTCAAACATTGTTAGTTCCTTGGTATGACCGATCAGCAAGTTCAAGTTACAGGAGATGTCGTGTCGATGAGAAACCACCAATTTCAAAAGAAAAAAAGAAAAGCTCCTGACTAGATCGATGATTGGGATCACTTTGTAAGGTACTAAGAAGGAGAAAAAATGAGCAGTGTAATTATTATGGAAAATCATATCACATGATCCAAAGATTAATGACAAACTTGGCTTAAGCACATCTTTCTGTGTCGGAAGAATCCTCTTAAAATGAACCAAATCAATCTAAACTTGCATTTCAATTTGGTGTTAAAGGTGAAGAGCACTACGCAAGTCTTAAGGCATGGAGATTTGACCAAGAAAATATAAGGAAAACTTTAGCAATGATGATTATGATGAATTTCAAGCATGTAGAAGGTTGGGGTTTAAACATTTCATGTCTCGGTGTTGTCAATGTTTCAAATACCTTTCGATGGACATTGACGTGATTCTTTAAATTTTATCGGGATGAGAGAAGCGATTTTAAAAAATATTCAAAAGTTCTTACGAGTTTGTCTTACTCGATACTTGACATCCAATTCAATTAACTATATGTGTATCACTGCACATTTTATTGATGATGATTGGAAACTCAATAAAAGAGTTATAAACTTTTGTCTCATCTATAGTCACAGGGGAGAATTACTTGATCAACAAGTTGATAAGTGTCTTGTAGATTGGGAGATTGAAGCAATTTTCACTATGACAGTTGATAATGCAAGTTCTAATAATGGCATCATCATGCACCCACAAAAAAATTTGGCAAGAGGGGAGGTAGTATTACAGATGGTGCTACGTATGAGATGCATAGCTCACATTGTTAACTTAATTGTGAAGATGGTGAAGAGATATCGAATGTCTTCATGTTTGAAGAAGCGGTAAGATATATTCGTCGATCGCAAGGTTACAAATTTAAAGAATGCATTGAAATTGAAAAATAAAACTAAAAGCATATTATGCTTAGATGTTCTCTGAGATGGAATTCCATTTTAATGTTAAGTGCGATTAAGTTGGAGAGAGCTTTTGAAAGGTATGAGGAGATTGATACTGATTTAAATCGAGCTAGAAGGATGATGATGAAAGTCATATTGTAAATGGTGTTTTAAGTGATGATGATTGGAATAATGTTAGAAGATTGCTCTTGGAAAAATTTTATGAACTTACTTTAAGAATTTACGGTTCTTTGTATGTGACATCAAATCTTTTCATGAAATTGTAGTTCTTTGTCTACTTCAAAATTAGCAAATGGATGGTGATCCAAATGTGAGAAATATGGCTTCCAAAATGATGACAAAATTTGCTAAATATTGGGGTGTATAAAAAATGAATTTGAATATATATCTTCTTTGTTGTTTTAGATCCCATTGAGCGTTATGTAGAGTTTGTTGTTATGGATATGTTTGAAGGACGATGGTGTTCTTTTAGACAACTTGTTAGGTCATCATCTTATGATATGTTTAATGATTACAAAATAAAAGTTCTTGGTGAAAGCGAATAAGAAGTGTCTCCATGAAACCAAATTTTTGAAGAGTCCAGTGATTTACAACGCAATCTTACGGACAAGATATTGATAAGAAATTCAAAAGATTTTGTGAGGATGATGTAGATACAAATCGATCTAGATAAGTATTTGGTTGAGGAGTTAAAGTGATGGTGATCGATTTGATATTTTAAATTGGTGGAAGGTTAATACACCAAGATTTCTATTCTCATCGTACGTGATATTTTAATTTGATTTAATTTATTGCTCGAGAATCAATTTTGATGGTGGTCATTATTGATGCATTTAGAAGTTCATTATCCAAAGATTATTCAATATATGTGCGATTGGATCGAGCAAAATGGAATTTAAATCATAAATGTGAAGAAAATATTAATGATATTGACAAGTTTGATGAAGGTATTTTTTATGCTTAAATTCTGATGATTTATTCTTTTAATCGTAATTAGAAATTTAGAATAATTAATGATTCATTTGTTTTCTGATTTAGCAAAATTAACAAGTGACACAAACTTCTTGGCTTGGGTTATGATGAGGATTAGAATCTTGATTCCATATGAGATATAGTCTTAAAGATTTTGATTTCAAATTTCATTGGTTAATGGTCTTCCTTTCGGTTTATCTTATGTTCTTTATTTTTTTGCTTGCATCTTTTATATATTCTTGTTGGATTGTAATTTTGGTTTGGTTGTTAGTTTTATCTTGGGTTTTATACAAATAGACTTTTTTTTTAAGTTTAGGGGCAATGATGTAATGAAATGATCAATGTATACATGCTGGTGACTTTTTTGGTGTTATTGCCTCTTAAGTCTTAAAGGCTTAGAGTGGCGATTTCTCAAAATTATTGATGCTTATGTATATATGGTGATCATATTTTTTTGATATTACACTTGAATCTTGATAATAAAGATATTTTTATATGAGCTTGAGCCCCAAAATCAAATTACAAAATACGTAAGTATATATTATTTATTCTTGTACTATTGAGACGGATGTTGGATGACACTAAATATTTGTAATCCTTTTCTTATCAAATAGAGTAGGTGATGGGTTTAGGTTAATTGAAAGAAGGCGATGGCATCCTTTTCTTGGTATTTGTCTTTGAAACTAAATGGTTTTTCTTTGGTATTCATCAATTTATTAACCGTTAGCTTAATTGGAAGAAGCTGATGTCATCCTTTTCTTGGTGTCGTCTTGTGGCTTTTACATTATGGTTGGCTGATTTTAATGGTGGATGATATTTGGTAGCTTTTTTTGATTACTTTTCTTAAGTTGATGGCATCCTTTTCTCTACCTATTTTAGTGGCTGTTGGCTAGCTGCTGTGTATATAATATTTGTATTAGCTGTTGTTGGTGCTTTGGAATTAGTTTGTCTTTTAGACTTTTACAAATCTTACTGCTTCTTTGTCACTTCTTTGGTGGTGGTGAGTGGCTCTTTCACCGACTCTTCTTACTGGGTGTTTGTGATTGTTCATCATGAATCTTAAAATTTTGTTCTTTTTCATGAATTCTTATGGACATAGAAACATGAATGCTTGAAGGAGCATGACGGAAAACAGTATCTGGCTGCCAGTAGCCATATGGCGAGCTGAGAAGATTTAAAGTTTAAAGATAAATTAACCAACAATTTATTACAATATTATTCTGTAATATTTAAAATATTTGTAAAAAGGTGTATTGCCATCAAACCATGTCCTATTAATGACTCAAAAAAAGATGTCATCACTCTTCCAATAAAACAATAAATTGATGAATCACCAAAAAAATCATTTGGTTTCATGGCGAACCAAAGGTTAACCTAACCATCACTACTATATTTGATCGAAAATGATTACAAATATTTGTGTTTCAATAATAAATAATATATCTTATAAATTTGTAATTTGGTTCAGCTCATATAAAAATCTTTTATTATCGAATTGATAATATCGAAAATATGATCACCATATATTATGATATCTTTTGAAATTTTTCTAAGCACTTTAAGCAAGAGAACACCAAAAAAGTTTCTGTTGATCATTTCATCATTCTTTGCATTTACTAAAAAAAATTTTTTGTGAAACCAGTCAAAATTTGTCCAACGGTAATAGAGATGTAAGCAAAAAATAAGACATAAGATAAGCGAAAGGAAACGATAATGAAATATTTTAAGTTTATATCTTGGAATCGCATGACCCTTGCCAGCCAAAAAAGTTATGTTTCTGTTAATTTTCTCTAAAAAAATAATTATTAATTTATTATGATTAAAAGAATAAATGAATTTAAGAATACTTCATCAAACTGTCATGTAATATTTTTCTTATTTTCGATTTTTGCTTTTCGATCATTATTGAATGCATCTTTATAATGAACTTTATGCAAATCATACCACGGCAGCAAATTGATTATTGTGGAGCATAAAACGGCGTGTGAGATAATAAATTGAGTGCGTTCTTCATTTCTCCATCGTCACTTTTCACCTATCTTTGTTCGATTTGTTATCTACGTCATCACATGAATGTTTTAATTTCTCATCATTTATCTTTGTAAGATTGGTTGTAAAATCTTACCTTTGATTTGTGGAACCATTTCTACTTTGAAACTTTTTGTGTAATAAATGTGATGACGCACCAAAGTCTTTATCATTTTCAATATCTCTGTAAAGCTGAGATCTAAAACAACCAGATATATATTCAAATTTATTTTTTAATCGATATTTAATTTTGTCATCATTTTATTTTTACATTGTAATTTTGAAGAAGAAAGAATACTTTATTTCGTGAAAAAAATTTGATATTAAATGAATAAGTTCATAAAATTTTTAAAAAGCATCTTCACAAATAAATTTGATATGACTTTCGTCTCTTACAGTTGATTTAAATCAATCTCTCACCCTTTCAATTCTCTCCTTTGCCGATTAAAATGTTAATTCCATCTCGTGGTCTGGCATAATATACATTTTTTGATTCAATTCTTTAAATTTTGTACCTCGGTAATATATCTTATTTCTTTATGATCGGGAAATCTCTTTAAATCTTGCGATTAAGTTAACAAAATGCATCTCATGTGTACTCCATTTCTTTCTCCTTTGAATTTTTTTTTTGTCATTGATGATGCTTTTTGCGTTATCGGTATTAATGAATCTTCAATCTACAAGACACTTGTTCGTAATTCTCCACACAAGACTAAATGAGACAAAATTTATAACTTATTAATTTCCAATCGTGATAAAATGTGCGATTGATATAGTTAATTGGGTTGAATGGATATCTAATAACTCGGCCTTTTGAATAGATTTTAAAATTCTCTCATTGATAAAATTTGATAAATTATCGTGTAATAATATTTTCTGACAACATTTTAATTCTCGTGAAATTCATCTGCATAACTCATTTAAAACTTTCCTTTGGTCAAATCTCCATACCAAGACTTTGACTCTTTAACACCAAATTGAAATGCTTAGTTTGATTTGGTTCATTTTAATAAATTCTTAAGCAATTATGTCTTGAAGTTGAATGTTGTCTTAATATACATTTCTCCTCAATTCTTCTCAAATTGATCCCAAACATCATATCGGTCAGCTTTTCTTTTTCTTTATGGTGTTCTCATCATCGACATCTCTCAACAACTTTTGGTCTTATCAAGGAATAATAATGTTTGAACTATCTCATGACATGTTTTACCTAAAATAAAAATTAAATAAATTAAAAAGAATGAAAAAAAGCATGCTTTAATAAATTCATCAACAAAACTTACTTTGATTAAAGAGCGGCGGATACTTATTGAGAAGAAAAAGAGCATTATAATTGAGCGGTGTTCATGTGTATCTCAATTAACAATGTCAATCGTCATCCTAATCAATAAAATATAATAATGCATTTCAACATTGTTTTTTAAAGCCATCCGAAAAATTAATATTATTCGTAAAGATAAAACACTAAGATAAAAAAATATCATAAGGCTTATTTTTCCAAGACATATCTACATGTCATACTTGAAACATAAGAACTTATCCTCGAAGAGATAGAATAACCATATATTATCTTATGTTCTTAAAATTCTTTTGCGTGAGATTATCAATGTCATATTACTATCTTCCTTATAAAGTATAAAGCGAAAATTGAATGTATACTCATATCATTTTGATCAAAGAAAGTAGTAAGGCAAAGGACGTAATTCATGTTGGCATATTCATACTTCATAGAGCAAAAGCTAGAAAAACAACACTCACAAAGAAAGGCATTCTTGACAAGCAAGCAATATTCATGGCCAAAATAGTTTACGGTATTGAGAAGGTAGATAAAGAGCAGCGCATAATAGCGTGATAATAGAGAACATATACATAATACATACCATAAAAAAAATGGCTCTTCCAAGAGGCGATATAAGATAAAGCCCAAACCCTAAATAGTTAGATAATAAAATCGTAACATAATATATTCTAATTCAAATAAATTCACGGACACCCTACAATAAATTCAAAACCAACAAACCTGGGATGAAATGAATAAAGCGGTCCGGCGGCAATCAACATTCAACAACATCTCAACGATAAAACCATAAAGTCCGAAGAACATACATGTGATATGGGATACCCACAAATAATAAAGATAAAACCAATTGAGTTAAAATTAAGCCATAAAGTCCCGCTTGCTCACAATATGATTCAAACCATCAACCAAAAAGAAGGAAGAGAGAAGAGAGAGAGAGGAGTTGGGATAATGGTGATTTAGTTCTTACCTTGATTACCTCAGAACTTAAATTCAAAATCGGTGAATAGTGAAAGTGAAGAATGAAGACATAAGTCGTAGAATAACTTTATCTGCTACAAAAAAATAAAAAGGAATGAGTAGCATAAATAGGAAAGTGTCGAAGATCGATTTGGAATCGGAACAAATGAATGCCTTATGCTAATCGAGTCAGACTCTCCATTCTCGAAAAGTGTATGGCATCGATCGTCGAAGTGATCACATGAAAATCAAATCAAACTCAGATCGGCGGTCCGCCTCATTCGAGAGAACTTCGAAATATGTAAGAAATAATTTTTACCTATGTGAAATTTATTAAAGTAAAACCAACCATAAAAAACACATAATTTCAACCAAAAGGCAAATAATAAACATAAAAACCGAACCAAACCGACCAATTAACATCGGTTCGGTTCGGTTTTTCGGTTTGAACCTTCTAGTGCACACCCCTACTTTTGAATATATATCCAAACAGTATAGCATGCCACCCAGAATCCATAACTACAGAGATCCATAAGAACACCAAATAGTTGAATCAAATTATATTTAGGACTCTTAAGTAGCTTTCTTTCATATGCTCATACTATATTGTATTCTTAAGGCATATCGGAGCACCATATGACTTGCATGGTTTAAGCTGATTTTGAAATTGGTACTTCATGTTAGCAATGTCCCTACTACTATTAAAAGTTAAACGGGTTCACTAATACAGAAGCCCAACCAATAAAAGCATCCTAAGAATCAACACCATCAAAAATTTTTATGTTACATCTTATCTACTAACATTAGTTCTTAAAGCATTTAAAATGTTCCTTACATGTTAATTTTACATTACATATTATCAATTATTTTTAGTCAAAATCATTTAAAAGGCCCTACATCTAAACTAATTGATTCATGAAAGTACTACCACGTATTTAGTCAACACGCCCAACCCCCTCCCCCACATGGAAGCCATGTTTATTAAATCAAATAGAGGGGAGTGGAAAGCATAAATGGCATACACAATTTAATAGATCTTATCTAAGAAAATCATGGTTGCTACTTTCATGTCCATTTTTCAATCTCAAGTTTTGGTCATCTGCATCGCATTCCCCTTGAATTAATTCAAAATTGTGCCTGCATCCACTACAGCTTATATTTTATAATCTCTTTTTTATATTTCCTAGTTAAATTTACCCCAATCCTATCACTAGATAAAACATTAATTCTTGTTGGGAAGATGTAAAAAAGATTCGTGTTTCACTAACCTACATTCTTCTCCCACTTCCAGAGAGCCGAGGTCCAATTGAACTTTAAACGCCGTTGATCAGGATGCTGAGCAAATGTCTTTAACTGAAACCTTATTCACGGCTTTTAGGTAATATTGATCTATCTTATTCTTTTTGAAGGCCTAATCCTCCACTTCTTTGATACATGTGTTCTCTTCAAATTCATTGTAACGTGTAACATTTCAAATATTTACTATGCTATATACGTCTACTTTGACTGAGATGATGTTGTACTGAGAGATACTATACATTAACCTAATGTGTAAAAAGATGCTTTTTTTTTGTTGCCTTCTATTCTTAAATATTAATTTTGGTTAATAATCTATTTATGTGATCTGTTTTCTTCAATGGATAATGTGATAATAAGAGCATTTGTGAGAACTAAATTATATAGATAGACTGAAGGTCTAATCAATTGATCCGCCTTAACTGAGTTTGATCACGAAGAAAAAGGTGAGATTTTCTATAGTAGTCTTTGCATCTCTATGCTTTTCTTTTTGACGTGTTTCAATTTGATATATTTTAAACCTAAATATAGAGTTTTGGACGGGGCTTTCAGCCGAAATAATTTATTTTGTTTTATTGCCTGCACTACGCTGATAAAGAGTTCTGCTATTTGGGCTGAAATTTTTGAAAGCGTTCACATAATGCAATCACATGTTGGGTGTTACTTTATAATCACAATCTAGAAAATCTAGTTATGGTAATTTGGTTGCATTCAGCGAGCATTTTGATCCAAAACTTTTGGCCCATGTTACATGTTACAATACTCTCTCTCTCTCTCTCTCTCTCTCTCTCTCTCTCTCTATATATATATATATATATATTAAATATGGCTAATTTTTCCATTTCATAAATTTGAATTGTTAAGAACAAGCTGACATGACCTTCAATAACAGATTTCACTGAAAAACCTTAACTATTTTTTGCCTCAATTGCATAATGGGACACTTCATTCTCATGGCTTAGTTAAATTTCATTGTGTTGAATTGTAGCTTGCTTGGATGAAATTTTTTTATTAATTCGGAAAATATCTGTGATCATCAGCCTTTGTGGTGATTGTGGAGGCATTAGAAAAGCTTTAGTGACAAAAAAAAGAGAATCATTTCCAAAGAAAGAGCTTAAGGATGATGTTGAGATTAAGATCACGTGGTTTAACTAGTGCTATAAATGAGGAAATTGATTTTTATTAGAATTTGGATAAGAGTTAAACAAATGTGGCTCCACAATACAATTTTTAGCAAGGTTAATTATAGCACTTAGATGGTATGATTTATCTCTTATATTGAGCCAAACCTATAACCTATCTATTTTAGAGAAAGGTGGTCATACCAAAAGAAATTAATGTGTAACAAAGACATGAAAAATTAAAATGGAGTCAATTTGGTTGTCTAATACAATCATGTCAGGTGAAGTGTAATACTTGATCATAAAGAGGATTGCTAAGTTCTAAGAGAAATTATTACGTGCGGAATCTGAAAGTAGCTCTATGTTCGGACTCCAAATAAAATAGTGTTATGTAACACCCAGTCAATATACAATTGCTGTGTATTGATTATAAACTACTATGTATTGTTGTGTATTGGCTATAAATTATTATATATTATTGTATATTGATGTATATATAAATTTTGTGTATTGTTTTGCAAACATATACATCAATACATAACAATATAAAATATTTTATGGTCAATACATAATAGTTGTGTATTGGTTAAGTGTCATATAGTTTTATACTATTAGAGTCCTAATGTAGAACTACATCTGGACTCAACAAGTAATAATTTCTCAAGTTTTAAACCATAACTATAGCTGAAAATGATTAGAAGTAACAAAAGATTAACAAAAAAATAGAGATAAAAAATATTGAAACAAAAACTTTTCTAAGAAATATTACTGAAACTTAGGCAAGCTAAGCTCTGATGAATTAATAACTGCACCATGCTCTGAAGTCCCCACAATAAAATCGTAGCCATCCTGAAAAATATAATATTTCTAGAATTATGAAATGATTATCAGAAGTGCTTATCTTGAAATTTCTATTTCTCACAAGAACTTATCATCGAAAACCTATGTCAATAAAAAGAACTCCACTTACCTTGTACGGGCAACTCTCAAAAACTGAGCTGAAGTTTGGGGCATACCGCACCTTATAGCCCCAATAAATTCCCATTTCTTCCCTCGGATTATTTTGTCCAACAATCTTCTTCAAACTATCTAGACAAAAAAGAAAAGAATAATATTATTACATCTACCCTGCACATTAGAAGTAAAAATTTAGTAAATGATTAAGAGAAATGCCAAGTACATTTTAAGATGATTTCAATGCATAAAGCTATGGTTCTACAACAAAGAGTAAGAACCTCATTTGATGAACACGTATGAATCAAGCAACCCTTGCATGACTTGAAACTATGATGTGATAGCAAGAAAAAGAAAAACATGAATCATTCAACATCGATACTAACCCCAATTCTAGATTTCATGGAAACACAACCAAAAACATGGAAACAAAATTTGATGTAAGATAGGCTAGGCTCCAAGCCATAGGGTCCCTTCTTCAATATGGAGATCACCATCATCATCATTAGAGCATTATTCCGACAAACTATGTTCAGCATTATGAACCTTCGTTTTTCATTTATTCTTATTGACAGTTGCATTGCATTGTACTCACAAATCATTTGAAGCAATTTCTATTCATATTACTTTTTACCTTAAATCTATCAATTCTCTTTTATAATCTTCCAACATTAATTTTATCTATCTGTCTAATAATGGCAATCTCTATCATTCATCATACATATCCAAACTCGACATATCTATTTTCAATTACATATTTAATAAATGCACTCAAACTATTTTTCAAATGCGATAATGCACTCAAACCCTTGCTTATTTAATACTATCTTTGCCGGTCCCAAGTCTAGATGTGAAACGTGGAGGGTTGCGATAGACAATCGATGGCCAACATAAAACTTGTCAAAATAATCATAATATGAATACTTTAAAACATTGTATTAATGCTAGGGCATCCCACGGAAACGCGTTGTATAGCTGAATACGATAAAAAAAGTGTCAGCGTGCCGGCCTTGCTGCAGTGTTAAATAAGCAAGGATCATATGATTCGAGACCACACAGTGAATATCGGCTCAATTCTGCGCCGTTGGATCGCGCTTGAGAGCTATTCCAAGGGATTTAATCTCCACCGAGCGTTCTTTAGCACGCGACAAGTCTCGCGGATGATAGCTTCTCAGAAGATTGATGCTTCTCCGTAACTTAAGCTTATTCCTCTTGGTGGCGAAGACTCCAGAATATGGATATGCGGGAGTTCGAGAGGAGGGAAGAAAATAGGGTTTCGCTAGAGAGAGGATGAGCGGTGCTCTGATGAGGGAATGGAAGGAGAAGATGATAAAGAAAAAAAAGGAGAAGAAGAGAAGAGAAGAGTTGCAACAAGCAAAATATCAATTTCATGTCTCTGTTTGTCTTCCTAATCCCACATCTTTTTCTTTAACTATCTGCTAGATCTCAATATTTCTTTACAGTTTTCAAGATCTGCTCTAGGGTTTAGCTATTTTTCTGTTATATGGCAGTGATGTATGTCTGTTTTGGCCAGATGTTGGTTCCTTTCTTGTTTTTCAGTTATATTGTTGTTGTAGTTTTGTCTGAGCTGGCAAGATCTTTACTTTCTTTTTGTTTTTTTGATTATATTGTTGTAGTTATGCAGGCAGCCATGAAATCTTGTGTTGGATCTTGTTCTTGTAGTTTATCTGTCTTGTTATTCTGACAATTTTCAGTGATCTTTTTGCTAGGCATGCTTTGTTTGGTTATTCATTGTAATAATATCCTCTGGAATGGCTAAGTTCTCTGTATTCTTTATTCAACAGTGGCTAATGTATGTAATTATTGCATTATTGGGTAAAATCTTTTAGCCAGAATGGGACTTTTCTGTCTCTTGTACTCCTGATGTATTTTTCTCTGTTTGGGTTCATATCATTACCCCCTTCCCAAACTTGACCTTGTCCTCAAGATCAAAACTTCGAAAAACTTTCTGGAACTCCTTAATTGGCATCCAAGATGCATCATTTGTTAACATTCCATCCCATTGAACTAGTACTTCTTTAATAGGCTTATCTGCTTGCAGTCTTGTCATTTCTTCTAGAATTCTGATGGGTTTAACCAAAGGCAGGTCATCTATGAATTGTGCTGGGAGAATGGCTGGATGTAGCTTGGAATCTTGTCTGTATTGCTTGAGTCTAGAGACATGGAATACATTGTGGATCCTGCTTTACGGAAGTTCTCACGACTCGTCCTATTTTACGTAGAATTACGAATGGACCATAGTATTGCCTTTGTAATTTTGTGTAAGGGTGCAGTGAAACTGAAGTTTGTCTGTAGGGTTGTAATTTGATTAACACCAAGTCATTTATCTGAAATTGAAACTCCCTTCTTTTTTTAATAGCCATTTGTTGCATTCTGTTTTGAGCTTCTTGTAAATTCTCTTTAAGTTGGTGCAGTATTTTGTCTCTTTGTTGTAATAATGTGTTTACTTCTGTATTGTTATCTGTATCACCATTGTAATGTATGATTGTAGGTGGAAGTCTGCCATAAACTATTTGAAAAAGAGTCAATTTTGTGGAAGTATTTACTGATGTATTGTAGGAAAATTCTGCCCATGGTAGAAACTAGAACCAATTTCTTGGTGTCTCTAGTACAAAACTCCTAAGGTACTGTTCTAATGTCCTATTGGTGACTTCTGTTTGACCATCTGTTTGGGGATGATAAGCATCTTGTGGTGAGTGTTGTTCCACTTAACTAACTAACTCGCCTACTCATAAAGATAAGATCCCTATCTGATACTATGTTCTATGGTATGCCATGTAATTTGCATATATCTGAGATGAAAATATGAGCAATAGATGTTGTAAAGTTGGTTTGAAGGGATGAAAAATGTGTATACTTAGAGAGTCTGTCTACTACCACTATGATAGCTATTTTGTTGTGAGATCCGGGTAATCCTGTGATAGTCCATAGAAAGTTCCTCCCAAATAGGCGATGGTATAGCAAAGGTTGCAATAACCACAGTTTCTAGATCATACTTTACTTGTTGACATATAGGGCATGTTGAAATAAACTGTTGAATGTCTTGCTTCATCTTTTTCTAATAAAACTGTTGAATAATTCTTGATAATATTCTTTTAATTCCACGGTAGCCTCCTACTGGTGTTGAGTGTAGTTCTCTCATAATGGTAATTCTTACTTACGAATCATTATATAACAATTCTATCTTTATAATATACTAATCCATTGGAAACTCAGGCTTTGGAAAGAGCTCGAGTTTTTACGTTATCTGATAGAGTTGCTGTAATTCTGAAATGGCTTGTGTTTCATCTTTAATTTGTTGTAATAAAGAAGTGAATTGTTGGGTGTAAGCATATAAACTTTGATATGTAAAAATTTTTGGGCTGTCTGATGTAGAGTGTTCTTCTGGAACATAAATCTTTTTGGACAAAGCATCAGCTGCTTTGTTTATGATCCCTGGTTTGTATTCTATGGTGTAATCAAAACCAAGGAGTTTAATTAAGAACCTTTGCTGTTATGGTATTTGAATTGTTTGTTGCATTAGTTCTCAATGCTCTTGATATGTTCTGATGGTGAACTTGTTGACTAACAGATATTGTCTCCATCTTCCAACTATTTCTGTTATGACATATAGTTCTCTTGCATAAGTTGATGATCTCTGTAAAGTTGGAGATAGTTTCTTCGAAATAAGTAAATATGATGACTATTTTGAATTATCATCTATTGCAATACAGCATCTGTTTATAATAAAGGTAGAGTAAAATTTGAAAATGCTAATACGTCGATACCATAGCTTGTTTAAAAGTATGAATGCTTTTGAGACTCTTTGTCCAGGAATTGTTTAGCTAGCAATGATGTTATTGTAATTGTTATATCTTTATAAATTTCTATAATAGCTTAAACCCGAATCCTCTTGTTTAGCGAAGTTGGGCAGCCATGATTGTACTGGTTCAATTTTCTTTTGATCAACTTCTATCTCTTGGGCTGATAATATGTAGCCTAAATATTCTATCCTTTCCTAGATGAATGAGAATTTGGAGGGTTTGATAAACAAGGCATTTTGTTTCAATTTTACCAATACTGCTTGCAGATGTTGTTGATGTTGCTCCAAGGTGGGGCTGCATATTAGAATATCATCAAAGAATACCAACACAAATTTGCGTAGGAAAGGTTAAGTATTGTATTCATCATGGCTTGGAAGGTTGAGAGTGCATTGGTTAATCCAAATGGCATTGCTATGAATTCATAATGCCCTTCATGTGTTTTGAATACTATTTTGTATATATATTCTTCCATTAATTTGATGGTATCCGAGCATAAATCTAACTTGGAGAAAACAGTTGCTCCATGTAATTCATCCATTAATTCTTCTGGAGTTGAAATGGGGAATCTGTCAGGGATGGTGATTTTGTTTATTGCCCTATAATCTACACAAAATCTTCAAGTCCCATCTTTTTTTTAATTAGTAATGCTGGTGAGAAGAAATGGCTAGTACTCTCCCTTATTATCCCTGTATCTAACATCTTCTTGATTAACTTCTCAATTTCTGGCTTCTGAAAATGTGGATATCTGTAAGTTTTGACCCTTATTGGTTGAGTTCCAGGTGGCAGATTAATATGATGATCTATGTCCCTTTTGGGAGGTAAGTCTGATGGTGCTTGAAATAATTCTTGATATTGATGTAATACATGTTGTATATTTGCAGGTAAACTGTTAAATTCCCTTGCTGTGGATTCTGTTAGCATTGATACTTCTCTGATATGTAGGTAGGATGCTATCTCATCCTTGTTTTGCAGCTTTGTAAACTAATGTAAGGTAATGCTTTCCACATTTGAAATTGTATCCACTTACAGTTGTACTATTGTGTCATTATATTTGAATTTCATGGTTAATTTTTTGTAATATATTGTGCATTCTCCCAATTGCTCTAGTTTCACTAATACCACATCTGCTCCTTTTGTGTGAAGGTACTCATATGAATGTATATCCTTATAGTTTGATGGGTATGTTGGAGCAAACTCCTGAGCATTTTAGTGTTTTCCCATTTCCTACTAATACTTTAAAAATTGATGTAGGTGTGACTATGTGATCTATGAACTTGGCTAGTTTGGATTGAATAAAATTGTGGGTTGAACCACTGTTAATCAGTATTTGTAGTGATTTATTGCCAATCATCCCTTGTAATCTCAATGTTCTCGGGTTTGACTGACTTGTGAATGCATTGAAGCTTATTTCTGGAATATTTTCATGTATTAACTGATTTTCTTGGTGGCTTTCTTGCTGCAGATTGTAGTCTTGATCATCATTGACCACCATGAGGGCAAATAGCTTTATTTACATGTGTGGCCTATGGTATTTCATCAGTTAAAACATAATCCTTTTTTCTTTCTTTCCTCTAATTGTGTTGCTGTAAGTCTCTGGATTGATATATTTGGCTTGTTATTATTGCTGTTGTTGTGATTTGGCATGACTGGGGTGGGAAGCAATGGCTGTTATTGTTTGATTGAAATGTGAGCTTCTTGCTATATAAACATCATCTGCTAGTTTGTCTTCTATTAATTTTGCATATTGGAAGACTTGTTGCAGTAAAGTTGATTGTAATGCTCTAACTTCTCTTTTGATATCTTGTCTTAGTCCAGATTCAAAGTAACTTTGGAGGAATTCAGGAGAAATTCATGAAATTTGGTTAGTCAATTCTTCAAACTCATTGTAAAATTCTTGTACAGTTGTTCTTTGTTATAATTTGGCTAATTCTCCCATTAAATCTCTGTATAATGAAGGTCCAAATCTCTGTATTACATGTTCTTTGAATTTTGTCAAAAATGCAATTGCTTATTAAGGTGCATCCATTGGAACCAACTTAGAGCAGGTTCATCCATATAAACTGATGCAATTATGAACTTCTGTTCTTATGAAAGATTGTAATCTGAAAAAATTGTTCACTTGAATAGCCATCCTCTTGGATTTTCTCCATTAGGGACATGTATCACTTTTTTCTTGGTCTTGAATTTTGAGTATGTGACTAATTTGAGGTAATTTCTATAAGGTTTGAGCTACATACACATGATTCTTTACTCATTCTTTGTTGTTCTTGACAAGATTTATCCAGTTTATCTTCAATTCGATGTCTGGTGATACTTCATTTAATATTATAGTAATTGATGTCATCTGTTCATCATTCTTGTTTAATCTTACTACACATTCTTCAAAGGTTTTTGTTGTATGTCTTGTGTCGTCTGCCATTGTTGCTTGCAAGACTCAACGAGAGCAACAACGATATGATTCAGACCCTGAACCGGCTGAATATCGACTCAATTCTGCGCCGTTGGATCGCGCTTAAGAGCTATTCCAAGGGATTTAATCTCCACTAAGCGTTCTTTAGCACGCGACGAGTCTCTGGCCGTTGGATGTAGCTTCTCCGAGAAGATTCAGTATGTTTTTCCCGTAAAGAACTTAAGCTTATTCGGCTCTTCGAGTGGCCGAAGACTCCAGAATATGGATATGCGGGAGTTCGAGAGGAGGGAAGAAACTAGGGTTTCGCTGGGAGAGGATGTGCGATGCTCTGGTGAGGGAATGGAAGGAGAAGATGATAAAGAAAAAAAAGAAGGTGAAGAAGAGAAGAGTTGCAGCAAGCAAAATATCAGTTTCATATCTCTGTTTGTCTTTCTAATCCTATTTATACATCTTGTTCTTTAACTATCTGTTAGATCTCAATATTTCTTTCTGATTTCAAGATCACTTTAGGGTTTATTTGTTTTTTATATGGCAATGATGTATGTCTTTTGGCGGATGTTGGTTCTTTTCTTGTTTTTTGATTATATTGTTGTTGTAGTTTTGTAAGATCTTTACTTTCTTTCTTGTTTTTGATTATATTGTTGTTGTAGTTATGCAGTGACCATGCAAATCTTGTCTTTGGATATTGTTCTTGTAGTTTATGTCTTGTTATTGGCAATTTTCTGATCTTTTCTTAGGCATGCTTTATTTGGTTATTTATTATAATAATATCCTCCGGAATGGCTAAGTTCTCGATTCTTTATTCGGCTAATGTATGTAATTATTGGATTATTGGGTAAAATCTTTTAGCGAGAATGGGGCTTTTTCTCTTGTACTCGATGTGTTTTTTGTTTAGGTCCATAGAATCCCACATTATATGACGGATGCAAAGTTAGTCCAGTAACTGGAATTAAGTTATGAACTTAGAATATAGGTACTCTTATAGGTAAATTAATAGAATAAATAGATATTATGGTTCATAGGAAGATAAATACTTTATATGTTCAAGAAACTAAATGGGTTGGGGAGAAGGCCAAGAAGATTGATAGTTTAGGTTTTAAACTTTAATATTCAGGTAGAAGTCGAATTAGAAATGACGGGTAAAATTTTCAAATTAAGTATGATTAGTGATTTAATTAGATAATTAGGCAGCATAAAAAAAATTTTAAATAGGCTGTCGTCCGTCGTGAGCGGCGGCTGGATACTGGTCGGCCGGTCGCCCGGCGTAACTAACTCATCCTAATTTAGGGTCGAAAACTCGAGAGCGTGCAAGCTCTCGGGTTTTCTTCCGATCCGTCGTCGCCTCGCCCGTCGATTGATTGTCCCGTGCTGGGGCTTAGCCAGGAAAGTCGTCGTCGGTGAAGAAGGAGCTTAGAAGGATTATTTTAGCCAATTTAGGTATTCTAACCGTAAACGAAAAAAAAATGTATAATGCCGAATTGTATTACTTTATTTGGTTTGTTTAAGCTAATTATTATGATATTCATAGGAAATTTGTGATGTATCTCATTTTGTGCGCAATTTTTTTTAGGAAAACTTCAATTTGTGCACAATTTTTTTTGATTGATTAAGTGTGTATGTAGTTTAATTGTGTTATGAAGATCTTTAATTGTATTAGGCGTATATGTGGTGATTCATGTTCGTTAAAAGTTAAATCATGCTTGATCATTTCTTGAATATTTTTAGGTGTGTGAAATTTTTTTTGGCAAAGGAGTCAGTTGTTATAAAATCTTCTCAACATGGTTGAGATATTGATCGATAAATGCAAAGAGAATGATTGCTTTTATAAGTGCGGCGTTCATAAATTGGTTGTTGTCACATTAGATTTGGATTTTATTTGGCACATTACTGATAGTTGGATTTTATTTGTTATCTTTGAAATATTAGGATTGAGTGATTGCTTGAATCGTAGCATTTGTATCTTTATATATTAATGCAAGATTTTTTTTTGTGCGTAATAGGTAGTAGTTGAATCGGTGTTAGTTATTCTTAGTAGTGATGAGTTGAATAATGTATGTATTGTTCTTTATTATGATGGTGAACTCAAAGTAAGTGATGAGTTCATTCCAATATATATTTGTGGAAGAAATCGTCCAGTTCAAATTTCACGACGGATTAAATTTGAGGAATTACAGAAAAGAGTTATGAGGTCGTTGAAGCTAAATCCATCAAAATTCTCTGTTGTCGGTGGGTCCTTTTTATTGGGCTGGATTTATTGCAACATATGATGATGAAGTTTGTGAGGCTATTATTAATCGGCGTATTCAAATTGTGGTGTATATGAATTTGAGGAACTCCATGTAGAGATGGGAGGTTAGCAACATAGTCGCGTCCAAGGTGGAATCACCCGATTGCATCACACCTCCTCCTCGAGATAAGTACTCGAGGGAAATGTATGAGGCTGCGGCGAGAAAATGATTATTTCTTGCCTGAAACTTTGCTTTCATAGTGACCGGTGAGACCAAGGTAATGATCTTGAACCATCTTATGTAAATGTTGAATATGAAAGCTATCTAGTGAAGATAGTGATGAGGATGGCGATTATATTATTTCGGGCGATTTAAGAGCGGCAAAATCATCTCATGTGATCGAGATTTGATTGTCGATTCTCAATGAAAACGAGTCATCTGAGGAGCATTTGATACATAATGATTATATGCATAGTGCTAAAACCACCAGAGAATGGGATGAAGACTTTGCATTTGATGGCCCATCAGATGATTCAACCTTCGAAGAGGAGAATTGCATCCCAGATGAATTAGTGGAAGGTATGTGCTTTCGTGATAAAGCGATGCAATTCTTTGTTGAGTGGTCGATTATAAACAATGTTGAATATGTCATATATGCCTCAAGCGTCAAAATTCTTGTCTTTGTGCACCATTCGACAGGTTAGACCATGTTTGTGGCGTTTATACCTTTCAGTTAAGAGGTTGGTGGTACTGGAGAATTGTTGATAGGCTCTTCATGTAGTCATCGATTCTTATCTTTGGGCGCGACATACATCGATTTATAAGTTATTTCATCCACCTGCATCAGGCGTCGGTTGGATCGCGAAGCCAGAGATCATAGTATAAATTAGTTGATATAAGAGTGTCTTATATGAAGGCTTGGGATCTGCGAGCGATTAAAGGCTATTTTTGGCGGTTGGGAGGAATCTTATAAATCATTGGGAAAATTTATATTTGTTTGCACATCATGCAGTTGTATCTGCGGTACAATCCACGAATCGATGGATTACGGCTATTAGTCGTTTGGCCGTCAATCTGAGGTTGGCAATATTGTCGGCCCGGTTACGTGTCTTGATGGGACTTTCTCTCGAGTATCTGAGCACTCTACTTATCTTTGTTGGATCGGCGAAACAATGGGTTGTTCCGCGCGCTTGATTGTTGAATCGAGTGCATAGAGTCGATTTGGTTTCTTAGCACTCTTGGGACTTGATCCCATTAGTGTCTGAGGGTGATCATCTCATCTCGAATGAACATCTCAGAGGCTTGTTAGGTAGTCGAAATCTTCCATGTTTGCACATCTGCGCCATTTGAGGAGAACTTCAAAAGATGCAACGACTTCGGCATAAGCGATGTGACTGTGTAAGAAAATGTCGTTGCGGAAACACAGATGACATTCAATTTTCAAAAGGCATGTCGGACATTAAGAATATTAAGCGGGGAGGCATCTGGTAGTTTAAAGGGATGTTCAACAGTGGACTCAAACTCATGATAACGGAATGTTCAACAGTGGACTGCCAACATGAATGTGCTCCCAGGGAGAACATCCTTAGCAATTATGCCTCGCTTAATATTATGTCCGACATGTGCCTTTTGAAAATTATCATCATGTTTCCGCGTCATTTTCTTACATGAATCTACATCTATGTCGAGTTATTGATCGCTCTTTTGAAGTTCTCCTCAAATGGCGGTAGCAATGCGGCCATGGGAAGATTTCTCGGCGAAACAAGCATGTTTATCTAAGATGGCATGATCACCCGTGAACACTAATGATCAGTCCGAAGAGTGCGTAGAGACCAAATCGGACTCATGCACTCGATTCAACAACTCGAAAAGTGAAACAACCCATTGTTCGCGTCGATCCGGCATAAGTAGAGTGCTGCTTACCCGGAGAAAAGTCATCAACGCGACGACAATCGCCAACCTCGTGACGGCTCAACGGCCGACGATCGTTAATCCAGATTGTGGGTACGACGTATCTTGAACCGCATAATGCGACAACGTAAATTTTCCCATGATCGATTCCCGATTGCAAAATAGCGAACTTCTTTCGTGCGTCCGGCTTCGTATAAGATCTCTTATATTGACTTTCTTATACGACCATGATCTCGATCCACCGCCTAACTGCGGTGGATGAAATAACTTATAAATTGTGATGCATTCGCGTCAACATTAGAAGCGGTGACGGTATGAGCCAACCGATTCTCAACCAACCTCTTGGCGGCGCATGTACGCCAAACGTAACAGCGAATGGCTGCGCGGCGATAAAATGGCTTGAGCATATATGGCGTATTCAACTTTTATGTCGACCCACCTGACAAATTGTAAGCTTCTCGTAGCCATACCTTCCACTAATTTATCGATGCAATTTTTCCTCTTCAGGTTGAATCACTCGATGGGCTCAAATACAGATCTTCACATTCTCGGTGGTTTGGCCTTCGCATATAATCATTATTATGTATCAAATGCTCCTCGGTATGACTCGTTCTCGAGTGTCGGCAATCAATCTCGACATGGATGGTTACCTTTGCCCTCGTCGGCCTCGAATAATATAATCGTCGTGCCATCATCGCCTCTTGGCGTAGTTTCATATTCAACATTACATCGATGGTGGGTTCATCATTACCTTTAGGGTCACCGTCACCCATGGCGAGCTTGTCCGAAATAATCATTTTCTTTTCAGCTCATACATTTCAAGTACTTATCTGATGGTGTGATGTCAATGGTGATTCCACCTCTTTGGCGACGATATTTTGCTATGTATCATGAGTTCCTCAATTGACATACACCAATAGATGAACATCTTGCGTTAATAATGCCCACAAACTTCATCATCGTTAATGTGTGTTGCAATAAATCCGTTCGATAGGAAAAGGCGAATTAACGGTGATGGATCAGCTTCAACGTAACCTTTCTAATTTGTCCGTCGTGAAATTTGGGACGATTCTCCCACCAATATATGTTGGAATGAACTCATCACTTACTCGAAGTTCACCATCATAATAAAAACAATACATACGGATCCGAACTCATCACTTGGAGTAATAACACAGATTGACTACTACGTATTACGCGCAAAATTTTGCATTAATATATGACAGATGGAAAATCTTACGATTCAAGCGATCACTCAATCCTAATATTTCGATAACAAATAAAATCCAATCAATGTGCCAAATAAAATTCAAATCGTAATGTGACAACAACCGATTTATGCGGCGTCGCTTATAAAAGCGATCATTCTCTTTTGCATTTATCGGTCGATATCTCCATGTTGTAACGATTTTATAACAATGCGTCTCCTTTCAAAAAAATATCATATACGAAAATATTGAAAACGGATCAAGCACAGTTAACTTTTACGAACATGAATCACCACATATGCTTTAATAAAATTAAAGATCTTCATACCATCTACACATACACACTTAATCAATCAAAAAAAAAAAAAAAATTGCGCCGCAATTGAAGTTTTCCTAAAAAAATTGTTATGAAAATGAGATCCATCACAAATTTCCTGAATATCATAATAATTAGCAAACAAAAATCAACTCACAATTCGACATTATACATTTTTTTTTTGGTTTAGGGTTAAATACCTAAATCGGCGAAAATAATCCTTCAAGCTCTTCCGACGGCGACTTTCCGGCCGGCCCAAGCGCAGAAGGCGATCGGGCGAAGCGACGACGCGGGGATAAGAAGATGCAAAAACCCAGAACTGCGCGACGCTCTCGGGTTTTCCCTAATTAGGGATGAGCGGTCGCATTGTGGCTGAAGCCATTTTAAATTTTTTTATCTTTTAATTACTAATTAAATCACTAATCATGCTTAATTTGAAAATTTCACCGAAATGGCATAGATGTGATTATAGATAAAAATTTAAAGGATAATGTTATAAATATTAATAATGTGAAGATAAAATTATAGCTTTAAAGATTATTGTTGATACTAAGATTATCATGTTATAAGTGTTTATGCTCCTCAAGTAGGTTTAGATGTATCTCAAAGAAAATTTTGAAATGAATTAGAGATTAATACAAAAAATACTTGAAAAAAAAGTATTTATTGGAGGAGATTTAAATGACGTGTTGGTAGAGTGGTAGAATATTTTAAAAGTATTCATTGGTGATTATGGATTTAGAGTGGTAATGAAGAATGTAGAACTATATTAGATTTTACTTTTTATAATTTTATAGTTCTTGAAACTTTATTTAAAAAAGATGAATATTATTACTTATAAAATGGATCAGTAAAACAGATTGGATATTTTCTGATAAGAAAAATAAATCATTTAAATAAAGATTGTAAAGTCATTCCAAGTGAAAGTTTAAGTCACATCGATTGTTAGTTTTAGATTTTAAGATGAAAGATTGGAATGTGAAAAATAAATCAAATTATTATCCCAGATTAGATGGGGACTTAAACAATATAAAAATATTTTAAGAGCAATTCTGAAACTTAGAATTTGGGATGTTCATAAAGAAGCTAATGTTATGTGAAAAAAAAGTAACAAGTGAAATTAAACAAGTTGCTAAAAATATGCTTAGAAAATTAAAATGAAAAGCTTCTTTTAATAAAAATAATTGGTGGTGGAGTTAGAATGTGCAAAAAAAGATAAAAAAACTAAAAAATATTATTATAAAACTTGGTTTAGATGTAAAAACTCAGAGAATTGAGAAAGATATAAAGTGGCCTGCAGAGATTCTAAGAAAGTAATATATGATGCAAAAATTTAACTTTTAGTGATTTATACAATATATTAGATAACAAAAGAAGGTGAAAAATGTATGTATAAGTTAGCCAATCAAAGAAATAGGAAAAATAAAAATCTAATTCAAGTGAGGTGTATTAAGGATGAAAATCATAAAGTGTTTTTCTTAAAAAAGATATTGAAAATAGGTGGATGAGATATCTTCATAAACTTTTCAATGAATGATCTAAAAATACGATTGGTTTTAGCAACCTTAATGCCCTAAACAAAAATAGAAAATTTTATTTTTATCGTCGTATTAGCAAATTTGAAGTTAGAGAAGCTTTAAAGAAAATGAAATGTAGAAAAACAGTAGGACCTGATAGTATTTCAATAGAAGTGTGAAAATGTTTAGAAGATCAAAAAATTTCTTGGCATACAAATCTTTTTAATGTTATTTTAAAGCTAAAAGATGTCGAATAGTGGAGAAAAGAGTTTGTTGGTTCTATGTTAAGAATAAAGGGGTGATGCACAAGAGTGTAAATTAGAGGAATTAAGTTAATGTGTCATACATTAAAATTATGAGAGTAATTGAGCATAGGTTACGATGTGATACAAAAGTTTCTCCAATTAATTTGGTTTTATGCAGGTAGATCTACTATGGATGCTTATACATTTGTTAAGAGGTTTGATGGAGAAGTATAGAAAGTAAGGAGGATCTCATATGATATTTATTGATTTAGAAAGCTTATGATAAAGTTTCAGAGATGTTCTTTGGAAAGTTCTAGAAAATAAAGGAGTTAATATTGGTTATATTTAAGTCATATGTATACTAGGTGTCCAAAACCTGAGGAGGATTGATAAAATATTTTCCTATTTGATTGGATTACATCAAGCTTTAAGCCCTTATCTTTTGCTTTAGTTATGGATGTTCTTACTAGGCATTTACGAAGATGTACCTTGGTGTATGATGACATTCTTCTAGAGAGAGTCAAAGAAACTTGAATTATGGAGGTCAACTTAGAGTAAGGTTTTCGTTTAAGTAGATCTAAAGCGAATATATGGAGTGTAATTTTAGTTGTAGAAGTTCTAGTGGTAGTGTTGTGACATTAGGTGAATAAGTCATTATAAAGAGTGAGTGATTTAGATATTTAGGCTCTATTGTTCAAAATGATGGTGAAATAGATGGAGATATTATTAGTAGAATTCAAGTTGGATGGATTTAAAGTGGAGGAATACATCGGCACATTACGTGATAGAATAGAGAAAATTTAAAACTTAAGGAAAAAATTTTATAAGATGGTAGTATTAAGGCCTTGATGATTTATGGTGTAGAATGTTGGTAGATAAAGAGAAGCGTAAAGGCCAAGTTAAGTGTAGGATGTTCAGTGGATGAGTGGTGTTACTATTAGAGATAAGATAAATGAGTATGTTCGGAAAAAGTTGGAGTAGCTCAAAGGACGTGTAAGATTAGAGAGAGTCGAGATGGTTTGGCCACATAAAGCATCGTCAATCTGCTAGAGAGAGATTAGATTCCTTATGTTAAGAAAGGTAGAGGTAGACCTAAAAGACTTGGTTAAGATGTATAAAAAATGACCTTAGTAATTTGAATTAAATGAGAATTTGACACATAATATACATACAATGGAGACGAAGGATTCATGTAGCCAACCCCACTTAATGGGATAAAGGCTTGTTGTTGTTGTTGATAATTCATTAATCTCTTCTTTCTAATTTTTCTACACATCAATATTAAATTTTTCATTCCTAGCAAACTTAACTTAATTATCAACTTCTTTAATGCTCATTGCCCAACACTCCATGCCATACAACATTATTAGATTAATTATAATTTCATCTTATTGCATAGTGCTCCTTAATTTTTTTTTTAATTTTAATCACACAACCTTATCAAGTCAATATAAGGGCAACTATTGTGTTTCTTATAGGCTAATCCACGAATCATCACAAGCGGATCTATCTTACCAATATATAAGATACCTTTGATATCCGCCATAAATAGTGGGCATAATAGTATTAAATGTAATAATTTTAAGAAAAAGCTAGTATTTCACATAAGATGATGAATGTGAATTTGAAAGGGGGTATATAAAGAAAACAATCCACACTATTAGTAGTAGATCTATGAATTGAATTTAATCAGATACATTAAAGTAAATCAATGTCAATAGTTCTCACAATCTGCATGTAATAAGTATTTATCCAAATGCATTATATGACCTCATTTTTCTTGTAGCTAATATCTTAGAGGTCCTTATAGGAAGCTTTTCAATACTTAGACATACCATTATCTTATCATAATTTATTATTGTCAAAATCAATAGTTATTTTTTAGTGAATCTCTTGGAAATCATATGAAGCAAATAATAAAACCGCTAAAATGCCAACATGTGTCCTAATGGATACTAATAAAGATAACACATCCCTGGATAATGACATGATGAAGAAATTGAAATTAAGCAACCCATACATATATGATATGCATGTATAAATAAAAAACTTAAAAAAAAAACTAATGAAAAAGGCTTAAATGTAAAAGGAAATGATTTACATAAATGTCTAGGCATCCAACTGGATGAAAATTTAGAATAAGTTTTTCATTGCAACCAATAATAACAAATCGCTTAAAACATTAATTTGGCTTTCTCCACAAGTGCCTCTCTACAAGTTTGAAATCAAGGCGCCATGAACCAAAAACAAAATCAAGTAGAAAGAATTGTTTAATATTTTTATTAAGAGTTGAATTGATTTATTCAATTCATATATCTTTAATAAGTATGAGTTGTTCGCTTTCACATTGAAATCGCTCTATCAATTTGTTAAGTTGACTCATCAACTATAAACAAGCATGATTTGTTCAGCTTCACGTTTAGAAACAAATTCATTTTCATATAAAAGCTCATATATATGCATATTAGAAATTAGATTCAAATTCCATTTGAGGTTTAAGCTCAACTATTATCTAAGATTCAACTTCAGCTTAAAAGTTGAAATTCTAATTCTTGGTCTAGCATTTTCAAAAGTAACACAATTTCTCTTAAAGGTCTAAGTTCATGTATGATTTAAGGCTTAATGACAACTTAAATTCTAATTTAGATGCGATCTCATGCTTCTACTCAGAATTTTGACTCTTGTTCAAGTATGAGTTCAACTTCATAACCATAAACTAACATAAGCACCAATTCGGATTCAACACAATCAAATACAGACTCATTTTGTAATGATATACCTTCTTAATTTAACATATCATAAAAAAATATTCATAAACTTCAACTTATTGAAAAGGTTTAAATTTGATTATGCATGAAACTTTTGTCAACATATGCTTGTCCGCTTGTTTATGCATGAAATGAAGATAATAATTACTATGCCTTAACTTTAACTTTATTTATATCATTGCTCATTAAGTTATGTTTTGCTTGAAATTATTTCAATTGATATTGTGTGGTAATCAAAGTATCATCACTTAGATGATCTACTAACTTTCATTTTTGCCCCATTTCTAGTCTTTTTGATATCATGCTTGAGAAGTGAAATAATGATTTCTCTTTAGAGGCTTTAATTGCATGTGTAGTAGTCTTAACAGAGCATTTGTAATATGTCTCAACACTCAATGATACAATTAAAGCTTTAAATAGTGTTTTTTTGTACATTATAGCATAGTTCATTCTCAATCTCTTGCCTGAAACTTTTAATAAAATAAATACCGGTAATAAAATAATAAACCTATCATAATATTCATACACACTATATTTATCATACATATAATCCTTAAATTATTCATATAGTAAACTATACACAAAACAAATGACAAATATCATTTTCTAATTTTATGCTTTAGGCCAGCTCAAATGATTTTCAATTCACTAGTTGCTAATACGATTTAGAATAGCGCACTAGTTTAAACTAGTTTGCCCAAAAATTACAAAGAAGATATTCTTCAAAGAATAAATCTAAATTATCAATCAACTCAAAATATTCTTATAAGATATATCTCCCATTGAAAGTAGCTATGTAATTTTGATCATCCTGAAAGTTAAACTGCTATTCAGAATCACAATTTATCTTATTTCATCGTTTATTAATTTTTAATTTATCCAATTATTCTATCCTACTTTTAGTTGATATAAAGATGCAACTATAAGTTATAATACCAATTTGATGTAGAACATCTTAGAATCTAAGATTCCCTAATACAAACCTAGGATGACATATAGAAAGAAGCTTGTGAAAAAACAATAATTTGTAATTTCCATCTTCAATTTTAGAAAAGATTAGTCACATTTTATTCTAAATCAAAAGACACTTTATTCATTTCAAACAATAATTTAAAAGTATCCAAATTTTGAAATTCCATAAAAACTTTAAAACCCAATATAAAGTTTTGGAAAGAAAAAAATTCAAACAGCAAAAGAATAAGCTTTAAAAAACCTCAATCAAACACAACCAATCACTAAACAATATAAAAGAAAAAAAAAAGATAAAAATCACCATAAATAAGATCCAAACCTTGTGTCAATACAACGAGATTCAAAAAGTTATCAAGAACTGCAACGCATTCAAATAATCCACTTCAACAACACATAAAAATTGAGAAAACAACTATTTTTTCCACTATTCAATGTTCAATCCTTTTTGCATGTCTTGGGACGGACTTATAACCCGAAAAAGGCCCAAAATAGGCAGTTTCATAATCCTCGCAGATCTAGCCATTATTACAAGTTTAAATGCCACATACTTGAATTCCAACAATAATAACAAATTTACAATATTCTTTTCAGCAAAATAGTAAATTGCCAACTTTAAAAACTCATTCCAACAATACTTGCATAGCCTATTTTTTTTTCTGCTATAGTAAAAATACCAGAATAAAGAAATAATTGAACCAGCTACAATAACCGTAGATGGAAAAAGAAATAAGGATACCTACAGTGCCTACAGATAGCAAGAACGTAAATGTAAAGCAGTTGACTAAAGCTGCAGTCCCATTAAGAATGGAAACCGCAGAAGAAAAAAAATGAATGGGGAAACACACGAAACACCTATGGGCAATTCCGGATCCAACATAGTGTTTTGTCACTAAAACAACAGATTACCAAATCAGTGGATAGACAAAATAGAGGACTGATTTCTGTGCTTAAGCACTGAATTGGAAATGATCAAGCTAAGAAAACCAAGAGTTGAATTGAAATAACTCATAGCAGTAAACCAAACATGAAGAGATAATCAATCAACATATTGGTGTAAAAAGTTATTCTCAAAAGAATCATCATCATTAGCATGTTTTTAATAATTTAAACTAAAAAAAGAATTCCAACTCAAAACTCAGAATGCTTATCTTCATGTTCATTTTCTGCGCTTCTAAGGAGCATGCACTTCTAGATTTCCATCAAAAATATAAGTGAAAAGTAAAGTCTTAGAATGACATGAAAACAATATGGAAGATACATTTAGTTACATGGTTGACTTGAACAGTGGTTTTACCTGTTTCAATGTTTCGGACAGCTCCCATTGCAACAGTCACCCTCAATCCTGGCTTGAGAACTTGCTCAACCTTAACATTCTACATTATCATATATTCAAAGAAAAAATAAATCAAAAAAATGTCATCATCATAAATTATCTCAGTTGAATACACAACATTTATGATAGGAAGGCCAAAAACAATAAGAAAAATAAAATAATTAGATTTCAGCCAGGATATTTACCTAATCATATAGGTGTCTGCATAAAATAAATTAATAAAAACTGATGTAAGATGATTTGTTCAATAAAAAAGCAAAACAAAAAAAAAAAATTATAGCATCTAAGAAATGATCATTACAGGAAAGTGAAAGAGTAAGGTAGGTCAAGACAGATTCACCAAGAATTTGATTCTAAGGGAATGAACAAGTGAAGATAAGACATTATCTGTTTATTATTAAGAAACTATAGAATAAATAACCTTTCACCTACACATTCAAATGATGTATAAGTTGAAGATTTCCACAAGCAATCTAGTGCATACAAGTGAAGCACCTTCTCATGGTAAGCAATATAATCAATAGAAAATGCCACATAGTGCATTTGTTTAGCTTTAAGATTTCTTGCAATACTCAACATATGAAAAATATTCACAGAGAAGATTCGCATTGATATATTCCACTGAAAAGCAGTCATTGAAGATTAGAATGCACGTTATCGTCATTCCGCTTCCCATGATCTCAGGATTTAGGGATTCCATGAAATATACAGCATTTATATAAACTCGCCACATTAAAAACTAACCATAAGTCAACATCTAGATGGACTTGGTCATAAACTATTTTTCAACTGACTTTGACATAAATTATTTTTTCTCAAGGCTACGATGTCAGATTCGTAGACATAATATTAAAACAGGATGAATGGAACTTCCAGCAAAAGATGAGAAATTCCATTTCATCACAAAATCAAGAATTTTTTTAAAAAAAAAAAACGCAAGGAAAAGTGCATAGCACCGAAAGAGGAGAATTGATTTGGAAATGAAGGTTCAGCACCAAAAACCTTTGCAATGATGAGCCAACAAGAAACTTAAAAATATTTAACTTTTGCAAGATTTTGGACAAAGTGTAAATGGATCTACCTACTTTGAATTCACCCAAAGATTTGTGTTGATGGAAGTCTCCCTGCAAAAGTGTGCATGCATGTGTGCACATGCGTGTGAATAAAATGATTTATGTCAGTTGTGAATGACATTGTCCCAAACAGAAGTATTGTAAGACTCCCAATCACATATAAGTTCACACAAAATTTGTTGCTATTCAGTTAAAACATCAATGGTAACAACTTAAAATAAATTACCAACATGCTATGGAATAATATATAAAATTAGAAAAAACTTGTGACAAATCCAGTAAGTTAAGCTCAAGAATTGGATGCAATATCTTTAATCTGAGCTAATATTTGAAAAACTAATTGGATGAAAATAAAATGATTAGTAGATTTAAGACAATTAGAATAAAGTGTGAGGTGATTTGTTTAACAAGGCGAGTTAATTAAAAAACTAGTTGGGTCTTAATTAGGATCATCAAAACTTTATTAGTATTTAATTACAACAATTAAGGTTGGAATAAGTAATTCATTGATTAATTATGTAGAGTAAAAACAACCAACAATTTCT
This sequence comes from Cymbidium sinense, assembly GCA_021442155.1. Classification (NCBI taxonomy): domain Eukaryota; kingdom Viridiplantae; phylum Streptophyta; class Magnoliopsida; order Asparagales; family Orchidaceae; genus Cymbidium; species Cymbidium sinense. The sequence goes on along the minus strand of CM038222.1, from coordinate 131,812,894 downwards.
TTAGAATAATTAGAAAATTACTATGGCTTATTAAGATAATTAAAATAGTTAAAAATAAGTTTAGGCGATTTGTGCTACAATAAATGATAGAACATAAATTAATAAGATGGGTAGATAAAATTAATATAAAAGAATTAGAGAGAAATATGAGTAGACAAAAAATAATTTGGATAAAAGTGCTGCAAAAAAAATTAAAATTAAAAACTCAAACAGCACTCAATCAAGATGAGTGGGGAATGAGAATTTATATAGATGGTCCCAAATAATTAAAACATGGCTTATGATGATAAAGAGGCATGCATCTGACTAGTGAATTAATTAATACCCAAAGTAATAGCATTAACTAGTTACTGAGGCTGATTAAGAATAAATCAAGTTTTAGATAAGATCATTGAGATTTAAATATGATTTTTATCATCGTAATTAGCACTATGATAATTCCTTAATTGAGTAATTAGTCATAATGATAGTTAATTAATTATTTACTAAAATGAGTTAATTAGTGTTTAGTCAAAAAATTAAGATTTTAATATTTATTGGTTAATAGTAATTAGATGTTAAATTAATAAAATGATTAATTAGCTATAGGCATTAACAGCTAACTATTGATTTAGCCAAATTATACTTATATTATACTAATTGTTCAAATAAACCAATTAGTAGGTTAAAAAGACTAATTAGAATTAATTAGACTTTAACTAAAATACGAAGACACATAATACTTAATTAAAATGTTATCTAACCAAATTATGGATTAATTTAAATACTGATTAGGGTATGATTATGTTGATGAGAATTTTAAACTTATTACAAGTAAATAAGGGTACTTAATGCTTAAATTGTACTAATTATGGGTTAAATAGGCTTAAATATACAACTTAATAAAGATAATCTAGTTAATTAATTCATCAACCTTAGAAAATAGTAACTAATTTAACATAATCGATAAATGTTAGACACAATGAAAAATATATCCTTAATTTCTAGATTTTGGCACAATTAATGGCTAGAATGGCGTACCATAACGCAAAGCTCCCCATTGAGCTATGTTGCACTATCACTAGATTAAGAAATCCGATGAAATCATGGATTTAACAAACCCATTTTACATTGTTTGAAAAGATTTAGCTCAAATCAAGGTTAAATCCTAACAAAAACTTGCAAAAAAAGGAGAACCATAATATTTATAACTAGATTCTAATTCTTAGTAGATCTCCACTAACCGAACCCAAGCAAATAATCTAACTCAACAAGTCAAGCTCAATTTGTCAAGTATAGATAAAAAAAGGGCTAGATAAATTAAATCATATATTTTTCTAAGTTGAAATAACACAAAATCCTCAATATTTAAAAAATAATTTTTACATAGAATTAAATCATTAGCTCTTACTTTTTCACTGAATTTGAACAATACATGCCCTTCCTAGTCAATTTGATAGGTTAACAACACGTTGATCCTTAACTTCCTCCAACCTTCAATTTCCCAAAGTCTCAAATGGTGTTATTGAAGGCAGCAAGCAACCCTCAAGGTGACATGTGTGCCTAATACTAGAAGAGCTACACCCTTCGGCAAAGTGACTAGCTAAAAAAATTCTTATTTTGAATAAGTAATTGAAGCAAGACATCTTCAGATTAATCACCAAAGAATTCAATGATAGTTATTAAGTCTAGGTCTTCTATGCTTTGGAGATCATGTGATATACTTTTTCTTTTTTCTTACATATTTTTATTTTTTGCTCTTGTATGCTACAGGTAGATGAAACTAATTGAGTCTTGTGAAATATTTGTTGGATCATTATCATGTTTATACTAGTAACTTGAGCATTGGCACCTTGCATATGTAGTGATGGTAGAACCCAAATTAGGCCATGGCCATTTGACCTCCTTTTTAAACTATTTTTTTACCATCCTTTAACTAGCATTTGACCTCCACCCCACCAGTTAATCTCTACATTACTTTTTAAACTTGATACCTCATCACCGACCACTATTTTCTCTCCCACAAAAACTGAATACCCTCAACCCCCACCCCTCCTCTTCCCTCCTTCTACTTGCTTAACCTTTAAATTCTCCTCTCCATTAAGTCATTTGACCAGAACCTCACAAAAGTCTTGGAAACCCTACAATGCTTCTTCAAATTCCATGAAACCATGAAACCTAACCCTTCTCTATGCATGGCCAGCATGACTCAATTTTTCCTTCATCATCACTATATCACCCTCCCGCTCATCTGCAATGTACGGATCCACCATCCATCTTTGAATGAATGAAGATAAGTTATTCTCTCCACTTTGTCTATATCCATCTTTGTATAGTTTCCACATAAGAGAACTTCTTGTGTGAGTAATATATAAAGCCCTTAGAGAATTCCAAGGAACAGGGGAATGAAGCCAACAAGACAAAAGACTATTCATTGAGATCTGCTTCAATTATCTCTACAAGCACTAAATTCTATCATAGTTTGTCTGCTCTTGGCTAATCATTATCTTAATATTTGCATGGCTCGATGTCATAATTTAGTAAACATAATCTCATGCATTATCATAGTTCATCCCTGATTGAATCATAGTTGCTATGTGAATACATTATGAGAAGATTTATCATAGCTCAAATAGCTTTCTTAAGGGACTTAAGCAAAGCCTTTGGAACTCTTTGCAACTTGCATTAGTTAGGATCTCATCCATCCTACAACATATTTCTACTAGATATAGGTTAAGCCTTTTTCATCCTGTACTAGCAGTTGTACTGGATGTTACAATATAATGATCATCACATTAAAATATTACAATTAAATAGACAAAAATACATTTTTCATGTTTTTTTTGCATTCCAAATATTAAAAAGACAACCTTGCTCAATAGATTGTCCTAAATAAAGTGCCCAAAATTTATACTTAAATAAGACAAAAACCTAACTTTATAGTTTCTATAACATAAGGCTAATCTTATCATTGCTATTATCTCTTTCAACTTCTTCGACACCAAAACTCCTTTATCCTACCAATTCTATTTTACTCTTCGTCAATTCTTCTATCGCCTTGAACACATTCTCTCCATGATCAAAATCTATCATGGTAAAACTAGAAACACTTGCAATTATATTTGATTTGACTTGATTAATAGTGGGTATAGTTTTTTCTTAACTCTTGATGCTCTTTCTACATCACTCCATATCAAAGCTTCGACACTAAACACTAATTCATCTTCAACATATGACAAATTAGCACACATCTCTCCATCAACCTCTGATTTATATCACCAATGCCATAGCAAGAGATTGGCGCAATAATATTTTGCTTCTCATGACGATCCTTAAGAGCTTGATTATACTTCACATAAACTAGAATGTGAAATCTTTGATAATCCAATCTCATTGTAGTAGAGATTTTCGGAGATCCCAAATGCATTACAATAGTCTATAAATTTAACACAGATTTCCCATAAATAATAAAAATGGTGTATACTTTTAAATAAAAATTACTTAAGAGGTGAATGCCTTGTGACCTTGTGCCTTACATCAAAGTGCTCACTCGGACAAAGCCTTAATAATGGTACCCTTCAAGGAGCAATGCAAGGTGATACAACTACACCTTGTCTAGCCCAAACAACTAGACAAGAACCCAAAACATCTTTGATGATGGTCTCAAAGAATCAATCTCCTTGAAGAAATTAAAAAGCACTTAAAAAAAGAATTACCACTATACCAAGAGTCTGTTTGAGACAACTACAATTTTTTATAAAGATGGTTGTAAAATTATGATGGAGACTGTAGTTATTATAAATATTATTTTTTTTCTAAATCGAACAATAGCTTTCTTACAGCTACCATATATATACAAATTTGGTTGTAAAAGCAATTTTTCAAAATAAAAATAATAATAATAATAAGAAAAAAATAGCCAAATAGAGATGCAGCAATAGCATAAAAAACAAAGCAATAAAAAAGCTATACAAATAGACATTAATCCTTCGTTTCGATTTTTTCAAAAAGAAAATATCAGAAATTTGTTCTTTGAATAAGATTAAATTTACATGTCATTTGCAAACACCAAGTCAAAATTAAAACAAAACACATAACAAGGTGACACATCAAGGTCCCTAACCACCCCAATTACCATATAATTAGCATTTTAAGGACAAGTCCTACCTCAAAAGCCCCGCAAGAAATAAGATTCCACACAACAACTCAACTCAACATGGCCCAAGCACCTTATCCTTTAAAGACCAATGACCATCCTCAAAAACATAAAAAAAGGGACATATGAAGCCTATGGTTTCAAATTTTGATAGTACATTTATCATATTAGGGTTTTCAACCAGTAAAGAATGGAGAGGTTCTAGCACGTCACATGGCTTCAGCATCATTTGCTCAAACATGGCTTACATTACCCTCATGACCTTTGAAGACAAGGAAAACCAAAGAGCATGTGGTACTTCATTTTGCTGCAACTTGAGTATCAATTCAAGTTGACTTAAGGTGGGAAGTAACCATGCTTGAGCTTTTAAGTCGAGGTCTAAGGGTCAGGTTGTTTCGTTTTTAGTAATTAGAAGTATTCGGATCTTAGTCCTAGAAAGAAGTTGCATTAAAATGAATCACAATGATGTCTGTTAACTTTGCAGGTACTCACATCTTATGAACTCAATCCATATGTTTGTTTATGTGGAATTCGAAAATTCGCCACACTTTTGAAATGAAAAGAGTTGTTTTTTGGTAAAAAAATCGTAAAATAATAAATAGATAAGACACTACCCAGATTTCATCCTCATTTTATGAGAACTTTTAAATATGGTTCTAGTTTCCTATGCAAGAAGCCCCTATAATTAATTACCTCCCAATATTGAAAGACTTTCATTATACGAGTCGTTAAATAACGAAGATATAATAAGAAGTGAGTGGAGTTTAAGATTTATGAAATTTATCATTTTAGTTTAAAACTTTTGATGAGGAACGACGCCATCTAGATCCCATGGTGCGTATCACGTCGTCAGCGGTTGTCGCTTAATGTAGATAATCAACCCGACCGATCTTCGAACACATGAAGTTACATCATCCAACGGCCTCAGAGCGGTTTGTCTAAAAGGACAAATATAAATCAACTTTAAGCAGAGGTTTTGCCCAACCAAATATATATTTCACCAAAGAGAAAGTTCGTGAACATACTGCCGCAGTAATAATTAAATTATCACGGCAGTCACGGCCGGCTCGGTCAGAATCCATTTATGTGCCATTTTACAAGAAACCAAAACGGACGTAAGACACGCTACGCCCCACTTTAAGATTGTTGAGTGTGAAAATACATGATTTGATTCGACATTTTTTTTGGAAGAAAATTGATTCGATACCCCAAACAAACAATATGGAGTGGATTGATTAAGTTTTAATTTAAATAATTAATTTTATTTAATTTATATTTTATTATTTTATTCGAAGTTTGATCATTTATGATTGATTTAGATTTGAATATATGATCATTGATTATTTAAATTTTAATAGTAATCGCTTTTCTCGATCATATAACTAATATCGGTTAATAGACATTGCCTACTCTGCCTGTTTTTTTTTTTATCGAGGATCGGATCTAAATTCCTTGTCTTAAGAAGTGTAATCTCAAACTCACAACTCTAAATAACATAGAGGACGGGTTTGATACTTTTCCTCTGAGGCCAACTTCAAAAAACTATGTCAATTGATTCATATCTTATAATTATATGAGACTATTCTCGATATTATTAAATTTTAAAATTCTTATAATATCATAATCAATTTTAGATTTTGTTAACCCACCCGATCCTAAGACCAAACCAAGTGTAAGATTGCTCTTTTATCTTTTGGATGATATCTTTCAGATATTTGATCAATACTTCAACATACATACACGATTCTGTTTCTTTTAAAATATTATACATTAATATCTAAGTTAAAGTAGTTGAGTTTCATGATGTATGCCAAAATGCAAGTATGAGTTTTGATATGATTTTTAGATTAACTCGTTCTGGCCCTAAGACCAAACGGTACAGAAGATCTGTTTTTTTGTTTTATATCTAACTTGCATATTCTTAAATCAACATTTCAACGCATTACGAAAGATTCTGTTTCAAAATATCAGGACATATGAACGTTGAAATAAGTAAGTATCAATTGCAAGTTTGATTTTTTGATATTATGGTTCATAGAAAGATAAATATTTTATGTTCAAAACTAAATGGGTGAGAAGCCAGGATCGATTTTAGATTTTAAATTTGGTATTCGTAAAAGTCAAACCAGAAATGGTGAAATGTGATTATAGATAAAAGTTTGGATAACGTTATAAAGATTAATAGATGTGAAATTATAAATTTTAAAGATTATTTGATACTAAGATTATCAATATTATAAGTGTCTGCCCCTCAAGAGGCAGAGCAGTTCTCAGTAAAAAATTTTGAATTAATTGGATTAATACAAAAGATACCTCTCAAGAAAAATATTTATCGGAGATTTAAATGGACACGTAGAGTGAGAAGATTTTAAAGATTCACGCTATATGATGGATAATAAAAGACGTAAAGACTATATTAGATTTCCTTAACTTACGATTTCAGAATGCTAATACTTTATTTAAAAAGAGACGAACATATTATTACTTATAAAATGGATCTAAGAAAACAGATTGATTATTTTCCTGACAAAGAAAAAATAGATCGCTAGATTGTAAAGAAGGCCATTCTAAGTGAAATTTTAAGCACTAACATCGAATTATTAGTTTTAGATTTTAAGATGCAGAAGAGAAAAATAAATTAAATTATCATTAGATGACGACACTTAAATAACACAAATAAAAATATTTTAAGAGCAAGTTTACAAAGAAATTGAATCGGGATGCTCATAAGAAGTTAACGTTATGCGAAAAAAATATCGTGAAATTAAATAAAAGACAGACGAGAATCGAAATGAAAAACTTCTTTTAATAAGAATACAGGTGACAGAAAGAAAAGATAAAATAAAGCAAGATTGTTATAAAACTTGGCTAGATGAAAAAACCTGAGACCGGGAAAGATATAAAATCTGTAGATTCTAAGAAAGCGATGCAAAAAATTTAACTTTAATGATTTATACAAGACAGATAATTTAATGAAAGACAGATGATAAGAACAACCAAAGAGATAGAGAAGTAAAGATACCAAGTGAGTGGTATACGATGAAAATAATAAAGTCTTTAAAAGATATCGAAAATAAAAGCACGAGATATTTCGATAAACTTTTCAACGAATGATCCGAAAGACGATTGATTTTAAAGAACCTTAATACTAAACAAAAAATGAGAATTTCATTTTATCGTCAGATAAGAACTGAAGTTAAAGCTTTAAAGAAAATGAAATGAAGAAAGAGGACCTATAATATTCCAATAAGTATGGAAATGTTAGGAGATCAAGGAATTCTTACAAATCTTTTAATGTTATTTTAAAGACTAAAAGACGCGGATGAGTGGAGAAAGAGTTGTTGTTCTATATTTAAGAATAAAGTGATGCAAAGAGTGTGCAAATTATAGAGGAATTAAGTTAATGTGCCATACATTAAAATTATGGGAGAGGGTAATGAGCATAGTTACGATGTGATACAAGTTTCTCACAGTTTGGTTTCATGCCGATAGATCTACTATGGATGTTATATACATTTGTTAAGAGGTTTGATGGAGAAGCATAGAGAAAGTAAGAAGGATCTACATATGATATTTATTGATTTAGAAAGTTTTACGATAAAGTCTCAAGAGATGTTCTTTGGAGAGTTCTAGAACGAAAGGAGTTAATATTGGTTATATTCAAGTCATTAAGGATATGTATACTGACTACATGTGTCCAAACACAAGGAGGATTGACAAAATATTTTCCTATTTCAGGTTGGATTACATCAAGGATCAACATTAAGCCCTTATCTTTTTACTTTAGTTATGGATGTTCTTACGAGGTATTTACAAGAAGATGTACCTTGGTGTATGCTTTTCGATGACATTCTTCTTGATAAGACTGAGAGGGAGTCCAACGAAACTTGAATTATGGAGGTCAACTTTAGTCTAAAGGTTTTCGTTTAAGTAGATCTAAAGCGAATATATGAGTGTAATTTTAGTTGTAGAAGTTTTAGTGATAGTGTTGTGATTTTAGGTGATCAAGTCATTAATAAGAGTGGCGATGATATTTAGGTTCTATTGTTCAAAATGAAAATAGATGGATGATGTTATTAGTAGAATTCAAGTTGGATGGTTGAAGTGGAGGAATGCATCCTACCTATTATGTGATAAAAGTTCCACTTAAACTTAAGGAAAATTTTATAAGATGAAGTAAGACCCGCAATGACTTATGGTGCGAATGTAAAGAAAAAGACATAAGTTAAGTGTTACAGAGATGAGGATGCTCGTGGATGAGTGGCTTTACTCTTAGAGATAGAATGCAAAATGAGTAGGAAATGTTGGAAAAAATTCAGTAGATAAGATTAGTAGAAGCCTTAAATGGTTACCACATAAAGCGTCGTCCATGACCCCATTAGGAGAGTAGATGATAGATTTACCTTATGTTAAGAAAGGTAGAGACTAAAAGACTTGGTTAAGATGTATAAAAAATGATCTTAGATACTGAATTAAATGACACATAATAGGACACAATGGAGACGAAGGATTCAAGTAGCCGACCCCACCTAGTGGGATTAAGGCTTGTTGTTGTTGTTGATTTTTTGATATGACATTTTTAGATTTTGTTAACTCCATCCAAGCACAAACCCGGATATGAATTCCTGTCAACTCGACTATCTTCTGCTACGATCGATCTAATTATTTCAAGATCTTTCATTCTCCAAACCTTATCAACTCTAGATTGAATATAGAAGATCGGGTTTATAGCTTTCTTCTTGAGATCTAGAACTTGAAAAGATACATTAACAATGATGCCGATAGATTTATCTTTTGTCATTCTATGACAGAATTAACTTATCAGATTTTATTAAGTTAAAAAATAGTATAATGACATCATTAAATTTTTAGGTTCTGTTAACCCTAACCCGGTCCTAAGACCAAACCGAATGTGTAGAATCTGTTCTTTTTATCTTGCATTTAGATTACATATCTTTCTAGATATTCGAATCTCAACATACATGTGAGACTGCTTTTAAAATTTTGTATGTATTGAAATATCTAAGTTGAGATTGAAATTTGGCACAACATAAATGTCGAATTACAAGATATGGTTTGATATCTAAAATCATAAATCAAATGTAGACTGCTCACAAATATGAATTTGAATTTTCAAATGTTTATCATGATCGTAAACGCTCTATAAGACAAGTTGACTCTTTCAACTATTTGTCATGAGTCAAGTATAGATCTATCTCACATGCTTGCATGGATCAAGTGAGAGTCTGTTCTATAAGAGTGTGAATACACATTACAAACCAAAGTGATCATTGCTTTTAAATGATATACGGTTCTTCCAACCACTTATCTTAAATCAAGATGTACCGTTTCTTTAACAAATCAAGCATGCATCTATTTTGTAGAATATGAATTTGATTCTTTCAGTATTGCATGAATCAAAATGGTTAAAAGATTGTTCATAGAGTGAGCATAAATTTCATTTAACTTGTATATTAAAGCATATTGAAATAACGCAATAACACTTGAATACGCACAATGAATCATTTCACTAGGCATTTTAGCATGAAGCCCAAAAACTATGAACTCATATGTAAGAATGGTTCATGATTCATGCTTGATTTAATTTCCTTGAATATTTGTATAAATCATATCTCTAAATGTCATTTGTCATGAACTTACATGTAAAGGAAGATTAACTTTTTTCTGTCATTTGTCTCCTAAATGATATATGACAAGCACTTGTATCTTTGTTATTCTCTTTTAATATTACAAAACAAAAATATGGATCTAAGAGAAAGCTTTTACTTCTGTGTCTCTTAAGATGTCTTTTTTTTTAAGCAACTCATCATGTAGTATATAAAGACATACTTGACCATAAAGTAAAATTTAAATCATACCATACATTGGGTGTCGCATTTCTCACCCGTTCATATAACATAATCACCACTTAAAGAAATGAATTTAAACTTTAAATAAGAATCATTGTACGCTATGAAGATTCAAGAATAATGAATCCAAGCATGAGTGAAGATATTATAATTGTCATGGTATAATGAATAGCATAAATAAACATACGCACATACCTTCCTTCTCAAGCACTTAGGCATTTTACACATTTTGTTTACCAAAATTTTCGACGTCTCCGACGCCATTCAATATGGAGCGCCGGAGCCTTCCCACCACGCCAGAAAGGTCGTGGGTTATAACATAAGATTTCGCTAGAAACAAAGTGAGCAAGCATATCATAATATGTTTCGCCACGCCGGAACAACGAACAAAGACTTATAAAATCAGATTTCGCCACGCCGGAATAACGCAAGCACTTATCATTAAAGTACCACATCGGAACAATGTGAATGGTCTTATTGCAAGAGATTTCACACGCGTCGAACAAAGTGAACAAGTGCTTATCACGATATTTCGCACGTTAACGCAACAAAGTTTATCACAAAGTTGCGATTGGAACAATGTGCGGGTATTTATAACAAAGCATATTTCTCAACTTGCATTTATATGTGCATGGCATATGATATTGCATTTGAAGCATCACAAACAATAAGCCGTCATCTAAACTTTTAATCACATATGAATGTCATTACATGATTTTTTTTCTTTTTGAGCATGCTAGGTGAAATATCTCTCTCAAATTCAACAAGTGAGATAACAAGTAGATGTCAAATCATGCGTACGCATTGTAATTAAAATAAGAAATCTTGTAACTTTCATTCATCCCAACAATGAGAAGATTCACCTTGGCATATTAAATTAGATATCTCTGAGTCATATCATAAGGAGTAATGGCGCATTATAAAGAGCAAGAGATTCAAATGTAAGTAGAGGTTTTGAACTAATGTCAAACCAAAATATCTCTTTCTTTACTTCAACTTAACACCAAAATTAGCCATAAACATCTTTCTAGATTCATGCTAACATAGAGAGGAACTGAAAGCCAACCCATTCACATAAGATAGGCAAAGTGAGTATCACTCCATCCATAGAAAATCAAGAGAGAAGGAAGCCCACATATAACTTTGTGAGTCACCTAACATTTCTAAACCCATTTCTATATATATATATATATATATATATATATATTGTTTTAGGCATATAAGGAAGACTAACAAATGTCAACTCTTCCCAACAACAAAAACTGAAGCATAAAAGAGAAATGAGCTTTCACATAATTTAGGATTTGAACCATATGCTAATTCAGAAACTTCCTTCATACTTCTAGTTTCATTTTAAACATATAAGAAAGGGCTTAAATTAACGAAAACTGAAACATAAAAAAGAGGGGGACTTGCATATAATTTAGGATTTGACCCATATAATACTTCAAACCCTTTCTTCACACTTTAGATTTCATTTTAAGCTCATAGGAAAATTTTAACAAGTACTAACTCCTCTAAACAGCAAAAACTGAAACATAAAAGAGAGGAAAACTTGCACATAGCTTAGGATTTGACCCATATAACACTTCAAACCCTTCCTTCACACTTCAGATTTCATTTTAAGCACATAGAGAAATTTTAACAAGTATTTACTCCTCCAAATAACAAAAATTGACACATAAAAGAGAGGAAAACTTGCTAATAGTTTAGAATTTGAACCACACAATACCCTAAACCCTTCCTTCATACTTCAAATTTCATTTTAAGCACATAGGAGAATATAACAAGTATTAACTCCTCCAACAACAAAAATTGAAACATAAAAGAAGGGGGAGGCTTGCTTATAATTTAGGATTTGACCCCTACATTACCTTAAACCATATTTCCACACTTCTAATTGCATTTAAAACATGTAGAAGAGGTTTAGCAAATATCATTCCATCCAAATAGTAAAACTGAAGCATAAAAGAGAGGGAACTTTGCATATAACTTAGGGTCTAAGCTACATAGCCTCTCAAAACTTTATTTCAAATTTCATCTTAACATGTGAAAGAGGCATAGCATATATCATTTTACCCATAAAAATCAGTTTAAGCAAGATAAAAAAAAATGAAATCCATAGAGAACAGCACACAGCATGGGATTTGGGCCATACACCATCCCAAATCTCAAGATCAAAACCCTAGCATCATCTTAAGCATAGAATAAGGTAGATTTACTAAACCCTAACTTCCAAAATAACTCAAATGCATGAAAATAAGCTTAAGGTTAGAGAGAGATGACCTGGAGGTTTCAGTTGCTAGAAAGAAAGAGGAAGAAAAGCTCGGCCTTAGGGTTGCTCGGTCGACTACTCCAGACGAAAATCACTAAAGGGAAAGGGACGGAATAGTCAAACCGTTCGGACGATATCCTGCTCGGCTGGCCTATTGCTCGAGACGAGAGAGGAAGGGACGAACGGTCCTCTCGTTCGACTGAGACGGAAGGTACGCAAGAAAGAAGGGAGATCGAGAGGAAAATCGCACGTAAGGGGAGCAATGGACGAGAGAGCTTCGGCCGATCGCAGAAGGGAATTACACTAAAGGGGAAAAATCGCGTGAGCAAAATGCCCTAGCGCCGATCTCTTCAACATGTGGTCGCTCCTCTAATTGGTTGCCTAAACGGCAACCAATTAGAAATAGAATTGGCTATTTTAATTGCGTAAGTGGGCGGATGGGATTAGGATAAAGATTAGGAGGAATTAAGAGATTAAGCAGCCACTGATTATCTTAGTTATAAATTAATGTAATTTCACATTAATATTTAATGAATTTACTTTGTGCGATAAACCCTAGCAATATGGGTGTTGATTTTAGGTATTTACGGTCAAACGGCCATCAATTTCGCAATCGAGTCGTTTGGACCACATCGGCCTGAAGTGAAATGGGCTTAAATTGCGACGTTGTATTTGAATTGCAACGCTGTAGACTTGCGAATTGATGACGCGTTGATAGATTTCGACGCGGCGATAATGCGATCAATTTCACAACGAGTCGGACGCCATCGAACTTCCGACTATGCTTGTAATTTTATTAAAAATTAACATTGATCATTTGAAAATTTATCAATTAATCCAATAAATTTTATTTAATTAATTTTGACATTTTATACGCAATTACAAAGTCAAATTTGAGATTGAGATAGTTTTTTTTTATCGAATTTGATCGCGATTAGGGTATTTTAAACCCGATTCATGCGATGTTACTTCCCTTAATTATTGGTTTTATCTTTAGTGCATCGCTTCATTTATGAATATATGTGGAGGTCAACAGTTTAGACTATTGTGAATTTCATTTTTAACTAATTTGCATTAATCTTTCATTATTTTATTATTATAAATAAAAGTAATATTATAGCCCGTCAATTCATTAATTTCATATTATTCTAATGATAAAAAATTCAAAAAAAAAACAAAACCAAAGGTGATTTCCTGGACCATAAAATTAAAACTCTTTCCTCAACTTGTTAAAAGTGAGTTTAAAAATGAGAACTACATTTCATCCAATTTCAAACAAATAAACACCTGAACTCACTTCTCAAAGTGAGATACAATCACTTCTTGACATTGTTTGAAAAAAAAAACTAGCACAAATGGAGGCCATTGAGCATGCAGTTGACCTTAACAAGGGCTTTTAGTTGATTTGATTTTCACTTATTGACAAATCTAATAACAACAGACCTAAGTTGCAGATAGAAAAGCATTCTTCCATATAATATATAGCTGAAAGTATGAACGCAAAAAACAGAAAAGAGTTACTAATGAGTCCAACAATCATGTAAAACCTTTAAGAAAAAACTATACACACGCATTTTCATGTAATTAATAAATAAATAAACAGGATTTAGGATTTAGAAATGTGAAAACCTACCTTCCTTAAACCAACATCAACTAGTGTCCCACTTGGACCTGAAGAATTCGCTTCCAGTGTTACACCTGTTAGAATGTTGCACATTCAGTATGATTTTTATGAGATCATCATATGCATTCAATAAAAAAGGTATTTTGCGAGCAAATAACTCAAATACTAATACATCCCGCATTATTCAAACACCCTACCTTTTTAATATAAGCTTCATTGGAGCACACGCTACTTTTAATATTTCAAGAAATCAAGCAATTATTATACCCAAGCCTTGTTGCCTAATCAACTAATTCTATTCCTCTATGAACCATGATCCAATCCAATGAACTTTGCAAAAAAAATAATAAAAAAAAAAATTTGAAAAGCCATATTAGTTACCTACTTTGAACTAAAATCACTGGCAGTAACTACCAATTTTTTAACTTTAAAGCTTCTCTTTTCGGACCAAAAAATGAAGTTAAATTCCTTATCTTCATTCCATCTATATACATCTTCCTGCTCCAATAAGTGGCACGGTATGTCATAAAAGCCAAAAAATATAACTAGCCAGTTTCAAAAAATAATAATAATAATAACTGTCAGGTTATAGGCAGACAGAGTATGTACAAAAAATGTTAATAATTGATTCTTCCACCATTCACATGAAGAATTAAACTGGCAAGCGTATGGAGTCAAGAAGTTGGAGAATTTCAAGGGATAAAAATTCAAAAGTAGATAACTAAATACCTTCAAGCATCCAACACTCATAAATTGATTTACTTCTATAGAAGGTAAGACAGCCAAATGGTTTTATTTTTAAATGCTTCAAGCAAGAATATAAATGGTAAACTTAGACAATTTACCAGATTGGGCCATATCCAACTAGGTTGAAAAAGGAAATGGACAACATCCTATTACAGCTATTCTACTTACTGGAGAAAAATAGATTGTTGTCAAACCTTTTTACTTAGCAAACTATCAAGCATTAAGCATTATCTGAATCAAGTGAAGTATTTTAGTAAATATCATCATTCTTACAAAATCATGAAAGCAAGATTATTAAGTTCATGCCTATAATGGCATGTAAGGAAATAACCAGATATTACACATAGGATCTATTTATTCATACTAATCCACAATGGTTTCTGAAGTGTTTATTAATAGTTATAATGGAAGTATATTATAATTCATGATCGTATTACTGTATATTTTAGCTTTGAGTTAAATCATGCTAATGGTAAATGCTTTTCCTCTTTCTCTCCAACCATGCCTCCCTCAACTCCTCTGAATCCCCACTTTATAACACATTCACATGCCAAAAGAAAGTAAAATGAAAAGATACAGAGAAAAGGTCACCTTCTCGAAATGGGGACCATTCATGCTTACGCACATGATGAGGAGCATCAAGAGGGGGAAGCAAACCCTGAGAAAAATAAAAAACAAAATTTACCCTCGAGTGTTGTGATACTTCTCACCACTTGCTAAATATTAAAAAAAAAATCTCACCACATGCTTTAAGCTATTGTGCATCTGAAAGAGTTGACGACGCAAATATTGTGGTGTCTCCAAATACTGCAAAATTCTTACAAGAAACTGTGCACCACTCTCACTTTCATCACCATTAATCACCATAGAACCATTACTGGAAAGAGATTTATTATCAACTATCACAACCTGTGCATCAAATTAATTTTTTGTTAGTAAAATAAAAAATATATATACAATCAACACACTAGAAGGGCAATCCATTACAAAAGTTAATTAAAGGACAAAAGATTGAAACTTAACCTCATCAACTTGGAAGATGGTGGCAGCTCGAGCAATCTGACCTGCTAGCTAATAAGGAAATGAAAAAGATATAAAATTAGAAACGGGAAGGAGTTCTTTAAGTACAAAAGAACACATATGTATGAACATTTTGGGGTTTAGTATGACTTACGAGAGTGGCGAGCTCTTGTGACTGGGTGTTGTCAATAATGGAGCCTACTACTGCTATACTGACTGAAGGTATCTCCATCCACTTGTGCTCCTCCTTTTTGCTCTTCTTTTTATTATTTTGCTTACGATTCTCCTCTGAAAAATTATTCAAGCACCTTATAGTATCTTCCGTCAAATTCTTCACCTTGCTTCTCTTCTTGTGATTCTCCACTTCATATTCTATCATTGTCAATCTCACTCAAACTCTATATAGTTCAATGTTCGTTTAGAAGCCAAACATTAAGAGAACCCTCATGTTCCATAACTCTTAAATTATTTATAATAGATGTAAAATAAAACACAAAATATTACAAAATATCTATCAACAAATCACTCATTTATTTATATTATATTACAATAATATGTAGATAAATGTCCCAAGTTATTTTAATTTGGGATAAAGCTGAGCATGTTTCAAGCATTTTTTAAATTTCAAGTATTCTTACCAACACTACCATTGCCGGTGTAATAACCGGAAGACATCCGAAAAAAAAAAAGAGAAAAAAAAAAGAAATTTGCCGCGGAAAGGAATGAAAGGGATCCAAAGGGAGGGCCAGCCGGTTTCGACCAAACCGAACTCCCAAAAACACGCGAGAGAGGGAGAACGGAAAGGAGAGGAAGAGAAGACTCTACCTTGCGTGCGTGTGTGCCCTAGCCGTGCGTCGACCGAGGAAGGAGAAGAAGAAGATTTCAAACCTTGCGGGTGTCGTCGGCCTAGGAAGAAAGAGGAGCGCCGACGACCGAGAGAGGAGAAGAGAGCCTTTCGTGCGAACGAAGCCGAGCCGCGTGCGTTCGTGAAGAAGCCGACGGGAGGAAGAAAGCTGAGCGTTGCGCGGAGGAAGAAGGGAGGGAGAGTCGAAGGCTTGCGTGACTTAGGGCAAAAAAAAACCGAGAATATAATAAATGATTTAAACATATTTAGTTATATGTTTAATTAGAAATTCTGATTTTAATATTATTATCTTTGATTTAGTGATATTTCAAATTTAATTTAGAGTTTAAAAATTTTAATTTAAGATTTATTATTTTCAGCAATAAGTTAATTTAGGAATAATTAATATGAGTTAGCTGTAATTATAAATATTAATTTTAAGATTATTTCAAGAATTAATTTAAAAAAAATAAGAAAAGAGGAGTATAAAATCTAGGAGGAACCTATAAGGAAAATACATTTTATATTATGAAGAAAAGTTATTTATATTATAATTAATTATATTAGAATCATTTAAGAGGATATGTTAATCAATTAATGTAATATATAAAATTTTTTTGCTTAATATTTTTTATGTTATAGGAATTTGATTAAGAAATGAAGCGTTAAAGGAAATGAGGTTGAGAAAGCTACGAGTAATTAGTAATTATATTCTTTATGGTAAAATATCTTTAATTTCTTATAATGAGGCATGTTATGATTATGACTTTTAAGTATACTTCTGAGTTGTGATGATTTTCCGTTTCTTTCTTAAATTATGATGTAGACTTCTTTTTTTATTATTTGGATAATAACGTGAATCTTTGATCATATTAATGTCGTTATCATTTTATAAAGTTATTTATTGTGTCGTGAATTAATAATGCGTAGTGGTATAATTGTATCTTTATGAATGTGTATGTTGGCCAGAAGTATAGTGCTACTTTGTGGCTGATATGTACACATTGAAAATGATTCAAATTCGATGAAATTATGAAATAATTAGGATAAAGCAAATATGATAGTAATAGATACTTTGTTCTTTGAATGAGTATTTAAATTGACTCTTGGAAGGATGATAAAGTAAAGTTTATATGATAAATATTTTATGTACATCGACCCCATATCTTCTTGATAAATGTTTATGTATATGATACTATCTTCTTGATAAATATTTATGTATCTACCAACTCTTCTTGATAAATGTTTATGTATACATCCTCTCATAAGTTTGATTGTTTGAGCGTATATTTTTTATGTACATGTGACAACAAAACTACATCTTAGTTCTTCTTCTTGTTCTTATAGTGTAAATAATTGGCCAATTAAATTATATTCATTTGTTAGTTCTTAAATTTTTTTTGGTAATCATTAATTAAATGATAGAAGGGAAAAGTCATGTTCTGGCTAGAGGGCTCCGGGCGAGTGTGAGTGGTATCGCGAGATTTGCATGTAATTATATTTAGGGATATAAGTATGATCATAATCGAACCATTAGGAAGATGATAAATTTTATGAAGAGATTTGATATGATTTTAGGAATAAATTGACTCTAAACATTATCTTCTTATAGATTATTGTAAAAGATAATCAAATTATATTGGAAAGAAGAATTCAAATTCATGGGGCATAAAGGAGTATTAACTATGATGATGTCTTGCTTAAAAGTTCAAAAGATCTTGCAAAAGGCTATGAAGGATTTCTTGCTCAAATTATCGATGTTTCTTAAGAGGTAAAGAAGATAGATGATGTATTAGTAAAAGAGTATCATAAGTCTTTTACAGATGATTTAGGTTTACCTCAGGTCGAGAGATAGATTTCTCTAATTATTTAATTTAATGTGCAAAAACAGCAAAAGTACCATATAAATTGCGGTTAAGAATTACAAAGTTGAAGAATCGGTAAGAATTGTCGGATAAAGGGATTTATCGGACTAGCACATCTCTTTGGGAGCTCACGTATTATTTGTGAAGAGAAGAAAGATGAGAGCAGGCTATGATAGAGAGCTTAATAAACTCACATTGAAGAATAAATATCCTTTGCCAAGAATTGATTATCTCTTTGACCGAAGAAGAAGCTTGTGTTTTCAGATTGATTTAAGATCAGGGTTATCATCGGTTGAGAATCAAAGAAGAAGATATACCAAAGATTGCATTCAGTATAAGGTATGGGCACTATGAGTTTGTGGTGATGCCTTTTGGCAAATACTCAGTATATTTATGGATCTCATGAATAGAATCTTTAAACTATTTTTAGATTCATTTTCATAGATGATATTCTAATTTATTCGAGATGAAGCGTTCTTCACATTATTTTTGCAAAAGGAAATGAATTATATGCAAAATTTTCAAAGTGTGAATTTTAGTTAAATCATATTAGCACATGATTAGTAGTGAAGGGGTTTTGGTAGATTAGAGTAAAGTCAGGAATATTTGAATGACGATCACCGTCATGAAGTCGAGTTTCTTATTGGCGATATTACGGAGATTCGTTGAAGGGTTTTCCACAGATTGTATGCACTATCGCAACTTCGAAAGTAGTCAAATTTGAATGAATTGAGTCGGTGTGAAGAGGTTTTTCAAAATTGAAGAATTGTTGAATGGCACGTTAACTATTCCATCGAGGGGCGAAGGATTTCAAATTTATAGTGATGCATCATTAAGAGGCTTGGGGCGTGTATTTATGTAGAATGGAAGAGTGCTTATGCTTGATCAATTGAATGAAAAAATTATCCAACCCATGATCGAGCTATTGATAGTGGTATTTGCATTAAAAATTGAAGGCATTATTTATATGGAGTAAGGTGTGAAATCATCAAAACTTGAAATATATCTTTCGAAGGAGCTAAATTTAAGGCAAGGAGATGGTTGGAACTCATTAAAGATTATGATTTAGATATTCAATATCATCCAGGGAAGGAAAATGTAGTTGTTGATGCTTTAAGTAGAAAAATATTTGATAGTATTTATTGGTTGATCTCTCAACAGGAGGAATTGATTAAAGATTTAAAAAAATAGAAATTTTAATTATTAAATCTGAGATGATCATGTTTTATTGTTAAATCAAAATATTATATCATTTGAAAGAAACGAAATCTGAGATGCTCTCTACCGAGATGATGACTTTCAAAAAATTTAGATTTTGTAAAAGTAGGTCATCTGAAGACTTTGAAATTAATGAAGAGATTCTTGAAGTATGGTAGGATTTGCATTCCAGATGTTAGAGATTTGAGGAAAGATATTCTTACATGAAGCACATCATTCTACAATTCATCAGAACGGCAAAATGTATTAAGATCTTAAAAAAATATTTTGGTGGCCAAGAATGAAAAGAAGTGTAGGTGAATTTGTTTATAAATGTCAATTATGTCAGATGGTTAAAGCTGAACATCAGAAGCCAAGTGGACTTTTACTACCTGCGAGTGAAAATTGGATGATATTCTATGGATTTTGTTGTTGGCTTACCTAGATCCAAAAGGATGCACGTCTTATTTGGGTTATTATTGATGTTGAAAAAATAGCAAGGAAATATGTTGATGAAATTGTGAAGTTGATATGCCAAAATCATAATTATCAATCGGGATAATGAGATTTACATCTAGATTGTGGAAAAAAATTTCAAGAAGCTTTACAGTGCGATCTTTACTTTCCTTTCATCCAAATTGATCAAGTAGATTGAAAAGAACAATTCAAACACTTGAAGATTTCAGACTTTGTATCCTTGATTTTGGAGAAAATTGGAAAATTCATTTGCCTTTGATTTTTCTTACATAACTTTCAAGCAGTAGTATGGTATGGCTCCCCATTGTATGGAAGAAAATGCAGAACACCACTTGTTGGGTGGGAGACGGGTGAAAAGAAGAATCATTCGCGGAATGTAGTAGAAGAGCCAAACCGAAAGATCAGTTGATCTGTGATAGATTAAAAAGTCGCTCAAGATAAAGTGAGAAAATATTGACGTTAACATCGACCAAGTTTGAAGAGAGAATTTGTATTTCTTAAAACTCTATGAAGAAGGATACTCGATTTGGTAGGTTGAAAAGTTGAGCCCATGCTATATATTGGTCCATATGAAATCGTGGAAAGAATCGTGGAAAGTAAAGAGGCTTATGACCGACTTTACCTTCTACATGCAAGGAGTGTATAATGTGTTTCTTTCTCTTCTGTGAAAATATATTCGATAAGCCAACAAGATTATTATTAATCTTATGATACTTGATCTCATTGTGGAGGCAAGAATTATAGATTATAATGTTAAGCATCGGAGATAGGAAAATTCCATTTGTTCGTCTTTACAAAGCATGTGTATCGATCGAGAAGCTACGGGAGAAAAGAATCAGAAATGAAAACTTTATCCTCAATTATTTTTAAAGGTATGTTTATTTCTATTATCATCAAATTTTGAGGAAATTTTATAAGAGGAGAGATTGTAATAACTTCGACATCCAAAAAAAAGAGAAAAAAAAGAAATTTCATAATCGCGCCGTTACCATGAAAGGAATGAAAGGGATCCAAAGGGAGGGCGGTTTCAACCAAACCGAACTCCCAATAACACAGAGAGGGAGAAGGGAAAGGAGAGGAAGAGAAGACTCTTTGCGTGTGTCTCTACAACCATCGTAAGAAGATTTCAAACCTATGTGTCGTAGGAAGAAAGAGGAGCGTCGAACGAGAGAGGAGAAGAGAGCCTTCGGGAACGGCCGAGCACGCATGTCGTGAAGAAGCCGGAGGAGGAAGAAAGCATTCATGTGAGGAAGAAGGAGGAGTCGAAGGCTTGCGTGACTTAGGGCAAAAAAAATCGAGAATACACATGGTAAGTAAATGATTTATTTAGTTATATGTTTAATTAGAAATTCTAATTTTAATGCTATTAACTTTGATTTAGTGTTATTTCAAGTTTAATTTAGGGTTTAAAAATTTTAATTTAGGGTTTATCAATTTTCAACCGTAAGTTAATTTAGGAATAAGTAATATAAGTTAGATGCAATTATAAATATTAATTTTAAGATCATTTCAAGAATTAATTTAAGAAAAAATAAGAAAAGGGGAGTATAAAATTTAGGGAGAACCTATAAGGGAAATGCATTTTATATTATGAAAGAAATGTATTTATATTATCGTTAATTAGATTAGAATCATTTAAAAGGGTATGCTAATCAATTAATGCTATATATAAAATCTTTAACACTTAATATTTTTATGTTATAGAAATTTCAATTAAGAAATGAAGCGTTAAAGGAAAGGAGGTTCAAGAGAAAACTGTAAGTTAATGTGGGTAATTATGTTCTTACATTTATGATAAAAATATCTTTAATTTCTTATGATGAAACGATGTTCATATGATTATGACTTTTCAGTATGCAGTGATGATTTTTCCTATTTCTTTCTTAAGCTGATGTAGCTTTACGTTTTCTTTTAGGATAATAACCGAATCGAATCATATAATGTATCATTTTATAAAGTTCATCGATTGTATTATTCATGAATTAATGCATAGTGGTATAATTGTATGTTATGAATATGTATGTTGAAAAGTTCACCCCTTATGCTGGGTCGGGACGAATGCACGCACAAAATGATTCAAAAGTCATGAAATTGACAAATAATTCAATGAATGAACGACAAATGGTAATAGATATTTGTTCTTTGAATGAGTATTATTGACTCTTAAGAATGATAAAATTAAAAAAAAATAAAAGTTTATATGATAAATGTTTATATAGACCCCATACGCTATCGATAAATTTACGATAAATGTTTACCTCTCATAAGTTTGATTGTTTGAGCAAATTTCTTTTACGTATGTGACAACAAAAAACTAGCGATACGCTTCTTTCTTCTTGTTACGATAATAAAGATAATCAATTAACGAATTATTATTCTTAAATTTTTTCAAGTAACCATCCCAATTAAATGATGATAAGGAAAATCATGTTTACCAGAGGACTTTAGATAGTAATTATGCCATGTTGAGTTATGTTTAAAGTATGTTTTCTCGAACTTTGTTAGAATTTTTTTATGTATGGACAAATTGTATAATTATTTGTGGTTTGTAGTAGCTCTTTATGATTGGAGATTGGAGATTTTATTTATGATTGAAAATGTTAAGAAATATTTTATTTTATCCGTCCAAATGTTCTGATATTCCAAGCTCCTGATCGTCGGTAGGTCCCAAGTCCGGATGTAAAAGTGGAGGTTGCGATAGGTCGATAGCCGATAAAACTTGTCGAAATAATCATGACATGAATCCTTTAAAATATTGTGCTAGGCCCAGAAGCGAGGCAGATGGCTCGAATACGGAAAAGTGCGAGGCCGTGATCATACCCGATGCATGTTAAATAAACAAGGGTTCCCACATTATGGACGAATGTGGGTAAATAAGTTAATCCATGAAACTAGAATTAGGTTAGGAACTTGGAATATAGGTACTCTTACAGGTAAACTAATGGAATTAATAGATTTTATGGTTCATAAAAAGAAAAATATTTTATGTGTTCAAGAAGCTAAATGGGTTGGGGAGAAAGTTATAGAGATTGATAGTTTAGGTTTTAAACTTTGGTATTCGTAGTAATTAAAAATGGTAGGTGTGATTATAGATAAAAGTTTGAAGAATAATGTTATAAATATTAAAAAATGTAGATATAGAATTATAACTTTAAAGATTATTGTTGATACTAAGATTATCAATATTAAAAGTATTTATGCTCCTCAAGTAAGTTTGGATGTAGGCTCAAAAGAAATTTTTTGGAATAAATTAGAGAGATTAATACAAAAGATACCTCTTGAAGAAAAGTATTAATATGAGATTTAAATGGACATGTTGATGGTAGAAGATTTTAAAGATTCACAACGATTATGAATGAGTAATGAAGAAGGTAGGATTATATTAAATTTTTCTTACTATGATTTTGTAGTTGCTAATACTTTATTTAAGAAAAGAGATAGCATATTATTACATATAAAAATGGATCTAGTAAAATACTGATTGATTATTTTCGATAAGAAAAAGATCATTTAAATTGAAAGATTAAAGGTCATTCCAAGTGAAAGTTTAAATACCCAACATTGATTATTAGTCTTAGCTTTTAAGATGAAAGATTGGAAGATAAAAAATAAATCAAATTATTATCATAGGATTAGATGGGGATACTTAAATAACACTAATAAAAATATTTTTAAAAGCAAGCTACAAGAGCTTAGAATTTGGGATGTTCATAAGGAAGCTAATGTTATGTGGAAAAAAGTAATAAGTAAAATTAAACAAGTTGTTATAAATGTGTTTGGAGAATCAGAAGGAAAATGTTCTTTTAATAAAAATAGTTGGTGGTGGAGTTAGAATATGCACGATAAGATAAAAAATAAAATTGTTATTATAAAACTTAGTTTAGATGTAAAAACTTGAAGAATTGATAAAAATATAAAGTGACATGTAGAGATTCTAAGAAAGTAATATATGATGCAAAAAATTTAATTTTTAGTGATTTATATAATAGATTAGATACCAAAAAAGATGAAAAATGTATGTATAAGTTAGCTAATCAAAGAGATAGGAGAAGCAAAGATCTAGCTCAAGTAAGAGATGTATTAAGGATGAAAATCAGAAAGTGCTTTTCTTAGAAAAGGATATTGAAAATAAGTGGATGAGGTATTTTGATAAACTTTTCAATGAAGGATCTAAAAATACGATTGATTTTAGCAACCATAATATCCTAAACAAAAATATAAAATTTTATTTTTATCGTCGTATTAGTAAATTTGAAGTTAGAGAAGACTTAAAGAAAATGAAATGTGAAAAAATAATAGGACCTGATGATATTCCAATAGAAGTGTGAAAATGTTTAAGAGATCAAGGCAAATCTTTTAAATGTTATTTTAAAGATTAAAAAGATGTCAGATGAGTGAAGAAAGAGTTTGTTAATTCTTATATTTAAGAATAAAGGTGATGCACAAGAGTGTGCAAATTATAGAGAAATTAAGTTAATGTGTCATACATTAAAATTATGGGAGAGAGTAATTGAGTATAGGTTACGATGTGATACAAAGTTTCTGCCAAGTAGATCCACTATAGATGCTATACATTTGTTAAGAGGTTTGATGGAAAAGTATAAAGAAAGCAAGGAGGATTTATATATGATATTTATTGATTTAGAGAAAGCTTATGATAAAGTTTGAAGAGATGTTCTTTGGAGAGTTCTAGAAAAGAAAGGAGTTAATAGTAGTTATATTCAAGTCATTAAGGATGTGTATACTAGAGCTATTACTTGTGTCCAAACACAAGGAGGGTTGACAAAATATTTTTCTATTTCAGTTGGATTACATCAAGGATCAACTTTAAGTCCTCATCTTTTTGCTTTAGTTATGGATGTCCTTACTAGGCATTTACAGGAAGATGTACCTTGGTGTATGCTTTTTGCTAATGACATTCTTCTTGTTGATAAGACTAGAGAGGGAGTCCAAGAGAAACTTGAATTATGGAGGTCAACCTTAGAGTCTAAAGGTTTTTGTTTAAGTAGATCTAAAATTAAATATATAGAGTGTAATTTTAGTTGTAGAAGTTATAGTGGTAGTATTGTGACATTAGGTGAACAAGTCATTAAAAAGAATGAGTTATTCAGATATTTAGGCTCTATTGTTCAAAATGATGGTGAAATAGATGGAGATGTTATTAGTAGAATTCAAGTTGGATGGTTGAAGTAGAGGAATGCATCAAGCCTGTTGTGTGATAGAAAAGTATGTTCGGGAAAAAGTTGGAGTAGCTCTAGTGGCATATAAGATTAGAGAGAGTCGCCTTAAATGGCTTGACCACATAAAGCATAAGCCATCCAATGACCCGATTAGAAGAGTAGATGCATTAGATTTGCCTTATGTTAAGAAAGATAGAGGTAGACCTAAAAGACTTGGTTAAGATGTATAAAAAATGACCTTAGTATACTTGCATTAAATGAGAATTTGACACATAATAGGACACAATGGAGACGATGGATTCATGTAGCCGACCCCACTTAGTGCGATAAAGGTTTGATATTGTTGTTGTTGTTGTTGTTGTATTCTTACCAACCCTATTGTTGACCTCCTCATGTGTCATAAATCAAGACAAGCCCACAAGTTTAATTTGACGGACTGAGGTGACAGTGCGTAAATCGGGGCTCAAAATGCACTGGACGTCACCGAAAATGGTCGAAACGACCTCCAATTGACGAACGAACTTCGCCGCCGCGTTCAAAACATAGAAATTGTTTAGAATATAAATATTGCATAATTTAAAGATCAATCACTCGAACAATCGAGCTATCAATGTGTCGATGCGTATATCGGAGTTGGAAAGCTGCGCCGATATTCGAATGACATCCGTTCATGAAATTGATCACGCCGTTAAATTCAAAATATCAAAAACTATCAAATGAGACTGCCCACGCTTAATTCGGATGAGTCTGTGCAAATGTCGAATAATCGGCGGCGCAAATCGATACCGAAATACGCGACGTCACCAAAATCAACTCAAATGACCTCCGATCGATGAACGGACTTCTCCATCGCATTCAAAATGTTGAAACTGGTTAGAATATAAATATTACATAATTTGATGATCAACCGATCAAGCGCTCGAGTTGTCAATGTGCCTGCACGCATAGTCAGGAGGCGCCGACGCAAGCCAAACGACCTCCGTTCGCAAAATTGATTGCTTCGTTAGCTTCAAAACATCGAAATCTATCAAGTAATATTGTTCACACTCAATTCGAATGAGTTTGCATGAATGTCGAGTGGCCGAAAGCGGCGACACGCATTTTGAGCTGAAATGAACCCAATTTGACGTTGACGAACCAAACGGCCTCCGATTGCGCAACGGATTGCGCCATTGTGTTCGAAACATCGGAATAATCTTAAATTGATATATATATTGATTATCTAATTATGTTGGCATAAAATTCAATTTAAAATCGATTAATCAATTTAAATACCTAACTAAATTATCCTATGTTTTCACTCAAATAACCCTACCAGACCTGTTCACTCTACTCTGCTACACGCTGACGATGACTCTTTCAACGATCGAGCTCCTTCACGCTGAGCCAGACCTCCTTCCTCTCATCGATTCGAACACAAGCCTCCCTCTACGCACGGTTCGCAGGAAACTACTCCCGCTCTTGGCTCGGCCAACCATTCCCCCTCTCTTTCCATTTTCTCCCTCTCAACCCAATCGAAAGGAACTTCTTTCCCTCATCCAAAATAAAGCTTTTTCCTTCCTCCTCTAAACTAAAAGAGGTGTTCTTCCTTCTTTCTTCTTCCTCTTCCTCCTTCCTTCTCCTCCTTCTTCCTTCTCCATTTCACTCCTTCCATCATTTCCACAAAAAATAGAAAATTTATTTCATTCTTCCTCACACAAAACATAATTGTATCTTCCCTTTCCCTCAAATTCACTTCGGCTCTCTGATTTCCCTCTTTTTCCACCAAAACCGAAAATCCACTCCCATTTCCCTCATTTTCCACCAAAACCAAAAATTCAATCTTCAAATCCCCTCATTTTCACCAAAACCGAAAATCAACTTTCAAAAAATCCCATTTTTCTAATTGACTAATTGCCAGAATCGAGAAGAACACCGACATGAGATGTGTTTTTCTCCGATTTCTAGCGCCGCTTACATTACACTTAAATCTGGCTGCGAAGGGAAAACACCGCCATGAGTTGATTCTTTCGATTTCTAGCGTCGCCCTCCTTACATTACATTTCCAAATCCACTTCGTCGCAACTAGAGAAGCAACACCGTCATGAGGCGGGTTCTTCTTTTGGTTTCCGGCATCGTCTCCCATTTCCATCCCATTTTCGACCCTTCTCTTCGTCGTAACCAGAGAGGAACACTATCATGAGTGAGTTCTTCTCTTGGTTTTTGACATACTCAACCCTGTTTCCTCGCCTATCATCACAACGCGCAGAAAAAAATGAGTTAGAACATGTGGGATGTGTGAATGTGGATAGGGGTGTAAACAAGCCTGGTTTGATCGAACAGAACTCTTGTTCGTGTTTGGCTCGTTTGAAATTTTTTTTGTTCGTGTTCGGCTCGTGTTCAAAATGGCTCGAAATTTCACTGTTCGTGTTCGGCTCGTTTGAAAATCGCTTTCTTCGTGTTCGAAATTGACTTGAAATGCAATAATCCAAAAAATCGTATGATGGAGGATTCGAACCTGGGCCAATCATTTGCATAACAAAAGTTCTAACTATTAACCTATGCTTGCATTTGTGATAAATAAATATGTTCATATGTATATATAAGAATAAAGGTGGAAAAGCAATAGGACTGGATAATATTCCAATAGAAGTGTGGAAATGTTTAGAGATCAAGGAATTTCTTACAAATCTTTTAATGTCATTTTAAAGACTAAAAGATGCATGAGTGGAGAAAGAGTTTGTTGGTTCCTATATTTAAGAATAAAGGTGATGCACAAGAGTGTGCAAATTATGAGGAATTAAGTTAATGTGCCATACATTAAAATTATGGGAGAGAGTAAATGAGCATAGTTACGATGTGATAGAAGTTTCTCACAATCAATTTGGTTTTATGCCGTAGATCTACTATGGATGCTATACATTTGTTAAGGGGTTTGATGGAGAAGCATAGAGAAAGGAGGATCTACATATGATATTTATTGATTTAGAGAAAGCTTATGATAAAGTTTCAAGAGATATTTTTGGAGAGTTCTAGAATGAGTTAATATTGGTTATATTCAAGTCATTAAGGATATGTATACTAGAGCTCTTACTTGTGTCCAAACACAAGGAGGATTGACAAAATATTTTCCTATTTGATTGGATTACATCAAGGATCGCCTTTAAGCCCTTATCTTTTACTTTAGTTATGGATGTTCTTAATAGGCATTTACAAGAAGATGTACCTTGGTGTATGCTTTTTGCTAATGACATTCTTCTTGTTGATAAGACTAGAAAGGGAGTCCAACAGAAACTTGAATTATGGAGGTCAACTCTAGAGTCTAAAGGTTTTCGTTTAAGTAGATCTAAAATTGAATATATGAAGTGTAAGTGTAATTGTAGAAGTTTAGTTGTGACATTAGATGAACAAGTCATTAATAAGAGTGCGTTTGATATTTAGGTTCTATTGTTCAAAATGATGGTGAAATAGATGGAGATGTTATTAGTAGAATTCAAGTTGGATGGTTGAAGTGGAGGAATGCATCTGCTCTGTTGTGTGATAGAAAAATTTCACTTAAACTTAAGGAAAAATTTTATAAGATGATGGTAAACTCAATGACTTATGTGCGTAATGTCAATAATAAAAGAGAAGCATAAGATTAAGTTAAGTATTACAGATGAGGATGCTTAAGTGGATGAGGCTTTACTCTTAGAGATAGAATGCAAAATGAGTATATTAAAAAAAGTTGGAGTAGCTAGTGGATAAGATTAGGGAGAGTCGCTTAGATGGTTTGGTCACATAAAGTGTCACGTCCGATGACCGACAGAGAGTAGATGCATTAGATTTTATGTTAAGAACGGTGAGTAGACCTAAAAGACTTGGTTAAGATATATAAAAAATGATCTTAGTATACTTGATTTAAATGAGAATTTATAATATGACGAATGGAGAAAGGATTCATGTAAATGACCCCACCTAGTGGGATTAAGGCTTGTTGTTGTATGTATATAATAATAATAATAATAATAATAATAATAATAATAATAATAATAATAATAATAGTAATAAATAAAAATAATAGTAATAAAATAATAATAATAATAATAAATAAAAATAATAGTAATAAAATAATAATAATAATATAATATAATTTTTTATTTCGAGCTAAATCGAGCTGAACACGATCGAACAAATGATTGTTCATGTTCAGCTCATTTATATATCGAGCTTGAAATGTCTGTTCGTTCGCTAGTTAACTAACACGAGTCGTTTCACAACAACGAGCTTTTTTGATAGCCCTAAATATGGATATATATGCATGCTTGTATTTCTTTGCAGGTTTGAAGGCCTCATTATGCTCATAAGAGCGCGACGAGATGAAAAATCGGCAGTGTCAGAAAGACACCGCCACGCCATGAGAGCTGCCGGTAAGCCAACATTAGATGTCGGACAAAATGCTACCAAAATTTTGTCTAATTTTAGACTTAAAAAAAATGAAATGAATACACATTGCACTGCATTTCTCTTTCAGCAAGACCTCGCTAATCACGAGGTAGCGTGTGTGAAGACGGTGTCAAGACACCACTTCTACTCATAAATGACCGAGAAAGCCAAAATACTCCGATACCTCCTTGGATGACGGAGGTCGAAATTTAATTTCAAGACTTAAACAAATTCAAATGAAAATTACTTAAACTTAAGTCAAACAAAAGGATATATGATAAATATGAAGATAATATTAAATCAAATTGAAATAGGGAGAAGCATTTAAAGAAAATTTTGTAAATAATAAAATTTAAGATTAATGCACAAGTTTTAATTGTAATCGATGACTTAAATTAAAGCGGTAAAGTGAGTTCTCTTTTATTCAAATTCTTCAAAATTAAACAAGTCTTAATTGAAACTTGGGGAGGCAAATGCCAAACTCATAAGAGACTTACAATAAATTTGAAGTTTAATTTTCAAATAAATAAGGAATTTGATATGAAGTTAAAAATGAATCTAAATTGGGTCTAACAACTCTTATTATAGAAAATGTGAAAAGTCCTTAAATAAAAAAATTAGAAAGATTTGAGGCTTTCTTTGGGTGAACTTTGTACATATAAACTTGTATGAATACAACTACATGAAGTATGCCCTCGCACATATCTAATAGCAGTCACTCCTTTGGGTCAAATATTCCAAAATACATGCAAATACTTGAATAAAAATAAATTTATTACACATCTAAAATGAATATATTCTTAATCAAAGCTCGTACAAACTTTCAAATGATCACCACCGGATTTGCAATTTTTTTGTACAAGTAGACAAAAGGAGAAACTAAATCAAAATCTATAAAAATCATAGGGCTTCCTTCAATCAAAAATTAAAGAATTTAATTCTAATTATGATTTTCAAAATCAATAATTTTATTAATTAGATGAAATTAGCTAAGCTATAAACACCGCGTGTGCTGGACGTAGATTTAAAGTGCAAATTTTAATGTTTGAAAAGTAAGGGATAAATTGAATTAATTAAATATTAATCTAAAAATCTAATAAGATATTAGATCAATTTACAACCATTCGCCAACGGACCGCAGAATTCTTACAAGGCATGTAAGCGACGCTAAACTAAATGCTGCTCGAATGAAGGAGCTTTCCTTCAATACAAAAATTAAGAAACTTCATTCTAAATTATGATTTTCAAAATCAACGAAATCGCTAATTAGGTGAAATTAGCTAGGCTATAATACCTGCATTTGCTCGGACATAGAGATTTCAAATTTAAATTTTAATTGAAAAGATTGCGCAAGCTAAGTTGGAATTAAAAGAAAATCTGAAATCAATCTCATAATTCAAAAATAAACACTACATAAAATTTTAAATACACTCGCAGGGGCCCCGATACTACGCTGAATGCTTAAATTGAAGTGTCCGATGCTTTCCTGCTTCCAGATGTCGCTTAACAAAATCTAAAAACTTATAATAAGAGTTTCAAATCAGTAAAATGTCTGAGAAACTAATTCTATTA
This sequence comes from Cymbidium sinense, assembly GCA_021442155.1. Classification (NCBI taxonomy): domain Eukaryota; kingdom Viridiplantae; phylum Streptophyta; class Magnoliopsida; order Asparagales; family Orchidaceae; genus Cymbidium; species Cymbidium sinense. The sequence continues at coordinate 131,781,684 of CM038222.1, read as the reverse complement.
TAAAATGTCTGAGAAACTAATTCTATTAGGTGACAGTAGATCTAATCCTTTGTTAGTAGTTAAATAGCGTTGTTTGGATCTAAAGCTCTTAAATATATTCAAATTAATCAAATTAACTCAAATTGAGTGTCAATCTAAAAAAACTGTTTAAATGAAACTCTATCATTAAAAGCTTAAAACAAAACTCAATCTATTCACCTTCCGTAACTGTTTATCGGGGGTGACAAATTAAGAAAACTCTAGCTCATAAAGGAGCCAATGTCAAATTAAGTATTCTCCTATGCTCAATCTCAATCAATCTCTTGCTGGGAAGTGGTTCCGATCGATCAGGTTACGACAGCACAGATGAATCGCATTTACCGAGTCCTCTGATTGGGTGGCCAATCGTGCTCCATTATATTAATGATCACGCATGATCTCAGATGCTTCCCCAATGGCTCTGCCCTTTGAGTTGTGAATCATAGGATATATTTGATAGGACAAAAAACCATCTGTCAGCTAAGGTAGACTTAAGCTTGTCTCCTTAAACAAACACCACCCTAGGTCTACAAGGATTTCTTGGACGATGTAACCCATGTGTTGCTCATGAATCATTCCTGTCGACTACCTCCTCCTCGACTAAGTAGAAGGGACCACAATCCCGGATGACGGAACCATGGGATCTAGACGGCATGTCATCGTTCCCCCAACCATCCGATTTAAGTTGAAATGATGAATTTCATAATTTTAAATTCTAAAACTCCATATGTTGTTACTACACGCCATAAGCATTATCTAACGACCAAATTTTAATCGAAAGTTCTTCTCGCACTTATCGGGAGGTAATTAACTATGTGGCGCCTATAGAAACTTGGAACCAGATTAAAGTCCTCACAAAATGAGGACGGAATCTCTGGGTAGTGTCTTATCTATTATCTCATTTGCCTTCTGAAAATTACACCGACACATAACTCATACTCTCTTGATTCAAATAATTGTCGAGAGATCGGTGGCGAATTTTCGGAGCCCGCACCTATGCTCAACTCATGAAGGGAGGAATTAAGAGATGATTCATAAATTATCATTTAGGAAGGAGAAGTGGAACATACAATGAAGTTATGCCATCATTTTGGTTGTTTAATTTAAAAAGAAAAGTGAGACGTGCTTCTTCCTAACAAAACAATAGCTGTAATTGTTAAACATTTGAGTTTAAACTCATTTGTATTGAAATTACTTTAAAAAAAGTGATGCTCATGTTATATTTAGATTTCTTTTCAAAACATTTTAATGCAACTACTCGTACAAAAATTTTCATTCAAATGAACCTTCAATGTTTGATTAATCTTATTAAGGTAAACCAAGTTCAGTTAACTTGACCATCACTTGAAATTATGAAAGAAAGAAAATCACCCAAGTAAGTTGATCAAACTAGTTTAGCATAATGGTTTCCAAAAATAGCATAATGTTCAGGAGCAATTTGTGTTCAACTCAATAATTATTAATGTTAAACTCGTTTGTTAAGTAAAACAGATGGCCTTGAATAAGATTTTTGATCTATTTACTAAATGAGCAAACATAAATAATAGCTTGCTTGATAAAAACCCAATATATGCAAAATATTAAATATATAAATGCATATGCATACTTATACATATGAAATGCATGCATACATATACATAAAAATGCACAAACAAGATTTTTTTTGGCTTGTTTGAGTTTGGCCTGAAAGTTAATTAGCTGAACAGGAACATAGTTATGTTCAATTATGTGTTGCTCATTTATACCTCAAGTCAAGTGCAAGAAAATTGACCAATTAGAATGACTCATGGAAAAGAACATTTCACAATATTATAATAGATTGTATAGTTGACCAAGAATTAAGAGAATTCACACTATCATTTTAAAATCTAATTACTAGCCAACTTTAACTACTCTTTTAATATGGTCACTTTCCTAAGTTCATGAAGTTAGCTTACCAAATTCTCCACAAAATAAACTTCTAAAAATTCATAAAGTTCATAATAGTTTCATAAACTTTTTTAATGCATGATTTAACTCAATTAGACCTATAAATATTTTTTTAGCTTTGAATATCATAATGTTATAACATATAAAAACCTAAGACTTAAATATTAAAATATGATCTCAATGATAAATACGCTTACCAAGTTTTCCAAAAAAAGAAAATTGAAAATTTTCATATAGATGATAATGATTTCTTAAATTTTTTAATGCATGATTTAACTTAATCAGAACTAAAAAAAAAAAAAAGCTTTGAATATCATAATGTTGTTAAAACATGATCTCACTGATAAATACTAATTTGTATTTTGGAGTTCAACGTTTCTTTTAAGCTCATTGAGTATCCTTTAAAATCTCCATAAAACATAACAATTTCCCCCGAAGAACTACAAAATGGAAAATAGGGAAACCTATGCAAAACTCTTAACCAAATCTTAGTCCAAATTTACTAATTGCTTTTTTATCAAAATAATTTTAACAATAATCTTGCTTTTTGACTATAAGAAAAGTGCTTTAGCTTGCTAGGAGGCATGAAATAAGGCTTTTCAACCTATCAAGCTAAAGTTTCCAAGATGTGCAAACTTTACACATGAAGCAATTGTATTTAGCATATTGTCAATTAAATATTTTTATGCATAAACTATCATGCTCAAAGCAATCACCCAAAAAAATCCATGCAAAATCTAGCATACTCAAATTTCTCTCCCTTTTTATTATCATAATAAAAAATTTAGTGCATGGAATAAAGAAAAAGGAGTAGCAATATTGCCATGAGTAATCATCCATTGCAAAATATTATAAACATGGCATCACCAATAAAAAAAAAACATTAATAAAGTATATTAAATATGAATATACATTACACAAATAAAACTTATAATAATCAATCCTCAAAAAATTCCTGAAGTTGTTAAGGTGATGCAACTCATTGCATCAAAAGCCTACTTGATCTTCAGGTGGGATATAGCCTTTAAACCAATATAAAATCATCAAATATAAAAAATTTCGCAATGACAGGTCTAGATTGACTTATTAAGTAGAAGCTAACATAAAGGAAGAACTAAAGAATGTTGGATCATATGCATTATTGTTTCTCATTATCAAAAGGTGTTTTTTCTTTTGATAGGAATTGATGTGTCATTCTTAGAAGCAGTAGTAAGAGGTGATGTATTTTTAGACTTATGATCAATGGGTGATAAATTCTCAAAGATAAAAGAGACTGAGGAGAATTTTAGTCCAGGACTAAGGATTTTGCATGCATTTTAATTTTCCAATATCAACAACAAAATGTCATTTGAAATCTTATGAAGATTTAATAGATGATTTGCTAACCATGTGAAAGGATGTCTTTAAAAAGCTAACAAGGTAGGACCAATAGATAGTGATGTTGTTTGAAATGAGCTTGTATGACGGGTAAACAATATTCGTCTAATACAAACTTTCATTTGAAATCATCGGGTGTATTAATTTGTTACTTTCATTTTTTTATAAAGACATTTGTATTTAAGAAACATTTGAATATGTTTTCACATTTATTTCATTACTTTCATTTTTTCCTTATCGCCTGATTTGCATGTAACCCTAAACTTATTCAATTATAAATATTTCTACATTGCTCTACTCACCGCATGCCTTCTCCCTATACTGATAACGCTTGCTTGCAACTATAAATCCACTCATAGCTGCTCAACAATCCTCTAGCAATCGCTCTCCCTAGGTCCCTCCAATATTCAAAACACCACCAACCAGTTCCCCTCACAATCCTCTAGTGTCTCTATTTCACCTCCCTAATAATGCTCACGTACAACTCTCCCCACCCACAACCACCAATACTCACTACTCCATCAAGCTAGCAATGCCAAGCATCAATTACCAAGCACGTTGGCAACACAACCACTCCATCATCCCAATGTACCAACATGGGTAATATTTTTCTCCACAACATTAGCCCCATCAATCCACATTGCTAGCCCGCAACCTTATCATTACACCTATCACTTAGTTATTAATTAGTTCTAACACCCTCAATCTCCCACATTATCTACAAAACCTGCAACTTATGGACTCGAATTTAACATCCCTCGGTTCCCAGTCCATGACCACTACCACCTACACCACTCATGTTACCCATGAAAGTGCTTGAGTTTGTTGTAGCAACCCACCAAAATTTATACTTGTAGGCTCCTTTGACAACCTCTAATCATTAGTTCTGGCCATCTTTAGACATTATGGTCAGATGATTCAATAATGACTTTTCACCTCTTCTAATGTGAAAATCATGGGACACTCTAAAAAAATTCATAAATTTCTTTAAATTTTATTAAAAATGAAGACACTACCTAAAATCATAGAAGTTAAAAATTAAAGGTTATTCCAGATTGATTATTATTTATAATTTCATATGAATTCTTCTTTACCGACTTGCCCTAATTTTCCATTAGACAGAGGGGACAACCTCTTTCTTAATTAAAATTACAACCATCGATATTTTCTTATTCTTCTTACCTTTCTCAAGGAAGGACAATTTAACTTGATAAATTATAGGTTCCTACACTCATAGCATATGATCTCATCATTTTTATATTTGTTAGGTCATATTTATTTTCATTATTTTCAAGGTTCTTTTTTGTAAGCACTTTGACATTTGATATCCTTAATAATATCATGATTTCTCAATCAATGCTTTCTTCATAACTTAAGGAAAAATCTTCTTCAACAAAGGAAAGAGAATCAATCTTTGCTTATAAAGCCAAACCTTTTTTATTTATTGAACTTTCACCTCTCTTCTTTCTTCTTTTTAGTTCCATCGTATACAAATAGTGAGTAGAACTAGCAATAAATCCAGCTGCAAGGTGGTTCGATCCCTAATCTTTAACAATTGACTTTATATAATACTTTTGGCTAGTTATATCAACACTATCACGATGTGACCTTCAACAAAATTTTTATGAGGATAAACTAAACCATTATGATTGAAGTAAGGCCACATGCCTTGATGAATTCATCTTATCACATCTCAAAAAACCTAAGTTCTTGTATAAGAATATTTCAATTTGAACTACCTAACTAGTTGCTCATAAATTAAAAGTTGTATGCATGTTTGAATTTATTAGTATTTTGAGTGTTAAAACAATTTAATTCACTGGAAAATGCACCATATTGAATATAGCTAAAGTATTTAGCATTTAGTGCAACAATCACTTCTCATCATAATGACTACAAGTTTGAGACCCTATTTCGGCCACCTTTATGAAAGGACTTAAAATGTCAATCATTGATCATCAAGATGGTGGAGGAATATTAACACTTTGTTTGATGGCAGTCAATCAATTTTGAAGCTTCACTCCATAATAAGAGTTGCAAATTTTAAAAATTGTGCAACCCAACTATGCACCTAAAAGACAAAAAGTTTACATATGAAATGCAGTTAAACATGATTAAGTTTGTTATAAAAGTGAGTTGGCAAGGCTAGAACTGCTATGCAACGATTTCTTACCCTTGCAAATGCTTTAATTATCTTCTTCTATCAATATATAAATGAATTTAAAACCAAAAAAGCATTCCAAGTCCTCAATCCATAGGAAAGTACTAAAAGAAAAATCACTCACCCCACCTCAAAATCTATTGAAAAACAAAAGAGAAGACCATTTGTCTTATTCCAATAGATAAGTGAAATATTAAAGGCTAAGTTCTGCATCCAACCTAGAAAGAAAGCTAAGAGAAAAGCTATAATTAGCCCAACAAATATGAATGAAATTAAAATAATTATTTACAATAAAATGGAGTAATAAATGTGACAAATAACCTTTCGATATCAAGGAGAAAACTTGAGGATACCAAAAACCAATGAGAGGTAGCTTGCGGACAGACACTAGCTCTTTGATAGCAGGAAGAATAGCTATAGCTAGTGGACAACAACCAAGTAGAAGTGAACTGCAAGCTGGGAAAGGTGTTGTTGGCAGAATGCAACTAACAAGTTTCCTAGATGAATTTTGAGGATTATAACTGAGTAAGATAATAGGTGGAGAGATTTATGAATTGATGGTAAGTTGGTTGTACTTTTCGAAATGTTCAGTGGTTTTATGGAGTGATAACTACAGTTTTTAAGGCACTTAATTCTAATCTCAAGATTTTTAGCAAAATTAAAGAGAAAAGACTTGGCTTCCAATCCTTGAGAATGCTCCCTTCTTTTCAACAACCAAAAGAATTCCAAAGACCAATCTTTAATGAATGCAAGCAATTGGTACAATATTTTTTCATAACATGCCAACAAAACTCAAAAATATTGGCAACATAACAACTTTACATGGAGCCCTTCTTGATATATAATTGTAAAAAAAAATTATGGTCCCATAATATCCATTAACATCCACAAAATAGCATAAGAACAATTAAATTTATACATCCACATAGTCTATCAATCATTATTAGTTGTGTCCTAATTATTTGGTGTGAACTTCATGAATTCTTACACTTCACTTGTTCCTATGGAAGATAGTATAGTTATTAAACCCATTTTATAATCCTTTGCATAACTTTTATCCTTATAACACTTAATTTACCTATTTTCTTTTCTTACAACCACCCAACAATATAAAATTTAAAGTATAGTCTTAGGCACATTTATAACATAAGTTTAAGTTGATAATTACAATATTAACAATAAAATGCACACTAATTACATAATCATCACCTACCATTAGTATTAAGAAAGGACACATCTCATTCCAAAATTCATAAGCAAATCCTTAAAATGCCATAGTAAAACAAGTATGAATTTGCAATTGAAAATTTCACTAAGTAAACTTAGCCTTAGTGAGGTATACAATCGAACAATAAAAAGTTGAAGGTAATCATAATAATTATTTAGCATAAGTTGGAAAATAAATTTAACAGTGATGTTTACCATGATTCCTAAATGTTTCTAATGGAAAATACAAATGAAATCACTTATAAGAAAAGTTAAAACTCAATAAATCATTTATCAATCATGAGCATAAATTAATATCAGATTCTTAATAACATGCTAGACAATATGATAAAAACTTTCGCATTGGAATTTGAAAGGGATAACCATGATAATGATAAAAATGTTAGAAACAAAAATGAAGTCCATAATATTACATGTGCAAGCAAAAGAGTATGATGTTAATGTTCATTGTAATGAATATTCATATAATAGTTCATGATTTGTACCATAGAGAATCAATGGGAAGTAGACATCAATAATAAATAATTGATATTAATGAAAATACACGCATGAAGAATAAGTAAAAAAAGAACTTTAAAGGTAATGATTTGATACAGACCAATTCCTATAGAAGTCCATCTCAAGCTCAAAATCAACATTAAAAGTGAGCCAACAATCCAAAACAATGAATATGAATGATTCATAGGCTTGCATTAATTTATTAGCATCTGAAATTCAATCTGAAGATATGTCTAACAGTAATCAATAGGAACCTAGAGGTCACCTCCCTGTTGAATTGGCCATTTTGATGGGAACTTATTTATAAAGTTAAACTTATTGGTTTCATGGGAGGGTGGGGGTCATTGATCCCAACTTATGAAATTAAAATCAGTCTCACATGTACCAACCAATATAAACAATCTCAACATAACATGTGCAACCAGTTCTCTATAACAAATAAGCATTCTTGGCATGAAACATCACATAAATTATTTCAGGTATAACAAAGTAAAGGTACTTGCATAAATTTCAACTATGTTTAATGAATAGGCCAGCTAAATTTCCATAAAATTGTGTTTAAAAGATGCCCAAAGTTCTAACTAAATAATGGAATGCATTGCCATTGAGGCATAACAAAGATGAAAATTAATATCAAAAAATGATGATCAAGTTTGAGAATGCTTGGACACATCTTGTTATGACATTTCTACCTATGATGATCAATAAACTTTGTATCATAAATAAACACCATTATACATTTGAAGACTACATGAACTTTGAAATGGAAGGATTGGAGAAGGATATTTTATGAATAATGGAGGTTGTAATTAAGCTATTGGAGATGTTTTGGGGCTTTGGAGTATAAGAGGCTTTGAGAAGATAACTTTCTTGAAGTAGTTGAAAGCATCAAGAAGAGGTTATGGATTTGGGTTTACATTAAAAGTGTGGAGCTTATGGGGATTGGCTTCTAGAAGGCTTAGGATGGGATGAGGGTATTTTTATGAGTTTAGAATGCATTGAATGGATAAAAATAGAGTATTAGGGTTGTTCAAATGTATTGAAAGGTGTAGTGGTGGTGAAAAATCAAGATGATAGATTTTAAATTATTTTGAGAGGGCTTATCAAGAGCAAATATTTTTTTTGCAAAGTGAAGAGAACAAGCGAGGGAGCTGCAGATACAAGCAGGGGTAGAATGAAGGGTATGGATAAAAGAAAAAATACTAATATAATTTAATATGAACCCAAACTCACCAAATGAAAAAGGAAAGGAGAACCACCAAACTAGCCTCAAAGATATGGGCACAAAGTCAAACCCAAACAAGAAAAAACTCTCAAAACATATTTCAAAGCATGATCCTTAAATCCATGTGTTTATATAGAATTTGAATACATAATCAAGAAACATAGCATTGAGGTGGGCCAACTAAAGGGGATGCATCTTGTGGACATATTCTTCAAATGGAGGCATCTTCGGATGTATCGTGTGGCTAAATTTTTCAAATGCATGCATCTTCTTGAAATGACAAAAGGCACATCTTAGATCTTCATTCATGCATCAAAACACTAAATGGGAGCTTCTTGGATAAGTGGCCATTGATTTGCATTGTGATTATGTGATAATGATGATGTAGAGGATTTGACATTGAGTTATTTGGGTGAACTAGGATTAACTAGCTTGTATGACCACCTTTTACATGGTTACATGGTAAACAATTATGTCACCATATTACATTAACATGTAAAGAATAAATATATAAGAATAATATAAAAATTTATCTAAAATACAAGAACTATGTTGCCTCGCCACATTTACAACAAAAGGATTGGATTTAGGACCTCTATTAGTGATAATGTCAATAGACACATTACTAAACCATTGTGCAATGATATGGAGATGACTTTCTTGATTGTATCACTCTCCAAATCATGATATTGTCACAAAGAGACAACAACAACAACAACAAGCCTTTATCCCACTACGTGGGGTCGAGTACAAGAATCATTTTTCTAATGTGTCCTATTAAGTATCATATTATCATTTAATCCTAATAAATTAAGGTAATTTTTTATGCTTCCTAACAAAGTCTTTTTAGGTTTACCCCTACCTTTCTTAACATAGGCCAAATCTAATATATCTACTCTCATAATTAGGTCATCAGAGGGTCGGACATTTATGTGACCAAAACATCTAAGTCAACTATCTATAATCTTGTCTGCCACTAGAGCTACTCCAATTTTATCGCGTATATCACACAAAGAGAGTAAATAATAAAATTATAATAATCATACAACTTTTTTTACAAAGATATATAAAAGCACCATATCATCAAAGATAAGATAATTTTTACTAATTCCTATACGAAATGAGCTACCTATCTCAATAATTCAAGGAAGGTGTTTTCACAAACTTCATCTTCCAATTCAACAATAATAACAAACTAATCACTCAATTTAAACTTTCATAAACCACAAGTATACAATCTAATTATTTAACACCTTAATATATCTACTCATCTACAAATAATTATAAGGACCTAGGGCTGCAAATGAATTGAGTGTTCAACAAGCTACTCGTGGCTCAACTCGATTAGAGCTTGTTTATGATCGTTTGATTAACTAATCAAACGAGCTTGAACACTTTTGTAAACACTCGATTGCTAAATAAATAAGCTTGAACAGCTTGTCGTTTGGTTCATTTATGCTCATGAATAATATCGTTTAAAGCTCGTGAACAAGCTTGCTAAGAAGCACGATTAAGGCTTGTTTCTGAACAGTATTGTTTAATTTATTATCTTTTTATGCTTAATAAGCTTTAATTGATACAACTAATTTATATTTCTCAACAAGCTGCTAGTGAACAAGCTCGAGTAAGGCTTGATTAAAGCTCGTTTATTTCATTAAACAAGCTACTCATTAACAAGCTCGATAATTCAATTTGAGCCGAGCTCATGAACAAACTCGAATTGAGCTCGAGCTGATAATGGTAAACAAGATCAAGCTTGAACACAATTCTAAAAAGCTCAAACTCGAAAATATTAAACAAGCTCAAGCTTGAACACATACATGCTCGGCTCCCTTCTGTTCGTTTGCAGCCCTATAAGGACCCACTATCAATTTACAAATAGTAGAATTAAGTCTAGTTACTCATAAAATAGAATATTGTCTTGACAAAGTTAGTCATGCAAAAGACAACAAATGTATTTCAAAAGTTATCTTGCATATACATACAATCAATTAAATGGTATAATTCCAAATTGTTTAAATTAATGAGAATTTTCCAATTTAGAACATCTTGCCTTATATGAAGTTGACCAACAATTTACATAATTGATGTATAAACCTTGTTCAGATTAAACAAATTACTTAAGGACACTTTGGCTATCTGAATAATAAAGTTGTTGGAATAACATTGTTGCATATCAAAATTAATGCATTTAGTCTAGCACTATATTACTCACAATAATATATTATCATTTGGAATGATAAAATGCAACAATAATCTTCCTTGTTTTTACATTTCTTTTGCCATCAAATAGTCTGACATCTAAATGCTAACAAATTTGATCGACATCTAAATGCTAACAAGTTTGATCGACATCTAAATGTCAACAAAAAAAGACTTAAATATCATTTATGAAATTAATATTTACAAATTTCATCACATCAAATAGCTGACATCTTTTAAAGATATAAGAATACATAGAAAGTGACAATGAGCTAAACAATCCTTTAATCATGCAGGCAAACCACAACTGCTAACCCCTAACCCCTCAATATTTTGATATCATTGATTTATGGAGCATTCAAAAGAAAACATTTTTTAGGATTAAAATTATGATTTCCAACCTTAAAACCAGCCTGAATAAAGATATTTTCTAAATCCAAATCTCATATGACAACATATTGAAATAGATGCGACAAGAAGTCCTTTAACTAGACCTGAAACCATATCCGAAATCATACCATTAAGCATTTGATTAATTGGTATGACCTCCACCTTATGAAATGTGAGCTGAGGGATACAACTCTGACTCACGGATTCATTTTGAGTGATTTCAAAAATAATGACGATGAATACAAATTTTCTAAAATTTTCAAACTTCGAGACTTAAAATGCATCAATCAATTTAATCATTTATCTAGTTAAATGCATTAATCTGTGTTTGATTACAAAGCAAAATTATCCACTTTGTTGGAGTGTACCTATGCCTCGTGACTTTTTCTCATCTTTGCAGCAATCCCTTCTTTGGTGCTCCTCTAATTTTCATTTCTCGTGCAATCGTGCGATTGTGCCCTAATTTTTTGAAAATCCATCTCAACTCATAATCTCGTCATCGTCGTCAATCTGAGATCTCATTTCTCTCATAGTCATAATGTCTGAGTTGTTTCTTTGTCACCGTTATCTTTGTTGAACCGCTCAGTTTGTTACTTTGCCTTAGACTCATTCTCTCGGCAGACATTGCATCAATATTGTTAAAATTTCTTGGTTAATTTATGGTAGAGATAAATATTGATTAATTTTTTTATATATTCTAGTATCGAATTTCGATTACTCTTAATGGCATCATTGTTTGCTTTCAGTTTTTTTAATGGTATCACTTTTACGGCTTGTTTGTCAAGTGGAAATATTTTTAAGGGAATGTGCTTTAGATTTCAGGGCTTTTGGCTTCTTGATGGTATCAATTTTAGGGTTTAGTTTATCCTGTAAAAATTCTCAAAGGACTATGCTTTTGATTTTAGATCTAAGTTTCTTGATGGTATTAATTTTTAGGGTTTGTTTTTCAGTCAAATTTTTTTTTGGAGGATTATTATTGACCTCACTTCTAGAGTGAGGAGTCAATCTTCCTATCTTAGATCTAGGAGTCTTCTGGATACTAAGATCTCCTTAGTCATAAGATATTTCTAGTGACTAAGTGAACACTTAACCCAAGCCTAGAGATTGAGAAGGATTAGCTATATGATTAGGTTATGCCTTATGACCTAGGAAAACTTACCTGCCTTATAGCCTACCAAACCCATGCCTATCTCCTTAGCCAAATCCAAATTCCAAATCAATATCAACCAAAACCCAATCCCAATTATATCCGAACTCTAAACCAAAATCAAAACCAACATGATCTAAACCTAAGCCTGTGATTCAATCATATGGACTTAGCCAAAATTCCATTCAATCTAAACTAAACTCAATTGATTTTCTTATAAGCAAATCAATCCAATTATCATTCCAAATCATACCAAAATCTACAATCTAAATCAAACCCAAAATCAATTCAATCAACCTAACATAACCCATTTAACTCAAAATATTCAAATGAGTCAAAATACAATAAAGCCCAAATCAATTGCAACCAATGCCATTAACTAATCCCAAATCAATATCTAAACTCAACCCAACTCAATTCAACCCAAAATCAATTCAATTGATGTAATGTCCACATTACTCACTTACAATCTGAGCGAATGAATCTACCCAAAAATGGCGGTTCTCGATCAATCTCGTCAAGCGATGAGGAAGGGATCTTGATGATCAAGGCACTCTAATCAAATCACCAATTCAGCGTTAATCAAACCCAAAAGGAAAGGAGGAAGAAATCGCCGATGTGAAACAATCATCTCGCCTAAATGACTGAAAAGGAAGTGAAATGAACAGATCTAACCGTCCGCGTCATAATACCATGCATCAAGCAAATTGATAAATGGGTTGAAGCTAAAATAAATTAATTAGAAATAATTTGGTTGACCTAGTATAAAAATCATGTTGATTGACATTAGGCTCACTTGACCCAAAGTGACCTAAATGACCTATTTGAGTCAATCTTCAATCTAATCCAAATTAGATTGAACCAAACCATCCAAAATCTCCTACAATGATTGTTGATCATCCTTAATTGATCAATTGCAATCGATTGGATCAAACCAAATAAATTTGGTCATTTGACCAAATTAACCCAAATAACCTATATGAGTCAAATGAACCAAATCTCATCCCAAGCCAAATCAATTGAAACCAATGATTCCACCAACCTAAAATCAATCATTGAATATGACTTGACCATCAATTGAGTCCAACCACGATTGACCCTCTGACCCAAATTGACTTAATTTGACCTAAATAGCCAAATTGGATCAAATAAAAATATAACCCAAATTGATTGCAACCAATGACTCAAATATATTTCAAATTGATTATTGAACATGATCAAAGCCTTGATTGAACCAATTTGACAAATTGAACCCAATTGATCAAATTAGTCCAAATTGACCTAAATGGTCAACTTGATCTACATCATTCATAAATTTAAATTAATTGAAATCAAAGCCTACAATCATCTTCAAATGATCAACATGAACCAAATAATTGATAATTTGGCCAATTTGGCAATTGACTATTTGAACCATATGAATTCAAATGGATCAAATCCAAATCCAAGCTAAACTAAATATAACCAATTGAACCAAAACATTCCAAATACTCATTTAAACTTGACTAAACCCTTGGTTTGACCTAATTTGATCAATTGGTTAACTTGACCCAACCTAGCCTAATTTGACCTACATGGATCAAATTGAGCCGAACCCATCCAAACTAAGCACAAACCCTTTGAAATTTGGCTTGACTCATCTTTGGGTCACCTTGGGTCAGTCTAAATCAAACCCAATTTGGACCTGAATTGACTTATTACCCAATGGGTAAAGCCTCCCAATAGGACAAAATTCAATTTTAGGTGATCAACAATCCTTCTTTACATAGCATGAGCTCAAAATGAACCCCACTATGTAGACCCAAGGTTGGGTCGCCTTTGGTCAAGGGTGGCGTTAACCATCTCCTCTTGGCTTATCCAAAGGGGATGGAGATAAGTCAAGCTAGCCACCTCAGACCTTCCTCCTCTCAAACAAAGCCACCTAAGCACAATCCTGCCACCTCCGGCCACCTTCGACGTCCGAACGATTGCAAATGATAAACCCAATCAAGACCATTCAATCCAAGGGAGGAGGGTGTATACTCCCCCTCATTCGATCCAAACCGAGCATTTGGACTTCCTCAGAGCTAGAGCACTTAGAGACAAACTGCCCAAGCATTTCCTTGAGCTTTGCAAGCCTTCCAATCACTGAAGATGATGAAACTAAGCCTGCCTAAATAGGACAAGGTTCAACTCCATCCAAATCCACCAAACCGCAATGATTTTTAAATTAACTCTCCCCACACATTTACCAAGCTCCAGCGAGGTGAAATGAATCTTCTCCTAAGCGATTCGGGCACCAAAGACCACTCCAAGCCTAACTCCGATGAGTTTTTCCAATGGCGGTTGATCCACGGGGTCACCGGCAAGGAGGCAAGGTGCCATCATCTCAATAGAGCTTTGTCTCTTCAAAATGATGCTACCTTGGTCGCTAATCTTCGACGAGGTAAATTCTGGTAAACTATGATTTTTTCAATTTTTATTTGGTCTTTTTGAAGAAAAGTGTAATGTCATGCGAAAGCCATTGTTAGATCCCCTTGCATTTCCCTTATGAACATTTTGGATCGATCTCGAGCCTCCCCGAGCTCCGGCGAGCTCAAATTAGGCGGAGGAAGGTGAACGGTGTCCATTTTTCATCACTTAGGGGATGATGGATCATCTGTCGTCTATTTTGCATGATTAGAATGGACGACCATGATCTTCCATCAAATTTAATTCGATTTATTCCCTTAGGAACCGTTGGATTAATCCACACCATGATCTTAGATCGGATGGTAGGGGAAACACCTGCGGCCGTGCGTCGCCGTGTCATACAATTAAATAAATTCCAAGTGGAAAACGATCCACATTAGCAATCGCATGGCGGCGGAAGCTTAATTAAGGGTTAATAATTCATTTTAATGGTTGAAATTTTGAAAAATTATAACTAATTATAAAAAATAAAAATACAAATAAATACTCATTAGAAAGATGAAATAGAGGAGAATTTAATAAAATAAATTTATTTGATTTTGAATTATAATTAAGACTTAATTAGGGTTTAACGCTCAATTAATTAACTTAATTAAGCCCTAATTACTTGGTCAATTAATTCCAAACTTGGCTTGATTATTTAATAGGATGACCTTTGCCTCTCATGATTTTATTGGATTTATTGGCTAGAGGATTAGGGGAATTGATAATTCAAATCTTAATTACTCTTTTAATCAAATTAATAATTAATTAATGTTTTACATAGTGAAAATTGATTAATTAAAGCTCATTAATCTATGATTAACAGTGAGATGATAGAGGAGAGTGATTAGGACCCCTTTCCTAATTATTCTCCTAAATTTATCTCATTGAAGAAAGTTAAATGATGTGAAGCTTAATTATGAGATTAATTAAGTAATTAATGAAATCAATCAAATTAAATCCATAATCACTTCATGTAATTAACAATGAGATTAAGGATTCCTCTTTATGTATTAAATAACATAAAGACCTTTTAAGGAAATTATGATTAACCCATAAGTGTGAAAAAATCATAAAAGTACTTAATTAGATTCTTTAGCTTAATTAATTTTTAATTATGAGCCAATTGCATTAGGTTCTTTAAGAGCATTGCAATTTTATTTCTATCCATGTTCATATCATTTGTGGCTCATGACTAAATAGTTAATTAAATTAAAGAAGAATAAGGAAGGGTAATTAAGTGATTTAATTATTGATTCAACTTAATTAAGTCATAAAATCTATTTAATTATCTTTCTTAGACCAATTATGATTACCAGTATGGGAATCGGATTAAAACAACAAATAATAATATTTCTTCTTTAAGTTCAACCCAAATCTAAAATCAAATTAATAAGGAGCTTTTGTTTTCTTTAAGTAATTTATTTGACGTGATTATCCTTAGAATTAGTGTGGTTGAATGAATCACATGTTTATGTTTAGCTATTCTGTTCCAATCATTTTAAATGTTGCAGGCAATGTGGTTTCATGTATTCATCTTTTCAAATCTAAATGAATCAAATGAAATTTATTTATGTAAGCTTGCATGTGTTGGCTTAACCTATTATATGTGTGGCTATTATCACTATTAAATTCAAAAATTTATTTTTCAAAGTTTATCATAAATTGATAACAATGTTTGGAGTGATGGTAGTTAAAATATATATGTATATATAACTTAAGTACATGAATGAAAAGTTTCTTATTCATATATATATAATATAATATATATATGCCTGCTTTTTAGCAAGGAGGTTATTTGATTATTATCCTGCAAAAGGACATCATTTGATTTCATTCATATGTATATTTGTATTATAATTTGGATAGAACTTTAATTCATGTGTATACATAATTCAATTAAACAAAATATAATATTTGCATGATTTTTATTCTTCTAATAATGTATACATGTGTATGTATTTAAGATAACAAGTATATAGTCAAGACATCCCAGGAATACGAGGCTTTATGTAGCCCCAAGAAGGTTATTTGATTATCTCACTTCTCTGGTAATGACACATACTTGCTTACATCTTTTATACATGTGCATGTGTGTTTAATTAAATAATGATAATCCTCTTTTCTATTAAAAATGCATACATCCATAGCCATTTAAATAACTAAAAATGTATTACATGTAAAGGTAGTGCTCTCTTTCTTATAATTCATATATAGACCTACATATATTTGAATGACAATAAGTATATCATCTAGACATCTTGGGAATACGAGGTTTTAAGGAGGTCATTTGATTATCTCACTTCCCTAGTTAACAAATGCACATACCTATTTAATTTTATTCCTATTTATGTTTGTATTAGAATTTGGATAGAGCTTTAATTTACATGTATAAATAATTCAATCAAACAAAAATATAAATTCTAAATGTATGTATTCACCCATCATTTAAGTGCGCCAAAAAATACATATTACATGTATAGGTATGTTAAGGATTAAATCATATGCATGTTAATAAGTGATGGAAGAAATAATATAACATGTGCTATATGATAGTAATCCAACTACATTAATCTTAAGATGCCTTTCATATTGACTAGAATTATTTAAGGTTAACCTAAACTTAGGATTAATAAAAAAATATTTAATAAGCAATTCACTAAAGAGAATTGAACCAAATTAATGTGCTTTAGAAAGAGAATTAAGGTAGGGATGAAAGAAGGCTAGCCTCTTTCTTCTCTTTATAACACTTAGATGTTAAGTGTAAATCAAATGAAATAAAACAAAACATAAATTAAAATTGACAAATCATCTAAACAACTTGAAGTGAAACCAACCTTCATGATTAAAGTAAACTTTTCAAACTTAGAAAATCATAACTCTAATGCTTAGTAAGACATATCACACAAAGCTTTAGCACATGCATTAGAATTAAGTCACCACTTCTAGTCCTAAGTTAGGACTCTGTATGTGTGATGCATGTTTTATTTTATGATGAAATATTTTAGACTGTATGTTAGGGTGTATATTTCATAGAATGGATGTTAGGCTACTATTAGCCTAATATTATCTAATACATGAGATTGTGCTTAAGGGGCCACAAAAAATAAATATAAATATTCTTTTTGCAAGTTGCTTATGCCCCTAAATATAATCCACATTAAGACAGGTAAGCTTGGTTATCCATGTGTAGGGCGCTAAGTCCAAATTATAAAATATAATTGTTTGGGAATGCATGTATATTTAGCTAACCTCTATTTTGCAGGTGTAGTTAGATTTACTTTTCTAAAAATATAATTTTACAATAGAATTAGGAATAGTGCTATGTATATTAGGATGAGCAGTGGCCAAAAGGCTTAGTCTTAAGGTGCCTTCGATGCCTTCGGAGCACACTCAAATCAAAAGAAGAGATGGAAGACATGGAGAAGTGAAGCCCCATAACATGTATTCAATTCTAAATTGTAATATTATTTTATAATTTTGGGTTGTATAAGGGTAGAGCTCGGCTACCCATCTTTTCTCTTTTTAGGTGTATGGCATTTTCGATTGCAAACCTCTTATTCTTTTATGGTGGTTCATAAAAAATGATTGATGTTATGTTTAGATTGAGTAATAGGATTATATCCTTTTTATAGTTTCTTCATGTTTGATGATTATATGTGGCATACGTTAGGCTCTTAGGATAAAATTAATTTTTCTATTCAATTAATAACTCATAACCAAATTTTAAAATAATTCACAACCTCACCATAAAACTTAGGTTCTAATCAAGATAATTAAAATATTTAGTAACCCTTAGTTGTATGTTGTATGTCTAACATCATATATACCATCTTGAATCACTCTTGCTAAATGAATATCTCCATTCTTGCACTATAGGGACCACTTAACTTATGAGAGCAACCCCTCATAATGGAGCGTCACCATCTTTCTCTCTTAATTTGGCCAATAATTAATTTTCTTTATACATTTAGGCATAAAAATCTCAAAGCCTTTGTCCAAATGAATGTGTCAAAATGAAATAAAAATTTGTAAAGTTTTGCATTTGTTGATTAAGTCATGTGCTCATACCACTCATGTTCTAGTCTCTTAGGGAGTTGATTTAGGACTTTAGTGTCTTTTCAATTAAAAAATAAGCATAAATCATCTTGCAATTTCATAAGATCGGCCTACATGATTTTGAATCATAGGAGGTATTAGCTGGCGGCCATTCCATATGGTTATAAGTCTAGAATAGTCAGACGAGTTTATCTTCTCTTGTGGAATAGACCCTTATGTCCCTTTCGCTTGGATTTAGGTCGTGCTTTAACTCATGTTAAAGCTCCTTAGATTTTGGATCTGAGGTTGCTTATTTCCTTCAGGCTACGAGTATAAATACTCACCTCTTAGACATTTTCACAATCTTATATTGGTGGAATTATAAGCCTTAACAATCTACTAAAATTTAAATTCAAATAAATAAATCCTCACTTTCAAACATATAAAGTCTCACCATAGGATGGTTGGAATGCTCATTAGGCTTTTTAGTATCATAAGTATTTCTTACTTATTTTTCTTTGAATTTTAAAATAAGTCTTTTAATTTAACAATCCCACTTGATTTTCCAAAATAGCCAATTTATTGATAATCTTAATCTTGAAATCTTTAGAGATAATAATTACTTTCTTTAATTGAGAGTATTTTTAGAAAATCTCATTTCCTAAGATGTAATTAACTATGATGGCTTGCCTCCATAGGAAACTTAAGAACCAGACATAAAATAAATCTTACTTTACCTTTCTATGTCAAGTAGGGGAAAGATCTCAGGTATATTCGAAGACCTATCATGCCTTAGGAATCCTTATTAGAAGATTAAGTCCATTGTAGGGTGATGTTTCAATCTCTCAACACAGTACATCATACCTCAATTTCATACCCGATCACTTCAATAAGTACCCCCATGATCTGTGGTGTCCACACGAGCTTCCGAAAATAAACACCATAATTGTTCTCTTGCTTTTAGAGCTCTCGGTTTCTTGGTTGCATTAATTTTTGAGCTTGTCTATTCTATAGACTGTAGATTGTCGGTCTTTGGAGGGTGTTTGGTTGTCTCCTATGTGTGTTCTGCTCTTGTCTCTTGAGTAAAGTGAAGCTACTATAATCATTTTTGAAGTTGTTAGTGATGGCATCAATTTTAGTGCTTGTTTGTAACGTGAAAATATTTTTAGGGGATTGTGTTTTTGATTTTAAGGCTTTTAGTTTATTGATGTAATCAATTTTAGGTTTTTTTGTCTTGTAAAAATATTCTCAAAGGACTGTGCTTTTGATTTTAGATCTCAGTTTCTATATGGTATTAATTTTTATTTTCCTGTAAAATAATTTTGGAGGAGTGTTTTCTTGCTTTTAGAGCTCTCAATTTCTTGGCGGTATTAAAATTTCAAGCTCATCTATTCTGTAGACTGTAGATTATCAATTTTTAAGGGGTGTTTTCTCATCTCCTATTTGTTCTGCTTTTGTTTTGAATGCTCTTGTCTCTTGAGTAAAGTGAAGGTATTATAATCATTTTTATTGTTATTAGTGATGGTTGTGTTATTAGTTATGAAACTTTTTAAATGATGATCTCTTGGTTTTGAATATTAATATGAATATTCTTTTGATCCTGCTTAAATTATATTTTTAAATTTGAAGGTTCACTTATTTGAGAACTTTGATTGTAAGAGCTTTAGTAAATTAAGATATATCTAAGAACTATTGATATATTTATTGGATCGTCTCTCAAGTTAAAGGTTATTGGCCAAAAAAAATGATATTTGAGAAATAGTCAAGCTTCTTTTGTAATTCTCTTACTTGGTTGGACGTGAGTTTTATGTTTGTAGAAAAATTGTGAAGTAAAATCAGTTTTACTCAAAATCATTTTTTTTCACATTTAAATTTCAAATATTTGCTGAATTTCATGCAAGTTAATAATTGGATCATATTATTTTTCATGGATATAATGAAAAGTCACTCCCAAAGCGAATTAAATAGTTCTTCAACTCAACCTCATGTTGAAAATGTAAGAACTCCAAATGAAAGTGTAGGTGAAATTATTTTATAGATGAGAAAAATGGTAAAAGATAATCTTCTAAAGTTTGGTAACATTTTATTGAAATATCTATCACATAAAACAAAAAAATAATACAGAAGTTGAAATTCAATTACTGTGTGAAGTCTTATGTTAAACAAAAAATTGGTACCACAGCTCAATTGAACATACATTTCAAATTGAATCATTATAGCAAAATTAGTACTAAAGAAAAGAAACAAAAGCTTTTTGATTATATAACTGAGAAACTAGAAGAAACTGAATTGATTTCTAATTTGTGTTTCAATTGCTTATAATCATAGCCAAATTTAAAATATATTCCTAAGATGATCATTGTTCATGAATATCCTTTTATGCTGAACATTTATGATTTAATAATTTGATTAAATCAATAAATCCAAACCACCATAAAATTTCTAGATTTAGTATCAAAGAAGAGTGCATGAAAATTATATGAAGATGAGAAAAAAAAAACTCAAAAAAAAAAAAATCAAATTAAATGAGAGAGTTTTCCTTACTAGTGATTGTTGGATGTCAAGCCAAACAATTAATTATATGTGTTTTATAGTGCATTATATTAGTTCTGATTGAAAACTATTGCATAGGATAATCAATTTTGTGATTTAGATCTCCTTACAGTAGTGCTGTAATTTTTAAAGTAATTTTTGAAAGTTTTTTTGCAATGAGATCTTCAAAATAAAATCATATTACTTTGGATAATGCATCATCAAATGATGTAGTAACTATAAACTTAAAAATATTATTTTCTAGAAGGTTGGATTTATGATCATAGGGAATTTCTTTCATATTCATTGTGCTGCTCATATTTTAAATCTAATGGTGCAGGATGGCTTGAAAAAAATTGATAATATAATTGAGAAGGTAAGAGAATCAATCTTATTTATAAAGCGGTCCCCTAGTCATATACACAAGTTTGGTGAGATTGCTAGACATATTGACTTTTCTACAACATGTACCTACACGTTGAAACTCCACATATAAAATATTGGAGTCTACATTTTATTATAGGGCTATTTTTCTTGAATATGTTTACTAGAACTCAATTATGTATGGTTGCCTTTTGAGAAAGATTGAAATCAGTTTGACAAAGTTATAGAGTTGCTTCATATTTTTCATCGAATAATTAAAATTTTTTTAGATCAAATTATCCTATTGCAAGCAGGTTTCTTTCAAACCTAATACTAATTAAGAAAATCTTGAATAGAAAATGTTTCTCTTATACTGTTTTCATCTTTAATATGACAAGCACCATGAAAGCTAAATTTGATAAGTATTGGGTAGATTGTTTAATGTTATTCCCAATTGCATGCATTGTAGATCCTATAATGAAATTATTTACCATTAACTACAATTATCCATAGATTTATAATATCGATATTGTTGATAAAAAAAGATAATGTCAAACAATAACTTTCTAAGCTCTATTGCTTTTATTCTGTTGATATACATCATACAACTAAAGAAAATACTAGAGCATCCATTTTACAAGTTGATACAATAACCACAATAAAAGGAAGTCACAGTTTGTTTAATGATTTGGTTGGGTTGTATGATTTTATAGACTCTATTGGTCTTTTAGTTTCACAGAAGTCTAACTTAGAGATATACTTAGAGAAAGCCTTTGTTAAATATCCTAATTCAGAATTTGATATTTTAGAGAGGTGGAAAATGTCCATCATGAGTACAAGACTCTCTCTAAGATGACAAAAGATATTTTTATAATTTCAATAACTATAATTACTTCAGAGTCAACCTTTAGAGTAAGGGGTGTTTAGTGATTATAGTTCTATATATTGGATGCTTAATAAAATTAGATTACAACAAACAAATCATCAAAAGAGATTGATCAATGTTTTCATTCTTTTTTATATTGCAATTACTTTTTTATTCAATTTTCAAAATGACAACATCTACTTTTGCATTTTCAATTTGACATTCTTTTAAAGAAAACTATGTGTAAAATGGATTCACAAACCTGAAAATGAAGACAATAATAATTTAGTTATGTAGTGATGTAGGTTAAGTGCTACAATTCTTTCTTTTACAACTTATTATAGGCTTTGACTATTTTATGGATATTCTTGATATGCTCTATTAGTTGTATTATCGAATTTACGTTAGATTTATGTTAATTTTATGCAGTGCAATATAAATTATTATTTTGCTTAATAATAAAATTAAACCAAGATGAAATATTGAGGCAATTTTTGATTTTTAAGTCTATAACATGATGGATTTGTGGTTTTTAAATATATTGGCTTGGTTAATGAAAAAAAATGAGACCATTTAGTGTGACAAATTGACTTTCAATTTTATACTTTTAAACTATGGCTAAATTTCTCAAACTTCGACTTTTAAAGTGTGGCCTAAAAAATAAGCTTGAAATGCTGCTATGTTTGGATATTATTTGTATATTTTAGTTGTTGTTGTTATAATGACATTATAGTAGTGTCTTAAAATTCTAAAATTATTTTGAATTTTGATATAAATGTAGATGATGTTTTTAATGTCATCCTAAAATTACCAATCATCTCAATTTTTTTGAGGCACATTCAACTTATTAGTTTTCTCTTCTATTATCATGTGACCTAGATTTCAGTTTTATTTTTCTTCACTATTGTGTATTTCAGTTATGTTTTACTTTTATTCCCTATTGTGTTGTAATTGGGTTATCCAAGACTGCAATTTATGTAATTATGTTCTCATGTTGTAATTTAGTTTCTCCAACTTCTGTAACTATGTTTATGTTTTCTTTTTATTCCCTAATTGTGTATTTTGGTTCTGTTTTCCTTTTATTCAAATATTCCCTACTGTGTTGTAATTGGATTCTCCAATTTCTGTAACTTTATTTTCCGTTTATTCCATGTTGTGTATTTTGGTTCTCCATTCTCCAATTTCTGTTTTCTTTTTATTCCCTATTATCTATTTCGGTTCTCCAACACTTCTATTATCTGTTTTTCCTAAGTAACGTTGCAGCGAGCTATATAGTTGGAGCTTAAGGTATTAATTTTATTTTTCTAAGTTGTTATGTGGTTTATGGTATGCATATAATGGGGCTATCATAAAGAATTTTTTTTATTTGTTAATTCGGGGTAGGGACTATGATGAGAAGAGCATAAGTTCGCAATTTGAAGTTTTTCAACAAAAAATTTTGATCCATGGTTGGTGGCTCTCATTGGATGGCTAGTCAACCTAGAGTTATGTATTTTGAAATTCCTCTAATTGTTTTATTTATACCTTCATTATTATGACTTTCTTGTTTTGTTAGTATTTTGAGGCTTTCTCTATCTTTACAGTTCTATTGGATGGATGTCCTCGACAACTTGGAGCCTACAAGTGGATTATAGAGACTTCTATAGATTGCGGATACTTGAAGATGATTATAACTCTCTCCGAGCCCCAATATTCAATTTGTTATTCTTATGTTGTCTTTTATTTTTTTTTGTAATTTTTTTATTTGTATGGGCTTAACACATTTAAATATGTATAATGAATAAGAAATTGAAAGAGACAAAAAATGTGAAATTGTATATTTGTAATTGTCATTTATGTATAACATGAAATTGTAATATGTATGAAATAATACTTTCTTGAATTGATTTATACATTTTAACTGCTCTATTTCTATGTATGTATATTTACATTGTTAATCCAGGAAAATTTTAATTTATCTGTTTCTTATTTTCTTTGTGCATTTAATTTGAGTTGGCTAAATCAAAACAAACCACCTTGTTTATATTATCGAGCTAGAATGATTCAAAATTTGAGCTAAAATAGTATTAAAATTACAAAAATGAGCTAGCTCGTATTTCTTTTGAGCCGATCGAGCTCAATTCAGTTTCAAATAGAGCTGGCTCGAACTTTATTATGATGAGCTATGAGTCAATTTTGAGCCAATATAAAATTGATTTGAGCTGATTTCGAGCTGATCCTAAATTGGCTCAAAATTGAATCGTTCTCAACCGTAGTCTCGAGTCGAGCTTCTTCAGAGCCCCGCCCACGGTGCCTTGCGAGAATGGGTGGGGTTAGTGGATTTTTGTTCCGAATATCTTCGGTTAACATGACAACGGTAAGATTTATGAATTGTTATAAATAAAAATAATATTTTATTTATTTTATATATGAGGATAACTAAATTTGTCCTTATATAAGTAGAGTTTTTCTTCAAAAACTAATAAATTGATATTATTGAATGCTAATAAATTTATATCATAACAGCATAAAAATTTTATCTTTAGTTAGACAAAATTTTTTGTACACACTAAAAAACACAAAAAATGATTTAATTTTAAGTAAAAAATATAAAAAGAAAAAGAATACATGATTTTGTCTATCTAAAATAATTTATTTTATATATATATATATATATATATATATATATATATATATATATATATATATATATACAAACAAAATCCACCCTTCCTTCTATTTATAAAAGATAGTATTACAAGTATTTTCTTACTACAAGAATTGTGAAGTTGGTAGCAGTCAGGGACAATAATAGAATGATGATCAAACAATTATGTTAGAGCAAATGATGGATTTTTAAGTAATCATCGATGTCAATTGATGGACAAAGCTCTAAAATTGTTTAATTGTATAAGTTTTCTCCAACCCAAAGCCTCCAAGTGTAGAATAGCAATCAAAATATAGTTTTCAAAACGTGATCTTTTAGTTATATTATAAAAATCATAAATACTCCATCAAATGACTTAAATGATTAATCCCTTTTTGTCATATAATATTTTTTTAGTATTTTGTTACATCAAAATTTACCAATCTTTATCTCATTAAATTCTAGTTGAGATGAATGTTTAATTATAAATTTATTAAAAATAGAGTTTAGGGGCCCATTTGGGTGCGATTTAAATGTGTTGCATCTTAAGACGCGGCGTTGCTTTGTTTGGGGGCGATAACCTGCTCGACATCATTGCTTTTAGTGGTGTGAACTATGGCGGGACGCCTTAGTTTAAATTTCGAGTTTACTATAGTCCGCCATTTCTAAACATACTCGCGACCTCTTTACCCTTTCTCTCTCGATGCTCACGCTGTGCTCGATCATGGGTTTCTTTATCAAATTCCAACTGCATCTTGAGGGAACCTTCAACCTCTTTGCAAATCAGGTGACATCCTCCACATTTCCTTCTACATGTCCTCTCCTTTTCACTTTCAAAAGACTAATGTAATGTTGTCGACTGTGATGCCTTCTTCTTCGTCAAATTACCATCCTCTGTGTGTTTCAATTTCATTTTTGACTTGAGCATTTATGGTTTTCCTCTTTGGCTATGTTGATGTGGTCACAAGATGTGTCAGTGGTTGTTGCACATTTTCTTACTTGCTTGTGCTATCGGTTTTACTTGCTTTTGCTATCGATTTTACTTGTGGTGACTTCCATTGCCTGGTTTCTATTCGGATTTGTGACCTAAGCATTTGTGGTTTTCCTTCTTAGTTGTGTTACCACTATGGCGAGATGTCTGGGTGGTTGTTGCACTCCTTTTTTTCTCATGCTGTCGGTTTTACTTGGTTGTAGGGCTGTGAAATTAGCTTGAAGATCGTTAATCGCTCAAAATGACTCATATTTTGACTCGAATCGAGCCAAATGATCTGAGCTACTAGCTGAAATGTTGGATTGAATTTTTTATCGAGCCAATTTTGATCCATATTTAAATCAGCTCATTTGATTATCGATCAGATCGAAATTTATTTGATCCCGTGATCGACATCGTGTCGCCACTCGCGGCTTGTAGGCCGTGGGTTGTTTCACGAGCGAGCGACTGCTGTGGATCATGAGATTAAGGGCTTCATCTAATGAATGATGGAGATGAATGTCAGAATCGAGATTATAATGAGGGTTTTAGACCTCAGGTTTCGTGACTTCTTTCTCATTTTTGCGGTAGCTGATTCTTTATTTCTTGGTCCTCCTCTAATTTTCATTTCTCATACAGTCGTGCGATTGTGCCCTAGGTTTTTGAAAGTCCATCTCGCCTCACAATCTTGTCATTGTCTTCAATCTGAGATCTTGTTCCTCTCTGAGTCGCAGTGTCTGCATTTTTTCTTTTTCACTGACTCACTGTTACCTTCCCTCAACCACTCAGTTTGTTTCTTTGCCCTAGACTCATTTTCTCGGCACACATTGAACCAATATTGGTAAAATTTCTTGGTTAGTTTATGGCATAGATGTGTGTTGGTTAATTTTTTTTATATATTATAGTATCAAATTTTGATTACTCTGGATGATACCATTGTTAGCTATCAGTTTTTTTATGGTATCAATTTCACAGCTTGTTACTTGTTAGTTATTTGTCATGAAGAAATATCTTTAGGGGATTGTTATGTTGCTTTTAGAGCTCTCAGTTTCTTGGTGGTATTAAATTTTTGAGCTTTTCTATTCTATTGCTGATCAATTTTCTGCTCGGCTTTTAGAATATGCAAATTGCAGATCATAGGTTTTTGGAAAGTGTTTGCCCCTATCATCTATGTGTTATGCTCTTATTTTGGATGCTCTTGTCCTTTGAGTAAAGTGAGTATAATCATTTTTAATGTTGTTCATGGTGGTATCAATTTTAGGGCCTGTTTGTAACGTGAAAATATTATTAGGGGTTTGTGCTTTTGATTTTAAGAATTTCAGTTTCTCGATGCACTTTATGGTTTATTTGTCTTGTAAACATATTCTTAAAGGATGGTGCTTTTGATTCTAGATCTCAGTTTCTAGATGGTATTAATTTTTAGGGCTTGTTTTCCTGAGAAAATAATTTTGGAGGAATGTTTTGTTACTTTTAGAACTCTCGATTTCTTGGTGGTATTAATGTTTCGAGCTCTCGGTTTGCTCATCTCCTTTATGCGTTCTACTCTTTTCTTGGATGCTCTTGTCTCTTAAGTCTTCAATAAAGTGAAACTGTGAAGGTACTATAATCATTTTTAATGTGTTATCAATTAAATGTGTTAATCATTTTTTGGATGCTATGGTATTAATCATTTTTAATGTGTTAATCATTTTTTGGATGTTATAAAGTTGAAGCTGTGGTGTTAATCAATTTTTGGATGCTCTTATCTCGATTTGCTCATCTCCTTTAATATTATTAGTTGTAATCATTTTAAATGTGTTATTAGTTATGATTATTTGAGGTCTTTGATTGCAAGGACTTGTTTGAAGGTTCTCTTACTTGGTTGGGCATGAGTTTCATGTTTGTAGAGAAATTGTTAAGTAAAATAATTTTTTGCTCGAATTCATTTTTTCAAATATTTGTTGAATTTCATGCAAGTCTATAATTGGATCATATTATTTTTCATAGATATTATTAAAAATTCACTCCAAAGCAAATCAAATAGTTTTTCAACTCAACCTCATGCTAAAAATGCAAGAACTACAATTAAAAGTGTAGATGAAATTACTTCTATAGATAAAAGAAAGGGTAAAAGATAACGTTCTGAAATTTGACAATATTTTACTGAAATATCTATCATGGAAAAAGGTAAAGTAATACAAAAGTTCAAATGTAATTACTGTGTTAAGTCTTATGTTAAGCAAAAAATTAAAATTACATCTCAATTGAGCAGATATTTCAAAATAAATTATTATAACAAAAGCAGTACTAGAGAAATGAGACAAGCTTTTTGATCCTACTACTAAGGATCTAGAGGAAACTGAATAGATTTTAGTTTATGTGTTTTAATTGCTTATTATCATAGCAGAATTAAAAATATTATTGCTAAGATAATTATTGTTCATGAATATCCTTTTATGACAGTTGAACATTTATAGTTTATTCTTTTGATGAAATCAATGAATTCAAGCTACCGTAAAATTTTTAGATTTGATATCAAAGAAGAGTGCATGAAAATATATGAATTTGAAAAAGAAAAACTCAAAAAAATTCTGAAATTAACTGAAAGAGTTTCTCTTAGTAGTGATTGTTGGACATCAAGTCAAATAATTGGTTATATGTGTCTTACAGTGCATTATATTAGTTCTAATTGGAAATTGTAGTATAAGATAATCAATTTTTGTGATTTAGATTATCCTCATAGTGGAGCTATGATTTCTGAAAGTTTATTGCAATGTGGTATTCAAAATAAAATCAGCACTATTACTTTGGATAATGCATCATCAAACAATGTGGCATCTAGAAACTTGAAAGCATTATTTACTAGAAAGTTTGTATTTATGATCATGGGGGATTTCTTTCATGTTCATTATGCTACTCATATTTTAAATCTAATAGTGCATGATGGCCGTAAGAAATTGACAAAATAATTGAGAAGGTAAGAGAATCAATCTTATTTATAAAGCGATTCCGTAGTCATTTACACAAATTTGGTGATATTGCTAGATAGATTGGCTTATCATAATAAAGTCACTTTGAATTGATGTGCCTACATGTTGGAACTCTACTTAAAAATGTTGGAGTTTGCATTTTACTACATGATTATTTTTCCAGAATATGCATTACAAGATCTCAATTATGTATGGTTACCTTCAGAGGAAGATTGGCATCAGTTTGGCAAGGTCAGAGAGTTGCTTCATACTTTTCATCGAATAAAATTTTTCTAGATCAAATTATCCTACTACGAACAGACTTTTTCCAAATCTAATATTAATTAAGAAAATATTGGATAGAGAATGTTTATTTGATACTCTATTCTCTCCAATATGACAAGCACCATGAAAGCTAAATTTGATAAATATTTGATAGATTGTTCACTGTTATTCTCAATTGCATGCATTCTAGATCCTAAAATGAAATTATTTACTATTAACAACTACTATCCTCAGATTTATGATATCAATATTGTTGATGAGAAAAAGGATAATGTAAACCAAAAACTTTTTGAGCTCTTTTCTTTCTATGCTATTGATATACACCATACAACTAAAGAAAATACTAGATCAGCCACTTTACAGGTTGATATAACAACCAAAATAGAAGGAAGTCATAGTTTGTCTGATAATTTAGTTGGGTTGTATGATTTTATAGACTCTACTAAATGTTTAGTTTCACAGAAGTCTGACATAGAAATATATTTAGAGGAAGCCCGTGTTAAATGTCTTGATTCAAAATTTTATATTTTGGATTGGTGAAAAATGTTTGCCATGACATACAAGACCCTATCTAAGATGACAAAAGATATTTTTATCATCCCAATAATTACAGTTGTTTCAGAGTTAGCCTTTAGTGCAGGTGGTCGTGCGCTTAGTGATTATAGAAGTTCTATTTCACCAAAAATATTAGATGTCTTAAATATGTAGTGGAAATTGGATTCGAGCATCATACAAATCATCAAAAGAGTCTATGGTAATATTTTCATTCTTTTAATTTTATATTAGAATTACTTTATATTTTAATTTTCAAAAAATGACAGCATCTGCTTTGCATTTTTAGTTTGACATTTTAGCTGAAGAAAACTTAATTGTATGTGTGTATAAAAGCTTGAGTGTGGATTCACAAATCTAAAAATCAGGACAAAAATAATTTAATTATATAGTGATGCAGGTTAAGTGCTACATTTCCTTCTTTTGCAACTTATTATAGACTTTAACTATTTTGTGTACATTCGTGTTATGCTTTATTAGTTGTATTATCGAATTTACCTTAGTTTTTGTTATTGTTTTATGCATTGTAATATAATTATTATTTTTGGATGCACAATGATAAAATGAAACTGAGATGAAATATTGAGGCAATTTTAATTTTAGGCCTAAAACATGGTGGATTTGTGGTATTTAAATACATTGGTTTGGTCAATGAAAAAAATTGAGACTATTTAGGGTGATAAACATCTTTTGAGTTTTATCCTTTTAAAGTGTGACTAAATTCCTCAAACTATGGCGTTTAAAGTGTGGCTAAAAAAATTTGGAATGTTGTTGGTTACTATAATGTTTGAATGTGCTGGATGCTGGAAGATTGAAATGCAACAATGTTTGAGTGCTATTTGTATGTTTTAGTTGTTGTTGTAATGACATTATAGTAGTCTCTTGAAATTCTGAAATCATTTTGAATTTTGATATAAATGTAGTTGATATTTTTAATGTCTTATGTAACCATGAAAATTAGCAATCATCTCAGTTTTTTGAAGGCAAAAAAATAAAATAAAAACACATTTAACTAATTAATTTTTCCTTCTATTATCGTGTGACCCCAATTTTAATTTTATTTCTCTTCACTATTGTGTATTTCAACATTTCAGTTCTATTTCACTGTTATTCTTTACTATGCTGTCATTGGGTTCTCAAAGACTCCAACTTATGTAATTATGTTCTTATTTTGTAATTTGGGTTCTCCAATTTCTGTAACCATGTCTATGTTTTTCTTTTATTCTTTCACCATTGTTTTTCAATTCTATTTTCCTTTTTTTCAAATATTCCTGTTGCGAGTCTACGTTGTAATTGGGTTTTACAATTTCTGTAGCTTTGTTGTGTTACACAGCTCTCCAATTTCTGTTTTCTTTTATCTATTATCCTAAATTTCGCTAGTTGTGCTGCAGCCAACAACGAGCTGTTCAGTTGGAGCTTGAAGTATTTATTTTATTTTTCTAAGTTGTTATGTGGCTTGTGGTATGCATATAGCGGGGCTATCATAAAGAACATTTTATTTGCTAATTCGAGAGTCGGGACTATGATGAGAAGAGCATAAGTTTGCAATTTCAACTTTTCTA
Organism: Cymbidium sinense; assembly: GCA_021442155.1. Lineage (NCBI taxonomy): Eukaryota > Viridiplantae > Streptophyta > Magnoliopsida > Asparagales > Orchidaceae > Cymbidium > Cymbidium sinense. Next base: position 131,750,336 of record CM038222.1, on the reverse strand, counting down.
ACAAAAAATTCTGATCCATTGTTGGTGGCTCTCATTGGACGGCCATACAACCTATTTTGAGTTTCTCTATCTTTACGATGCTATTGGATGACCTTGGCAACCTGGATCCTAAAAGTGGATTATAAAAACTTATATAGATTGAGGACACTTGAAGATAATTATAACTCTCTCTAAGTCCCAATAGTTAATTTAATATTCTTATATTATCTTTTATTTATTTTTTGAAATTTTATTATTTGTATGGGCTTAACACATTTAAATATGTATAATAAAAAATAAATTGAAAGAGTCAAAAATGTAAAATTGTAATTTGTATGCAATAATATTTTCTTTAATTGATTTATAAATTTTAAATGCGAATTTTTTGTATGTATATTTACTGATTTACACTATTAATTCAGAAAAATTCTCTTTATTTGTTTCTAATTTTCTTTGTGCATTTAATTTGAGATGGCTAACCCAAAACGAGCCAGCTCGTTATATTTTCATGCCAGAACGATTCAAAATTTGAGCTAAAATAATATTAAATTTATAGAAACGAGCCAGCTTGTATTGCTTTCGAGTCGGATCGAGCTCGATTTAAATTGAACTGAGCTGGCTTGAGGTCTATTGTGATGAGCTACGACTTGATTTTGAGCCAATACAAAATTGATTCGAGCTGATTTCGAGTTGACCTTGGATCGGCTCGAAACCATCGTTCTCAGCTCTACTTGGTTGTACGGTATCACTACTGGTGACTTGGCTTACATGGTTTCTTCATTTAGATTTGTGACCTAAGCAACTATGATTTCCTCCTTGGCTGTGTTGCCACTATCACGGGATGTCTTGGTGGTTGTTGCACATTTTCTTGCTTGTGCTGTCAGTTTTACTTGGTTGTGTAGTTGGTTTCACTAGTGGTGACTTGCCTTCTTAGTTTCTTCATTCGGATTTGTGACCTGATCACTTGTGGGTTTCCTCCTTGGCTGTGTTGCCACTGCCACAAGATGTCCAGGTGGCTATTGCACATTTCCTCACCTACTTGTGTTGTTGCTTTTGCTTGGTTGTGCGATTAGTTTCACTTGATTTAGGGGTTAGTTTCACTTGTGGTGACTTGTCTTGCCTGGTTTCTTCATTTGAATATGTGCATTCTAACTAGATTTTGGAAACATATTAGCTTCTCCCTTATTACATAGTTGTGATACATGTTCTTATTACTCAGTTGTATCGTCTGTCTTCCTTCTCCCTTACATAGCAAGTAATTAGTTTGGGATAATGATTTCAAATGTTCTTTGGTTTGGATTGTAATGGGTTAAATCGACTCTCCTTGTATCATGTGATTTGTGATGTTGGTATTATTTCTCCTATATATTATTGTGCTCTATAGTAGTACATATAATCTGCTTATGGCATGATTCATATGCTTTCTATTGAATTTTAGCACTATATTTCTGCATCTATTAGTTTTTCTGCTAATTATTATCGTATCTTGTGGGTGGCGATGTTAGCACTAATTCTCCATTTTGTAATCCATGTGGTATTCTATTAGCCATGATATGTACTCTAGATTGCATTTTGGTAACACATTGGGTTTTTTTTTTCTTTTTTTATATGTTGCCTTCACAGTGGACTTTATCAGTTGCTATTATATCTACTACGTGTTGTTAGCCTAGACCTATGTAGTTGGCACCCTTCTATGGTTTGGGTTGGATTCTAATAGCGGCCTTATGGCCTTGTGTGGTTCAGTTTTCAATATAGTAGTGGCTTGGTTGTGTGCTTTCTCTATGATGAGTTTTCAATATTGCAGTGGCTTGTGTGGTTTGATTATCAACTTTTGTTCTACCTCTTTGGTTATGTTGAGGAAACACAATTATGAGCACAGTTCGATTTTGCTCAAAGTTTGTAGTATCTACTTTTTTGAAATTGTGAAATTCATAATTGATGAATTTTAGAATTACTACACTTGGAATATTTTGTCTATTCTATAATATGTGTCATCATTTGTTTGGTTGTGTTAATGATCTGTAATTTTGAGCATGATATGCTTTTATTATAAGTTTACTTCTTCCCTACATCAAATCTTATATTCATATTTACATAAAAAAAGAAATGAAATAAAATAAAATAAAATAGATAAAAATAAAAATAATTCTTTTGGCTATAGCATCGCGGCGCTACGTTCATAGCACTGCGGCGCTGCCCTAGTTTTCTAGAAGAAGTGATTATCCAATCCAGCTGTCAAAATATGGTATAACATCACGACGTTGCAACCTTGGCACCGAGCCTTTGTTTAACTATCGTTGTTGTCAAATCATACAACACCATGATTTTGACTCGAGCGTTGCACTAGCCTTTGAGAGAAAATAGTTATCAATCCACTCTTATAAATAGGAGTGAACAGTCCACACAAAGGACTTTTTCTCTCACTTTTTCCCTTTACTCTTTCTAAATGATGCTCACACTTCTCTTTGAGTTTTTGACTTAAGGTAAAGAATTTATTCTTTTTCTTAATAGTTTGACAAATCCCACCATTAATCTTCGATCCAGTGTGGAAAACTTAGAGATTTGAAGTTCTTTGCCATTGAATTTTACTCCGATGAGAGATGAAAACTCCCTCTATTCCGTTGATCTTAGATTCAGAATAAGGGGGAAGAGTGCTTTGCACTATACAATTTTGAAACCTAGCACTGCTAATGCTGCCAAAAATTCTAAGAAATTCAAAAAATTCACACTTTAAATTGAAAATTTTATCTATAGTGCGAGGTGCTAGATATTGGCACTGCGACATTGCTCTCTCGGGTAGCCATATTACATAAATGGCATCACAGTGCCCAAGAATTAGTGTTGCGATGCTTAACAAAAATCCCAAGGCACCATACCCACATGTCACTTGAAATATGACTTAAAATATTTGGATTAAAATATGAGATAAAAGCACACACCATCGTGGCACTGAGGGGACAGTGCCATAACACTATGTCGCCTTATAGTGTGTGAAAAGGACTTAGAAAATTTTTTGCCTGAGGAGAAAATAATATCCCACATCATCGTAGAAGCTTGTAGGATAGGTCGAGTCGTCTCGGGTCCTATGGTCTCTATAGGCGTAAAGTCTTTGTCATACTAGCGTGGCTATACTGATTTGATTTTTTTTATAAGTGTTAATTTTTTTTTAAGTATCAATAATATATATATATATATATATATATATATATATATATATATATATATATATATATATATATATATATACACACACACACACACACACATACACAAGCACACAAGCACACACAAGTATATAATACAAAGATATTAAAAAAGGGAAAATAAAAGAAAAGAAAAAACACAAACGAGGAAAGCTAGTAAATGTGCTCGTCACCACCCTCCTCTTCTTCCTCCTCCTCCGTGCCTGACGCCGGCTAGGTAATCACATATGGATGATATTGAGGCGCCGTAGGAAAGGAGACCTAGATAAGATCTACAAGATTGTAATTCCAAAACATATTCACCAGTGTAGTGTTGAACTGGGTCATGTATGAGAATTACATATGCTATTGATCCATGTGACGACAAAATTTGTGTTCCAACATCTCCTGCCTACGACTACTCTTATTTACCCACTTCTGCAAGTCCGAGACCTAGTTGCTGATCTCTTGAACTTGCTTGGCCAAGGACTTGGGAGTTTAAGATCTAGATAGGGGAGGACATGAATTTTCTCTCACTTCAAATCTATTTCTGATCACCCTCTTTGTTAGAGGAGCCTTCTAAAGTAGTACCTCCTCATCAAGCCCCTCTATCGCACCCGTCGCTACACACGTATCATAAATAAGAGAAGGGTGGTTGTACCCAATAGTAGTGCTCCCCTTCAGTATATTACAAATTAAATTAAAAATAATATTCCCAATATCGATCAAGAACCCCTTTTGAATAGGAAAATTTAAAATAGCCTTATCCTTGATAACCTCACTAATGTTACCATAGGGCATAAGTCTGATAGAAATAAAAGAGGGCCTAGGCTTATAACAGGTGTCATATGGGCGACAGGAAAGTTGATAATTATTTTCTCCCATCATTTTCATTATACGCTTTCATTTTTGCCACAAAGAAAAAGAATAATCTAGCAAAAATCGGGATGATCATTGTAGTAGGAGAGATATTGATCATACTTGATATTAGGATGATCGTAATATGAATTTATAGCACTACTATCACAACTCATCAATTTCACCCGAATGTATGCCTTATTTTTTTGGCCATCTCGTGCATTTGCGAAGAATTCGCGCTCCACCGGGACCATGTATGAATTGTTGGTGTGGGCTAATTTGAGCCACCTTCGCTCCATAATTATCCCCTTCACACTGCCACTGAGATTATGGAATCCCCTCTTTGAAATCAAGTGTTTATGGTGGAGAGCGTGTTGGTACCATTCCTCGGTGTCGGCGCTAACAAAGCGATTGGCATAACTGGATGCCCTTTTCTTACCCACAACTCTTCTAAGAGGCATGATTAATAATAGAAATAAGAAAGCATAAAGAGCTAGGAAAGTAAAAAAATTCTTAAGGAAAGAGATCGTTGAATGAAAATTCTTAACAACCTTGGCCTATACTTATAAATCAGGAGCCAGCATCATGGCACTCAGACTCAGCACCGAGGTGCTATCCTCTTAGGTTGTAGAACACGGACTTAGCACCGTGGCGGCCACATGTAGCGTCGAGGTGCCCATATGCAGCACCGAGGCACCCTTCAACTTGTGCCATTGGTTACTATTCGATAAATTATTAGATCGTATAGCCAAATTTGAAAGGTTGCCCAAACAAAAGGGCATAATTTGGGCTATAGTAATAACTTGCTAGAAGAGGAAAGTAGCCCAAGCTACAAGAATCTAAAAATAATAATGATATGAATACAACATTCATATTTATTATAGACAAAAGAGGAAATGGAGGAGCAACAACCTCATGACCAGAAGGAAAGCCGACAGAGAAAAAGAAAAGAGTATCAACACTCTAGGAGAAAATGGTTATGCAATACTCGTTTAAGGGAGAATGTACTGCTAAAGTTTTCAAACATGCCTAATGTTAGAGTTACAATTGCCAGAGCTATGTTAGCCAGATTAAGTAAATAAGGTCGATGATTCTAACTATTGCCCCTTCCATAGGCTTATAAGTCACCTGATTGAAGAATGTTTTGTTTTAAAGATTGGGCTGAGAAAAACTGTCATAATGTGGAACTTACCTTATCAGACAACATTTTAGTAAATCATAAAAATGGAAAGGTAAGTGTTGTTACGTCCTGAATGAGAAAGTTGAGTCAAGTAAGCTCAGAGCACAAATAAAGATAAAGAAAACTCCACAAGTACAAGCAGAAGAAGGAGGTGGCTAGAAAACTTTCAGCTCAAAGAAGACAAAATGAATGATCAATATTCTTTTAGCTATAGAGGGCGTTCGGTGGAGGAAGGCCCTAGAACCTGAAATTGATCCTAGGATACTTCCTCTAATTAGGGGGCAATTTTTATATAAAATGAAAGAGCAGATAAAAAATAATGAATATTCTACATCAAAGCCTCACAAGACAAGTGAAAATAAGAAAACATGAAAATAAAATTGAGACACAAAAATGATAGATTCTTTAGAGGAGTAAAAACAACCTCCTCGAAAATCGGTTAAGTTGGAGAAATATATGCAACATTTATAGCTCGACACAGAAGAGCCTTAAGAAGTTGTAAGAGAAACATGTCGAATGATAAGTATGGTTACAACTTCAACTAATTCTGCAGAAGAGCTATATTTTCCTAAAGAAAAGTCTATTAAATGGAAAAGCAAGCCTCGCTCTAAAAAGTTATGACCTAAATCAAGTAGTAGTTTTGAAAATCATGAAAACTCTAGGAACTCCAAGGAGTTACTAAGCTTAGAAACTTCTTCTGATGAAGAAAGGCAAACAGAAGAAATAATACAGGTGCAATTGAGGAGTGGAAAAAAGATTCCTCCACCTCTACAATAGAAAGCTAGTGAACAAGGCAAAGAAATTCAAATTAATGAAGATGCCTTACCTCTACCACTACTACATCCCAAAAGTATACTAAAATAGAAGTATACTATAATGTTCACACTTACACAAGCTTCCTACCCTATTAAGTATATATGATGCTCTTATACTATCCTAGGATATACGAGAGACCTTAATAAAAGCATTACAATGTCTAGAGCAATATGAAGCATTTTTCGCTAAAGAAAGGATGAAAGAAGATCTTACTTTGCAAAAGTCAGCAACTATCACCTTCAATGATAAAGACTTATTGCTCGGAACAATTGAACACAATCAACCTCTCTATGTTACTGCTAATATTAACTCTATATGCATAAAGAGAGTGTTGATTGACCCAGGTGCTTTAGTTAATCTCCTGACAGCCAAGACACTTAAAGCATTAGCTTTGGATGCTCGATATCTCAACAAGAGCACAATATTTTTACAAGGTTTCAATGAACAAGGACAACAAACCTTAGGGTCTATTATTCTGCCCATATGCTTCGAGGAATTTTATACATAAGTTAAATTTCATGTAATCTAGGCCAAACATTATATATAAGGCACTCCTTGGTAGGCCATGGATTCATGAGAATGGTATAGTACCTTCGACTCTTCATCAATACATGAAATATATCCAAAATGGTGAAGAGCATCGAATTGATAGATACATGAGTCCATTCTTGATACACGAAATTAAAATCTACGATGACACTAAGTACTATATCCCTAAGAAGATTGAAGAGGTTAATGCCCAAAAGAAAGAAACTCCACATATCATATTGTTGTTGAAGAGTGGCGATTCAAAAAAGTAAAATTACTAATGAATCAAAATAACCTAAGGTAATTCCCACTTTGGTAGTGATATTGAAGAGGATGAAGAAGAATTGGTACTTAGGAGGGCCTTAACTAGTCAAAAGAAAAAAAGGGGTTAGTACTAGTGGTGAAACCAAACAATTAGAAAAAACTCACATATCTTTAGTAAGATTGTTTGGGTCTTAGGTTTCTGATAAGATTATGAAAATAACATTAATACCAAAAGCACATATAAAAGTCTTATCAACTCTAAGGAGAGAAGAAATAGAACAATTAAAAATGTTCTATATTCCTCATAGAATGGGTTACAAAGATCATGGAATCCTCTTCTATAAAGTTGAAGAATGAATTATTAATTCTACATGAGAACCATTTGAAGAAAATGATTTATAGAAAGAAGACATTTTAATCATCATTCCTTAATATTTTTCATCACCCCTATAGAGGTTAATTAGAAATAATGTCCAACTATCACAATCGAATGCACAATCTCGATTATTCAAAAGGCTCTGACAATGGAATAATATTTAGAGTTCCATAAGATATGAAAAATTCACTACATGGGTATTAGAATATATTCCTTCATCAAATTCCTCCATAAGTTGACGCTATGCCATATCCGATAAAGAAGTAATTCCATTCAAAATCATAAATATACAAAGGAGTACCTCACAGGGGAATGAAAATATGTCTGAAGAAGAATTAATAATCAACCTCAAAGAACCGAAAGAATTCGAAGAAGGTAATTAAGCCACGATCAATGAACTTCAGGAAACTAACCTAGGTACCACAGAAGAGCCTAGACCAACTTTTGTTAGTGTTAACATGACATTAAAAAAATTGAAAGAATTAAAAGCACTACTCTATGAATATAAAGACTGATTCACATTGAATTATAGTGAGATGTCAAGTTTATCGTCATATTTAGCTATACATAAATTGGCTATTAAATTTGATGTACAACCAGTAAAGCAAGTATAAAGATGAATGCGATTAAAAATTGAAGAATAAGTAATCACTGAAATCAAAAAGCTCATCGAAGCAGGATTCATCGTGGAAGAAAATATATGCTGACTGGATTTTCTAATTTTGTCTTAATGAGAAAGAAAATTGGACAAATTCGAGTCTACATCAATTTTTGAGACATAAATAATGCATGCTCAAAAGATGATTTTCCATTTCCTAATGTAGAACTTATGGTGGATAATATGTGCAACTATGATATGTTATCTTTCATGGATGGATCATCATGCTATAATTAAATTAAAATTGGTTCAAATGATGAGAAGCATACATCCTTCTACAAGCCAATCAATATATATTACTACAAAGTAATGTCATTTATCTTGAAAAATGCAGGTGCCGCATACCAGAGAGCAATGACTTGTATCTTCGATGACCTCATACATAAGTATATAGAGTGTTATGTCTAGGACTGTAATCCAGTTGAGCCAAGTTGAGTATTTATTGGATTGGACTTGACTTTAATAAATTAAAAATTGTTCATGTTTGGTTCAGTTTTGAGTTTGTATATATGTTAAAACTTGGCTTGCTTAATTTTATCTATGAATAACCTTGATTTATACTTGGCTTGTTTAAAATAATCGAGCAAATATGTAATTGAGTTAATTAATGAGTTTTAAATGAGTATTTAAGTTTTCTATAATTTTTTGCTACAATTATCCTCTTAAATCTCATGCAAGTTGTTCATACAATACAAAATCTAGATTCTAAAAAGAAATTAAATCATGAAAAAATTAATAAGGGATAATTTAGCTAAAGCATATATAAAAATTAAGAACTAAATGTTCTGATAATATGATGCACCCCAAGTCAATGTGAAGGCAGGGATGATTATCAATGTGAAGACAAGGGAATAAATGTTAAGCCGTAAGAGGATTTAGAGCTTGCTCAAGAGGCAAAATTACTTAATGAGCTACAAATGCAAGAAGAAAAACAGATCCTCTATATTCTAACTAAGCTCTGAGACTGTGAGTCATGACTTGAGTTTATTGGGTCACCAATTTAAAAGTAACTTTTTAGCCTTAGTTAAACATTTTTATAATATGTGTTTTTCATTTTTTTACTTTGAGTATTTATCCTATAATTTATAAAGCTATAATCTCAATTATATTATATAAATATTTAATTAAATGTATAATATATTTTATAAATTTTGCTACTAAATTATAATATATTTTTATTAAATATATAATTAAAAAATTTTCAAGTTATATTTACTCATATTTTTAAGATAATAAATAAATTATAACCGAGCTTAATATGAAGTATTTAATAAGTTTCTTGTTGAACAATAAAAGAGTATGTTCGTGAACATAAATAAGCGAGTACGATCATGTTAATGTTTAGTTCATTTAACATTCGAGTTTTGAAAAAATGTTCAAGCTTGTTTGTTTATTAATTTGAATAAACATAAACAGGCATTAATTGAGCCGAGTTCGAGTAGTTCAACGAGTGCACTGGTTCATTTACAACCCTAGTTATCTCGATGATTTGATCATTAAAAGCAAAACACAAAATGATCATATAAGTGATCTAAGGATCACATTCAATATAATTTAAAGTTTTAATCTAAAAATGAATCCTTTAAAGTGCATTTTTGGTGTGACCTCTAGAAAATTTCTAGGCTTTATTGTATGCCATAAATGGATTGAAATTGATCTCTCTAAAAAAAAGCAATAATGGAAATGCCACCATCTAAAATTTTGAAGCAATTACGCTTCCTCTAAGGCAGACTGGCTTATATTAAAAGATTTATTTCTAATCTCTCGGGTATATTTCAACCTTTTTCCCTATTAATGAAAAAAGATACACCTTTTATATGAGATAATGCTTGTCAAGAAGCATTTCATAGCATAAAATAATATTATTTGCATCCCCCAATCTTGGCAACATCATTTACGGAAAATCATTAATATTATATGCATCTGCCCTAGAAGAGTCACTAGGAGCTCTGTTAGCACAATATAATAAAGGAAATGAAAATACTCTATATTATATAAGTTGATGTTTAATAGGAGTTGAAATAAAGTATTTTCCCATTGAAAAAATAGTGAATAGCATTATATTGGCTTATGTTTGACCAAATGTGGCTATGATGGTTGGGATCAGATGAAGCCAATATAGTAATACCTAAAGTTCATGAAGGATTGTGTAGAGCACACCAATTTGACCCTAAAATAAAAATTAAAACTAAATGAATGGTATATTACAAGCCTAGCATGGTTAAAGACTGCAACAAATATGTCAAAAAGATGTCACAATCTCAAATATATGCAGACACACTGCATCGACCACCCAATACCCTACACCAAACAATAGCGTCATAGCCATTTGAAAGTTAGGGAACATATATAATAGGTCCAATAGATCCTCCATCATCTAGAGGACATTGCTTCATTCTAGCTGCTATTAGTTATTTCTTAAAATGGGAAGAAGCAATCTCATTAAAAGAAGTTAAAGCATACGATGTAGTAAAGTTCTTCCGAGACCATATTGTCTATAGATTCAGAATACCTCGATGAATTATATCTTCAAGAATATCAAAGTCTATCATTTTATTAAAAAAGTATAAGATAGATTGTTGATATTTCTCAATATACAATTCAAGAGCTAATGGTTTGGTAGAGACATTTAACAAAATGCTAATTAAGCTGCTTGAGAAAATTCTTTTCAAAAATATGAGAGAATGACACGATAAATTAGTAGAAGTATCATGGGCATATTGTACCACTTATAAAACTGCTACACAAGTAACACCATACTTTTTAGTATTCAGAGCAGAAGCAATACTTCCCCTCAAAGTAGAATTACCTTCACTTTGCATAACAGTTCAAAAGCGAACTTTCAACAGAAGAAAATATTTGAATATGATATGAAGAGCTTGAAGCCTTAGATGAAATATGATTACAAACCCAACAAAGTTTTGAAATATATAGAGCAAGAATGATCCGAGCTCATAATCGTATGGTTCACTCAAGAAGCTTCAAAGTAGGTGAACTAATATTAGTATGAAGAAGGCCTATTATTCCACATCAACGAGTTGGTGGAAAATTCAATCCAAATTAGGAGGGACCATATATCATCAAAAAAATATATGAAGGCAGAGCTTATCAGCTTATTGATACAAAAGGAATCAGGCCTATGCCCTTTATAAATGGACAATATCTCAAAAGATATTATACGTAACTATGAATGAAATATGCTCATTTTCATGAGAAATTCTCCTATTAACAGGGGGAAATTTTATATATCTTACAAAGCAAGATGTCTTGCAAATTAAGATTTCCTATCAAAAGGAAATGCTATCCAATCAAACAAAATTAAATTAACATCCATCATGCCCAATATGGCTGGATCATATCCATCATGTCCCAAGGGCTCGGATCCAAAACCTTAATTTAGATTCCGTCATACCCAAAGTGGTAGAATCTATGTTAAATTAAGATCCATCATACCCAAAAGGACTGGATCTAAAACTTCTATTTAGATTCCACCATATCCATAGGGGTCAAATCTAAATTAATTTAAGATCCATCATGTCTAAAAGGCCCATATCCAAAACCTCAATTTAGATTCCATTTTACCCAAAAGGGTCAAATCTAAGTTAAATCAAGATCCATCATGTCCAAAAGGGGTTGGATTAGATCCACTAAGCCCAAGGGGCCTAATCAAATACCTCAATTTAGATTTCATTATACCCATAGGGGTAGAATATAAATTAAATTAAGATCTATCATGCCCAAAGGGGCTGGATCAGATCGACCATATTCAAAGGGATCAGATCAAATCCATCATATAAAAAGAAGCTGGGTCTAAATCTAAATTTAGATTCCCATACAGTAAAGAGGAGCGAGTTTAAATATAAATTTTCATAAAAGAGCCCACAAGCATAACTTATGAATAAATTCAAATATTACTGTTGATTTATAAGACTCTCAAAGCTGTGTGCTTCTCCATTTCAGATATATTACAAGTTGACTACAATATTTATCTAGAAAATATCATACGATATGCCTTGAGCCTATTGAAGAGAAAATGTGGGCTATTATTGAAGCCCATGATCCACGTGGTATAGCTAGGATACATAACAAGTTATCATGGCACTAAGATATGTTAAGAGGTAGAGATATTTTTGAAGACTCATTTATTCGATCATCACATCTCCCACTATTTGACTCACAGTCTCTAGCTGGTTATAACCCAATTAACTGAATAACTAGTTTAAAATTGAAACATAGGCATGATGTCTCTTTAGAATAAGTCACAGATCATCTTAACTTTGGCGATCAGAATGTGTTCCAACTAGCTGAAGACATCGCTCCCCCTACAGGCATAATCAGACTATTAGGTTACTGTATATTACATCATGAAGCAGAAGACTGGAATCTAAAGTCAGTTTTTGACACTCTATTATCAGCTGTCAATGGGTACGTATATTGGGCTTGACATCACCTATAGATGCATGGTGATGTTCTCAGAAAAGTTAGTATATATTAGGAAGTCTACGCATCACTCTTTGATTATAGTTGCCTTCATTTCACATGGATTAGAAGTATAGTGAAACATTGGGATAGAGCTACCAATACTTGCTGGGTTGGTCCATATGAATTGACATTAACATGGCAGATATGCAGATATAATAGGATTACCAATTATAGGAACTTCTTAGAAGAATGTATTCTGCCAGATCATGAGCTTTTTCAGCATTAACTAGATGGCCAACGTAGAAGAGGTAGTTACATATATTCTTTAAGACTACATTGTGCCTTGGTTCATTATCAAAGATTATCCAAAGAATGAAGGACATAGCACATATATCAAAATATGATCACTCTAAGAAACATGGTTAAAAATCTTTCACCATTTAGGGATGCAACTACCACATTTTGCATGAATTAAAGGTCCATTCAATAATGGAGCCTATACATCTACTAAGGCCAAATTTGAGTCAACGAGAAAATTCAACTCCTATCAGATACTAGCATAAAACATCGACAAAGAGCTATTTTTAGTGGTACTTATTTCCACTTAGCTATGCTATTTTGTATTCCCATGGCATAATAGACTATTTCATCTTTCTTCCTTATTGAATGCTAGCTTACTTGCTCATGGCGAAAGAATATCATTAGCGCCTACAGCACTGGTTTACTTATATTGTGAATTAAGCAAAGTAAGTGTCATGACTGATTCACGATGCTATGACGTGGATGCTACTTGACACTATCTACATGGATGGATTCATGCCCATATTTTAGGAGTCTATAGTTATCCTGAGACACCATGCTATTTCAAAGAGCATAATTTTCTCATGATTATGCAACTGAATAGAGCTATAGTTTCTGTAGATAAGAATCAAATAAAGACCTCCATGTTCACTCTAGCATGCATGACAAATCATTTTCAGATTATCCATAGATCATCCTTCTATAGTTTGTCTATTCAAAGTATGGGGTAGAAGTTCACAGACTCTCTTACTGATAAAGGCACTCCCCTACTATCATTAAAGTCAAGATACAGACATATCACATAATATCTTATTGAACTGAGACCCACTTGGCTATGTTATGGCTGCCATGAATCTGTAATCTTGGAAGGTTACAACCTCAATAGGTGGCTAAGCAGTTCAGATTTAATCAAGCTACACTTATATATGGTACCACCAATAATGGATATAGTAGATACTCATTCCTTGGGAGCACTCCCACTAGCAGTCAGTTTGATGATAATCTCTATAACATGGACCTTCACATTTTGCCTAGGGACTCGTTCTAATTTCTATATAGCTCCATAGGAGACTCATACAGGGGTCAATAATTTATGGTTAATGTGGATATGTCATATCTTCTCTTCCTTCTTAGAGCTAGGCTTTCACATATACAATCATAAAACATGAAAGACCAGACTAGTCCAACTTGTACCACATATAACTAATGCTTCTAAAAGAGCATTAAATGACCAAAAAGGTAGTGGGAAATGACGACGTTAAAATTCATCTATTCAAGAGAAAGATGATATGGACCTCTATGGCTCCCACCAGTTGATTCTAGTATACGAGTTGTAGATATAGACAACTCTATTCATATTCCTACCTCGCCAATAGTAGCTGAGCCACTAGTAGAGCAAAAGGAGAGTGAAGTAATGCTAGTATTATCCATATATTCGACTGCAGTTTCTCTAGTATACATCCAACCTACTAGCACTGATTATATATACATACGGAAGAGTCTGGTGGCGACTAATTTTAAACCAATTTTATCAGATTCAACTCAGGTAATGGTGAATACGACCCAAGACAATTCTTCAAATCTGATTTCTTGTGCAGAATGTCACCAAACTTCTAGTGAGAAAAATATAGTCCAAGTATTTAGCCTAAAAATTTTATGTTTTGTTTCCAAGATACGCCCTAAGATTTCAACTCCCTTTCATAGTAGTCCTTCAAAAAGCTTATACCATATAACAACAGCCTTGCGTCAACTACTTCTAAGTGTCGACTTGGAAGTTCTACCTGATATATCTAGTTTTTTTGTGGAGAAAAATTCTTTACTAGATTGTGTTGCTGCTTTAGGTCTCAAAGCAAGAGAATTATAGTTATAGGAATCCCTTTGTAGAGACATAGAATTTGGAATGTTCCCTTTACGCACTACCTACGAAGAGATGTTGTTAGATACACTTACTATTGTAGAATCATCAGCCAATACCATTTTGCATCAAGTCTCCCTAATTCACCAAGATCTAGAGCATAATCTCAAAGCCTTGAGATCCTTCTAAAGGGAGCTTCTTAGAGCACAAATAGAACTCCTCGATATCTTTGCTGAATTGAGAGAACTACAACAGAGGAGATAATATTTACTAGAAAGGAGGGCTATGATCAAGCAAGTTGTCATAACCATAGAAGAAGTTCACAGGTAGATGCTCAGGTGTCCATGCTTGAGCAAATTCTTTCTACATTGGGTGTGATTAAGAGGCTACCTTGAAATATCTCCATGAAGCATGAGAGAGGTAGGCTACTATGGCCTACATATCTCATACAACTTTTGTTTGTATTAGAGAAATCCAGGCCAACTATTGTAGCTAAAATTTTTTCATGCAACAATCTTTATTATCATATAATACATTAAAAATTATTAGAGTAACATGTAAAAGGCTTCAACTCTTTTGGTTAATCATCTCTATATATCTATACTACAACTAGTAGAAGATCAAGACAATGAATGCATCATGTCCTAATGACATGATATATTTGTTGGGGGGAAATCTTGTTTACATCATAGAAGAAATAAAATCAAATCAAATAATAAAAAAAATAAAATTTTTGGCTATAGCATCGCAGTGCTATGTTCATAGCGTCGAGGCACTACCTTGGTCTCTTAAAAGAAACAACTACCCGTTCCAGCTATCAATGTATTGTACAATGACATGATGCTGTTTAACTACCTGGTCCAACTATCAAGTAAAGTAGGTATAGTGCGTGGCGTGGAGCCTTTGCACCCACTTTCGAAGGAATAGTTATTGGTCCACTCATATAAATAAGAGCAGTTCACTTAAAGGACCTTTTCCTCACTTTTTCCCTCCACTCTTTCTGAACGGTGTTCAAACTCCTCTAAACTCCCCTCCAGGTTTCTCACTTCAGGTAATAATTTTTGCTTTTTTAATAGCTTGACAAATCCCGCCATTGATCTTTAATTAAGTGTGGAAAACTTGAAGATTTGAAGACCTCCGCTATTGAATTTTATTCAGGTGAGAGATGAAAACCCCCTCCCTTCTATTGATCTTATATTTGGAATAAGGGAGAAGAGTGCTTCGCACTATACAACTTTGAAACCTAGCATTGCTAAGGAGAAATGCTGCCAAAATTTCTAAGAAATTAAAAAAATTGACACTTTAAATTAAAAATTTGACCTATAGCACCAAGGTAATGAATATCGATGCTAGGGCGCCATGCTCTCAGGTAGTCATATTACGTAAGTGGCACCGCAGTGCCCAAGAATTAATACCATGGTGCTTTAACGAAAATCCCATGGCACCACAGCACCATAGTATCAGCGCCGCAACATTGTGGTGCAATACCCATGTGTCATTTAAAATATGACTTAGAATACTTGCTTCAAAATACGAGATAAAATCTCATAGCGCCGTGGTGTTGAGGGGATAGTGCCATAACGCGTGTCGCCTTACTGCATGTGAAAAGGACTTAGAAAACCTTTTAGTTGGGGAGAAAATAATATCCAATAACTTAGCGACACCATGGCCTTTTGCCTCACCGGGTCCTCTGGTTTATCTCTAGCAGAATTTGTATACCGACATCATGATGCTATACCATGATTTGATTTTTTTTATATGTGTTAAATTTTTTTATTTATCATGGAGCATTAATAGAAACAAAAAAAAAAAAAGTATACAAGACAAATATAATAAAAAGAGGAATTTTATTTCTTCAAAAGAAAATTATTAATTATAAATTATAAATTATAAATAAAAGGAAAGAAAAAAAAAATACAAACTCGAAAAGCTAGTAATTGTACTTGTCGCCACCCTCCTCTTCCTCTTCTTCCTTCTCCTCCGTGCCTAATATCGTCGGGATAATCACACAGGGCTAATATTGAGGCATCGCAGGGAAGGAGATCTGTCTAGGATCCATAAGATTGCAATTCTTAAACATGTTCACTAGCGTAGTGTTGAACTGGGCCATGAAAGAGAATTGCATCTGCTATTGATTCATGTGATGATCAAATTTATGTTTCAGTATCTCCTACCTACGACTACACTTATCTACCCTCTTCTGCAAGTCTGAGACTTGGCTGTCGATCTTTTGAATTTGCTTGGCCAAGGACTTGGGAGTTCAGGATCTAGATTGGGGAGGACATGGACTTTCTCTCACTTCAAATTTATTCTCGAACCCCCTAAATCACCCTCTTCTTTAGAAGAGCCTTTTGAAGGAGTACCTCCTCATCAGGCCCACCTACTACACCCACCGTTACACACATACCATAAATAAAAAAAGGGTGGCCATACCCAATAGTAGTGCTCCCCTTCAACATATTATAAATTGAATTAAAAATAACCTTCCTAATATAGATTGAGAACCCCTTTTGAATAAAAAAATTCAAAATAGCTTTGTCCTTAGTAATCTCACTAATGTCACTAGAGGGCATAAGCCTTACAGAAATAAAATAGTGCCAAACCTCAGAGGCGACTGTCATATTGGCGATAGAAAAGTTGATAATACTTTCTTCCCATCGTTTTCATTGTACGCTTTCATTTCTATCACAAATAAAAAGAATAATCTCAATGAAATCTAGATGATCATTGTAGTAGGAGAGATATTGATCATACTCAATATTAAGAAGATAGTAATATGAGTTTAAAGTACTATTGTCGTAACTCACCAGTTTTCCCTAGACGTATGCCTTATTGTCTCGGTTATCTTGTGCATTTGTGAAGAATTCACGCACCACTGGGATGATGCACGAATTATTGTTGTAGGCTAGTTTGAGCCACCTCCACCCCATAATTATCCCCTTCATAGTGTTACCATGATTCTAGAATCCCCTCTCTGGAATTAAGTGTTTGTGGAGTTGAGCGTGCTAGTAGTACCGCTCCTCAGCGTTGGCGCTAACAAAGAGATTGGCATAGCTGGATGCCCTTTTCTTACCCACAACTATTCTAAGAGGCATGATTAATAATAGAAATGGGAAAATAGAAAGAGCTAGAAAAGAAAGGAAATTCTTAAGTGAAGGAATCATTGAATGAAAATTCTTAACAGCCTAGGCCTTTATTTATAAATCAGGACCCAACGGCATGGCAACTAGGCCCGGCATCGAGGAGCTACCCTCTCGGGTTGTAGAACATGACCTCAGCACTGCGGCATGCCCATGCAGTGTTGAGGCACTGATCAACTCGTCTTGTTGGTTACTGTGCAGTCAAAAAGGTAAAATAAATTATAATAAATTTTTATAACTTATGCTTGCAAAAATAGCATAGCACTGTAGTGCTCTGACTAAGCGACGTGATGCTTATTAAAAAGGGGATGCCAACACTAATGCAACACTATGGCACTGGGTCCAAAAAATGAGAATTTTACGTAATTTGTAAAATAAAATTCAAATTTTATTCATTTGCTATGCAAACACCACTATGTCTACCTAATAAGAAAGAACCCTAAATTTTGGCATTTCAAAAGGATGTAAGCCCAACAACCTATTCGTTCAGCATGTGAGCATTTATTCATTCATAATACAAACATCCCATAATCCATATCCATTTTCCATGCAAGCACCCTATTTTTTGGCATTCTAAAGGGTTGTAAGGCAACCTCTTATTCGTTCACCATGTGAACATCTATTTGTTCACCATGCAAACATTTTATAATTTGTTCACCACATGAGCAAATCCATACCCATTTTTCATGCAAACAAAGCATAAAATTTGGCATTCCAAAAAGATGTAAGCCCAACCTTCTATTCGTTCAGCATGTGAACATATATTTGTTTGTCATGCGAACACCTCTTAATTCGTTCACCGCGTGAACAAATTCATATCTGTCCACCATGTGGGCAACCTTAATTTTTCAGCATTCCAAAGGGATGTAAGCCTAGTCTCCTATTCGTTCATCATATAAACATCTATTTATTTTCCATGCGAATAAATTCATATCCATCCACCATATAGACAACCGTAATTTTTTGGCATTTAAAATGGATGTAGGACCAGCCTCTTATTCATTCACCATGTAAACATCAACTCATTCACCATGTAAACACCTTATAATTTGTTCACCACATGAACACTCTTGCACCACTTTCACTAAAATTCTAAGTCTACTCGAGATACCTGAAATGAGGCAACCCATGGTTGCTAATTAGATTCTTTGGACATTATAACTATGCCCCTCTGATGTTGGTAGTCTAGAATAATGTAATCATGGGATGACAGAACCATGGGATCTTAATTAGGATTTCTATTTTCTACAATACAGTCATCTATGCCACACACACACACCCCTCTAAGACACCAATTACATATCAGATAGATATGTTTATTTCCAATCTTAATCGAGAGTGTTCTCTTATTGCGATAAGATGGGTAATTAACTATGGAGGCTTGCGTCCATAAGAAGTAGAACCCATATCAAAATAAATCCTAACCTAAATGTTAGGGAAAATATGGTTGAATATATATATATATATATATATATATATATATATATATATATATATATATATATATATATATATATATATATATATATATGAAAAATATACTCCTACCCATCCCATAAAGATGGTGGAGCACATCCTCAAAGGTATTTTTTGGAACTATCAATCCGATTTGTAATTATTCTTATAAGATATGAGCCATGAAGAAAGCCTATTGTCCGACAATGTGTCCTTGAAGTTTAGTTTTTTTTTGTGGCCACTTTATTATTCAATCATTATGTTTAGCTTGTTGATTTTGGGTTGTCTGTGTTTATCTTTTGTAGCTTAATGTCTTCTTATATTGCATCTCATTACACTTTCATCGGGAAATTTAAGGAGGGAGCTTGGGCGACATGGGGGAGATACATTAAACTAATTTTTTATTAAATATGTTTAAAAGAGATTGAGGCCAACAATAGGTCCACCACCCACTTCAATAAAGAGGGGTGGAAGAATGTCATTAAGAATCTTAAAGAGCGCACTAGACAATAGTACGATAGGGCTTAACTTAAAAAATAAATGGGATGGTCTAAAAAAATTTGATATTTGGAAGGAGTTGAAGCAAGGAGCTGGTTTATATTGGATTCCATTAGGAAGACTATTGGTGCTTCTGATGAGTGGTGGCAAGAAAAAAAATTAAAATGCAACATCTAACCCTAACTTTTTTAAGTTCAATTATTAGAATTTTTTTTATCAAAAACCTCCTTGGTTATTTTTAGGTCTTACCTCATGCAAAAAAGTTCATATTTTTTGGGATTGATCTGTAGTTGAATGAGAGCTTGGATGTGATGTTTGGGGGTGTTGTCACCACTGGTGTGAATGCTTGGAACCCAGCTCATTTGCCCATAGAAAGTTCAATCCTGGTGGCTTTGATTATTGAAGAGGAGGGTGGTTCTGATGACCCATTATATATTTCTATCATACCAGGTAGTACTAGAAGAAGCATTCCTCTTCCAGGAGTGCTAAAAGTGGGAAGAAGGAGAGAGTTGGGGTAGATTTCCTACGAGATCAGATAAGTCATTGCATCGTTCACTTTAATGAGCTCCAAGTTAAATTCTATCAAAACAACCCCATCTATAGCATAAGTAGTTGAACTAGCAAACTGAAGATATTTTTTAGGGCATGCCTCTGTACCTCTTTGCTATAAAGTTTCTTGATGAACCTATTAAGTGGGAGGTGTTCACATCTATATGTCCTGAAAGGTAGGTTCACTACCTCCATCACTTCTTCGAATCTTCTGATGTCTAGGTTGTAGGCATCTATGATTGTGCTCGAACACTATTTTTTTTGGACTCAATGGATTGTAATGTTATTTAATTACTTATGTGCTAAACTTCATCGGTGTATTTTGCTGACTATACAACTTAAAGTATTGTCTGATAGACAACACTATTGGATACTATTTTGTCAATCATTTATACTATGAAAATTTTCCTTCTTAATTTATTTGTGAAGGAATTATCACTGCTCGATTATAATAAATACTTTAGGTATGGAAGATAGTGATGATGAGCATTGGAGGAATACTATTGTTGCTTCAGTGTGCCTAATAAATGAGTATTATGAATACTCTTGTGCAAAACCCTTTACATGACATCTTCATACATTGGTAATAAGTAGATAGGAGAACTACTTGCGGGGCATCCAGGAAGATTTCACAATATGTTTTGCATGTCACAAGAAAAATACACTAATCTCCTTCAACGTTTGAAAGCCATATATGGTCTACATGGGTCTTCTGAGATTACCACTAGGGAAGTCCTAAATATAACATTATACATTTTGTCATATAATAGTGAGAGCAGCAAGTGAGCATTTCTAGCATTCAACAAAAATGATCAGTAAGTACTTTTCCATTTGGTTAGAGTCATAAGTAAGATTGGCCAAATAAGTAATATAACCTCTTGACTATTCATTTCAGTCAACCCCAACAAAAATCATAAATGATCCTCGATATATGCCATTTTTTAGTATAAATCTATTTTCGTACATCATATCTTCATTGAATTTGTTACAAGTCATATACTGAATAGTAAGTTGTATTTCACAGAACTGTGTAGGAGCAATTGATGGGACGCATGAGAATGCACGAGCACCTAAAAATGAAAGTGTTACATACATTGATCGTTGTGGCTCTACAACACAGAATGTAATGGCTGCTTGTGACTTCTAATTGCATTCCACATTTGTTATTGCTAGTTATGAGGGGAGCACACATGATAGTCGAATCTTCAAACATGCCATTCGTGACCTAAATCATAATTTTTCAATGCCACCATCAAGTTTGGCGATTGATCTTCACAATGATTTTCATCGGACATGAACTCCAGTACACAACATTTATTTCTTGGCATATAGGGAAATATTATCTGGTTGATGCGGGGTGCCGAATGTAAAAAGGCTTTATGAAACCTTTTCTTGACATTAGATACCACATCCCTGACTTCAAACGAAGCCAAACAATCTGTGAAAGAAGGAGCTTTTTAACAAAAGGCACTCCTCCTTACGTGGTGTGATTGAACAAGCATTTGATATTTGAAAAAAATTGGTAATCTATGTGACATACCCACATACTCTTTCGAAAAATAAGTTCACATAATTTTGTGCTACTATGGCCTCGTATAATTTTATTCAAAGACATCCTAGTAGTACTGATATAAAATTTATTATGGTTGATGAAGATCAAAATTTTGTCCCTCCTGAAGCATTTGAGTTTAGGGTCGATCAAGTAATACTGCATTCCAATCAGCACATAGGTCAATCACAGTCTCATGATGGCAAGGGATCGGATGAAAAGAAACTTCTTCATGATTATATAGCTGACGAACTATCTTTAGAAGTGATATGACTATTTTATATTTTTATTTTGTTAGCTTCTTGCTGTAAGCCTTTCTTATTGTAAGCTTCCTTCAGTTTCTTTATTTTCTTTTATTCTAGAGAAGCTCATTTAATTTTTGGTTGGTTGATTGTTTTGGTAAGAATTGATACTACAATGGATTACAGACAATGATGAAATATTAACGATACAATGAACTAAGATTTAATCCAGTCACTATTTGTGTGAGACATAATGTGCTAAAAATGCATCAGTGATAAGAATAGATAGTACACAGTATGGTTCGAGTGATATGCATAAATCTGGCTATTGGATGAAATCGATGACATTTATTTATAAGTAAGTTATCTAATGAGCCCAGTTTTTGCATTAAAAAAATCTCATGCTTCAATTATATGACTATTTTTTGAGAATGAGCATTCTCCATGTCTTGTTGGTTATTAATGCTATAAATTTCTGTTCTCTTTGAATTTTTTGGTAGTTTTTTTAATTGTACTTTTAGTTGAATAATCATTGTGATGAAGGGAATATGCATCTAAATTATTTTGTATTTGAAGATATCCTAACATAAATGTCTAGTAGTGAAATATGAGTTCAAGAGGCTCAAGTGATGCCAGAGTAGTGTTCTGGAACTGTAGTTTAACTTGTTACATATTTACATTGCACCGAGATGTCAATTATGGTAGAAGATTTTATAGATGTCATAAAAATAAAACACTAGATGATTATAATTTCTTTAGATGGACATATGAGTTTGAAGATGTATCTTCTGGTAGTGAATATATTTAGCAGGCATTGGTACAGAGAGAGTTCTCCAAAAGAGTTGATCGGTTGGTGAGGAAGTTCAATATAATGATTTATTTATTTTTTTTTTTTTTGACATTGTAATTGTCACTATATCACTCATTTTCTTTTGAAGTCTATATATTTTACTCGTAATGTAACAAATATATAACTATTTACTTTTCTATGGGAGCATATATCTTTTTTCAAATTACATGCAATGTAATATCATTTTATTGTGGAAATGAATGTAACATTTTCAACTACATCAATTTACTTTTGTTCTTGTGTAATACATTCTATTGTGGCTAGAAAATAATTTCGTGCCATGAAACTGGTTAATTTTTTCTCTCTGTAATATTATATATTGCAAAGGCGTTTTTGTCTTTTGGTTCAGACATAGCCACAACACAATAGTTTTCACAGCTGCATCCCAAACAATATAACAGATTCTCAAGAAGTAATTTTCCCATAATCGCTTCTTCTACAACACCTCTACCACTACTTTTTCAAACAACAATAGTTGTCCTGAACAGAGCCTAAATATGGAGAAGTCAATTTGATGCCAAAATATAATATTATGCCTTACTTTTATAATAAAACATATTATTAATATACACCATGTTTCATAACAAATTACAATAATAAGATTTTAATAACTTTAGCATAAGATATAAATTAGTTATTCTTGTTAATAAAATAAACTAAATTATTATTTTTCTTGCAAAATTTATAACTATTATTTTTATTCAATAGCAAAAAAATAATAGGTTGGTTTTACAAGTAATTTTAATTTTTATTATTTTAAATCAAGATAATTTTATAATTTTCTTATAAGAAAAATTGATGCCAACTTTCAAACATTTGAGCCCCAACTTAACAATCAATCATGTAAGAAGACAATAATGCAAACCCCTATACACCACACCAACCAACATCAATAATAAAAATATGACAAAAGAATTATTACTCTTAATTATACATAGATAAAAATTGTATTAAAAAAATTAAAAAATTCATTGTCCTTTGATAAATAATTTATACATAAAATGCAATAAACAAGTTATAACCTTTTCATCAAACACTCACATAAAACATTTAAATATTGATAAGATATGATAATATACAAATCAAACCTTTTGAAATAATTTGTACATTCCAATAAAGATAATATTGCACAACATAAAATAATGAGAGAGATTCAAATATGAGGAAGAACTCACTCCATTAAAGAATAGAAAAGATTAAGAAATTTAAATATCTTGATAAGAATTTACGGTGATGTTATATGTCACTTGCATAATAAGTGAGAGATTGTCATATACAAAACATATTATTCATCAGAACAATCATTACAAGCAAAAGCACTAAGAACCCATATTACTTACCCCTAACCAAAGGTAAACTTAGTTAAAAATCACACTTTGTCAATAATCAATATTTCACTAAGACAAACATTTTGGAGGAATCTCAATGCACCTAAAAAATTTCTAAGATTCACTAATTTTGAAGATCTCATTTCTTAAAGTAGGAAAGGAAAGCTAATACAACAGGATGAAATGAAATGTAATTTCTAATAACTTTAAAGGCAATTATGATTTCCCAGCATAAAAAACCCAAAATGCATTAAGTATTTAAGAGTAGTATAAAATAATAACTATGGAACTCAATACAACTGAAATAAGAAAATATTTCATTTGAATTATAATCAAGCAGTGTAATAAATTAGTGTTAACAATATATATATATATATATATATATATATATATATATATATATATATATATATATATATATATATATATATATATATATATATATATATATATATATATATATATATATATATATATATATATATATGTATGTATGTATAGTAATAAATTTCAATGGAATTAATACAATCAATTCACTTAGCCCAATTTAGCATAAAGATTGAATAATTTGGCTCCAATCATAACATTTTGAGTTTAAGGCATACCATATGTATGTTAACGTGTGATTAAATTCACTTAATGTCTCAAATAATTAAAGGAATGAAAAATAAAATCAATTGTATTGAGAAGTGGTTAAAATTAACATCATTAGTTGATATCATAATTAGAGTTTTAAATCTCCTATTGATAAATCAAACTAATACATCAACAGCAATGAAGATCACATTATGAAGCTCTAGAGATATTGATTAAAATTTTTTTTGTAGAGAAAATATTTATTGAGAAAGAACTTTATATGGAGATACAAAAAAGCAATAAATTGAATGAGGAGATCGAATGAAATAAATTCTTGCGGAAGGGTGGAATGATTTAGGAAGAAAATTTATGGAGGCTTGCAATCATAAGAATGAGATGGGTCAATGAGAATGAAAAATTATAAAAAGTAAATTTAATTTATTAATTCATAAATCAAACAACATTATTTACAACTCAAGGCTTACTATTTATGATATTATTTAAAAATTAAATTAATATTCTAGCCCTAGTAATTTAAAAAAAATGATAAATTATATTAATTTTAAAGGACTCTGTTACCATTGGCAATCAACTAAATGATAAATAAGAATAAATAATACAAATACAAACTAAATATAACTATATTGGCGCAAATAAATCTTAATTTTAATGATTGAAGGTGAGCACTTCACATTGATAAAGACATTGGTAAAAGGCAAGAATGGTCCAACCTCATTTACTTCTTAAAAAATAGATTTACTAAATCAAAATTAGTCAAATATGATCGGTCCATACAAAAATCAACAAACTAATTGATTCTTCGTGAATCTAATAACATGATGGCTCAAAAAGTAAAAGAGAACCCAACTTGGCCATAAACAAGTATATATAATACCTATATTTTGTATAGCAAGCTAAAAACATTCAATCGTAAATGAAGAATTACACAATTGAAGCAAAATTGAAACATAAAAAATTGATATACTTTAGCAAAAAAAAAAAAAAAAAAATGCATGAAAACAATTTTTTAATAGCTTATTCTTTTTCTTCTTCTTCATTGTTGACCTCACTTTTGGAGTGAGGATTGACTCATCCTTCCTTAGACTTAGGAGACTTCTAGACACTAGAATCTCCTTAGTTATAGGACACTTCTAGTGATTAAAGGAACACTAAACCCAAGCCTAGAGACTTAAGAAGGCATACCATAGGCTTAGGCTATGCCCTAGGGTAAATAGGTCTTACCTATCCTATAGCCTAAACCATAACCCATGCCTATCCACTCATGTAAATCAACCCCAAACCAATACAATCAAACCCCAATTGGACTTCATTTCATATCCAAGCTTAATCCCATAATCCAATTCTATGGACTCAACCCAAAGCTCCTTTAATTAAACCAAACTCAATTAATTTTCATAAAAGCATTGCAACCATTCAATACATCATTTCAAACTCTGTCAAAACTTACAATCAAATTAAACCAATCAAATCAATTCAATCAACCTAACTTGGCCCACTTGACTTAAAGGGTCCATATGAGCCAAAATCTAATTAAATCCAAATCAATTATAATCAAAGCCATCAGTCAATCCTAAATCAATTATCAAACTAAATTCAACCCAATTCAACCTAATCCAACTCTTGATCCATTTAGTTCACTTGACCCAAAGTGACCTAAAGGACCTATTTGATCCAAAATTCAATGCAGACTAAATTGGATTGAACCAACCCATTCAATATCTTCTACAATGATTGTTGATCACCATTGATTGTCCAATTGTAATCAATTGGATCAAACCAAGTCTATTTGATCATTTGATCAAGTTGACTCCATTAGCCCATTTGAACCAAAATGAATCAAATCTCATTCCAATTCAAATCAATTGAAACCAATGATTCCCACCAACCATAAATTGATCCTTGAACATAAAATAACCATCAATTGAATCAAACCAAGCCAACTTGGGCTCTTGACCCAAGTTGACCCAATTTGACCTAAAGGGTCAAATTGGGTCAAATAAAATCTTATATCAAATTGATTGAAACCAATGACTCAAATCCATCATAAATTGATTGTTGAACATGATCTAATCTTCAATTGAATCCAATTTGATCAAACCAACCCAACTCATTTAGCCCAAATTGACCTAAAGGGTCAAATTAAACTTAATCATTCCCAAATCCAAATTGAATCAAACCAACACCTACAATCATCTTCAAATCATCAATTGAACCTAAACTCTCAAGCCAATTTGGTCAATTTGACCAAATTGGTCAACTTACCCATTTGACCCATATGAATCCAGATGAGTCAAATTCAAATCCTCTTCAAATTAAACCAAACTAATTGAACCAAAATATCATAAATCATCATTTGAACACATTTGAACCCTTAGTTTGACCTAATTTGACCTACATGGGATAAATTGAGCCAAACCTATTCAAATCAAGCCCAAACCCAACCAAACTTGGCATGACCCATTATTGGGTCACCATAGGTCAGCCCAAATCAAACTCAACCCATCTTGACCCGAATTGAGGAACCCATTGGGTGCTCAAAATGGGACAAAATCTTCATTTGGGTGTTGAAACCCACTCTCCTACCTCTGACAACCACCTTAAAGCTCATTTTGGACACTTGGACCACTAGCTAACCTAACCCAAAGCTGGTTGGGTCAGCCATGGCTCAGGTGGAGGTGAGCTAACCCAAGCCATCCAATTGGAACACTTGGAGGAGAGGGTACACACATGGCCATCCCACTCCCATCCTCTAGCCACTCAAGAGCATCCACCTCAGCTCATTACCATCCCTAATCTCTTGCATCTGATCGGATGCCTACCAAAAGATGATTGATCCTAGCCATTGGATCAATGGGAGGAGGGTATACTCCTACCAGTCAAATTCAAATGACACACAAAGCTTCAGTGAGTTGACGAGCATGCCTAGAGCTCTTCCGACCTCCCTTGAGCTTCCCATCATCGGCGAGACCGAACCCGAGGGAAACATAGCTCCTTCTCTATCCGACCACACATAAACTCTACTAAATCTAAATTAACTTCTCTCACACCTTCCCCAAGCTCTGGCGAGGCAAAATGAATCAATTCTTGATCTATTCGAGCACTGGAGACAACTCCTAGACCAACTTTAGGGAGCTTAGCGGTGGTGTTTTGTCCATAGAACCATCGAGCGAAGTGGCAACTCATGAGCTTCTTAGCAGGGCTTCATCTCTTCTATGCGAAGCTATCTTGGTTGTTGGGCCAGTCTTGAGCTCCGGTGAGGTAAAATTTGGCAAACCATAGAAAATCTTAGGTGTTGGTCTTTTGTTAAGTGTTTTGCATTTTCGCATGATTTTCATAGTAGGATTTCCTTAGATCTCTTTTCTAAATCTTTTGGAGTCGATCCCGATACCTCACGAGCTCTGGTGAGCTTGGATCGAGTGGATGAGGGTGAACGGTGTCCATCTTCTAGTGCTTAGGGGATGAAGGATCACCCACCATCCATTCCACATGACTAGAATGTTCAGCCGTGATTAATCCATTAGATTTATTCGATTTAATCCATTAGGAATCGCGTGATTAATCCCCATCATCCGATCCAAGGTCGGGCAGCGGGGAAGAAAGCACGTCAGTCGCTGCTAACTCAACACATCATGTCTGATGGTTTAAGTGGCCAATCCCATGGAGCCACATGGAAAGTGCCGCCACATCAGCTCCCACTAGGCATCGACATTAGGGATTAAAATGTGTTTAAAATAGCCAGAACTTCAAAAATTCATAATTAATTATAGAAAATTCTTAAAAATATGAGTAAAGCCATTTGGAAATGATAAACAAAGGAGAATTTAATGAGAATAATTTCTTTGTGTTTTGAACAGTGAACATTGCTTAATTAAGGTTTGAAAATTTTCTAATTAACTTAATTAAGCAATAATTGCTTGGTTAATTGATCTCAAATTTGAAATGTTGATCTAATGGGATGTCCTCTACCTCTCATAAGTTTCCTGAGATTTATTAGCTAGGTAATTAGGATAATTTGAAATCCAAACATTAATCACCCTCATTAAGTAATTTAATAATTATTAAAAAATGATAAATAGTAAAAATTAAATAATTAATGATTATTAATCACTGATTAATAATGAAATAATCAGGGGGAGTGATTATGACCTCTTTCTTAATTACTTTTCCAAATTTATTTCATTAAGGAAGGTAATTAATTCATAATTTAATTAAAAAATTAATTAAGTAATTAATGACTAAATTAAATCAAATTCAAAATGGTAATTAGATCAGATAATTTAATTTGAATTTGTGGGTTCCTCTTTATGTGTTTAATAGCATAAAGACCCTTAAGAAAATTATAATTAACTCATGTGTGTAAAAAAGTACTTAATTAGATTCTTTAATTTAATTAATACTTAGTTAAGAGCTTCATTACATTAGGTCCCTAAGTGCATTGCAAGTTTAGTTTCTGATTTGCATATCATTGGAAGCTCATAATTAAATGATAAATTAAATTAAAGAAGCATAAAAAGGGTAACTAAATGAATTGCCTAAGGATTCAAACCTAATTAATTCATAAAATTCACTTAATTATTTATCCTTAAACATATTAAATCATCAACATGGGATGGGATAAAAGTAGCAAATTTATTATTTATCCTCTTTGAGTTTAATGAATCAAATCCAAAATTAAACTTCATAACAAGCTTTGGTTTTCCTTAAGTTATTTTATTCAACTTGATTGTCCTTAGGAATTAATGTAGTTGAATGAATTATGTGGAACTGTTCAATTATTCCTTTTCAAACATTACAAATTTGTATGCCATTTTGCATAATGTATTCATATTTTCAAATCAAATAATCAAATGGATATATTTATGTAGAATTACATGTGTTGAATCAATCCTATTATATGTGTGGCTATTATCAATAATAAATTTCAAAGCTATTTTCAAAATTATAAATGGAAAGTTAAATTAACATTAGATATAAATATTATATGAGATTTAAATGTGTTTATAGCCTAAACATGTTAAAGTTTTATTCTATCATCATGATTCATGTATAGGTTTACATATGTTTAAATGATAATAAGCATATAGTTTGGACATCCCAAGAATATGAGGCTTTAAGCAGCCCCACAGAGGTCTTAAATTATCTCACTTCCCTGGTTAACAAAGGCACATACTTATTTAGACTTCATTCTTATGTGTACTTGTACTAAAATTTGGATAGAATTTTACTTTACATGTGTAAATGATTCACTAAAACATAAGCTTTGCATGATTTTCACTCTCATAGTTGTGTATTCATTCATATGTATTTAAGATAACAAGTATATAGTCTGGATATCCCGGGAATACGAGGCTTTAAGTATCCCCAAGGAGGTCTTAGATTATCTCACTTCCTTGGTTTAAACAATGACACGTACTTTCTTAAAACTTTAATACATGTGTATGTGTTTTTGACTAAAGAATAAAAATCCTTTTTTTCTACCAAAATATGTGCATTCATAATCACTTAAGTGTGCCAAAATACATTGTATGTATAGATATTTATGGTGTTTTATTTCATAGTGCCCGGTGGGCACCACGTAGATCTCAAGGGATATTTATTGAAGTGATTATGTACGACATTGTGGTATGATGTACTATCTCAAAAGATAGAACATCACCTAATAGTGGACCTAATCACCTAATAAGAACTCCTAAGGCATGATGGGTCTTCGTATATGCCAAAGATCTTTCCCCTACTTTACATGAAAAAGCAAAGTAGGGTATATTTTATGTCAGGTTCCTTAGTTTCCAAGCCTCTATAGTTAATTATATCCTAGAAAATGGGATTTCATAAGAATACTCTCGATTAAAGTAGTCAATCAATTATCTTTAAAGATTTCAAAGTTAGGCTATCAATGAATGGGTTACTTCTAGAAAATCAAGTGGGAATGTTCAATTGGAGAGACTTATTTTTGGATTCCAAAGGAAGATAAGTAGGGAGCACTCATGATACTAGAAAGCCTAGTGAGCACTCTAATCTATTATATAGTGAGATTTTATATGTTTGAAAGAGAGTTTGTTTAATTTGAATTAAAATTTTATTAGAATACTATGTCTTACAATCCATCGACACAAGATTATGAAGATGCCTATGAGTGAGAATTTATACTCATGGCCCAAAGAAAACAAGCCACCTCATATCCTAAATCTAAAGAGTTTTGTTACAAGCTACAAGTCTAAGCGGAAAGGGGACATAATGGTTTACCTCCATAAGAGAGAATAAATTGTTCAACTCTTAGACTTACAATTGCCTAGAGTGGTTGCCAGCTAACACCTCCTATAATTCAAAATCATATAACCCGGTCTTATGAAATTATAAGATGGTTGTGGTATTTTTTTTCTTTTCATCTATGAGTATAAATGAAGGCAAAATATTGGACACCATGTAGATCCACAGATGTATTTATTAGGGTGATGGGGTATGGCATTGAGGAATGATATACTATCTCGAGAGACAGAAGTCATCATCCTATAATAGACCTAATCACCTACTAAAGACTCCTAAGGACAATGGGCCTTTGGATGTACTAGAGATTCTTCCCCTACTTTAGATGGAAAAGTAAAGTAAAGTTTATTTTAAACTAGGTTCGTTAAGTTTCCTATGGAGACAAGCCCCCATAGTTAATTACATCTTAAATAATGAGAATTTTTAAGAATACTCTCGATTAAGGTAAGTGATCATTGTCTCCAAAGATTTCAAAGATAGAACTATAAATAAATTGGTTATTTTTGGAAGATCAAATGGGATTGATCAAGAGGAGAGAGTTATTATCAAAACCAAAGGGAGATAAGTAGGGAATGCTCATGATGCTAGGAAGCCTAGCGAGCATCCCAAACTATCCTATGATTGGGCTTTATATTTTTTAAACTTGAAGAGTTAATTGTTTGAGTTGAATTTTTATTAGAAATCTAGGGCTTACAATTCAACAACACAAGATCGTAGAAATGCCTAAGAGGTGAGAATTTATGCTTATAGCCCGCAAAGGGAAACAACCATCTCAGAACCTGAATTTAGAGAGCTTTGGTGAGGGCCAAAGCATGACCTAAATCTAAGGCAAAAATGGGTATATGGTTTACCTCCACAAGAGAGGATAAATCACCCGACTGTTGGACTTATAATCACTTGGGGGTGGTTGCCAACTAACTCTTACAATTTTAAATACATGTAGGCAAGTCTTATGCTTTGCAAGATAGCTAGGCTGTTATTTATTTAGAAAGGAGACTAAGTCTTTAAACACACTCCCTAAGAGACTAGATCATGTAGGGCATGAATAATGACCTAAATCTAATGCAAATTTTATTAAGTTTTATTTTGATTTTTGAATAATTTATTTGACATAAGCTATGGGATTTCATATACCTAATGAATGAGAAGTTGGTTATGGGCCAAAATCAGTAAGAAAGAGGTGTGTTTCCACCATGGATATCAAAGGTCAAGCCATGTTCTCTAGCAAAGGTGGAAGCCCTCCATTAGCAAGAGTGAAGCAAGATGATTTTATGCATAATGTGAGACATACAACATCCAGCTAAGGGGTTGCTAAATCTTTTTTATCTTGATTTATGTCCTAGGCTTTAGGTGAGGTTATGAGTTGTTAATTTTAATTTTGAGTTGATTAATTGGATAAAAAATTTATTTTCTTATAAAAGCCTAATCGTATCCAGGCCATCCATCAATCAATGAAGAAACTAGGAAGAACATGCCATCTTAATGCACAAGCTAAACAAATATCAAATAATTTTTATAAAGCTAGCGCAAAAGAATAAGAGGCCAATGTGGTCGGGTACCACCGTACAACCCGTAAAAAAATGTGGGTAGCCGAGATCTACCCTTAGACAACCCAAATTACAAATGAATAATTATAATTTAGAAAGAATTCATGTTATGGGGGTCTTCATTCTTCATTCTTCATTTCTTCTTTTTTCATCTCTTTCTTTCTTTCTCTCTTTCTTTCCTTCTTTTAGTTGGTTGGGATGTGATTACTCCAAGGCTTCACATGGTGCATAAGACTTGGTCTTATGACCAATGTTCATCCTAATTCTCCTATAACATTAATCCCAAATTTTAATTGCCAAATTATATTAAAATGGAAAAGATAAATCTAACTAAACTTGCAAAATAGAGATTAGCTAAACATACCAGACAATCTTAAATAGTTATATGAATAATTTAGACTTAGCACCCACACATGGGTAACCAAGTCCACCTGTCCTAGTTTGGATCATGCTTAGGGGTATAAGCAACCTGCACATCAAAAGCATTTATATTTTTATTACAGTGCCATAAGCACAATCCCCTGTAGAAGATAATGATTAGACTAAGATCATCCTATCATCTAGTCTACGCACATACACCCTAACATCTAGTCTAAAATATTACATCACAAAATAAAATCAAGCATCAAACCATGCACCACCCTAACATAGAGCTAGAAATGGTGACTTAGCCTAATGTGTGTGTGTCATTTAAGGCTTGTGGTGTATGTCTTAGCTAGGCTTTAAGGTTAGAATTTTCTAAGTGTGAAGGGTTCAACTTAGAGGGTGGATTTAAGTGGTTTAGTTGATTTGTCAATTTTATTTTGATGATATGATTTGGTTTGAATGAACTTACACTTAATTACTAAATGTTGTAAAGAGAAGAAAAGAGAAGAGAACTTCTCTTTCATCCCTACCTTAAGTAATTTCTAAGGTAGATTCATTAGTGATTTTTCTTTAGTGAATATTTTATTATGTGTTTTAATTAACCTTAAGTTTGGATTTACTCTAAATAAACTTATTCAATAAGAAAGGCATCTTAGGATTAGTTAAGGTAAATTACTATCACATAATACACAATAATTTATTTCTTTCCAACATGTATACCATGCATATGAATAAATCTTAAGCATATCTACACATGTAATGCAAATCTTAGCACACCTTGATGATGAATGCTAAGAAATATTTCTTAAGAAAATTTGGATATTCCATGATGCATGATTTTGTATGTAGAAAAGTATCCATTTATCAAATGCACATTTACATGTATAAAAGACATAAGTTAGTACAATACCATTATTTTCTACATCAGGGGTGTAATGTACAAGACCTACTTGGGGATACTTAAAGCCTCACAATCCCGGGATGTCCAAACTAATATACCACTTTTCTTAAATACATGTGCATGTACAAAAATAAAACAAAAGGATGAAGAATCATGCAAAAGATTTTTGTTTGTTTAATTTGGTTTTAGTTGTATCATTTACATGTGTAATGTGAGGATCCTTCTTAAGTCATAACATGGGAGTGCAGAAGAATTGATTTAAGCAAGTGTTAGTTCTTTTCAAATGAACTACACACTTTACAAATCCTATTCAAATTCATGTTAAGAGAATAGAAAAAAAATTCACATAAGACACATCTTTTGCTATAATCACATGTAAGCTTATATGTACTTATAAGAAGCACCACTTCATTTTATAATCTTTGATTTATAGGTTTTGAAATTACTTTTTTGGTTTAGTAGTGATAATAGCCACTCATATTCTTACTTTAACCAAAACATGCAATTTGACATAAAGGAAACATTTCATTTATTTGATTTTTCAAAAGATATGAATGCATGATTTCATATGATAAACAACATTTAGCATGCTTGGAAAGAAATAAAGTGATGTAAGCATATGACTTCATTCACCCTAATTAATTCATAAGGACAATCCTATAAGATAAGATTATTCAAAGTTAATCAAAATTCTTTAAAGAGATTTTTTTTATTTTTTTAGATTTGATTTGAAATTGATTTGTGAGAAAGAGTTTGCTGGTCCTAACCCATTTCCCACATGTGTGAATTGATTTAGTTTAATTTTAGAATAATTAAATTGATTTTATATTTTATTTAGGTTAAGGTGTGAATTAAGTCAATTAATTACCCCTTACCTACACCACTTTAACATAATTAACCAAATAATTATGAGCCAACATATGATATGCAACCACATGTAATTTAAATCAATAATGCACCTAAGAAATAAAGGGGCCTAATGTAATTGGCTCACAATTATTGATTAATTAAGCTAAAGGGTTTTCATTAAGTACTTTTATAACTCTCCCACACATGTAAGTTGGATATGATTTCCTTAAACTTACCTTAGGCTTTTGAACACCTAAGGATCTACCCAAGAATTAAGATGATTAAGTTCTGGAATGATTTGATTTTGAATTTTGGATTAATTTAATTTATTAATGAAGTGATTAAGCCATTAATTATAACTTGATTAAATGTTTTCCAAATGGAGTGAACTTAGGGAGAAGAGATTGGAAAAGGAATCATATTCTCATTCCCTAAGTCTACGCACTATTTCATAGTGATTAGCTAACTTAAATAATGGATTCATCATTGTTTAATAGGTTAATTAATCATTTAATTAATTAAGGGAGTGATTAGGGATGAATCGAGCAATTCCCCTAATTAATCCAACAATAAATTCCAAGAAAATCATGAGAGGCAGAGGTCATCCCATTAATCAACCATAGGAAGTTTGGAATTAATTGTTGAAGTAATTAAGGAGTAGTTAACATAATTACATTCTTAATAAAACCTAAATTGAATGAAATTTACTATTCAAAATCAATTAAAATTAATTTTATATTATTCCTCTTTGAATTATCTTTAAAATGAACTTGAGTTTGCATTTTTTTTTATTTTTTTATATTTAGTTATGAATTTATGAAGTTTTTGTGATTAAAGGATAATTAAATTGCCTAATTAATTAATTAATCCCGTCGGTGCCACATGGACTGCTGACACGATGCGCTTTCCACGTGGCATGATGGGATTGGTTATTTAAGTTGTCACATCGCACCACATCAGCTGGTGGCTCAATGCGCTTTCCTCTAGGCCATCTGATTAAGGATCAAACAACCATGATTAATCCCATGGTTATTAAGGGTTTAAATTAGAGATCTAGAGATATTTAATTAGGGCCGTCCATCCAAAACATGCGGGATGGATGACCCATGATTCATCCCTGCCTAAGCTGCGAGAGACGGAGGCCGTCCATCTTCCATGGCTTGATCCAAGCTCACCTAAGCTCAAATTAGGTAGATTCACCCCACACCATCAATAGGTGTAGGGAAGAACATTTAACGGTGAGGATCTAATGGGATTACAATTCCCTTCACAAAAGACCAAGCAATTTTCAACTTAGGATTGGTTTTGAGTCATACCTCACTGGAGGCTATCACCGGCGCTTCCAACGGAGGAGGTAGCTTCATCTAGTGGAGGCAAAGCTCTGTTGAAAGTTACATGCCTCAATTTGAAGTGGATGTGTGGGTTGACCAAGCTCCCCTTCAATGGCTTGCGGCTTTGATCGAGATCCCCTTTCTCATGGCTTGAAGACTTGGGTAACACCTTGGGTGAGCTCGACTTGCTTCCTTGATGGTGCTTGCAAAGTGAATTTAGGTTTGGTGGAGAATTGAGTCAAGTGAAAATTCCTTAGGCCTCCCTATTTGACTTTGAAGAAAATCAAGAAGGAAGAAATGGAATGAGTTTGGGAATCCTTGCCAAGGCTTGGACAGCTTGGTTTGAGTTCCTAGGGCTTAATCGAATTCAGAGTCTGTGCCTTGAGCTAGAATGAGGGAGGGTATATCTCCCCCTACTTGCCATTTTCCTTCAATTTCCTTGATTGATTAGGTTTTTTAGGCTATTAGGGATTCCGTGTGCTTCGATTTTGGCAGAGGAGTGGAGGAGGGGAAGTGCACATGTGCTAAGTCAGTGTAGGAGGTGATCTAAGTGGAGAATTTTTATTGGAGGGGCCGATTTGGCCTTGGGTTGGGTCATGGGTCATGTTTACCACCCTCCTTAGTGTCCATGTGGGCCACTAAGAAGATGCCAAGTGACCATGAGAAGGAATTGGCCAAATTTCAAGTGAATTTAGCCATAGGTACCCTTTGACCCAAGGGTAAAATGGTCATTAGGACTTGATTTTGATTTTGATTTGGGCAGATTTGAGATGTTTCAAAAATAGGTTGGGCCAAATTTCAAAGAATTTAGAGTTGATTGGATATGATTTGGCTCAAGTTGACCCATTTAGGTCAAAATGGGTTAACTTGGGCCCAGTTGACCAATTGGTCAAATTGGGTCAAACCATGGGTTAGGTCAAGATCAAATGATCATTTGGAGCTTATGGGTATCATTGGTTTGGTTTAATTTGGTTTATATTTGGTTTTGGTTCTTGAGTTCACTTATGTCAAATGGGTCAAGTTGACCAATTTGACCCATTTGACCCAATTAGGTTAGGTCATGGATTGGTTTAGGCTTGGTTGATCATTTGAAATGTATTGCAAGCTTTGGTTTCAATCAATTTTGGTTTGGTTTGATTTCAAGTTGATTTGACCTTTTAGGTCAAGTTGGGTTCATGGTCAATTGGGCTAGGCTGGATCTAGTTGGCCAATTGAAACTTTGGTCAAGTTCAACAAGTGATTTAGAATGAACTTACCCATTGGTTGTAATCAATTTGGCTTAGATCAAGATTTGACCCATTTTGACTTTTTAGGTCAACTTGGGTCAAAGTAATCTTTAGGTTTGGCTCAATTATGACTTGATCAATGGTTTCAATCATTATAGGGGTTTGGGCATTGGTCAAAATTTGGCTGGGTTTGACAATTCAGTGATTGATCATCTAGATGATTGTTGCTCTAATGATTGGCTTAGATGAGCTTAGTTCAATCCAATTTGGGTAGGATTAGAATTTGGGCTCAAAAGGTGCTTTAGGTCAAGTGAGCCTAAGTGATCAATTAACTTGATCAAGGCTTGATTCAAGTTTGGTTGAACTCACATATGGACTTATGATTGAAATATGAAATCTAATTGCAAGTGATTTGGAGTCAAATGGGTTTTGATTCATTTGACAATTTCAAGTCAAAAGGGTGAACATGGGTTGGTTTGATTTTAGTTTAATGATTGAAGTTTATGTTCATATTTGATTTGTGATTGAAGGATTGATTGTTTGGAGAGAAAATCCAAAGGTTTGAGTTGATTTGAGAATGATTTGGTTAAGTTCAAGAATTTAACTTGAAAGGGTATAGGTTGGATTTGGGCTTGAGTTTTGAATTTAGTTTTAGTTATTTGAATTTATATTTCATTTATATTTGTGAATATAAATCACGAATATAAATGGGTTATGAAAATCTTTTGAATTTGGAGTGATTTGGATTTGATTTGAGGAGTTCAAAATTTGACTTGAAAGAGTTTATCTTTGGATTTTAGTTGGATTTGGATTTGAGTTTTGAATTGATTATTTGAATTTATATTTCATTTATATTTATGGATATAAATGAGAATATAAATGGGTTATGAGAAAATCTTTTGAGTTTGAAGTGATTTGGATTTGATCTGAGCTAAGTCCATAAGATGAAATGAAAATGGTTTAGGAAAGAGTTTGGATTAGATTTAAGATTTGATTTGGAATTGATTTGAATTTGAAGTTGATTTGAATTTGAAGTTGGACTTGGAAGAAGGAAGTAAGGATTTGGTTCAAGCTATAGGGTAGGCAAAATTTCCTAATACCCCTAAGGTATAGCCTATTCCTATGGCTAACTCTTATGAGTCTCTAGGGTTAGGTTAAGTGTTCACCTAATCACTAGAAGTGTCTTAAGACTAGGGAACTCTTAATGTCTAAAAGAGTCCAATGTCTAAGATGAAGAAGTTGAAAGCTCACTCCAAAAGTGAGGTGAATAATGGTTAGGTTGTTATTTAATTTAGAAATGAACTAGAGTCCTAAACTCACTCCCTAAGAGATAAGATCGTGATTGGCATGAGTATATGACTTAGTTTAAATGTAACATTTACAAATTTTATATCATTTTGACACAATATTTTGGACAAAGGCTATGGGATATTTTATGCCTAAATGCATGATGAAATTGAGTTATTGGACAAATCAGAAAAAAAAAGGGAGATCTCCATCATGAGGGGTTGCTCTCATAGGTCAAGCATTTCCTTAAATGCAAGAATGGAGGCCCTCCTTATTTGAAGAATGAAATAAGATGGTATAGATGATGTTACACATTCAATATTCAACCAAGGGGTTTCTAAATCTTTTAATTATCTTGATTATATCCTAGGCTTTAGATGAGGTTGAAAGTTGTTTTAAAATTTAGTTATGAATTATTAATTGGGTAGAAAAATTAATTTTACCCTAAGAGCCTATCACATCAGGCCACACATTCAAATATCAAGTCTAAAAAACTGTGAAGAAGTGAAGAAGATACAATTTTATTGCATAATCTAAACATAACAACAATCATTCATGTATAAATCTCGTAAAAGAATAAAAGGCCGGTGCGGCCGGGTATCGCCGTACACCCAAAAAAAGAGACAAGTTGAGTAGCAGAGCCCTACCCTTATATAACCCAGATTACAAAAGAATATTATAATTTAAATTAAATTAAATGATATGGGAGTCTTCATTCTTCATTTCTTCTTTCCTCTTCTTTTGATTTGATTTGCTTCACGGCTTTATAGGGCATCCCAAAACTACGTCTTCAATCCATTGCTCATCACTAATCCTAAATCCTATTGCAAAATTACATTTTTATGTAAAATAAATCTAAATACATATGAAAAATAGATTTTTTCCAAACATACATACATCCCTAGCAGTTATATTTCATAGTTTGGACTTAGCACCCTACACATGGGTAACCAAGCCCACCTGTCCTAATCATGGATTATGCTTAGGGGCAAAAGCAACCTGCAAGTAGAAGCATTTATATTTATTTTAGCGGCCCCATTAGCATAATTCACTATAAAAAATAATATTTGGCTAACAACGACCTAATATCTAGTCTATGAATCACAATCCTAGCATCTAGTCTAAAACATTACATGTAAAATAAAACACAAAATATCACATACCGTTCTAACTTAAAGCTAGAAGTGATGATTTAGCATTCTAATGTGTCCGTCTAGGCTTAGTGTGGTATGTCTTAGCTAGGCTCTTGAGTTATAATTGTCTAAAGTTTTGAATTCTTCAATGTGACATGATATGTGGTTTCACTTTAAGTTGTTTAGAGGATTTGAAAATTTTAATTTGTATTTTTGTTTATTTCATTTGATATTTAGTTAGCATCTAAGTGTTGTAGAGAGAAGAAGAAGGTTTAACCTCCTTCATCCCTACCTTAAATTGTTTTCTAAAGACATATTTTTATGATTTAGTTTCATTTAGTGAATGATTTATTAAATATTTTATTAATCCTAAGTTTGGGTTAATCTTAAAGAGTCCTATTCAACATGAAAGGCATCTTAAGATTAATGTGGTTGAATTACTATCTCATAGAACATGTTATACCATTTCTTTTCATCACCCATAACATGCATATGGTTTAGGACTTAATATACCTATACGTGCAACATATTTTTAGCATACTTAAATGGTTATGAATGCATATATTTTGGTAGAAAATAGGACTTTCATTCCTTAACTAAGTACACACACACATGTATAAACGTTTTAAGCAAGTACGTGCCGTTGTTTAAACGAGGGAAGTGAGATAATCAATGACCTCCGTGAGGCTACTTAAAGCCTTGCATTTTCGGGATGTCAAGACTATATACTTTCTATTCTTAAATACATATGAATGTACGCAACCATAGGAATGAAAATCATGCAAATGATTTTGTTTTTAGTGAATTATTTAAAGTAAAGCTCTATCCAAATTCTAATACAAACACATATAAGAATGAAATTAAATAAGTACGTGCCTTTGTTAACCAGGGAGTGCGATAATCAATGACCTCCATGGGGCAACTTAAATCCTCATATTCTTGGGATATCCAGACTATATACTTATTATCATTCAAACATATGTAAATCCATACATGAATTATTAAGATAAATCAATGCTTTAACATGCTTAAGCTATGAACACATGCAAATCATATAGAAATATTCATAGATAATATCACTCCATATATTCATTACTAATTCATAATTTTGAAAGTAATTTTGAAATTTATTAGTGATAATAACCACACATATAGTAAGATTAAGCCATCACATGTAACTTACACATAAAATAAATTTCATTTGATCATTTGATTTTGAATGCATGAATGCATGATATCACATAGTATACAACATTTATAATGCTTGAAAAGAAAAAACCAAACATTTTCACATAATTTATTCAACCATATAATTCTTAAGGACAATCACATTGAATAAAACTATTTAAGGAAAATCAAGCTTTTTATTAAATTTTATTTTGGATTTTGATTGTTAAACTCAAGGAGGAGGAATCATTTGCTATTTTTACCCCATCCCATGTTAGTGATTTAATGTGTTTAAGGAGAAGCAATTAAGTGGATTTTATGAATTAGTTAAGTTTGAATCATTAAATAATTCATTTAATTACCCTTTCCTATGCTTCTTTAATTTAATTTATCATTTAATTATGAGCTTCCAATGATATGCAAAAGAGAAATTAAAATTGTAATGCACTTAGATACCTAATGAAATGAAGCTCATAATTAAATATTAATTAAACTAAAGAATTTAATTAAGTACTTATATGATTTTCCCACACCCATGGGTTAATCATAATTTTCTTAAGGGTCTTTATGTTATTAAACACATAAAGAGGAACCCAAGAATTGAATGCTAATTATCTGAAGTAATTATCATTTTAATTTGATTTGATTTCATCATTAATCACTTAATTAATCCTTAATTAAATTTTGAGTTAATTACCCTCTTTAATGAAATAGATTTGGGAAAATAATTAGGAAAGAGGTCCTAATCATTTCCCTTCATCATCTCATTGTTAATTAGTTACTAATAATCATTAATTATTAAAATTTTACTATTTAGCATTTTTAGTAATTATTAAATGGCTTAATGAGGGTAATTAAGGTTTGAATTTCAAATTCTTCTAATTACCTAGCCATTAAATCCCAAGAAAATTATGGGAGGTAGAGGACATCCCATTAAACCAATATTTTAAATTTAGGATTAATTGCATAAGTAATTAGGGCTTAATTAAGCTAAATAAGAAAAAATTCAAACCTTAATTAGCTCTAATCACTGTTCAAACCATAGGAAAATTATTTTTATTAAATTATCCTATATTTACCTTTTCTAAAATGGGTTTACTTTTTTTTGAATTTTCTATAATTAATTGTGAATTTCTAAAGTTTTGAGTAATTAAAACACATTTTAAGACTTAATTAATCCCTAATCCCATTGGCGCTATGTAGGAGCTGACATGGAGACGCTTTCCATATGGCATCATGGGATTGATCACTTAAATCGTCTAACGCGGTATACTGAGTTAGCGGCGGCGGACACACTTTCATCTTCATTGTTCGATCTTGGATCGGACGGTGGGGATTAATCCCATGGATCTAATAGAGATAAAATCAATTAATTTAATCGGATTAATCATGATTGTCCATCCCAATCATGCAGAATAAATGGCAAATGATCCTTCGTCTGAGTTATGAAAGATGAATACCGTCAGCCCTCCTCCGCTCAATCTGAGCTCGTCGGAGCTCATGAGGCATCGGGATCGACTGCAAATGATTGAAGGAAGTGATCTAAGGGGATCCAATGGTTGGAATTGCATGAAATCATGATTTATTTCTTAAAAGACCAAAGACTTAATGGATTTCTACAGTTTACCAGAGTTTACCTCACCAGAGCTCAAGATCGGTTCAATGATTGAGGTAGCTTTGTCTTGAAGAGATGAAGCCCTATTGAGAAGCTCAAGATTTGCCTCCTTGCCAGTGGCTCTGTGGACCAAGCGTCACCAGAAATGTTGCCAGAGTTGGTCTAGGGATAGTCTCCGGTGCTCGAATCGATCAAGAATCAATTTGTTTTGCCTCGCCAGAGCTTAGAGAAGGTGTGGGTGAAGTTAATTTGGATTTAGTTTGGTTTGAGTGGAGTTGGATGGAGGTGGTGCTCTATTTTGCTCGAATTTGGTGTCACTGATGATGAGGAGCTCAAGGGAGGTCATGAAGGCATTAGGGAAGCTAGACTCACTCTTACTCTGAGGATGTCTGTGTCTGTGCCTTGGAATGAGATG
Source organism: Cymbidium sinense (assembly GCA_021442155.1). Classification (NCBI taxonomy): domain Eukaryota; kingdom Viridiplantae; phylum Streptophyta; class Magnoliopsida; order Asparagales; family Orchidaceae; genus Cymbidium; species Cymbidium sinense. The sequence continues at coordinate 131,707,609 of CM038222.1, read as the reverse complement.
GGGAGGAGTATACTCTTCTCGCTAAAAGATCAAATGGTGGGGATTAGCTCTGCATTTGGAAGACATCTAGCCGGTGCAGGCGGCCGGGGATGTCAGAGGATGGCTGAGGTGGAGCTCCTTAAGTGGTTGAGGTGGAGTGTCCTTGCTCCCCATGGTGTACCAATGAGGAAGCTTACCCATGGCTTACCCAACCAACTTTGGGTCAAGTTAGCCAGTGGGTCAGAGGTCCAAATTGAGCTTAAGGTGGCTGCCAAGGGAAAAGGGTAGGTAAGACCATCCAAATGGGGACTTTATCCCATTTGGAGGGCTTTACCCAATGATCTTAGCCTAATTTGGGTCAAATTGATTTAGGTTTCATTTGAGTTGACCCATGATGACCCAAGGATGTGTCATGCCAAGTTTGGTTATGTTTGGGCTTGGTTTTACTGGGTTTGGCTCAATTTGACCATGTAGGTCAAATTGGGTTCAATTGGGATAGGTTGACCCATGGGTCAAATTAGGTCAAATTAAGGGTTGGATCATTATTGACCTCACTTTTGGAGTGAGTCCTCAACCTCCTCATCATAGATCTAGGACTCTTATAGACACTAAGAGCTCTTTAGTCTTAAGACACTTCTAGTGATTAGGTGAACATTTAACTTAAGCCTAAGAGACTTAGAAGGGTTAGTCATAGGAGTGGGCTATGCCTTAGAGATTTAGGGAGACTTACCTAGCCTAGAGCCAATCCATGTTCTCCTTCTCAAATCAAACCTCAAATTCAAATTCAAAATTAAATTTCTAAAATTCATAATCAATCCCATGATCAAATCCAAGCTCAAAATCCTTCATAAGCCTTATGATTGAATTCTATGGCCTTAACCTTATCCAAATTCAATTCGATTCAAATTCAATTGATTTTCTCAAAGATCAATTCAATCCTCAATCATTTATTGAGTCTAAATCCAAATTTAACTTCAAATGATTGACTTAAAATCAAATCTAAGCTCCAAACCCATCTTAAGCCAAGTTATCCACCTTCATAAGCTTAGCCAAAATCCTACTCAAATCAAATCAAACTCAATTGATTTTCTTATAAATCAATTATTCCATCTATTATCTTATCAAATATAAGTGAAATCCACTTTCAAATAATCAAAACTAAATCAAACTAAATTAAGTCAAGCCAAGACCCCTCCTAAGCCATATGGACCTACCTCCATGAGCTTAACCAAACCTTAACCTAAATTAATATAAAATCAACTAATTTTCTCGTAAATCAATTATACATCCAATCATCTTCATAAATATAAATGAAACTCACATTCCAATGATAGAAATTAAACTAAACTAAATCAAATTTCCCTTTGACCTACCTTTATGAGCTTAGTCAAATTTGCCTTCAAATCACCTCAAACTCAAGTGATTTTCTCATAAGCCAATTATATACTCAATTATATAAATAAAATATACATTCAAATAGCAAAAAACAAATCCAAAATCAAATCAAAATTAAATTTAAACCCTTTGAGCCAATTGTTAGGTCTTAACCAAAATGCACCTAAATCAAGCTAAAATCAATGGATTTTCTTTTAAATCAATCATTCCTTCAATCATCTATCCAAATATAAATTAAACCTACAATCATCAAGCCAAATTGAAATCAACTCAAGTCAAGCCCAACTTAGCCCTTTTGACTTGAAAATTCCAAATGAACCAAAACCCATCATAGCCCAAATTGATTGTAGTTGGATTTATATTTAAATCATAAACTCATATATAAATTCAACTAAACCTTAATCAAACTAAAACCAAGCCAATTAACCCATTTAGGTCCACTTAACCCAAAGAAGCCTAAAGAATCCATTTGAACCAAGTTCTAATCCAACCTAAATTGGATTGAACCAAGCTATCCAAACCTCATACCATGATCATTGATCACCCTAGGGTGATCAATTGCCTTAAATTGGGTCAAACCAAGTCAACTTGGTCATTTCACCAAGTCAACCCTTAACCCATCTGAAACCCAAACTAGCCAAACTCATCATACACCAAATCAATTGAACCATTGATCCACACCAACTCATAATAAATGATTGAACGTGACTTGACCTTCAATTGAGCCAAACTAAGCCCAATTGGCCATTTGACCCAAGTTGACCCAAATTGGCCTAAAAGGACAAAATAGGTCAAATCATGATCCAACCCAAATTGATTAACCAATGGCTCAAGTTCATTCCAAATTGATTATTGAATTTGACCAAACCCATAATTGAACCCAATTTGGCCAATTGAACCTAATTGACCAACTTAGCCCAAATTGACCTGAAGGGTCAAATTAGCCAAAATCCAAATTAAATCCAAATTAATTCAAACCAAAGCCTAAAATCCTATCCAATTGACCAATTGAACTTAAACCAACACCCAACCCAAGCCAATTTGGCCAATTTGGTCAAATTAGTCAACTTGACCCATTTGACCCATTTGACCCATTTGATTCCAACCCAAAATCAAACCTAGGACAAATTGATTGAAACCACTTGAACCAAACAACTTTAAATCATCATTTGGACTTAACCTAAGCTTTGGTTTGAGCCAATTTGACCAATTAGTCAACCTTCCTAACCTAGCCCATCTTGACCTATAAGGGTCAAATTGAGCCAAACCCCTTTGAACCAACCCATGGCCATTTGGAAACCTAACCCAAACCCATCCTAAGTCAGCCCAAACCCAATTGGTGCCAAACCCAATGAGATCTCCCTTGGATATGCCACCCCACATAAGATTTTAACTAAAATAGCAAAGTCCACTTCCCCTTGCCACTTGGCAGCCCTCACATACCCCAAATGGGGTCTGACCTAACCACCTAGCCCACCCTAAGTGGGCTAGCCTTGCCATGATCCAAAGGAGGTGAGTTAACTCACCTCCCTTACAAACCAAAAATCCAATGGATCCAAGGAATGCAATCAGCGCAAATCCATCCATGAGCCACCTCTCAAGCCTTCCTCCACTCAAACCGAGCCACGTGGACTTGATGGGTATAACTCCGGCGCCTTGACGTCGCTGATCGATTGAAAAATGGGAGACAATCCCATCCATCCATCACAAGCAATTGGGGATATACTCCATCAATTCTCACAGGAAAGAAAGCCATTCAACTCATCCAAGCATTTTAAGGTGATTTTAAACTCCCTAGCAAGGTCTCAAGCATTCCCAAGGCCTCCCCTCTTCAGATTCTTCCTCCGAGCAAACTTGAAATAGGGCACCCATCCTCAATTCCCATTCCCTCATTTCTCAACTAAAACTAAATTCCTCTTGCATACACCATCCCTGCACATTGTCAAAGCCAAATGAATCTTCCCTGAGGCTTCTCGACCACTGGAGGTGCCAATTCGATCAAAGTTAAAGCTCTAAAGCATGAATCTTGGCCTTTAGAGCAATCCACTTGGAATCAATCCAATTGTCGCTCAACAGGGCTTCATCTCTACTAGACGAAGCTACCTCAAGCGTACAAGTTTCCAGTCTTAGCTCCAATGAGGTAATTCCATGAAAATTGACCTCTAGCTAAAAATGTGTTGGTATTTTATGAAGAAAATGTGGATGTGAGTCAAACTTAGCTATTAGATCTTTGTGGATCCCTCGCATGAAGGTGTAGAGTTTATTTGGAGTCAATCCGAGCTCGGGTGAGCTCGGATCCCGTGGCAATGGGCCGGCTTCGCTCTCGTTGTGAAGAGACCATTCGTCATTTTGCATGATCAAAAATAATGGCCATTAGATCACATTATATCTATTTGATTTTAGCTATTATTAACTATAAGATTGATCAGCCTTTGTCATCACATCGACTGGAGATCAAAAGTCGTCTTCGGTGACTTAGTGCGGGATGCGACAACTTAAATAGCCAATCCCATGGCACCATGTGAAAAGTGCACCGCGTCAGCGCGCCACATGGCGCCGATGGGACTAAGGCTTAATTAAGGCTAAATAATCCATTTATAAGGCTAAAACTTCATAAATTCATAATAAATAATAGAAAAATCCAAAAAGTACAAATAAAGGCTTATTTTAAAGATATTTTAGAGAAGAATCCATTAAATTTATCCTTAATTAGTTTTGAAAATTAATCAGAGCTTAATATGGTTTAATTTAAAAATTAATTAGCCTAATTACTCCATAATTTATTAACTAGTTAACCTCAAACTTTTTATGATTATTTAGGAGGATGACCTCTGCCTCCCCTATTTTTCTTAAGATTTATTGATTGATTAATTGGGAAAATTGATTGATTAAGCCCTAATTACATTCTTAATTTAATTAAGTGTTAATTAATCATGTGAATAGTATTAATTTGTTGATTGGGCTTCCTAATCACTGCTTAACAGTTAAGAGACTTAGGAATTAGATTGGGGCTCTCTCCTATTCTTTTCCCTAACTTTCCTTCATTTTTTCAAGAAGAAATTAATTAAGGATTAATTGATTAATTAATTACTTAATTAGTTTAATTAAAATTTAAAACACAATTGGACCTAATTAATCAATTGAGGGGTAGATCTTTAGGTGTTCAATAGCCTAAAGATATTTAAGGAAATTATGGTTAACTCACATGTGTGGGAAAACCATAAATGTACTTAATTAAGTTCTTTAAGCTTAATTAACTATTAATTGTGAGCCAATTGCAATAGGCCCTTTCATTTCCTAGGACCATTGCTAATTTACTTTTTAATTCATTTGCATATCATTTTGGCTCATAGTTATTTTGTTAATTACTTTAAGGTAACATAACTAAGGGTTAATAAATTGATTTAATTCATATGTTAACTTAATTAATCCATAAAATCAACCTAATTATATCTCATTAAATCAAATTAACTTATAAACATGGGATGTGATTAGGATTAGCAAACTTATTCTCACATTCCTTAAGTCAAATTAAACATGAACTTAAAAATGACATTAAAAAGCTTTGGTTTGCTTTAAATGATTTTATTATTCGATTGTCTTTAGGAATTAATTTGATTGAATGAAATCATATGTTTATGTTTATTTATCCCTCTCAAGTCATATTAAATGTTGTATGTCATTTGATTCATGCATTCATCTTTTACAAAATTAATTAAATCAAATGGTTTCCTTTATGCCAAGCTTGCATGTGTTGATTTAATTTAATATATGTGTGGCTATTATCCCTATTAAATCCAAATTTATTTTTCAAAGCTTACAAATGAATGTTTACATATGCTATGAATGCTAGTTATAAATACACAGGAGATGTATGTGATCATAGCTTAAGTGTATGAAGTGAAGCTTCCTTCCTTTTATTCATGTATTGATTTATGTAAGTATTAATGTTAATTGGTATATAGCCTGGACATCCCGAGAATATGAGGCTTTAGCTAGCCCCAATGAGGTCATTTAATTACCTCACTTTCTTGGTTTAACAATGACGCGTACTCCATTTGATTTCATTCTTATGTATTTCAATACTAGAATTTGGATAAAGCTTTAATTCATATACATAAATGATTCAATTAAATTAAATATCATTTTTTTGCATGGTTTTCATTCTCCTAATTATGAATACATGCCTATGTATTTAAGAAAAGTGGGTATATAGTCTAGACATCTTGGGAATATGAGGCTTTAGCTAGCCCCATGGAGGTTATTTGATTACCTCACTTTCCTAGTTTAACAAAGGCACTTGCTTATGTGTTTTATACATGCATGCGTGTATTTAATTAGAGGATGGTAATCTTTTTTTATTAAAAATACATGTATTTGCAATTGTTCAAGTGATTGAAGTAATTGATCATGTAATTTAGAGCTCTCTTTCTTATGTTCATGTATGCAAATTTATATATGGTTTGAATGCAAATGGTATATAATATGGACATTCCGAGAATACGAGGCTTTAGCTAGCCCCAAGGAGGTCATTTGATTACCTCACTTCCTTGGTTAGCAATCACACATACCTATTTAAGTTCATCTCTATGTATTTTTATATAAGAATTTAGATAGAGCTTTAAATTAATATGATAAAATAATTTAATCAAATAGGAAAGTATAAAATTTAAATGTACATACTCACATCCATCATTCAAGTGTGCTAAAATATATTGTATGTGTAGGTATACTTAGGACTTAATCATATGCATGTTACATGTGATGAAAAGGAATGATTTCACATATGTCATGTGATAGTAATTCAATCAAATTAATCTTAAGATGACTTTCATGTTGAATAGAATTATTTAAAGTGAACCTAAACTTAAAATTAATTTAAAATGTGTAATAATCCATTCACTAAAGAGAACTAAATCAAATTAATATGCTTTAGAAAGTGACTTAAGGTAGGGGTGAAAGAGGGCAATCCTCTTTCTTCTCTTTATAACACTTAGTTGCTAAGTGTAATAATATAAAACAAAAGAAAACATAAACTAAAATTCTCAAATTAATTAAATAACTTCAAGTGAAACCAACCTTTTATATTAAATGAAAGTATTTCATACTTAGAAAATCATAATAATGCTTAGTTAAGACATACCATACAAGCCTTAACACACACATTAAAACTAAGTCACCACTTCTAGCTTTATGTTAAGACGATGCATGGTATGATGTATGTTTTATTTTATGATGTATTATTTTAGACTGGTTATTAGGGTGTATGTTTCATAGACTGGATGTTAGGCTGATATTAGCCTAATCATGTTTTCTGCAGGGGATTGTGCTAAGGGGGTGCCTAAAATAAATTTAAATGCTCTCTTTTGCAGGTTGCTTAAACCCCTTTAACATAATCCAAGTTAGGGCAGGTGGGCTTGGTCACTCATGTGCAGGGTGCTAAGTCCAAATTACAAATATAACTACTTGGATTGTATGTATGTTTAGCTAACATTTATTTTGCAGGTGTAGTTAGATTTACTTTTCCTATTTTTAATGTAATTTTGTATTATAAATTAAGATTAGTGTTATGGGGGAATAAGATGAGCATTGGCTAGAAGGCTTAGTCTTGGGTCGTGTGATGCCTTGAAGCCTACCAAATTAAAGGAGAAAAGACATAAAGAAATGGAGATATGAAGATATGAAGACTTGAAGGTTTGAAGACTCCCCATAACATTCTTTGTAAATTATAATTATTCTTTTATATTTTGGGTTATATAAGGGTAGAGCTTGGCTACCCACTTTCTCTTTTCAGGTTATATAGTGGTACTCTTAATTTATTTATGTTAGATTTATAAAAACTTATTGATGTTATATTAAAATTGTGCAATAGAAATGGCACACCTTTTTATAATTTCTAAATGAATGATGCTTTAATGTGTGACCTAGATCCGATTATACTCTTAGAAAAAATAAATCTTCTACCCAACTACAACTCATAACTAAAGTTTTAAATAATTCATAATCTCATATAAAGCCTAGGGATTAAATCAAGATAATTAAAATATTTAGCAACCCCTTAGCTGAATTTTGTATGTTTCACATCATGCATCATCTTGAATCACTCTTGCAAAATGAGGGCCTCCGTCCTTACACATATAGGGATCGCTTGACCTGTGAGAGCAATCCCTACTGATGGAGCTTCACCCTCTTCTCTCTTGATTTAATACCGCTCATTCTCTAGTCTCTTAGGGAGTGGTTTTAAGGACTTTAATATCTTTCTAAATAAATAATAACCCAACTATTTTACAAAATCATAAGACTTGACCACATGGATTTAAGGCACAGGAGGAGTTAGCTGGCTGCCACTCTAGGCGATTATAAGTCTAACAGTCAGGTGGTTTATCCTCTCTTATGGATGTAAATCTTATGCCTATCTTCACTTAGATTTAGGTCACTTTAGCTCTTGCTAAAGCTCCCTAGACTTAGATATGATGTTGCTATTTCCTTCGGCTTATAAGCATAAATCCTCACATCTTAGGCACTTTCACAATCGTGTGTTAATAGATTATAAGCCCTAGCAATCTAATAACAGTCATATCAAACAAATAATTCTCTTCAATTTCAAACATATAAAGCCTAATTATAGGATATATTAGAATGCTCACTAGGTTTCCTAGTATCATGAGCATTCTATACTCATCTCTTTTGGCTTCCAAAATAAGTCTCTCCATTTGATCTATCCAGGTTGATTTTCCACTATAACCAATTTATTGATAGTCTATCTTTGAAATCATTGGAGATAATAATTGCTTACTTTCATTGAGAGTATTCATAAGGAATTCACCTTCCTTAAGATGTAATTAACTATGGGGGCTTTACCACATAAGAAACTTTAGAACTTGATTTAATATAAACCCTATTTTATTCATCCATGTAAAGAAGGAAAAAAATATCTAGTATATTCGAAGACCCATCATGCATTAGGAGTCCTTATTAGGTGATTAGGTCCATTGAAGGGTGATGTTTCTATCTTTCGAGATAACATATCATACCTCAATTTCATACCCGATCACTTCAATAAGTAGCCCCTCAAATCTGTGGTATCCCCCATGCATTCAAAAATAGACACTACAATCATGTTTAAATGATGATTTGAGATGTTTAGTTTAATTGGTTTGATTTGATTTGAAGTGGATTTGAATTTGGTTCATATGTGTTCATATGGGTCAAATGAGCTAAGTTGACCATTTTGGTCAAATTGACCAAATTGGCTTGGGTTAGGTGTTGATTTAGGTTCAACTGATGATTTGAAGATGATTGTAGGTATTAATTTCAATTAATTCAGATTTAGGAATGACTTAGGCCAATTGACCATTTAGGTCAACTTGGGTTAATGGGTCAATTGGGTTAACTTGGTCAAATTGGGTTCAACCAAGGGTTTGATCATGTTCAATAATCAATTTGTGATGGAGTTGAGTCATTGGTTGTAATCAATTTGATGTTGGATTTGATTTGGACCAATTTAATCTTCTAGGTCAAATTGAGTCAAAGGGCAATTAGACTTGGTTTGGCTTAATTGATTGTCAAGTCATATTCAATAACCAATTTATGGTTGGTAGGAATCATTGGTTTCAATTAATTGAGTTTGGAATGAAGATTGGTTCCATTTGGTTCATGTAGGCTAATTGGGTCAACTTGAGTCAAGTGATCAAATTAGCTTATTTTGACTCAATTGATTACAATTGGACAATCAAGGGTGATCAACAATCATTATAGAAGGTATTGTATGGGTTGGTTTAATCCAATTTGAGTTGGATTGGAGTTTGGATCAAATGGTCACTTTGGGTCAAGTGAGCCAAATGGGTCAATTTGAGTTGGATTATGTTGAATTGGGTGTAAGTGAGTTTGATCATTGATTTGGAAGTGATTGATGGCTTTGATTGCAATTGATTTGAATTTAATTGGATTTTGGCTCATGTGGACCCTTTAGGTCAAATGGGCTAGGTTAGGTTAATTGAATTGGTTTTGTTTGATTGGGTTAATTGTAGGTTTTGGAAGAGTTTGAACTAGAGATTTGAATGGTTGAAGTACTTTTATGAAAATCAATTGGGTTTGATTCAATTGAAGGAGTTTTGGGTTGAGTCCAAAGGATTGGATTATGGGATTTGAGATGAGTTTAGGTTTACATCATTTTGGCTTGGAGCTTGGCTATGAAATGAAATCCAATTGGGTTTGATTGAATTGATTTGAGGTTGGATTTAGATGGCGATATGCATAGATCATGGGTTTAGGCCATATGATAGGTATGTTCCCTTGGTCCTATGGTATAGCCTAAACTTATGGTACACCTTCCTAAGTTTATATGCTTAGGTTTAGTGTTCACCTAATCACTAGGAGTGTTCTATGACTAAGGAGATTCTAGTGTCTAGAAGAATTCTAAGTCTAAGAAAGGATAAGTCAATCTTCACTTTAAAAGTGAGGTCAATAGTATTCTAAGTTTAAAATCATATGCATGCTATTGATGATGAAAGGAATGATACAACATTATCTATGTAATAGTAATTCAACCACATTAATCTTAGGATGCCTTTCATGTTGAATTAGATTCTTTAAGATTAACCCAAACTTAGGATTAATAAAACATTCAATAAATCTTTCATTAAAAAAATCAAATCATAACAATATGCTTTAAAAATAACATAAGGTAGGATGAAAGAGGTTAAGCCTCTTTCTTCTTTTACAATGCTCAAATGCTAAGTAAATACCAAATGGAAAAAATACAAATTAAAATCCACCAATTATCTAAGTAATTTAAAATGAAATCACCCTCATGTCTAACTTAAATAATTCCAAACTTTAGCCAATTGAAACTCTAAAGCTTAGCTAAGATATACCACATTAGGCCTAATCACACACATTAGAATGCTAAGTCACCACTTCTAGCTTTAGGTTAGGATGGTGTATGTAATGATGTTATATTTTATTTTGTGATGTAATGTTTTAGACTAGATGTTAGGATTGTTGTTCATAGATTGGATGTTAGGCCATTGTTAGCCTAATATTATTTTTTGTAGGGATTACGCTAATGGGGCCGCTAAAATAAATATAAATGCTTCTACTTGTAGGAAGCATAATCCATGATTAGGAAAGGTGGGCTTTGTTACCCATGTGCAGGGTGCTAAGTCCAAATTACATAATATAATTGCTTGGGATGTATGCAATTTAGCTAACATATGTTTTGCAATGTAGTTATATTTTACTTTTCCATAAATACATAATTTTTGCAATAAGAATTAAGGTTAGTGCTATGGGGTTTAGGATGAGCAGTGGCTAGAAGACATAGTCCTGGGAGGTCCCGTGAAGCCTTGAAGCATAATCAAATCAAGAGAAAAGAAAGAAGAATAAAGAAAAAGTAGATGAAGAATGAAGACCCCCAAAGCATCTATTCAATTTCAATTGTAATATTTTTTTTATAATCCGGGTTGTATAAGGGCAGAGCTTAGTTGCCCAATTTTTTCTTTTTTTGAGGTGTATGATGGTTCCCGACTACATCAATGTTTTATTCTTTTATGGAATCTATACATGTTTGATTGCTATGTTTAGATTAAACAATAGAAATTGCATCTTCTTTATATTTTGTTAAGCTTGACATTTGAATGTGTGGCCTAGATGCAGTAGGCTCTTAGAATATAATTAAATTTTTTTATCCCAATTAATAACTCAAAACTATATTTAGCAATTCACAACTTCATTTTAAATCTTAGGATATAATCAAGATAATTAAAAGATTTAGCAACAACTTAGCTGAATGTTGAATGTGTAACATCATGCATATCATCTTATTTCACTCTTGAATAGGGAGGGTCTCCATTCTTGTATTTCAGGGAATGCTTGACCTATGAGAGCATACCCTCATGGTGGAGAACACCTCCTCTCTCTAATTTGACCAATAACTTAATTTCATCATGCATTTATGCATAATTATTCAAAGCCTTTGTCCAAATGATTATGTCAAAAATTATATAAAAATTATAAAATTTTGCATTTATTCTAAGTCATGATTTCATACGAGTCATGATCTAGTATCTTAGAGAGTGAGTTTAGGACTCTAGTCTCTTTCCAAATTAAATAACAACATAACTATCTTGCAATTTTATAAGACTGTCCTATATGATTTTGAATCATAAGAGGTGTTAACTGGCGGCCACTCCAGGCAGTTGTATGTCCAGAAGAGTTGGATAGGTTTATTCTCTCTTGTGGAGGTAGACCATTATTTCCTTTGAGCCACGAGTATAAATCCTCAACCTTAGGTACTTCCATAATCTTGTGTTGACTGACTATAAGCCCTAACATTCTAATAAAATTTCAAATCTAATTAAAACAAACTTTTCCTTTCAAACATATAAAGCCTCACCATAGGATGGATTATAGTGCTTACTAGGCTTCCTAGTATTATGAGTGCTCCTTACTTCTCCTCCTTTGGAATCCAAAATAAGTCTCTCCAATTGAACATTCCCACTTGATTTTCCAAAAAAAAAAAACTAATTCATTGATAATCTATCCTTGAAATCTTTGGAGATATGACTACTTTAATTGAGAGTATTCTTAGAAAATCCAACTTCTTAAGATGTAATTAACTATGGAGGCTTGCCTCCATAGGGAACTAAAGAATCCGACATAAAATAAACCATGCCTTAATTTTTGATATAAAGTAGGGGAAATATCTCTGGTATATACGAAGACTATCATGCCTTAGGAGTCCTTATTAGGTGATTAGGTCCATTGTAGGGTGATGTTTCTAGCTTTTGAGATGGTACATCATACCTTAATGTCGTACCTAATCACTTCAATAAGTACCACCCCTAAGATCTGCATGGTGTCTACCCAACATCTAAATAAAACACCACATTCATATAACAATCTGCAAATTACTTATATTAGATGATTAATCCATTCTTGTCCTTCCAAATCAACTAGATCTATACTAACTTCCTTAAATGCTCCCATAGTTGTTGATTTCCTAACTAAAAAATGTAAATTCATAAACATATCTTTGAATTCCATTTTCACAGTCATCCCTTTCAAAATTTTATCTCCTTAAATCAATTTAAATGTGTGCTCTCAACTTTAGATGAAATGCTAGTAATGCTATTTGTGTCATTTTCTGCAAAGATTAGTAATTCATATAACTTTATAATTTTCAACCCATCTTTTTAAATTTCTCTCTTTCCCCAATTCCATACATGATCAATTGAAAAGTATAAACTACTTTAATCTGTCCAATTATATACACTCAATTTGTAGCTTGCCTTTCTATTGAAGGATTCCATAAAACATTAAGTAGCATAATTCTTGAAGTTCCCACAAGGCTAATGCCTTCAAAATAAGCTTTAGTTAAAGCAAGAAAAATCCTTATTTTGCTTGCTAAATCATTGAAAAAAAATCAATCAATGATTGATGGGATTTTGAAGGGATTGAACCATCCATTTTTAAGATATGTTTTCCATCAATCCAATTGAACATCTGGATGAGTGAATCTATTAACATCATCAATGGCTCAACATATTGGAAAACATCAATATCTTCTCATTTATAGTCAAACAAGTTCAACAACAAACTTGGCTTTTACACCATCATTTGGATTCAATTTTCTTTTTTGTAACAAATTCACATTAATGGCTGATCTTTCCTATTCTGATAATTTAACATAGGTCAACAATGAAGGATATATGGAAGCCATGCATAGTTTGTACTCAGCCTCAACATAAATTCCTTATTTATGATCAAGTTTTTCAAGAATGTTTTTCTATTGTTTGGGAGGATTTAAAAAAAATCAAACATTCCCACAAACCAAGAAGAGTGTCGAGGATATTACCATTATGAACATGTACAAATTGCTTAATGCTAGATTTAAGTTCTACAATTCTTGAGGTATCAATGAGATTATTTTTACTCAAAGATTTCCATTTGTTTTTTTCTTGATTTCAACCTCGAAGCATGTTCTAACTCTTGCTAGAGTAATCATCATCCTCCACATGTAATGGATTGAAGATATTAGCTAAGATGCTGCCCAATTTAGATCAAACAAGGAGCAATGTATTGAAATGCTCCCTTAAAATATTTTGAAATGGTGTTTCAGAGAGAATGATTCAGTTTGAGGTTTTACTCTCTCAATTACCTACCAAATAAGGCTTTATTCATTCCTAGGAGTATGCCCATCATCAAAGATGATGAGTCATGGTTGCATAAGAAATTTCTTGCTTATTATGTCACCTTTAGAATTATTAGCACGAGTCCCAGTTGCCAATTTTGTGAACAATGTGTAACTTACTATGAGGATGCTATTACCTCTTCACCATGAACACAGTTTTAGAAGAAGAATTTGTTTGTCGGTCCAAGGTTCTTTCTTCACAACTTCACCATGGAATCACCTTCATCTCCATGGTACTCTTGCAGATTAAGATAATGAAAAGCAAGATTTACCTTCCATTTCTTAAATTCATTCTCCCATGTAAAAGGAATTGTGTGAGGAGCAATGATGACTGGCCTACAATCAGGGAATTATTTCAAGAAAGATTGGATGAAACCAATTGCCGATCTACTTTTTTGGTTCCTGGAGCATGTGAAATAACACATCCACCAAGATGAGCATTGCCTGTATGAGCCTTCAGTTCATCAAGATAAATACTACCAGCAAAAGTTTTTCACATGTATTCGAATGCTTCCCTCTAATTCTCATATAACATTTTATCCACTAGAATATGATCCCAAATAGTTCCAGTTAGAAGACCAAAAACATTTATGTAGAATCATTTTTCTTCCCAACAAACATATCGTTGAATGTCGATGACCCAACTTTGATAGAGAAATTTTTGTTGGTTTGAGATTCCATGCCATGTTTTGCCTTCAAATCGCACACAAATGATTAATGTTAAATGATCAAGTAAAATATGCAAGAACTAGAGAGTATAATGTGGAAATAAGGCTTTGCTAACCAGTGATGGTAGAATGTACTTAATTTTGACTCGCACAAAAGAGAAAAACTACAAATTATAATAATTTGCTCTTCAAGATCAAACTGATGCTCTCCTTTTGGAAGTTGCAAGTTTTAATGCAAATCTTCATAAACTCACTTATAACACATCACCATGATGGTGGAAGTTTCATATTACAATTTTGTGATTCTTGTAATAATCACTGTATCAAATTGATAGCCACAAAAACTTGATTGACAAATGCAAAATTATAATATTAATAGGCAAAATTTTTAAATTAGGTATAGATTAAAACTTAATTAACAAATTAAGTATATTTTAAAAAAATTAAATTTAGGCATAGTCGCTCGTCAAACGGGCGACTAGCTAGCCATGTCGGAGATGACGTGGCCGTCTGTGGTGGGATGAGAGCTAGCCCATTTAGGGGTGACTAGCTCAGAAATCGAGCTAGTTGTCCATTAAACGGGCAACTAGCATGTAAAATAATTTTTTTAAGCTTTAAGAGGTTTGATGGAGAAGTATACAAAAAAGTAAGGAGGATCTACATATGATATTTGTTGATTTAGAGAAAACTTATAATAACGTTTCAAGAGATGTTCTTTGGAGAGTTTTAAAAAATAAAGGAGTTAATATTCATCATATTCATGTCATTAAGGATATATATGCTAGAGTTGTTACTTGTGTCCCAACACAAGGTGGATTGACAACATACTTCTATTTCAGTTGGATTACATGCAAGATCAGCTTTAAGTCTTTATCTTTTGCTTTATGTTATAGATGTTCTTACTAGCCATTTATTTGAAGATGTACCTTGGTGTATGTATTTTAAGTTAGATGGTTGAAGTGGAGGAGTGCATCTGGCATGTTGTGTGAAAGAAAAGTATAAACTGATGGTATAGATGAAAAATAGAGAAGCATAAATATGAAAAAATTTGACTAGTATTATAGATGATAGTAAACGCAACTATGTTATAATACAAATAATAAAATAGAAGTGATAGATAACAAATAATAAATACATGTATTACAAACACATAAGTAACACTATCCTAAATGCTATCACCTCCATCGTCTACATGGAATCACACCACTCTTAGGTGTATATTGATCAGGTGCACGTGGTGGACGATCACGCAGCTGATGGTGGTCCTCCAATATAGGTTCTCCATGAACCACATCATCATGAAATGTTGCTCCAGATGTCTGTGTAGGATAGTCTTGTGATGGGATAAAATGTGGCTATGACTCAAAACTAGGCTGGTATGTCGATGGACCTGGATCAGCATATATAGATGGTCCAGCACCCCAATCATATAACTCCATCACCTGGGCTGAAACCTCCTCGTATAATGCACCCTCTACAAGCTCCAGTCTATAACATGTGTTGCTAATATGTACCCATAGCCTCAAGTCTCTACAAAGCTTTTGATATCTATCTACATCACCCTATATCTCATGCTCATTGCACAATCGAAAAGATATCATAAGTAGCCAAGATGTGCTCTGGCTGCATGAAAAATAACATTTAAAGTTAGCCTTAACTATATAACCAACATATTGAATTTTGCATAATACCTATTTAATTACTCACATATACACGCTTCACAAGTGCTCTATGATAATAAGTAGTAGGATGATCTATCGGGCCTCAGTAGATAAAGTGAAGCCCATGATCTGAACTAGGACATGTACTGATTAATAGCAGTCAGTCTGTCCTCATCTCTATCCAACCCATCAAGTATATGCTCTCTCCTCCTGTCCCACTTATCTATGTGTACTTGGTGATAATTAACTCAATCTACATCAGATTTTCCATGGCCATCGACCCTTTTGAAGGTAGGGTGTGTAGGTGCCACATCAATCCTGTGTAGAAGTCCAAACTATCTAAGCACTCGATCTGGTAAGTGTCATTCTACCCTCTTCTAATTGAGGAGTGGTGCTCATGCTAACCAAATATTAGAGCTTACTGAGTATATACTAGATAGGCACTACCTGATCTGCTCAGTATTGGGCTCCTAAATCACCTGTGCATATTACAAAGTAAATTCAAATAAATATAAACATTATGAAAATTATACTCAATGACTACTTTGAAGGTCATACCTGTGTATGTAGCAGACCATCCAACTTATTCCTGTATATTGCCATGTTTGCCACTAGCATCTGGCGCACATATCACTTATTCCACCTATTTGAACATCATATCTAGAAAATACATATAAGTACTTGTCTCAAACCAATGGTAAGCCCATCCAAATCTCTCAAGTTTGGCACATGAAGAGTTGGCCTCCCGACATGAAGGTGCTCCCAAGACCATATCTGAAGTAGATGTAGGCAACTAGCCATATTGTCTAGTGGGCCTGGTCGACTCATATAGCTCCCTGTACATATGTGATAGAACTGCTCCCTATACAGATGTAATAAAATTGCTCCCCCAAAGGATAGTGTACTGAAAGTATCAAGGTCCCCAAGTAGTGGAAGATACTATAGATGAACCTCAGATTATAAAATGTCTTATAGTAGGTAGCTCCCAATAAGAAACAAAATATATTCACAACTTGAGCCAATGCTCATGGTCTCGTATTCAACATCAGCTGCAACACTATGTGACACATATGATTCTTCTAAATGATAAATAACATCACTTATGGATCTGTAATTCCATTACACACATAAGTACCTGTGGTGTTTATTTTTGGAATGTGGGACACCATGTAGATCATAAGGGGTACTTATTGAAGTGATTGGGTATGACATTGAGGTATGATATGCTATCTCAAAAGATAGAGACATCACCCTTTAATGGACTTAATCACCTAATAAGGAATCCTAAGGCATGATGGGTCTTTGAATAAACTAGAGATATTTTCCTACTTTACATGGAAGTAAAATAAGGTTTATTTTAAGCCCGATCTATTAAGTTCCTTATGGAGGCAAGCCCCATAGTTAATTACACCCCAATGAATGAAATCCCTTATGAATACTCTTCATTAAAGTTGAAATTAAAGTCTCTAAAGATTTCAAGGTTAGACAATCAAATTATTAGTTGTATTGGAAAATTAATTAGGAAAACTCAAGGATAAGACTTATTATCCAAGTCAAAGGAAATGAGTAATGCTCATGATACTAAGAAACCTAGTGAGCATTCCAACCTATCATATAATTGGGCTTTATATGTTTGAAATTGAAGAAATTTATTTTTAGAGTTAAATTTTCATTAGATTGCTAGGGCTTGTAATCCATCAACACAAGATTATGGAAAAGCTTAAGAGGTGAGGATTTATGCTTGTAGCAAGAAAAAATAGCTAGCTCAGATCCTAAATCTAGGGAGCTTTAAGAATTGCTAAAGCATGATCTAAATCTAAGAAAAATGGGTATATAGTCTACCTCCACAAGAGAGAGTAAACCACTCGACTACTGGACTTATAACCGCTTGGCGTGGAACCCAGCTAACTCCTCCTACACTTTAAAACCATGTAGACAAGTCATATAGTTTACAAGATCAATTTGGCTGTTGTTTATTTAGAAAGAGATTAAAGTCCTTAAACCAACTCCCTAAGAGACTAGAGCATGAGTGATATGAACAATAACTTAGTCTAATGAGAAATATTTTCAAATTTTGTTTGATTTTTGACTCATCATTTTGACAAAGGCTATATGATTTCTTATGATTAAATACATGATTAAAATGGATTATGGGCTAAATCAGTAGGAAAGAGGTGTTTTCCAACATAGAGGAGGCCCTCAAAGGTCAAGCCTTCCCTTATCGTGCAAGGCTAGAAACCCTCTCTTAGCAAGAGTGAAATAATATGCATGCATGATGTGAAACATACAACATTCAGCTAAGGAGTTGCTAAATATTTTAATTATCTTATTTATGTCCTAGGCTTTATGTGAAGTTATGAATTATAGAAAATTTTAGTTATGAGTGATTAATTGGGTAGAAAATTTATTTTTCTAAGAGCCTAATTGCATCCAGCCCACACATTAAAACATCAATCATAAGAAATTGTGAAAAGCATGTTGATTTTTATTGTGCAAGTTAAACAAAATATTAAACAATTTTTTTATAACTAAATGAAAAAGAATAAAAGGCTGGTGCGGTCGGATGCCGCCGTACAACCCTAAAAGAAAAATGGGTAGCTAAGCTCTACCCTTATATATCCAAGAAAATGAAAGAATAATTATAATTATAATGAATGAATGTTATGGGGGGTCTTCATATCTTCATGTCTTCATGTCTTTATGTATCTTCTTCCTTCTTTGATTTGGATGGGCTTGCTTCAAAGGCATCATAGGGCCTCCCATGATAAAGCCTTTTAGCCACTGCTTATCCTAAACCCCCATAGCACTAATCCTAATTTCTAATGCAAAATTACATAAAAAATAGGAAAAGTAAATCTAACTACACATGCAAAATAAGTGTTAGCTAAACACACATACAATCCCAAGCAATTATATTTATAATTTGGACTTAGCACCCTGCATATGGGTAACCAAACCACCTATCTTAACTTGGATTATGTTAAGGGGCTTAAGCAACCTACAAAGAGCATTTATAATTATTTTTATAGCGGCCCCTTAAGCACAATCCCTTGAAAAAATATGATTAGGCTAATCACAACCTAACATCCACTCTACGAAATATACACCCTAACATCCAGTCTAAAATAATATATCACAAAATAAAATATACATCACACCATGCACCGTCCTAACATAAAACTAGAAGTGGTGACTTAATGTAATGTGTGTGTATTAAGGCTTATGTTGTATGTCCTAACTAAGCATTAAGATTAAGATTTTCAAAGTGTGAAAGGATGTTTAATCATAAGAGGTTGATTTCATTTAAAGTGATTTAATGGATTTGAGAATTTTACTTAGTATTTTTTTTGTTTCATATGGCCTACACTTAGCAATTAAGTGTTGTAAAGAGAAGAAAAGAGGTTTCCCTCTTTCATCCCTACCCTAAGACACTTTCTAAAGCATGTTGATTTAATTTGATTCTCTTTAGTGAATGGCTTATTACACATTTTAGAGTAATCCTAAGTTTAGGTTCTCTTTAAATAATTCTATTCAATGTGAAAGGCTTCTTAAGATTAATCTAATTGAAATACTTACATGACACATGTTAAATCATTCCTTTCCATCACATATAACATGCATATGATATAAATTTTAAGTATACTTACACATGCAATATATTTCCTTTAGCATACTTTAAATGAAAGATGCATATGTGTATTTTATAGAAAATGAGATTTTCATTCATTAGCTACATGCACATTCAAGTGTATAAAAGTTTTAAGCATGTACTTCACCATTATTAAACTAGGGGAGTGAGGTAAAGACCTCCTTGGGGCTACTTAAACCTTTAATCCTCGAAATATCTAGACTAGATATACTCACTATTCTTGAATACACATTAATGTACAAATGACTACAATAATGAAAAATCATGCAAAAGTTGTATTTCTTTCAAATGAATTATTTATACATGTGAGCTAAAGTTGAAAATGATATTTTCATTCATTAGCTAAATACACATACAAGTGTATAAAAGTTTTAAGCAAGTACTTCACCATTGTTAAACCAGGGGAGTGAGATAAAAATCTTCTTGGGGCTACTTAAAGCCTCAGAATGTCTAAACTAGATATACCCACTATTCTTGAATACACATGAATGTACAAGTGACTACAAGAATGAAAAATTATGCAAAAGTTATATTTCTTTCAATTGAATTATTTATACATGTGAGCCAAAGTTCAATCTAAATTCTAATATAGAAATACATAGGAATGAATTCAAATAAATGTTGTGTCCTATTCAAATGGACTATACACTTGTTAACATTCAAACTTTATGTAAACTCATTGTGGTGTTTATTTTGATTCATTTGTATGGGGAGGGTGACACCATGTAGATCTGAGGGTGTACTTATTGAGATGATTGGGTATGACATTGAGAAATAATGTACTATCTCAAAGATAGAAGTCACTACCCTACAATGGACCTAATCACCTAATAAAGACTCCTAAGGCATGATGGGTCTTCAAATATACCAGAGATTTTTCCCCTACTTTATATGGATGAATAAAGTAGGGTTTATTTAGATCAGGTTCTAAAGTTCTCTATGGGGGCAAGCTCCTATAGTTAATTAAATCTAAAGGAAAGTGAATCCCTTAAGAATACTCTTGATTAAAGTAGGCGATTGTTATCTCCAAAGAATTCAAAGATAAGACTATCAATAAATTGGTTGTGTTTTAGAAGATCAAGTAAGATGGATCAAAAGGGAAGAGTTATTATCAAAATTAAAGGAGATGAGTAGAGAGTGCTCATGATACTAGGAAACCTAGTGAACACTCTAATCTATCCTATAAAATTGAGGAGATTTATTTATTTAATTTGAAATTTTATTAGAAATCTAGGACTTATAATTCGATAATATAAGAATGTGGAAATGCATAAGAGGTGAGGATTTATGCTTGTAGCCTACAAAAGGAAACAACAATCTTAGATCCTAAATCTAGGGAGCTTTGATGAGGGCCAAAGCATGACCTAAATCTAAGGTGAAAGTGGGTATATGTTTTACCCACGAGAGAGAATAAATCACCCGACTGCTGGACTTATTACCACTTGGAGTTACAGCCAGCTAACTCCTTCTACTCTTTAAATCCATGTAGACAAGTCATATGCTTTTGTAATATAGCTAGGTTATTATTATTTAGAAAAGAAACTAAGTCCTTAAACCCATTCCCTAAGAGACTAAAGCATAAGGGGCATGAATAATGACTTAATCTAATGCAAATTTTTATCAAATTTCATTTAATTTGGGACTATTTATTTTGACACAGGCTATGAGATTTTGTATGCCTAAATGCATGAGAAATTGATTATGTGCCAAACTAAAAGGGAAAGAGGTGTTCTTCCATTATAGGTTCTTAAAGGTTAAGCCCATTCTATCTGCTAAAGATGGAAGCTCTCTTTAACAAGAGTAAAACAAGATGGTTATGCATGATATTAAACATACAACATCCAGCTAAGGGGTTGCTAAATATTTTATTATCTTGATTTAATACCTAGGCTTTTAAGTGAGATTATGAGTTATTTTAAAAGTTTAGTTATGAGTTATTAAAGGGATAAAAATTTATTTTTATCCTAAGAGCCTAATCGCATCCAGGCCATACAACAATCACTAATCATAAATAAACTATGAAAAGATATGCTTTTTCTAATGCATAAGCTAAACAATACATCAAACAATTTTATAAATCTATCACAAAAGAATAAAAGGTTAATGCGATCGAGTACCATTGTACAATCCCAAAAAGAAATATGGGTAGCCAAGCTCTACCCTTATACAACTCGAGTTACAAAAGAATAATTATAATTAAGAATAATGAATGTTATTGGGGGTCTTCATTCTTCATTCTTCCTTCTTCATTTCTTCATCTTCTATTTCTTCATTTGATTTACTCCATTTCTTCCTTCCTTTTGTCTTGATTTAAGTGTGCTTACTCCAAAGGCATCACATGGTACATAAGACTTAGTCTTATAACTAATGCTCATCCTAATCCCCCATAACATTCATCCTAATCCTAATGTAAAATTAAATTAAAAGAAGGAAAGTAAATCTACTTACACCTGCAAAATAAATATTAGCTAAACACACCATACAATCCAAGCTATTATATGAATAGTTTGGACTTAGCACCCTACACATGAGTAACCAAGTCCACCTGTCCTAACTTGGGTTATGCTTAGGGGCTAAGAAACCTACAAAGCTAAAAGCATTTATATTTTTTTTTATATACCCTTAAGCTATAAAAGCATGATTAAGCTAATATCTTATCATCCACTAACATATACATAGCATCAATAATAATACATCACAAAATAAGCATACATCAAATCATACATTGCCCTAACATAAAGCTAGAAATGGTGACTTAGTCTAATGTGTGTGAATTAAAGCTTGTGTGGTATGTCTTACTAGGCTTTAGAGTTGTAATTTGCTAAGTGTGAGGGATTTAATTTATAAAGGATTGATTTCTCTTTAAGTGATTTAATTGATTTGAAGATTTTACTTAATGTTTTCTTTTATTTCATATGATTTACACTTAACAACTAAGTGTTATAAAGGGAAAAAAGAGAGGGAATCTCTCTTTCATCCCTACCTTAAGTCACTTCTAAAGTAAGTTAATTAATCAATTTCCTTTACTGAATGGCTTATTATGCGTTTTAATTAATCCTAAGTTTATGTTAACTCTAAATGACCTTATTCAATAAGAAATACATCTCAAGATTAATTAGGATGAATTATTATCACATAATACATGTTTATTCATTTCTTTCCATCATGTATGTCATGCATATGAGTAAATCCTAAGCATATCTTTACATGCAATTTATATTTTTTAACATACTTGAATGATGAATGCAAAGAAGTATGATTGGAATTTAAATGTTTCATTTGATTGAATTATGAATGCATGCCTTTTTAATATAAAGATGGTTTTTTTTCATCCATTAGCTAGATACACATTCACATGTATAAAAGTTTTAAGTGAGTACGTCGTCATTGTTTTCTACACCTGGGGTGTACAAGACCTACTTAGGGCTACTTAAAGCCTCGCAGCCCCTGGGTGTCCAGACAAATATATCACTTTTCTTGAATACATGTAGATGTATAGACAACTATAAGGATAGGAAAATCCATGCAAATGTTGTGTTTGATTTGTTTGACTTATGATTCTCATTCATTGGCCACATCACACATACACATGTATAAGAGTTTTAAGTGAGTACATCATTATTTTTTTTTTTACCAGGGCATAAGGTACAATATCTACTTAGGGCTACTTAAAGCCTCGAAGCCCCAGGATGTCCAGACTAATATATCACTTTTCTCAGATATAGATGAATGTATAAAAAAAAGAATCACAAGAAGAAGAAGAAGTCATGCAAGAAGTCATATTTGATTTGATTATATGATTTACATATGTGATATGAAATTCTTCCTAAGTCTTAACATGGAAATTCATAGGAATGGATTTAGACAAATATTGTGTTCTTTTCAAATGAACTATACATTTGTAATTCCTATGTGAATCCATGTAAAGTAAGGAAAGAGAGCTTCATATTGCATATTTTATATTATCAACACATGCAAACTTATAGCTATTTGTAATTAACATCACTCCATTTATTATAATTGATTTATGAGCTTTTGAAAATAACAGATTTAATAGTAATAATACCCACAACTATTTTTAATTTAAATGACCACATGCAATTCGACATAAAAGGAATAATTTCATTTAGTTAACTTTAAGAGAAATGAATGCATGATTACATATGAAAAGCAACATTTAACATAGTTGGAAAGAAATAAAGGAGCATAAGCAAATAAACTCATTCATTTCAATTAATTTCTAAGGACAATCATACTAAATAAAGCCATTTAAAATAAACCAAAGTTCTTTAATGTTATTTCATCTTTATGTTTTATTTAAGTTAAGGAAAGTGAAAGAGGTTTGTTGGTCCTAATCCCATTCCCCATGTATGAGTTAATTTTGATTTAAGGAAGAAGTATTTAAGTTGATTTTATGATTTAATTAGGTTAGGGTATGAGTTATGTGGATTAATTAACCCTTACCTACATCACGTTAAGTTAATTAACTAATTATTAATGAGCCAATTTGATATGCAATCACATGGAAAGTAAATTTGCAATGCTCTTAAGAAATGAAAGGGGCCTAATGCAATTGACTCATGATTAATAATTAGTAAGCAGGGATCACTTAACTACTTTTAGGATTTTCTCACACATGTGAGCTAACCATAATTTCATTATCTCCTCCTTTGGGTTATTGAACACCCAAAGAGCTACCAAAGATTAAATTAGATAAGTTTTGGAATGATTATGATTTCGATTTAATTAATTAAGCCATTTAATTAATAAATTAAACCATTAATTAATCCCAAATTAATTGATTTCAAGTTAAGTGAAGTGAACTTAGGGAAAATAATGGGAAAGAGGCCCCAATCTCATTCCTCATGTCCATTCACTATCTCACAATGATTAACAAGCTTAATTAATGATTTTTTTTACTATTTAGAATGTTAATTAATCACCTAATTAATTGAGAGAGTAATTAATGCTAAGATAAGAAATTTCTCTAATTAACTAAGCAATAAATCTTAATAAAATTGTGGGAGGTAGAGGTCATCCCATTAATCAAACTCAAAAAGTTTGAGATTAATTTCTTGGGTAATTAGAGAGTAATTAAGCTAATTAAGATTTCACTTAAACCCAAATTAAGCCTTAATTATTATTCAAAGTTAATTATAATTAATTTAAAATTAACCTCCTTTGAAATACCTTTAAAATGAGTATTTATTTATACTTTTAGATTTTTTTCTAAAATTAGTTATGATTTTTCAAAGTTTCAATTGATTAAGATAATTTTCATGAAGTTTGTTAATTTATTTTATTAAAATAAATCATTTGAACTTCAAAATTTAATATTTTTCAATCTAGAAGTTATTTTGATTTGAAATTTTTATGGTAGGTAGATTTCCACTTCATTTTTAATATTTATAAATTTTAATTTAATCTGATGTGTATTTTTAGTTTAATTAATGAAGTTGAATTTTTACTAAAACTTAAATTAAGCTCAAACTATCCAGAACAATTTGGGGATTTTAAGTTTATTGAATTCCTCTCAGAAGGACAAATCCAACGAGCCCTTATTTGCAATTTTTTTGTCAAGTATTTTATTTTCTATGAATTTTTAAAATTTCAAGTTATTTAGATAATTTTTAAAATCTAAAATATAGATTTTCCCACTTAACCCACTCAGCATTGCGTGCGGCGCTGATGTGGCAAACCCTGGATGATGCATTTTGCATGGCACACACCACAGTGTGCGTTAATAGCGTGGCAACCGGTGCCACATCGATCAACGAAGCGTGGGTGAATAATGATCGTGACACATCATTTCAAATGGTCGATCCGAGATCGAGCGGTCGATCATATTGGGATTGATCACATCGCCGATCAAAGAAATGCTCAGATCACTCGTGATCTGAGCCATTCAATCTCACGAATCATTGGATTGGACCGCTACTATAAATTTCATCCAGGTGAACAGTAAATAGAGGAAAAAAAATGCAAAATCTAAGCAAAATTTCATCCAAATGAGCTCATTTTTGCGGCGATTCACACCGAAAAACTTCTATTTTGTATTAGGATCAGATAAAATAAAGAATGCGAGGGAATTCTAAAGAAAAATCTTAAAATCATATAAAAAATGTCACAAAATGAGAAATCCTAAGATCAGCTATGGTTTTTTTGAAGATTACTTCACCGGGGATGATTTTCGGCGGCGATGATGATCCGAGCATTCTTTTGAGTGGGGGAAGAAGCCTTGAATGAGCGTAGACCTTGGCCCTCACATTGAAATAATGTATTCTCTAATCGTCATGACTTCCTCATCAAAATTCACTTATTTTTAGTGCTTTTCATTCCAAAATCAAGTGGGAATGATTGCTAGTTGGTTTAGGAGCTCTAAGGGATGGAAATGTGAGTGGGAGGAGAAGTTTTGCTGCCTATAATGCCTTATTTTTTATTTTGGTCGAAAATCCTTCTTTTTGTTTGATTTTTGTTTCCAAAAAGTTATCATTTGGCTTGGGGTGGTTGGGAATGGAAGGGAATCATCTTAGGTGGCTCATTTTGGTTGGCTAAGGCATGAAAAGTGGCCATCAAGGACAAATGGGTGTCCTAGCAAGGGGATGTGGGAGTTCTTCATGCCAAGTGTTTCAATGGGAGAGGTGAGTTGAATTCACCTCCACATGAGTCATGGCTGCCCCAACCACCTCTTGGGTTAGATAATCAGTGTCCTTGGTGCCTATGTGGACCAATGGATGAGTGCCAAGTGTCCAAGGAAGAGAAATGATCACTTGGGCAAGTGCCTTTTCTCATGGGATGCCCTTGACCCAAAGATAAAGTGGTCATTTAATATTGGATGTGATTTGAGCAGATTTGAAATGAGTCAAAGGTGAGTTGACCAAATTTCATGTCATTTGGAGTTCATTTGGTTTAATTTGGGTCAATTTGACCCATTTGGGTCAAATTGGGTTACGTTGGTCTTGACCAATTGGTCAAATTGGATCAAATCAAGGGTGGGGCAAGTTGACATGATCAATTAGAGTGTATTGGTGTCATTGGTTTGGTTCAATTTGCTTTGAATTTGATTATGTCTCATTTGGGTTCATATAGTCAAATGGGTCAAGTTGACCAATTTGACAATTTGACCAAATTGGGTTGGGTTAGGTATTGAGTCAAGTTCAATTGGCCAATTAAAAATGATTATAGGCTTTGGTTTAGTTTAATTTGGATTTAATTTAGATTTTGGCTAATTTGATCCTTTAGGTCAATTTGGGCTAAGTTGACCAATTTGACCCAATTGACCAAATTGGCTTGAATCATGGCTTGGTTTGGGTTTGGTTGATCATTTGGAATATATTATAGGCTTTGGTTGAGTTTAATTTGGATTTGATTGGGTTTTAAGTTGATTTGACCCTTAAGGTCAAATCGAGCTCAATTGAGGCTTTAGTTAAGTTCAATAATCAATTTGGAGTGAACTTGAGCCATTGGTTACAATCAATTTAGTTTTGGTTATAATTTGGATAGTTTGGGTTCATATGAGTTAAATGGTTGACTTGGTCAATGTGCTAGGTTGACTTTGTTTGACCTAATTCATGACAGTTGATTAACTTAGGATGATCAACAATCATGACATGAAGTTTGGATTGACTTAATTCACTTTGATTTGAATTGAATTGGATTTTGGTTCATGTTGGTCAAATTGCCCACTTTGGGTCAAGTGAGCCAATTAGGCTTAGTTGGCTTGATTTTTTGAGTTGAGTTAATTTAGTTGAGTTTATATATGGATTTGAGATTGACATATAAAATCAATTGCAATTGATTTAGGTTCAAATGAGTTTGGCTTATTTGAATATTTCAAGTCAAATGGTCTAGGTTGGGTTTGACTTGAGTTGACTTGGATTTGGTTTGATAATTATAGTTTATGTTTATATTTAGAACAATGATTGAAGGAGTGATTGAATCATGAAGGAATCCATGGGTTTTGAGTTTATTTAGGTATCATTTAGCCATGTTCAAGAATTTGGCTAAAGGGATAAAATTGAGAATTTGATTTGATTTGGGGTTAATTTTGTCCTTTTGAATTTATATTTCATTTATATTTGTGAATATAAATGAAGATATAAATGAGTTATGAGAAAATCACTTGAGTTTGGAGTGATTTGGACGCAAATTTGATTATATCTAGGGATGTAGGTCAAACTTGACTTGGGGATTGATTTGATTTGGGTTTCAATCATTTGGATTTAATTTATGATTTAGAATTTGATTAGAGATTGAATTTGATAATTGAGAAAATCAATTGGATTAGAGTTGATTTGAATTTGGTTAAGGCTAAGTTCATAAGATAAAATCAAAGGGCTTAGGAAGGGATTTGGAGTTTGAATTGACATGGGTTTCAATCATTTGATAGTTTGATTTGATATTAAAATTTTGATTTGAATTTAGGATTTGATTTAGATGAAGGAAGTAAGGATTCAGTTTGAACTATAGGGTAGGCAGGACTTCTTAAATCCTAAACCTTTTTCATCTTCTAAATCTCTAAGGGTTAGGTTAAGTGTTCACTTAATCATTAAAAGTGTCTTAAGACTAAAGAACTCTTAATGTCTGTGAGAGTCCTAGATCTATGATAAGAAAGTTGAGAGCTCACTCCAAAAGTGAGGTTAACAAAGGGTGCCCAATAGGTGTGGTGTGACTGACAAAGCACACTGCACACATATTGGTGTTGACCGAGATGATCAACAACGTCTGAAGGATTGTAAACATTAACAAAAATGATCTACTCCTAAACATGAGATGTAGAAGGAATCAAGATCTTAGTTTAATGCAACTCCACTCATGCCAAGGGAATAAGGGAAGGAGAAGGGATCCACTAAGGGATCAAGCATCTAAACCTTCCACTAGGAAAGCATGTTTAGGTTATCCACTAGGGATAAGGGGTTTGGATTTGAATGCAAGATATGATTTGGGTAGAGTATTCACTGGAGATTAGAATGTGTAACCTTCCAGGGATAGATGCATGAACCTTCCACTAGGGAAGCAGGTTTAGGTTATCCGCTAGGGATAAGGATTTGATGGGATTTCTTTTAAGGGTGCACTCGCTGGGGAATGCAAGTTTGAATTAGATTTAATTGACTTCACTAGGGAGGTTGGAATGATTGATGTCTTGCTGGGGAGAAGTTGGTTGATTTTTTATTTTAATTTGAAATGACCTGTGGGTTGCCATGGATTACACAGAAGGGGCTATGACCTATCTCAGATTTACCAATCCAAAGGGTAGTCCACCACCACATGGTAGAACTATCGACTCTGAGGTTGCCTTGTTTTACAGCAGTCATGCTAGGGAGAAAGTGTACCATCTCTAAAAGTAAGGACAACCAGGGTGATGTTGGATGCAACAAATTAAACCGACATAGGCATCGAATGCCACTGGGGACTTATATCACGAAAGTAGTCGATAATATCATTTGATTGAATTGCATTTATTTTAATTTCATTTGTTTTAATTTGATGGATCCCATTGGTGATGGATCCACTAAGAAGCTAATATCGACTAGACTTGTCTTATTCAAATCCAAAGGGATAGTCTCTGCTGGGGGTAGCTAACCAACCTAGAAGGTGCCTTTCGATGTGTAATGGTCAAGTTAGGAAGAAAGCGTAGGAACTTACATCCTCCTACATAAGGAACCATAGGGGTGATCAGTTACTTGCAAAATAAATCCAAACCTAAGGCATTGTGGTACCATGTCATCTTTGGAAATAATGTGTAATAGACTTATATCTTTCAAAGCAAAGACAATCGTCGGGGTTGACTCATTGGTGGCACAACAAGTTGAACCGACTAAGAGTGAGAGTGCGGGAGACTTATCTCAACTCAAAGTAGTCAAGCAATTCCTATAGGAGTTTTCGACCGCCTAAAGATGCACTGGGAAAGGGGCTACTGGGGGCTTGAATTCCTAATCCATAAGAAAAGATATATTTTATTTATTTTATATTATCATGGACCCTGTTGGTTTGTGAGGGATCGCACTGAGAAAGAGCTCATATCTGTAGTCTATCTCGACTTTGGACAGGAGAATCTACATATCCACAAGATAAATTCTCCAACCATGGGGTGGCTACTAGAAAGGAGCTGTCCAATCCAAGAGTAACCAGTGAGTGTCTAATTAGTCGCAGGATGTGATCCAAATAGAGTGCCTATGGGAGGTGCCATTGGGCGTTATCCAAAACTTATAAAAGCTATAGTATCGGTAGCCAACTCAAGGAGAAAGGGGGACTCACATGCAAGAGCGGTGTATCCAGGTGGGTCACCCATATGGCGATAACCAACCAACCTAAGGTGCCCATCGGCTAATCGAAGAGAAAAGGCATGTATCATCTCTAAAAAATGGATTCGGATTCCTTGCATGGGCTATCCCAGGCTAGGGCGACTATTAAGCGAGGAGTCTTGTGTAAGGACTAAACCCAAACTTGAAGTAGTTAGGAGGAAAGGAGCCACTAGGGGACTTTCCTAAACCTCAAATATACTCGACCTAGTTAGTGCATGATGGCTAGTCCAAGAAGAAAGCATGTAAGCTTAAATAATCTTAAACAAAGTCAACATGGGTAGCTTGGCTACCAACCGACAATGTGCTCATTGGTTTTGGTCAAGTAAGAAGAAAGCGTGAGGACTCACATCCCAGACAGTGGCCATTGTGGTACAGGTAGCATCCTAGGCAAAATGAGTGAGTGAGATGGGGGGCTCCCACATCAAAATAGCTCAAGATAAAAGATATGTGTTCATTTGTGTTGTGAAAGAAGGAATAAGATGCCGGGTTCTCTTACACCTACCTAAACATAGAAATGGATGAAATGGTGCAGAAATTGTGACTCCACAAAGAAAGGATCTTGGGTTCTCTTACATTGTACTAGTTGAAATAGGATGCCTCTTGGGTTCTCTAACATAGTAGCATTGGAGGATTGTTTGTAGTTTGTGTTTATGTTGTGGAGGGATAGGATCTTGGGTTCTCTTACTCTAAAACGTGTGATTTGCAAGCGAAAGATATTTCTAACACATAAGAGATGGAATTTGATATGAAAATAAGTTTATTGATGATTATTTTCAAACAAAATTTATAGATAGTATTTCTTTAAGTTGAACCCATTGATTGGAAGCATCGGGCACACTCCCTTATAATTTATATATTGATAAGATCCTCCTTTGTAGGCCATCTCTATGGCAAAAGGGCCTTCCCAAGTGGGTTCAAACTTGCCTCCCATCTTTCAATGGGCAACAATTGGTCTTCTTAGAACTAAAACAAGCTCTCTTACTTGAAAAGCTCTATGATGAACCAAATTGTTGTGAGCTTGAATTATTTTTACTTTATACAACTCAAGGTTCTGGTATGCTCGGAGGTGTTTCTCCTCCAAACCTTTGAGCTCTTCTAACCTCAGCTTGGCATTCTGCTATGTAGTGATTTTACTACCCATAACTATCCTTAATGAAGGGAGTTGGGCTTCTAATGATAGAATGGCTCCAGACCCACTAAAGAGAACGGGATAGATTGAGTTGGAGTTCTGTATATGGTGCAGTAAGCTCACAAGGCTTCAACTAACTGCTCATGCCACTATCGTTTGTTATCGTCGAGTGTCTTGTTCAGTATTTGAATGAGAGTTTTGTTGAATGCTTTTGTTAGACCGTTTGCCCTTGGGTAGTAGATGGTAGAGTATCTATAATCTATGTAGTATCTCCAAGCAAAGCTGGTGATTTTAGTGCTCCTAAATGCAGTACTATTATCAGATATAATTCATCGAGGCACCTTGAATCTATATACGATATAGTTCCTAAAAAATTAGAGCATATGCTGAGTTGTGACCTCTCTAAGTGGGATTGCCTCTGCCCACTTGGAAAAGTAGTTAGTGGCAGCTGGAATGAATCGCTAACCCTTGGAAGAAGGAGGATCAATTAGACCCACTATGTTAGTACCCCAACACTCAAATGGCCATGAGGCCAATGTAGGATGTAGAATGTTGGGTGGTTGGTGTAAGACCACACTGTGTAGCTGACATTGGTGGCATCTCCTAGTTGCATCCATGCTGTCTGTGATCATCGAAGGCCAATAGTATTGTAGTCTCTTAATCTTGGCTTTCATCTTTAGACTGGATTGATGCGTTCTGCATAAATTTGAGTGTACCTCAGTCACAATCCTACAGGCTTCATGTTTGTCTAGACAACGTAACCACATATGATCAAAAGACCATCGGTACAAGATGCTGCTTATGAGAGTGTAGGAAAGGGCTCTCTACTTCACCTGATGTGCTAATGACTTCTCTTGAGGTAGTTTGCCTATATTTAAATAATCTATGAATGGTTGCCTCCAATTTGACTCCTCATCCTTTTTGGCAATGATAACCTCCCATTCAACAGAGAATCTCTTGATGAGTTCAGCATCAACAAGGGATAAGACTTGTCTATTTTGGACCCTTATTGGAATGGACTCATCTTCCGGACATGACAACTCTTTGGCAATCTTAGCTAATGCATATGCAACTGTGTTCTCTCCTCGAGGAATGTTGTAGATGGTAACCTCTGGGATTTGGGCCAATAAATCCATAATGTACTTATGGTAATGATGGAGCTTAGGCTTTAGAACTTTGTATGACATAGTGATTTGGTTGATGATGAGCTGAGAATCCCCAAAGATGTTGATAGTATGGACGTATAATGTAATGACTAACTCTAGACTGGCAATCAGAGCCTCATATTCGACTTCATTATTGGTACATAGGTTGGAAAGATGATATGAGAATCTCATTACATAGTGATCTAGAGTTAGGAGAACTATTCCTACCCCCGCCTTTCCTGGAAGAGTAGATCATGGTTCTTCTCCTTTTTGAAAGGAAGCCACACCATCAAAATAAATCTCTCAATGGCGAATGCTCGTGTCCACTAAGTTCATGATTTGTTCATCGGGGAGGTATTCACTAAGCGAAGAATCAGCAAGAAGTGGGTGTGCTGCTAAGAAATTTGCTAGTGTCATCCTTTCACTGCATGAAGGGTTGCAAATGTGATGTCAAACTGTGACAAAATCATGGACCAACGTGCCAATTGTTCGATAGTGTCAGCCATGGCATGAGATATTACAGTGGATTGATCTTGGAGATCAGATTCATCTTATGAGAAAGCATGTAGTGCTGTAGCTTTTAGGATGCAAAGATTAAAGTTAGGTGGTGTTTCTCAATAGATAGATAGTTTGTCTCAGTAGGAATTAGATGACGACTGAGATAGTAGAGAGCATTTTCTATCCCTTCATCATTATTTTGAGTCAACAAAGCAAGAGTCATCTAATGCGTGTAGAGAATTAATGGCTGGGGATAGCTGGTATCATCAGTGTCTTGATGTCTTCAAAATATGTTGGCACTTATCATCTCACTTGAACTTGGCATCCATTTTGACAAGTGCTGAGGATGGTTGGCATCTTTCTGATAGGTTGAATATGAAGCATCTTAGATATGCCAGCCTGAGTTGAGTGACTTTTAAAGGTGGCATTTCTAAGATCTTCTTCTTGATCTCTATTCCCTAGTGTCGGATAACAAACTCAAGAAATTTCCACGAAGCTATGAATGCACGATTCATTTTGAGGTTCTTAACCATTCAAAACTACTCTCAAGTCAAAGAGTTGGTTTTCTTTTCTTTGCTTTTGACTACTAGATCATCAACATAGCATTCAACTTAATGATGAATGAATTCGAAGATCCGTCATGTCTTGGTATGTAGCAGCATTTTAAGGCAAGGCATGACCTTATAATAATAGATTTTGATCGGGATTTGAAAAGTAGTGTTTCTTTCATCCTCAGGGGCCATCTTGATTTAGTTGTAGCCAAATGACCCATCCATAAAAGAGAATACTGCATGAGATGAGGTGATGTCCACTATTAATACTGATATAGAAAGTGAAAATCTATCCTTAGAACATGCCTTATTTAGATCCCTAAAATCGACGCATATGCAAATTTGGCCATTCTTTTTCTTAACTGGGTCGACACTAGCTAACCAGGTAAGATATTTTTACTCCCTAAGAAAGCCAACATTAGTTTCTTGATTTCAGAAGTGACCTACTATTTAATGTCTAATCGCATGCGTATTGGAGCATGCTTAATAGGGTTAACATTAGGTTCTATTGCTAGTTTGTGGGCTGCTATGTCGGAAGATAAACTGGGCATTTCTTCATAACTCCATGCGAAGCAGTCCTTAAACTCAACCAATAGCCTAACTAAGTCATCGATTTCTTCTTCATTCAACAAGGAACTGATGTATGTCAGATGTGGATTATCTTCAATTCCCAAGTTGATTTCTCTGAGCTCGTTAATGATTGATCTGATATTTTCTTCGAACTCTAGCGATGCCTGTTGGACTTCAAGCTCATTTGGGTCATCTGAAGTTTCTAAATATACCTCCTCATAATAGTTAGCATGATTTGAGAAGAACCTATTAGACCCCAAATAAGTGGTGATGGCTAGGTAATGGTTATCATTGTCGACTGAACCCACTATATCAAATCTTAGTCCTAGTCTTGATTGAGAATACCTGCTTTGGTTGCCCATAACCTTTCAAAGTAATCCAACTTGTGTTTAGACCAAGTATGTGGGATTAATCCCTTCTTTGCTAAGTTAAGAACACAAGGTGAATACCAATCAAAATGTAATTGTATTAAATTTTTATATGAATCATTCTCAAGTTCTACATCTGCTTCTTGACTTGAGGATGATGCTAATAATAAAATCTCTTTGGCTTGACATCTGTGGATGACTTGGGGCCTCCTTAACTAAACCTTCAACTTTGGAAGAAAGTGAGGTTAAAGTTCCCAACTACTGTTTGACTATTCTACATAATAGTGATTCAGATATAGTCATACTTTGCTTGGAGGCCTAGTCTTCATCACTATCTAGCTCAAATGTCACCTCCAAAGGGATCGGCTGAGAGGGGTTGGTGTGCTAATCACATGAGACTCATCCTCTGAACTGGATTCTAAGTCTATGTGGATAGCAGGGGTATTCCTATGAGTCGGAACATAAGTCCTAATGGGTGGCCAATAAGGAGGAGGTCTTCCACCTTTGGAATTGCCTCTAGATCTGCCTCTGCCTCTACCTGGTGGGGGTCGAGTCATCCTACCTATGTGTTTGTATGGAGGAATGGATTGTGGGCAGAATCCAATATTTGGCTCTACTTTCTTCCCCACCATCTGATTCTCGCTCACTAGTATTTTTATTTTCTTTTCCTTTTTTTCATTTTCTTTTTATTTTTCTTCTTTTTATTTTTATTTTGTGTTTGAACATTCACCAAGTTCATGAGAATAGAATTTTTGATTTGAAGGAAGATAGTAAGCTGCATCCTCATATATCTCGACCTCTCTAACTAAGAATGGCTTCAAGTCTCCTTTGACATAATACTCGATTCCACCTCTTTGAAATTTGATGCACTGATGTAAAGAGGATGGAACCATGTTATTTCCATGTATCCAAGGCCTACTGAGCAAAGTAGTAAAAGATTTATCTGAACCTCTCACCTTATTCATTGAATCCACTCAATATCATCTGATCTCCTCGGAGTTCAGAGATGTCAATTCTTAAGTAGGCAAGGGTCTTTAGACTCATAATGTTCCTGCACGGATGAACTAACACCAAATGCCCATGTCCACTGTGATGTAAAGGGGACGGTTGTGCTCGGTTGTCCCTAACAGAAGGTCTTCATTAGTGAATGTAACTCCATGAACTTCTCTTGAATAACATTCCTCCTCTCCAATGCGGTCAACTGAGCTAAACATATTTCTGGATCAAGAAGAGCTTTGATCAATGATGCCCTTGTCTCTTTGGATAAGACAAGGGCATCATATATGCTTAGTTTAGCTGGCAACTTTCTTATATGAATGAGAATATTATAGTCAACTTTGGGCTAGTCCTCCACAAGCATATCCATAGGTGGAGCATCCTGTGGAGGGGCTTCTTGATTACTAGAACTAATGACTTGTTTACCCTTATCCTGAGGTGCTACCCAGAGTTAGAACTTTGCCACTGAAGGTTGACTTGTTGACTTGGTGAGATGGTTTAGTGGAAAGGTCTACATGCCGTTCATCTACAGCTTCTCCTATGAGGTCATCAGAGTTGGATGACTCCAAATCAATCTCAATGGGCAAACTCGAATGATTCAGAAATGACAAATCTATTTCTAAATCAAAAGAGAATAGATCAGAACTAGAGTTATTATTATTATTATTATTATTATTATTATTTTATAGACTTAGAGAGTTTTCAAGAGGATTGAAGTCTAGAGTGTCAGAAGTGGACAAGATGTAAGTGAAAGATTTCTTCATTGATTTCTTCTTAGGTGGAGGTATATGATAAAAATCTAATAAAGTAAGCGAGGTAAGAGTTTTAGTGCCCTTGCCCGCTGATACAACACTCCTGTTGGCAAAAGAGGAGCTAGTGGAGGAAAAAGTAGTAGCAATGGTGGAGGGTCTTTGGTGATTTACATCCCAGCTATCAGGTAAGTGGACTGCTATTGGGCTTCTACCTCCTTCAAGTTATCATTAGCAACTTGCAAACCTTCCTTGATGTTGGAGGTTTGAGCTACTTTAGGTACCTATAAGGGTAACTTTCTGATCTTAGAGATGATTTTCTTGGAGGATCGAGATAGAGATATCCCAACCTTCCTCTATCTTAAGAAGATCTCCAAAAATCTGAAGAACTAGAGAGATTCTAAGGTATTCAGGATGGGGACTTATATGCTTAAATATAAAGGTAAAGCAATCTTAGACATGTCCAACATGGTGGTAGGGTTAATAGTTTAGATCATGACTCTTGCCAGACTCTTCTGGTAACTAAATCAGCTTCTTTAAGAGATTTTTAAAGATCTTCCAGACTATCTCCCTCCTGAATGAATATGGTTTATTCAATTTGTCGATAAGAGTAGGTAAATGATAACTACTTGGTGATGGGTAGGAATACTGCTGTTGATGATGCTGATTAGGATACTATTGAGGAGGCAGTGGTGGAGGCCATTGCGGTAATTGAGGTGGCCGGTATGATGACCAAGGTGGTGGTAAAAGAGGTGGTAGAGGAGAATGCCGAGCTCGAGGCCTGTCTGACTGAACCCATGTTGACCTCACTTTTGGGATGAGCTCTCAACCCCTCCATCTTAGACATAAGACTTCTCTTAGACTTTAAGAGCTAATTAGTCTTAAGACACATCTAATGACTAGGTGGACACTCAATCGAACCCTAGAGACTTATAATAGATAGCCATAGGAATAGGTCATGCCTTAGGGGTGTAAGGAAAGTTTGCCTACCCTATAGCTTGAACCAAATTCCTCACTTCCTTCCTTCAAGTCAAGTTCCAAATCAAGTATAAACCAACTCCAAACTCCAAATTAAATCAACATCAAAACTTAGGTCAATTCCAACTTAATTGATTATCTCAAACACAAAACAATTCCAAATGATTGGAACTTATGATTGAAATCTAAATAACAAATTCAAATAAATAATATTCCCTAAGTCCTTTGATCCCCTCTCATGGACTTAGCCTAAATCAAATTCAAATCACTTCAAATTCAAGAAATTTCTCATAACCCATTTATATTCACATATATAAGTGGAATATAAATTCAAATCAATCAAAACTAAACCCAAAATCAAATCCAAAATCCATGGTCAAATCCAAAAAGTCCTTTGATTCCCTCTCACGGACTTAGTTCAAATCAAATTCAAATCACTTCAAATGCATGAAGTTTTTTCACAACCCATTTATATCCTCATTTATATTCACATATATAAATGAAATATAAATTCAAATAACCAAATCCAAAAATTAAACTCAAATTTAATCAAAATTCAACATAAGCCTTTCAAGTCAAATTCTTGAACCTAGACAAATCAATTTCAAATCAAGCCAAACCCTTGATTTTTCTTCATGATTCAATCCATCCTTCAATCATGAATCCAAATATGAATACAAACTTTAATCACTAAACCAAAAATAAATTAAAAAAAAATCAAACCCAAGTAAAACTCATGTTCACCCTTTGAACTTGAAATTGTCAAATGAATCAAAACCCATTTGACGTCAAATCTCTTGCAAATGGATTTATATTTCAATCACTCAAATTGGGTCAAACCAAGTCAAAACTAAGGGTTGACCAAGTCAACACTTAGCCAAAATGAAACTTAAACTAGCCAAAATCTACCATAGGCCAAATTTATTGAAACCATTGATCAAAATTTATTCATGATCAATGTTTGAACTTGACCAAGTCATTATTTGAGCCTAACCTAGCCCAATTGGCCACTTGACCCAACTTGACCTAAAAAGTCAAAATGCGTCAAAACTTGATCTAAGTCAAATTGATTGAAACCAATGGGTCAAATTCATTCTAAAATGATTGTTAAACTTGACCAAAGCCTCAATTGGTCAACTAGACCCAACTTGTCCCAATTGACCATGAACCCAACTTAACCTAAAAGGTCATTTTGAGCCAAAATCAAATTAAACCAAAATTGGTTGGAAACAAAGATACCAATCCATTTAAAATGACCAACTAAACCTAAACTAACCCATGACCTAACCCAAATAGGTCAAATGGGTCAAATTGGTCAACTTGACTCATTTGACCTAAATAAAATCAAATGAACCAAAACTAAAACTAAACCAAATTGAACCAAACCAAAGTTGCCAACACATTTCAAATATATGAACTCAACCCAATCTTTAGTTTGACCCAATTTGACCAATTGGTCAACTTGACCCAAGTTGATCCATTTTGACCTAAATGGGTCAACATGAGCCAAATCTTATCAAACCAACTCCAAATTCATTGAAACTTGGCCCAAACCATTTTTCAATCATGGAAAACATACTCAAACTAAAATTCAAGCCAAATGACCATTTTACCCCTAGGCCATAGGGTAACATAAAATCAAAACCACTTGGAATTTGGTCAATTCCTTTTCATGGATATTTGGCATCCTCTTAGTGGACCAAATGGTCATTAAGGGACATGATGCACATGACCCAATGGGTTTGGGTTAGCCCAACCCAACCTAAGGCTAAAACCGACCACCTCACTTAAAATTAAGCACATGGGATCCCTCCTCCACTCAATTAAGGCATATAGGAGGTTCACTATACACTCACTCATCATGTGCAAGTCAACAGCCCATTGAACATTGAAAGATTGATTGGATCAAAATGGTAAAGGCACTTGCGGTCGTTCGATCCTTCAAGGGGGAGATATACTCCCACTAATTTCATTCTAACTCATCTCTCTTGCATTCGATTGAGTAATAGGAAGTTAGATCTAGCATTCCAGAGATCTGCCAAGCTTCTTAGAGCTAATTCAACTTCTCCATTTTCAATTTCTCCAAGTCAAAAATAGGAAGGTAGGAAGGAAATCCAACTTAGCCAATACTTTCTCAATTCATTTTGCAAGCACCTTGATGCAATCGAGCTCACCTAAGCCTTCACATAAGTTCTCCAAGCAATGGAAGAGTGCCCTTGATCAAGGCCGAGCCCTTTTGAAGGGGAACTTGGTCCATAGGAAGATCCACTCATCCAAACCACCTCAAATCTTCAACAGGGCTTCGTCTCCACTAGACGAAGCTACCTCATTGAACTCGAGCGGTGATAGCCTCCGATGAGGTATGCCTTTAACCCGAGCTTAAACTAGAGAGTGTGTGATCTTTTGTGAAGTGAATTTTCATCTCAAGCAATGTTAGGCATTGGATGTGTTCTCCCTTGCATGATGATGGTGTGGGTTGAATTTGGGTTCAATCCGAGCTCAATCGAGCTCGGATCATGCCATGGAAGGTGGACAACTCCCATTTCTCATTTTGGATTTAATCCGAGTTCAATCGAGCTCGTAGAAGAACTCAAAGACAGATCATGGACCGTCTATCTATGCATTTTGGATGGACATCCATGATCAAGATGCGTAAGATCCTTTGATTTCCCCCTTAAGAACCGCGGGCTTGATCTCAGCCATCCGATCTTTGATCAGATGGATGGGGAGAAAGCGCATAGCACCGCTGAAGCGATGCTACGATGTGACAACTTAAATAACCTCTCCCGTCATGCCACATGGAAAGGGCGCATTGTGACAACCTCCACGTCGCATCAACGGGATTAGTTATTTAATTAGGGGATTTATTTAATTATCCTTAATCATGGAAACTTCATAATTGCATAACTAATTCTAGAAAAATCTTAAAAATACAAAGTAAAAAGCATTGAAAAGATAATTCAGAGGAGAAGATTCTAAAATTAATTTCACTAGATTTTAAATAGTATACTTTCCTTAATCAGGGTTTAATGAAAACTTAATAACCCTAATTACTCCCTAATTATCCCGCTGATTAATTCTAAATTTCTCATGTGCATTTAGGGGGATGACTTCTACCTCCAATAATTTTTTTGGGATTTATTGATAGATTAATTAGGGGAATCAATCTATGAATCCTTAATCACTCTCTTAATGTAATTAAGGGTAATTAAACATATGAACAGTGGTTTAATCCCTTTATTAAGTTAATTAAACTTTGCTTAAGTAGAGAAGAGGTTTATGGAATGGATTTGAGGAATTTTTCCTAAGCCATTCCCTAAACCCCTTTCCTTCTTTAATCAAAACTTAATTAAGGGCTAATCCCCTAATCACTTGCTTAATTAATTTAATAAAATTTTCAAAACATTCTAGAACCTAATCAATCCATCTTGAGTAGATGCTTGGTGTTCAATAACCTAAGTGGCTTAAGGAAATCAAAATCTAGCTCACATGTGTGGGAAGGGTTATGAAAGCACTTAACTTAAACCCTTTAGCTTAATTAATTATTAATTGTGAGCCAAATGCATTAGGCCCTTTTTTCCTAGGTGCATTGTTGATTTAAATTCCTTGTATGATTTTATGTCATATCATTTTCTCATAATTATTTGATTAAGTATGTTAAAGTGGTATAAGTAAGGGGTAATTAATACACTTAATGTACATATTAACCTAATCAAAATATAAAAATCATCTAATCATCCAAAAATTAAAGTAAAATGTCATACACATGTGGGAATGGGTTAAGACTAGCAAACCTTCACATTTTCAAATTGAAATCAAACTCAAACAAAATTCAAACTCTCTTTAAAACAAATTTGATTTACTTTAAATAATTCTATTCCATAGGATTGTCTTTAGAAATTAATTAGAGTGAATGGATTTACATTTATTTCATCACTTAATTTCTTTCCTAGCATGCTAAATGTGTATGCCATATGAAAATCATTCATTCATTCCTTTTAAAAATCAAGATTAAAATGAAATGTTTTCTCTATGTCAAATTGCATATTTTGGCTAAAGTAAGAATATGAATGGCTATTATCACTATTAAATCTAAAATTATTTTCAATACTTATAAATCAAACCTCAAAACTAAAAGGTATGCTACTTATAATTATTTATAATCTTGCATGTGAAAAATATAAAGATATGTATTATGTGGCTTTCCTTCTCCCTCTCTTTCTTAACATAGAATTGTATAGGATTTGCAAAGTGTATAGTCCATTTGAAAAGGACACAACACTTGCTTAAATCCATTCCTATACACTCCTATGTCATGACTTAAGAAGGAATTCCACATTTGAAAGCCGTAGCTAAGCATACCACACAAACTTTTTAAAGCACACACATTAGACTAAGTCACTATTTTTAGCTTTAGGTTAGGGTAGTGCATGGTTTAATGTTTGCTTGTTTTATTTTGTGATGTCTTATTTTAGTCTGGATGTTAGGGAATGTGCATAGAATGAATGGCAGGATAATTTAGTCTAATCATTATTTTTTTGCATGAGATTGTGCTTAAGGGGCATTGTAATAAAAATATAACTACTTTTGTGCAGGTGCTTATACCCTTAAGCATAATCCTATAGGCTAAGTGGAATTAGTTACCCATGTGTGGGGAGTTAAGTCCAATATATGCATATGCATGCTTGAGATTTGTGTGATTTATTTAGCCAACATCTGTTTTGCAGGTGTTAGTTAGATTTACTTTTTCCTTTTCATGTAATTTTATAATTAGGATTTTAGAATGATTGTTATGGGGGATTAGGATGAGCATTGCTTATAAGATCTCATCTTATGTACCATGTGAAGCCTTTGGAGCATCCACATTCCAACCATCCAAAAGAAGGAACCAAAGAAGAAAGAAGAAAGAAGATAAAAGAAAGAAGAAGAAATAAGAAAAGAAGAAAGAAGAAAGAAGAAATGAAGACCCCCATAACATGAACTCCTTGCTTAATTGTATTTAATTCATTTGTAATACGGGTTGCATAAGGGTAGAGCTTGGCTACCCAATTTATTTTCAGGTTTGTGCGGTGGTGCCCGACCACAAATGGCCTTTTATTCTTTTGCGTTAGCTTTATAAAATGTTTGATGGTTTGTTTAGCTTGTGCATTAGAAATGGCATATTTTTCTAGTTTCTTCCTTGCTTTGATGTATGGCCTGGATGATGATTAGACTCTTAGAAAAAATAAATCTTCTACCAAATTAATCAACTCAAAATTAAAAATAAATAATTCTTAACCTCACCTAAAGCTTAGGCTAAAAATTATAAAATTAACAATCCCTTAGCTGGATGTTATCTTTCCTTTCCTAACATCATGCATAAAAAGTATATTATTTCACTCTTGATTGGAGGGCTTCTACCTTTGCCAGAGAACTTGGCTTGACCTATGAGAGCCATGGTGGAAACACACCTCCTTATCTTATTGATTTTGGCTCATAATCTAATTTCTCATACATTAGAATAAAATGTGACTTATGTTGGATATATAAGAGATAAGCTACACAAAATGATGCAATTATATGTTGGTAGATTGACTAGTAATTTATAAACAAGCATGAATAGTCATTTATATTTATAAATGATGGCATGCAAGCTAAAATTGATACAATGAGAAATTATGTTTTAATTTTTTATGAGAAAATTTATGTGAAAATGTGCCTCAATCTACTAGCTTGCTTTCAAATAGTGTTTTTGGTGCAACTCTCTCTAAAGGTCAATCCATAAAAAATTAGCAAATTTGTTTTTGATGGATTTGTAAACATTAGAAATCATTACCAATAGGTTTTGTTATAATGTATAGAAATTTGATAAGAATACCATTTTTATAAGATTTGTTTGCTGAAGTGTATGCTAATAGTGTTGTAGGCAATTTTCCTTGGGAACAACATCATGATTTTCACTTATAACTCCTTCTTTTTTATTATTTAAAAAATATTGAAAGTATATTTTAAAAAAAGTTTTATAAAATATTTATCATAAAATTTAGATTGGAGTGTAGAATTCCATTCCAAATTTTCTTTTAGACTAGACTATTTATGGCTAATGTTTCATGAAAAAATGACTTATAATAAATTTGTAAAATATTATGATATATTTTGTCATTTAAAAACAAATTAAATTATAACACTAAATATCAATTTATATTCACATATTTAAAAAAAAACATTTGCAATGCTTGCAACCTTCTTATTGTTTAAAAATAGACATAAAACATGAAGACAAATGAATCTTAAATTTACCTAATTTAAACTTTTTTTATCTATGATGATAAATGATAAACAATGGGAAATTATATGTGACAATATTTATAATATTTATGCATTAAATCTTAAACATTACAAATTGAGGCAACATTTGCCATAAACATGTTTACTTGTCAGATACACCTCTATTTGATGGCTTCCATAGAAGCACAAAAACATCATACTTATTATTTTCTTTATTATTGCCAAAAGTTACAACTCAACCCTTCAAATTACTTATCTAAATAGGTTCAATTAACACAAATTTTATGCTTTCTTTCATTTTTGATCGAATGAGTGTATAAATC
This sequence comes from Cymbidium sinense, assembly GCA_021442155.1. Lineage (NCBI taxonomy): Eukaryota > Viridiplantae > Streptophyta > Magnoliopsida > Asparagales > Orchidaceae > Cymbidium > Cymbidium sinense. The sequence continues at coordinate 131,664,186 of CM038222.1, read as the reverse complement.
TTTACCAAGATAGATAAACTCATTAAATCGTGCAAGATTAAATATTGGCCAAATCAAAGACAATGGGAGCTTGATATTCATGATAAATTCCTTGTTTATGACTTTCCAAGCATTATTGGACATCTCTAATAGCTTCTCGCATGCTTCTTCCTTAGAACATTCATGCTCCATGACATAGCAATGAATAGCTGAAGCAACATGATTTCTCTTTTGTTCGAGCTAAAACAAAATTAAATTTGTAAAATGAATTACATATTTCAATGTAAATGAATTGAAAATGATAGCCAAGTATGGTAATTTTGTTACCTCATACGAGACAATATCATTCATAAGCCTTCCAATTAAACAAGAAGCTTTAATGATCTCTGGGAGGCTTGTAGCCCATTCAAAAACATCTCTAGAGATCACCTCTTCCATACCAATATAAGAGACACATGTGAGAAATGAATAGCCAGCAGTTATAAGTGTGATACTCAAATGTTCATCAAGCTTTGGTATGTAGGATGTATTGGCCCATATTGCTTCCTGAAGATATGCATTTGCTATCTTCTTTAGCTGTATTTATAAAAACATTTTAAAAGTAGCTCAAAAACTAACCAAAACAAATTATTTAATATTATTTATCTTTATTTTATCCTTCAAAACAAATTAACATTTTTATATTTCAAATCAAAATAGTTGGTTTTCATCATTTATAGGAACTTTCTATTGTTTAAGAATTAAATTCATGCACCCTCAATTAAAATTATCTTAATATATAATCAGCAATGCTTATCTTTGTATAAACTTTATATCATATGGTTATGGTTGAAACAAGTTATTTTAAGATTGAACTCCAATAATATAAGCTACCTCATCTTTAAGATATTCCAATCGAAATGAATTTTTCTCTTGGGCTAGCTCAACTTCCAGTTCTGTAAATGTTTTAATAATCGAGAGGAAGCAATGTTGCATGTACTCGGGTAATTTTCTTGCACCTTCAATTTCCCATCTGAAATGATGAGAGAAGAATCACTTTTCTAAGCTAACAAATACATAAAAAAAAGTAGCTTGTCTTTATAGATATATGCATATTAGGATGAAAGTTCATTGAGTTTTAAAAGTATTGAAGAGTTTTAGACATCATTTACTACTATATAAAATTTGAACAAACAATCGTGTTACCTCTGTATTGCATTTGTGAGCAAATAAAGTTCCTCCAATGTTCCATAAACATCATATATATCATCAAGTATGGACAATTGTGTTATACACTTTGTCATCATCACTCTGGCACGTGAATAATATGGCTCAAAATATACTGAAAGTACCCAAAAATAGCACTCTATTAATCGGTCACGAGCAAATGGTAGTCTTTTCGCTAAGCCTATGCTTTTCCACCACCTAGATCGAAATAATAGTTATGAATTTATGACACTATTATTATTTATAGGATGCAATCATGAAATGGTTAATGTAAAGCAAGCTTTTATAGTTCAAAACTGGTAATCATATATTACATAAATTTATTTTAAAATCCATAACACAAAATCATAGATAACCTAAATGATATATATATATATTTATTTATTTATTTATGTTATATATATGACGATGTTGTTATGAACAAACTTACATGGATAATTTTTGTGCCTCCTCTTGATGTATTGCTTGCAAATGAAATCCAATTTTGCAAATTCCAGAAGAACTTCATTGAAGTTAGCATCTTGTTCAAATATTGATAAATAAATTCTAGTCTTTATCCTATCTGTTCTTTTGAAAAGTGGAATTTCCATAGAAGTTGACACAATCAATGCCAAGTGTGGCTCCAATTCACATTTCATTGACATGAGATGAGCCTTAGAGAATTTAATAGCTTTGTCGAGTATCTCTTCAGCAGGCATTGCAAGATGTGAAGCTTCATATAAGCTCAACAAAGCCTTTGTATTAGAGCTAAAGCAATCTTTGAAGTCTCCCTTCTCATCCAAAACTTGTTAAAAACATCTGAAGCATAAAAAAATGATAAATACATGTTTTCTCTTTTCACGATTTTCAAAGCATGTAAATATCGTTCTATAAATGGAATTCTACAAATATATTCGATTGCACAAGTAAACATAAATGCAGTTAACTTAAAAAAATAAATTTTGATGACTATTGTGATGTTTGACCACACAGATTAATATAAGTAAGAATGAAAATTAAAATTTTAAAAGTAATGATTTACCCGAAGGAATATGATATCGTTGTTGCCTTAACAATCTAAAACGGAGAGCAACTGTGTAGAGATCATTATCATCATAAGAAGTCTTGAATAAAAAGCATAATGCTTCGTTGATTTCCTGTTCAAAGTGATAGCCCACTCCAAGACGTTGGATTGTGTCAATCAACTCCATAGTTTGTAGAGAATCTGCTATGTTTTTGAACATTTGGATCATGTGAACCTTGAGCTCATCCTTCCTTGTTTTTTGCGATGCCTTCGAGTTTATGAAAACGAAGATGATCAGTTAATCTTCCAAACATATTAATGTCATTCATTCCGAAAGGAATTTGGGGTCTAATGGTTTTATATTTAAAATATTATTAAATAGATTAAAATTATAGTACATCGAAACTAAAAGAAAATTACTCGGGCAATTGTTAATTTTTTTTCACTCGTAAATTAAACTATTTTGCAAGTCAGTTCAGCGTGCGAAGATTCTATAATTTTAGTTAGATTAAATTCTGAATGACATATTCGCTGCTGTTGTACTTTTTTTTTTTTTATTAAAATACATCTTTTATTCATGAAGTTTGAGTATATATTGTTTAGAGTTTCATCTTGTGTTATAACGAAGAAATTTAGATCAAATACTTTTGGAAAAATAATTTAAGAATATAAGAGAGATAATTCTTACAATTATTATAGCTAAATATATTATTTATATTTACTATATTATTAATATTTCTTCTAGTATATTACAAAGTGATTAATGGTATTATAGAAAGTAATATTACGAGTATATATATATATATATATATATATATATATATATATATATATATATATATATATATATATATATATATATATATATATATATATATTCGAAAGTGATTATAGATATTATGAGAAGTAATTGATGCATCATAGATAAAGAAAAAGAGAAATCACCAGTTCAATGGATGAAGTAGGATTATAAGAAAGGAAGTAATCCCCCCAAACACTTGGGTGATAATCAGCACTCTGTCGAACAGACTGAAATGAGGGGAGAAGAGAAGATTTGAGAGTCTCCATTAATCTTCCTGGAGATGAGAAATTAAAAGACTTATGTCGATGATATATATGCTTTGGTAGGTGCTATTTATAGTTGAGATTGCTCATAGTAATCTTCTATGTTTTGTTGCGGCATTTACATAAAGAGTGAGGCAAAGTTATAGATGCCTAATAATTCATCAGGAATATTTCCATTTGCCGCAACATTTGTCAGAAGATGATATAGAAAATAACACAAATGAGACTAAAAATTTTAATTAATTCATCAGGATGATTGTTTTTGTTGGCAACCTGTCAAATTATCCCTATATTTTTTAATAAAGCCTGTATTGTCCTGCTACTTATTTTGGCTGAGCATATTGGTGCGAAAGATTCTTCTCTTGGAGCGAGGCAAAGCTAGTTTTTTTGAGAATAAAGAAAATTGCCTCTCATTCAATATTATGAGATACATCTTTGATCTTAATAACAAAACAACCTATTAATATTTTTATGAAGTATTCTTCATAAAATGTTCAAAATCTTAAGCTATTAAGATAAAGGGACAAATTAAGAAAGCGAATTGCATGAAATTTTCTTGAATTATGACAACGTCCTCATCAATTTTATCGCCCAAGAATTGCGCAGTATCATCATAGTCATTGATATCAACAATTTTAGAATTTAATGAAGGCTTTGGTTGGGATCTCTTTTATTTTTTCTATTTTTTATTTTTATATTTTATATTTTATATTTTTTTCTTTTATTTATATTTTGATTCAAAATAAAATATGTTTGATATTAATATTTTTAGTATTAATTATAGTAAAAATGTATAAAAATTTCGAAAAATAGTTCATAGCATTTTTAAAAATAATACAATTTAATTTTAAAATTATAAAAAATGCTAAAAAATATACTAAATAAATATAATTTAGAAAATAAAATTGATCTCAAATAAGACCAGAATAATTATGATGGCAAGTTTTAATCTTTCAAGATAATCATACAATTTGTACAAGATACAATTTAGATCAAATACTTTTGGAAAAATAATTTAAGAATATAAGAGAGATAATTCTTACAATTATTATAGCTAAATATATTATTTATATTTACTATATTATTAATACTTCTTCTAGTATATTACAAAGTGATTAATGATATTATAGAAAGTAATATTACGAGTATATATATATATATATATATATATATATATATATATATATATATATATATATATATATATATATATATATATATATATATATATATATATATATATAAGTATATTATTAATATTTCTTCTAGTATATTACAAAGTGATTAATGATATTATAGAAAGTAATATTTCTTCTAGTATATTCCTCACAGTTGCTGGATAACAAACTCTTTGTATAAATGTATCGTAATCTAATATCTACAGAGACTAATATTACTATCATTTTTTTGTTGGGGGCATTTACAGCACAATCACTTAAAATCTTTTAATTTACAGCACAACCACCCTATTCCATTTAAGATCACAAAACAGCCATGGGAAACCCTATCTATCTCTCACTGTTACTTCCCGCCTCCTGTTGACTTTAAAGGGCATCGCAGAGTCCATCTCTGCTGACTTTCATCGTGTTACTCCCGCCTCTGTAGGTTGTTCACTCCACTGCCATTTTGCTCAAAAGCCCCCTTTATCGTTCCCTCTCGACCTCGTGGAAAATCTCTGCATGGAGCCCCCTCTATCTACTATCTACAGTTGCCTCCTTCCCACACGTGAAGCTCTCCATTGTGTTCTTTGTTGTCACCTCTACTAAGCTGAGCCCTCCATTTTGGTAATTTTTGCTGGCATACAAAACATGATAAATAGTAGATTTTTCTAAATAAAAGATATTTTTGGGTTGGCTATTGAAACACTACAAAGAGAAATGCTGACGTTTCTTTTTAACCTCTTTATTCTAAATCATATTTGTATTGCAGAGATTGAAATCATTTGTGGAGATGATTTATTAAATTTTCAAAATAGGGATGTTTTTTACTCTTCTTTAATGCTAGAAGAATATTATTTTAGCTCTACTAGTACTGATATATCTATAGATGACCTTGGTCCATATACTAATGATCACTCTTTGAGCCAAACTATTCATGATATCTCTTTGATAGCAGGAACACAATTTGATTACTCGTGAGTGCAATTTCTTGATCTAAGTCTATTGTCGAGAATTTTGGTATGAAGTTTAAGGATAGTGATAAAAGAAGGATTATTGCAACTTGTTCTTAAGTTGGATGCTCGTGGAGAGTACGAGCTTCAATGTGTGCTGATGGTAAAACATTTGAAGTGAGAAAATTAGAAACTTTGCAAGTATATTCAGGCATCAACAGAGCTGGTAATAGGCAGGCAATAGCTAATTGGATGGCTCATGAAATACAAGAATTGGTGAAAAAATATCCAAACATACCTCCAAAATAACTAAAGAATACTTTAGAAACTAAATATGGATTATCATTATCATATATGAAATTATGGTGATCAAGGTACTTAGCTCGAGAGAATATTTTTGTCTCAATTGAAGATAATTACACTTGGGTTCCTGCATTGAGAGCAGAGCTTGTAGAAAGAAATCCTGGTTCTCACATTATATTTTAGTAAAATGATAAGGATAACTCATAGATTATGTGTCAGTTTCAAGGTGTGTATTGATAGATTCCTTATTGGTTGTAGGAATCTTGTGGGCATTGATGCTTGCCATCTTAAGTCTAAGTATTTGGGGTGTTTCTTTCTACAAATACTCTTGAAGGTAATAATGGACTATTTACATTAGCCTTTGCAGTTGTGGAGTCCTAATCTAAGAGATCATGGCAATGGTTTTTATCTAATCTGGCTACATCTTTTGGGTGTGAGGTTAATCCTTTGGCTTTTATTTCAGATATGAAGAAAGGATTGGGTGAGGCAATCAGATGTGTATTTCCCACTACATAACATAGGGTTTGCATGCGTCATATATGGAAAATATAAAGAAGTACCATCATTGTCATTGAAGCCCAAAAATTCAAAATTTGTTATGGTTTGTCACAAACACTTATAGTAGATATGATTTTGATGACAAATTGTTTGAGCTATCTAAATTGAGTCCTCAACTCCATGCTTATTTGACCACTATTCCATATAAATGGTCCAAATGTTAGTTTGATTCTGAAAATAAAAATCAAACTAATACAAATAATATGTATGAATCTTTTAACTCTTGGATTGGAGAGGCAAGAGATAAACCTATTGTGGATTTAGTTGACAAAATTAGAAGTATGATTATGGAGCAAAGGTTAAAACATAAAGTAATGAAAAGTAAGTGGGAATGTATCTTAGTTCTTACTGTTGAAGAGCGCATTAGAGAAGTAACTACAAGAAAGATACAATTTATTATCAAGCAATCAACAACAAGTAAGGCCGAGAATGAAGAGCATGATGCAAGACATGAAGTAGACATAAAGAATAAGGAATGCAACTATAGATTATAGAAAATGATCGGACTACCTTGTATTCATGCAATTGCTTTCATTCCCATGAAAGATCTTGCACACTAGGATTTATACATTGACGAACACTACTACGTAGCAAGGTAATTATTTTTTCTGTAATAAATATATTTTTTGATTTAATAAATATAACTGCAGATACCAAAGGGCCTACGATGGTGCAATTGCAACTCTACCAGGACAGAGTCAATGGAAAGCACCATATGATGGTCTTTATCTAGGGGTGTCGAATACATTGAGGCCAAGGGGTCGATAAAGAAGAAGGAGAATGAAATGCTTTATGGAGACTTAGGGTAGGAAGAGTAAGATGAGCATAAATGTGGGAGATGTAGATGTTGGGGACATCATAGAAACACATGCAAGAACCCCATCGATCAGTCAAACACATCGATGCCAACTGTCGATTTTGACTCATATGTATCTGAAATAACATATACCACCCTTTGTGCTAGGAAGAAGCTTCATGTGAGACATGAGAATTTTGAACTTACTGATGGGATCGAACTGATACCATTCATACATTTTTTGGGAGCCAAATATTTTTGATCCATTACGGTTCCTTATTTATTTTACCTGGTTTATATGATGTTTTTAGCCTTCATTGCCTTTCTTTTGGTAGTTTGGTTATTCAGGTTTCTTTATCCTTGTTGTGATGGGAATGGGCTATTATAGTTTTTTGGTGTGATGTACAATCTTATTGCAGGTATTTTCTATGTTGTTTGATGGGAGGTCACGCTTGGTGCTATGGTCTCTACCTTGTGGCTTGGGTTTTCTAGAGTTATGGATTACTATTATTTGGTTAAATTTTTAGATTGGGTTGGTTATTGTTGTTTTGCTTTGGTTGAATGGGGATGCCTGCTGGCTGTTATTTTGCCTTGGTGCCTTCTGGCTTCTTTCTAGGTGCTATGGCCTTTACCTTATGGCTTGGGTTTTTTGGAGTTATGGGTTACTATTATCTGGTTCAATTTTTTATTATTTGCTTGCTTTTTTCGGATGGGGCGCCTTCCTTATTTTTCCTTGGTGCAGGCTAGGTGGCTTTCATTGCTGGTTTTCTATTCTCTATTGGTGGTAGGATTGGGTTGCCTGCTGCTATTGTTGTTCCTGTTATTTTTTTTTCTATTCTCTACTAGTTGGTTTGGTGATGTTTTTGCTTTGGCTGGGTGGCTTTCATAGATTTTCTCTTCTCTATTGGTGGTAAGATTTGGGTTGCTACTATTGCTCCATTGTTTTTTTTTTTCTATTCACTGTAGTTGGTTTGGTGATGTTTTTGCTTTGGCTGGGTGTCTTTCATAGCTGATTTTCTATTCTCTATTGGTGGTAGGATTGGGTTGTCTACTAATATGGTTGCTCCTATTATTTTTTTTTCTGTTCTCTAGAAGTTGGTTTGGTGATGTTTTTGTTTTGGTTGGGTGGCTTTCATAGATGGTTTTCTATTCTCTATTAGTAGTAGGATTGGGTTGGCTGCTGCTATTATTGCTCCTATTATTTTTTTGTTTTTGTTTTTGTTTTTTTTTTGTTCTCAAGAAGTTGGTTTGGTGATATTTTTTGCTTTTGTTGGTTGGCTTTCATAGCCGATTTCTATTCTCTATTGGTGGTAGGATTAGGTTGGCTGCTGCTATTGCTGCTCCTATTATTATTTTTTGTTCTCTAGAAGTTGGTTTGGTGATATTTTTTTTTGGCTAGGTGGCTTTCATAATCGGTTTTATGTTCTCTATTGGTGGTCTGATCTCGCACTTGTCGCTCATGTTATTTTTTTGTTCTGGGTTTTGGTGATGTTTTTGCTTTGGTTGGGTGGCTTTCATAGCTGATTGTTTTTCTCTTTTGGTGGTAGGATTGGGTTGGTTGCTGCTATTGATGCTCCTGTTATTTTTATTTTCTGTTCTCTGGAAGTTGGTTTGGTGATGTTTTTGCTTTGGGTGGCTTTCATAGTGGTTTCTATATTGGTGGTAGGATTGGGTTGGCTACTTCTATTGTTGCTCTTATTGCTTTTTTTTTTGTTCTTTGGAAGTTGGTTTGGTGATGTTTATGCTTTGGCTAGGTGGCTTTCATAGCTAATTTTTTTTTTTTTTTGCTGTGGCTGGATGGGAGCTGCCTTTTGGTTGTTGTTTTGCCTTTGTGGTTGCTGCTTGGTGGGTGTTATGGTCTCTCCTTGACTGAAGGCTTCAGGAAAGGTAAGTTGGTTGTGATGGCTGTGATGTTTTCTATATTTTCTCTGGCTGGTAGCTACATATCAATTCTAACCCTCCTATTAGAAATTGGATGCTCACATATGTTGTTGCCCTTTGAGATCTAGTTGGTAGCTATATATGCGATTATAACCCTCATATTGGAGATTTAATGCTCACATATGTTGTTGCCCCTTGATATAATCTTGACTGAGCCTAAGCCTGCTCAGGAACACTTATTACTTTGCTATTTATCTATGATTACTTTTGTTTTAATTAATTGTGCTTATGTTTTATCTAAGTATACTGTAGGGATCTATTTTAGGTTCTGGGACCTTGGAAGTGGTTTATGCTGTTGACAGAAGCTTCAAGTGTTGTTGCTGAGTTAGTCTTTTTTAATTTTTATTTTCTCTATTACCTTTGATGTAATATGTAGTGGATTTATCTCTTTAGGCTTATTGTAGCTCTTCGAGAAGTAGCTTAGAGATTTATCCCCTTTAAGGACCCTGTACCTTTTTATTATGGCAATAAAATTCCCCCATTTTTTAAAATATATATATATATATATATATATATATATATATATATATATAAGTTCTATTATTTGAATGGTAATATCTCATCTTAAAATGTTTTAACGAATGTAATAATGAAAAACACACAAATCAGGGAAAGATGTACTTAGCCACTAGGGAAATTGATAACTTCTCATAACAAACACATTAACGGTTACAACATTATATAATGGAAAAAAACAACAAACACTATGCACCTTCTGATCGATTGTGAGCTTCTATAGAACAATTTCACAATTACAACAAATATAATAGACCACAACTACAACTAGTAATCAATAAGTTCATCAACACTTCACTAACACTTCCACATCATTGATATCTTAGATATGTGGAAATTACATAAAAACTAATATGATAACTCTGATAAAAACTTTGAAATAAAATAATATTTCCTCGAAGTACTTCCTAATCATCTCATTGAAGCTTCTAATAGATGTAAAATGTCTTGTAGTGATGGTTCAACTTCATCTACCCATTTGAAAAATTTACAATCACCTTCTGATCGATTTCGTGGGCATCGATAAAATTTTGGTCATGATTTACTCCTTTGTGACAAGTATATAAACTACACTGTAGATTGCATCTACAAAACATTTGATTATTATTAGGGATAGCACCTTTAAGATGAATGACTGAGCTCATATCACTACCTTGACACTATAAATAATAATGCATCAAATAAATCAGTTAAATATAATTAACAAATATTCATAATATACACAAAGTTGCTAAAATTATTAGATATACAAGGCTTTATAAGGCTTTATAACTTTGTAGATCCTCAAAAAAAATTTTATTTTAACAAAAATGCAAGCTGGTTCTATATAAATAACTTAGTTTTTCTAAGAACCCAAACTCCATAAAAACAAAACATCCAAAATTTGGTTTATGAAGTTGATAAAAAAATAATATAAATGTTGAAGATGCCTACCTTCGATCGTTAAAAAAGATTCAAGTAAAAAATTTTAACCTACCTTGTACATTAGTACTGTAGGAAGAAGAAAAAATTGTAACCTACCTTCGATTGTGATGCACTCGACGAAAGTCGGCAGAGACGGACTCTGTGATGCCCTTTAGGAAAGTCGACACAGAGATGGGACAGAGTAAAGTGCGAGAGATGGAGGCGATGGGCTAGGACACAAAGGCCGATGGAGTAACGAGCAAGAGACATAGAGGGTTTCCATGGCTATTTTGTGGTCTTAAATTGAATAGGGTGGTTGTGTTGTAAATACAAAGGTTTGGGTGGTTGTGCTATAAATTTAAAGGTTTTAAGTGGTTGTGCTATAATAGCCCCTTTTTTGTTTTAGCTATGTTTTCTCTGGTTGTTCATTTATAGGTTTTGTGGTATCAGAGCTTCTTCATGCCCAATGACACGTTCTTTATCTACACACTCTGTTTCTACTTCAGATGTTTTTTTCAAACTCATGGATAGCTCAGCTTCATCGGTAACTTAGTCTCTCAACCATCAATCCTCTATTTAGATGAGTGAAACTTCTATTCCTTTTTTCACTAAAATTTCAAGGGGCTAATGTCAAAATAGTGATTAATACACAACTTATTGTTGACAACTATCCTCTCTAGAAATCACAAATACCAAAACTATTTTCAACTAACAAATTTAATGGTTTTTAATGGGATTGTAAAACCTCCAAAATAGAGAGTCGATGAAACAGGAAATATTATTCCTCATACAAATTACAATTTATGCATGCTCATTTATCAAAATAGGCAATATATCTTTATTCGACTATATCTTCTGCTCTTCTTCATTATGTTCTTAATTTAGATTCATGTGTATTAATTAGGCAAACAATGGAAAGAAGATTGTAGTCAACTAATAGATCTCATATCTTATAGTTAATGACTGAATTACATCATGAATTTATGAAAACAAAACTATGGGGCAATATCTACCAAAAATTAAGAGCAAATATGATGCAATAGCTACCACTAATTCTCTATTAACTATTGAAGATATAATCCTTTACACACTTAATGGATTACCTTCAACCTATCAAACATTTAAAACCTTTATAAGAATGAATTTGTGTCTAATTTGTTTGAATGACTTCTATGCCTTATTGTGTATCGAAGAACTCTATATTGAAGCTGGTTGAGACACCAACAATATAGATGCATCAGATCCTCAACTTGCTTTTTATACATCTAAAAGAAGAAGAAGAGGTCAAATTTTTAATCATTGGAAAAACTCTTATCTATAAAACTCTAATTCTTAACCAGCAAGAGATATGTAATCATCTAGTGAAAACTCTACAAGAAAGCCTAATTCATATATTGAATGTCAAATTTGTGGAAAACTTAAACACTCTACTTTTAATTGTTGGCATAAAACTAATCTTTCATAGTAAACCAATACCCAGACCATGGTTGCAAGTCATTCTCTATCTACTATGGATTGGATTTTGGACTCAAGCATAACTGCAAACTTTAACTTTTGAAGGCCTATTCACTAGATTTACTTTTTCTCAAAGAAATGATCATCCTATGTGAACAAAAAATAATGTAAATGAAGTTGATTGTTATAATCAATTTCATTAAGATAGTTTGGTTCAGAACAAATTAATCTAAATTAGATATCTACTATGTTAGTATGTCCGTATGGTAAATGTCTAATCTAATGCAAATGCATGTATAATAGGTTGTAACAAACATATGTGTTCTAAGATTTTTTCCCAAATTATCTACAATGTCCATGATTTGAAATGATAAAGGCACAACAAGGTACAATCCATCAGAAAATGAGATTATCGATGGATTTTAGGTGATTTTTTTCTAGATTTTTCTATCAAAAAATTATAGTTTTCCTATAGTGAAAATTTATTTAACTTACCTTTGATTATGTTTGGCCTCTAATAAAATAATAATCTAACCTAGTGTGTTGACTGTAATGCATATGAATCAATATGATAAGTACTAATTGATGTGCATTGAATGAGAGTTTGATATTCAAGCAAAACTTGAGTACCAAATATTATAAATAAAGTTATAAAATGATCACAATGTTCAGAGTGCAAATAGAAAACAAAAAGTGGATCATCCACTCAAAGGAAGAGAAATAAGACCAAATATAGGTGTATACTTAAGCCATAATATTATTTAGCCTTAGTGGCTAACTGAATTGGGGAATAAATTGGTCATGTTTGTATGACCAAGTTGGATAAAGACTAATAAATAGTGGTTAGTCAATCATAATTGAACATGATCCATGTTCAAGTTCATCAAGTAAATCTAGTATGGTTTTAAGAAGGCATTGATAATAGGAATGAATTAGGTTACATGAACAACTCCTTAAGATTCCTCCAACACACACACATGTAACCACATAATTCTTCTCATCTAAAGCCTTTCAAGTTAATTCACTCACTAAGAAATAAGATAAGGAGGAGAGCAAGAAATCGCATGGCTCATGGAGCCATGACATAGCCTAGGGAGTTTGGTCGATCAAGATCAAATACAAGATACATAGGAGAAGAAAATTCTCACCTTGGGTGATTGAATTAAGCTTGAAATTCATTTGAAGAGCTTCGCGTGATTGAGATGAACTCACCACAACCATTAATCGAGATGCTTCCCTTTGTGTTGTCAAGTTTATTAAGGTCTGGTTAACTTGACATTATGGGTTGGTCTCAGGATAGAAGGGTGGCCAAGAAGGAGATGGAAGGTTTCATTTTGAGTCGTGAGATTAGGAGCATGCTAGTCAACCCCTTAATTAGGGAAATTGATGGTCAATTTATAGACCATAGCACACCTAAACATAACCATGGTTGAGCTCAATTTACTATTGATTGGAGGTGAGTGGCTAGAGGGAGGTGGGGAGGATTCAATGAGTCGATATTCATGGATCCATGTTGATCCAAGGGTTGTTTTCTATTAGAGGAGCTTGTTGCCCCGCATAACTAACCTAAAATTGGGCTAGGTGACTCTTTAGTTAATTGGACATAATGGGAAGTGGGTTTGGATTCCTTGTATTTAGGGTAGAAAAGGGAAATGAGTACTTTTTGGGGTTTAAAGTATATCTCTAAGAGAATTTTGAAGAATTTAAATTAATGGGCGAATTTGACCCATTATAGATTATCATTTTAACCTTTTAATTTGACCAATAAGACTTGGTTAAGTTGGTTTGATGTAGACTAAGAAAGTGTAGAGAGCACTCTCTTCTAGTTCCAAGTCAATTTTTATGAGGATATTTAACCATCTGATTAGTAAATTTTAGTTTGGAAGTAAGGATATGCTCATTTAGGTTTAAATTATACATTTTAACCTATAAGTTTTATTTGGCCTAAACGAAGTGGTTAGATCAACTTAGGTTCAACATACAAATTATTTAGGACATACTTGGCTTTAATTAGATCCAAGAATTTAATTTTTTATGAAGGTTATGATTGTATAATTGATGCTATGGTGACATGTAAGCATTAATGGCTTAAAATCATTCTTAAGAAAACCAATAGGAAATTGGTCCAAGTAGGTTGTGGAAATTATATGATGCATTATGAGAAATTGTTTGATTCAATTTTAGGAAATCAATTTAATTTTTAGGTCCATGTGGGTGTTATTAGCTCAATTATTCAAATTGGGTCAATGAAGATCAATTAGGTTAACCTGTTAGAATTGAGCCCACCAATGAACTCTAAAGTATCCATTTAACTATAAATGAAATTCTTGCATATTTTGATGATTATTAGTGGGTTTATTAAAGTAAACTTATACTAGACTTATAATTGAACTAAGTTTGACTTAGGGTCAGCTTAAGTCTATGATTATTTATTTTAATGATCAAATATTTCATCAATTTTTTTTTAATTTAGAAATTTAAATTGATCATAAGAATTCATATGATTGGTAAAGAAAGGCATATACCTACATGTATAGGCATAGGGTAAATGTAGATGGGTTCTTTTAACTCAATCATAGGTCAAATACACCTGCCTCCACCAATATATTTTGAGGTTGGCTAAGGAAAACTTCAAAATATCAAGATCAACATGAGGAATTGAATCAATGACATGTATTTGATTGCTTGAATCTAACACTTACATCCACTAAGGAATGGTTAAACCAATGCAATGAAAGAAGTCTATCATAGGGCTAGCTATAGTCAGACCAAGGTTGTAGGAAAGATTTAGTAAAAGACCATCCTACATGGCCTCCTAAAGCTTACTAAAGTCAACTTAATAAGTTGATTATGTTTCTTGTGTTGATTGCTTTAAATGAATTTAGGTTGATTTTATTGACACTTTTATGTCAATAAAATATTCTTAAAATCATTTTTGAGCCTCTTAAATTCCAAAAAAAAGTTTTATGATATATAAGAATAAATAATATTTTATATCAACAATCATTCAACATAATATGGATTTGATATCTTGATAAAGATAAAACCCAAAAGGTCTACTTGAAGTTTGTGAAGGTCTTTGTGGGTCTCATTTATCCAATGTGGTTTTTTTTTTAATTTGGAGTTGTAGGGACACCACATAGATCTTATGGGGTACTTATTGAAGTGATCGATATGACATTGAGGTATGGTGTACCATCTCAAAAGATAGAAACATCACCTTACAATAAACTTAATCATCTAATAAGGACTCCTAAAGAAGATGGGTCTTCGCATATACCAGAGATCTTTCCCCTACTTTACATAGAAAAGTAAAGTATGGTTTATTTTATGCTGGGTTCTTTAGTTTTCTATGGAAGCAAGCTTACATAGTTAATTAAATCCTAGAAAATGAGAATTTTCCAAGAACACCGTCAGTTAAAGTAGTCAATAAATATCTCCAAAGACTTTAAAGTTAGACTATCAAAGAATTAGGTATTTTTGAAGATCAAGTGGGAAAGTTCAATTTGAAAGACTTATTTTCGGATTCCAAAGAAAGATAAGTAGGGAACACTCATGACACTAAGAAGCCTAGTGAGTGCTTCAGTCTATCCTATAGTGACTCATTATATATTTTGAAGGAGAGAGTTTATTTTAGTTTGAGTTGAAATTTTATTAGAAGGCTAGGGCTTATAGTCCATCAACATGAGATTATAAAAATGCCTATGAGGTGAGGACTTATACTCGATGAACAAAGGAATCAAGTAGTCTTAGATCCTAAATCTATGGTGCTTTAGCACAAGCTAAAAGCACGGCCTAAGTCTAATTGAAAATGATAGTGTTGTTTACCTCCAAAAGAGAGGATAAACCTATCCCGACTCTTCTAGACTTACAATCACCTGGAGTGGCCACTAGCTAACACCTCCTATGCTTCAAAACTATGTAGGCCAATCTTATGTAAATGCAAGATAGCTAGGCTATTATTTAATTAGGAAAGAGAGTAGAGTCCTAAACTCACTCCCTATGAGATTAGATCATGACTAGCATGAAGACATGACCTAGACTAAATACAAAATTTTACAATTCTTTTATATCACTTTGACACATTGATTTGGACAAAGTCATGGGACAACAATGCCTATATGCATGAAGAAATAAGGTTATGGGCTAAATCAGCAAGAGGAGGTGTTCTCCACTACAAGGGATGCCCTTAAAGGTCAAGCATTCCCCTATCATGCAAGAATGGAGACCCTCCCTATTCAAGAGTGAAATAAGATGATATGCATGATCATTGTCACATAGATCATTCAGCTAAGGGGTTGCTAAATCTTTTAATTATCTTGATTATAACATAGGCTTTAAAGTGAGGTTATGAATTATATTTAAATTTTATTATGAGTTATTTAATGGGGATATAAAATTTAATTTTATCCTAAAGAGCCTACTGCATCCATGCCACACATTCAATCATCAATCTTTAAGAAACCTATGAACAACATGTCATTTTTATTGCACAAGCTAAACATGACAATCAAACATTCATAAATTTCATAAAAGAATAAAAGGCCGGTGCGACCTAGTCCTATCGTACACCTCAAAAATATAAAAGAAATTAGGTTGCCGAGCTCTACCATTATACAACCCAGATTACAAAGAATATTATAATTATAATGAAATAAATGCTATGGGGTCTTCATTCTTCATCTTTCTTTCCTTTTTTTTGATTAGGTTTTACTCTAGGCTTCACAGGGCCTCCTAGGTCTTTGCCTTCTAGCCACTGCTCATCCTAAACCCCATAGCACTAGTCCTAATTCCTATTATAAAATTATATGTTTATGAAAAATAAAATCTAACTACACCTACAAAATAGTTGTTAGCTAAACATACATACAAACAAGTAGTTATACTCTATAAATTTGGACTTAGCACCCTGCACATGGGTCACCAAGCCCACCTGTCCTAATATGAATTATTCAAAGGGGAATAAGTAACCTATATGCAAGAGCATTTATTTATTATTTTAGCGGCCCCTTTTAGCATAATGTCAAAAAAAATCATTAAGATAATAGCGACCAAACATCTAGTCTACGCATAAGTAATTCTAACATCCAGTCTAAAATATTACATCACAAAATAGAACACAACATCATAATATACACCATCCTAACTTAGAACTAGAAGTGGTTACTTAGTATTCTAATGTGTGTGCTTAGGCTTAGTGTAGTATGTCATAGCTAGGCTTTAAAATTATGATTGTCTAAGGTTTGGAATTATTTAAGTTAAACATTAGGGGATGTTCCACTTCAAGTTATTAAAAGGATCGATTAATTTTAATTATTTTTCTTTATTTCATTTGATATTTACTTAGCATCTAGGTGTTGTGAAGAGAGGAAATAAGTTTGACTCCATTCATCCCTACCCTAAGTTATTTTCTAAAGGCATATTGTTATGATTTTGATTTTCTTTAGTGAATGATTTATTAAATATTTTATTATTCTTAAGTTTGGGTTAATCTTGAGGAATCTTATTCAAACAGGAAAGACATCTTAAGATTAATGAGATTGAATTACTATCACATGGATAATATTACATCATTCCCTTCATCATCAATTGCATCCATATGATATTGAACTTAACATACATATACATGCAATATACATATGTGTTTTTTTGCACACTTGAATGATTATTAATGCATATATTTTTGGTAGAAAATAGAGATTTCATTTCTTAGCTAAGTATACACACACATGTATTATAGATTTAACCAAGTATGTGTCATTGTTAAACTAGAGAAGTGAGGTAATCTAAGATCTCCTTGGGCTACTTAAAGCCTCGTGTTCCCAGAATGTCCAGACTATATATTTGTTATCTTAAATATATATAAATTTATACATGAACATAAGAATGAAATCCATGCAAAATATTGTATATTAATAAATTATTTACCTATGTAAAGTAAAGCTCTATCCAAATTCTAATGTATGTATACATATGAATGAAATTAAGCAAGTATGTGCCATTGTTAAACTAGAGAAATGAGGTAATCTAAGACCTCATTAGGAAACTTAATGCCTCATATTCCCAGGATGTCCAGACTTTATAGTTACTAACATTCAAACACATGTACACCTACACACGAATCATGAAAATAAAATAATCCTTTAACATGTTTAAACTATAAGCAAATGAAAGTCACATATAGTATTCATAGTTAACACCACTCTAAATTTTCATCATTAACTTTTAATTTTAAAAATAATTTTAAATTTATTAGCATTACTAGTCACACCACATAATAAGATTAATTCAACACATGCAATACACACACACACACACACACACACACACACACACACACACACACACACACACACACACACACACATATATATATAACCATATTCATTTGATTCTTTTTATTTGGAAACATGGATACATAATACAAATGGCATACAAATTTATAATGATTGAAGAGGAATGATTAAATATTTCCACACAATACATTCAACCAAATTAATTCTTAAGGACAATCAAGTCAAATAAAACTCCTTAAAATTAACCAAAGTTGTCATCAAGTTTAATTTTTAGATTTGAATTATTAAATCTTGAAGAGGAGAAATAATATTTGTTGTTTTTCCCCATCCCATTTAGTGACTTAATGTATTTAAAGAGAAAAATTAAGTGAATTTTATGGATTGATTAAGTTCAAATCATTAAGAAATTAATTTAATTTCTCTTTCCTAAGCCTCATTAATTTAATTAACTACTTAATAATGGGCCTCCAATGATATGCAAATGAGAAATTAAAATTTGCAATGCTCCTAAAGGGACCTAAATCAATTAGGCTCATGATTAAGGATTAATTAGATTAAAGAAGAATCTAAATTAAGTACTTATATGGTTTTTTCACACCCATGGGTTAACCATATGTTCCTTAAGGCTCTTTATGTTATTAAACTCATAAAGGGAACCCACGAATTCAATTTGAATCATCTAAAATAATTATCACTTTAATTTGATTTTTACTTTTTTATTAATTTCCTAATTAATCCTTAATTAAGCCATGAATTAATTAACCCTCTTAAGGAAATGTATTTAGAAAAATGACTAAGGAAGAGGCCCTAATTATTTTCCCTCATCATTCCCACTATTAACAGTGATTAATCATTATTAATGATCTAGTTCTTACTATTTAGCATTTTTAATAATTATAAAATTGATTAAGGAGGTAATTAAGATTGAAATTTTAAATTCTCCAAATTACATGGCCAATAAATCCCAAGAAAATTATAGGAGGTGGAGGACATCTCATGGGATAAAAATATCAAATTTGAGATCAATTAGCTAAGAAATTCAGCTTTAATTAGAGTAATTAGTCTAAATTTCAAACCCTAATTAATAATTATTCATTAATCAAAACTTAAAATTTTTTTTATTTATTAAATTCTCCTCTATTTACCCTTTCCAAAATGAGTTTATTAATATTTTTTGGATTTTTCTACAATTAGTTATGAATTTCCAAAGTTATGGTTATTTAATAACATTTTAATCATTTAATTAATCCCCTAAACTATTGGCACCATGTGGAAGCTGATGTGGTAGCGCTTTCCACATGGCGCCATGAGATAAGTTATTTAAAACATCTGACCCGACAGCTGACTCAGTGGCGACGGATGTAGTTTCGTCCCTGTCGTTTGATCTTGGATCAAATGGCGAAGATTAATCTCATGGTTCCTATTAGATTAAATCAGATAATCTAATGGATTAAATCATGATCATCCATTCTAATCACATAGAATGGATGGCCGATGATATGTCATCCCCCAAGCTCGCTAGAGCTTGTAGGATGTTAGGATCGACTCCAAAATGTGCGGGAGGAGATCTAAGGAGATCCCACAATGAAAATTGCATGCAATCACAATTTTCTTCCCAAAGACCAACACCTAAGAGATTTTCTATAGTTTTCTAGATTTTTACCTCGCCAGATCTAAAGATCGGTCTTTTGATTGAGGTAGCTTTGTCTTGAAGAGACGAAGCCCTGTTGAGAAGAACTCGAGCTGCCTTCATGCTGATTACTTTGTGGACCAAACATCACCACTAAGCTCACTGAAGTTGGTCTTGGAGTGTCTTTCTGTGATCAAATTGATCGGGGATTGATTCATTTCAACTCGTCGGAGTGAGGCAAAGGTGTAGGAAGAGTTAATTTGAAATTGGCGGAGTTTATGTGAGGTTGGATGGACGAGGCTCTCAATTTCTATTGGTGGTTGGTCTCACTAGAAATGGAGAGCACTGGGGATTCAAAGTAAGGTCTATGACTGCTCAGAACACTCTAAGGAAGCTCTGTGTGAAGTTTGAATGGACCCCCCCCGCCAAGTGAACCAAGAGCTGAGATTGGCTCAACCTTTGACAGTCGTCTGACTGGGGTATGTGGTTGTAGATGGTAGTGGACTACTGTGGTGGAGGTGCTTGAGTGGCTGAGGCAGTGGCATGGGCTAACATGGGTGTACCTCCTCCTCCATGTAAACCAATAATGAGTCAAGGGTGAGTTCACCCTCTTATGACCCAAGGCTGAACCCAACAACTTTAGGTCAGATTGGGTCAATGGTCCTAGTGCTCCAAGAAGGGTCAAATGTGGCTAAAATGGCTTAGGGAGTGGGTGAGCCCCTCCAAATAGGGATTTTGTCCCATTTGGTTGGGTTGGTTCAAGGGTTTTGACCCAAATTGAGTTCACCATGGGTTGGGTCCACTTGGGTTGACCCATGGTGACCCAAGGATGAGTCATGCCAAGTTTGGTTGGGTTTGGACTTAGTTTGAATGGGTATGGCTCAATTTGACTCATATGGGTCAAATGGGATTCAATTGGGCTAGGTTGACCAATTGGTCAAATTGGTCAAACTAAGTGTTTGGGTGTGTTCAAATGATAATTTGGAATGTATTGATGCAATTGGTTTAGTTTAATTTGAAGTAGATTTGATTTTTAGCTCATATGGATTCATTTGGGTCAAATGGATTAAGTTGACAAATTTGGTCAAATTGGTCAAACTGGTCAAACTGATCAAATTAGTTTAAGTGCAGGGTTGGTTTAGGTTCAAGTGATCATTTAAGAATGATTGTAGGTGTTGGATTGAATCAATTTAGATTTGAGAATGATTTGGTTTAATTGGACCCATTAGGTCAATTTGGGCTAAATCGGTCAATTAGGTTGGTTTGATAAAATTCGGTTCAATTGGATGTTGGATCATGTTCAATAATTAATTTGTTATTGATTAGAGGTATTGGTTTCAACCAATTGCATTTAAGATTTGATTTGACTCAATTGGGTCAAGTTGGGTCAAGAGATCAATTTGGCTTGGTTAGGATTAATTGGTGGTCAAGTCATATTATATCTGATAATTGTATGACTTTTAAGAGCACCAAAATCAAAAGATGAACTTGATTTCATAATATTTATTAGTGATGTTCATCCATTTTTATCTCTGTGCCAATAGTCTAACAAAATCTTTTATTAAAACTTTGGTCAATTTGTTAAAAATAATTGATAAATCAATAATAAGAATAACATGATAATTTATTAAAATCCTTATGGATATGCATAATCACTTGTAAGATACAAACACAAGTTTATGAAATAGTTTATGAAGGAGGAGAATATCTTCTAAAAAAAATAAGAATAATACTAATCATTTACCTCCTATAAATAGTCATTTCTTGAAAAATTATCTAGATGATTATAATATTTAAAAATTTTCATTGAAAATAGTTATTTTATAACTTTTTTTCAATCTCTGATGTTTATATCATTTAAGTATAGTTCTTTCAAAAAACTTAGGAAAATGAGCCATTTATGTAGACAACTTAGCCTCCCTAAGATACTTTGAGTTGGTTCACTTATATTATTACCTAGCTTGATAATTAACCCCTATTTCTTACAAGTAAAAGTTTCAAATATGTTATGCTTGTCTTAAGAAAACCAACATTCTACCTTTTATTTAGTTACATGAAAGAGTATATACATGTTGTCAAATAGTTCCGCCCATAATGTTATCACATATCATTCCAATTGAGTACCTTTTTTTAGCATACCATACACCATTAGGGTACGTAGTTTAAATTCAAATTTATAACATGTGTTTATTTGAAATTGGCGGACTTTATGTGAGGTTGGATGGATGAGGCTCTCAGTTTCGATTGGTGGTTGGTCTCGCTGGAAATGGAGAGCACTAGTGATTCAAAGAAAGGTCTACAACTTCTCAGCACACTCTGAGGAAGCTCTGTGTGAAGTTTGAATGGACCAGCCTACCCACGCCTAAAACCAAGAGCTAAGATTGGCTCAGTCTTTGGCAATTGTCTGGCTGGGGTAGGTGGCTATAGATGGTAGTGGACTACTGTGGTGGTGGTGCTTGAGTGGCTGAGGTAGTGGCATGGGCTAACATGGGTGTACCTCCTCCTCCATGTAAACCAATAATGAGTCAAGGGTGAGTTCACTCTCTTATGACCCAAGGCTGAACAACAACCGTCATCAATGGTAGTGTCCAAGAAGGGTTAAATGTGGCTATGGAGTGGGTGAGCCCCTCCAAATAGGGATTTTGTCCCATTTGGGTGGGTTGTTCAAGGTTTGACTAGCGAGTTCACCATAGGTTGGGTCCACTTGGGTTGACCCATGGTGACCAAAGATGAGTCATTATTTGGTTTGGACTTAGTTTGAATGGGTTTGGCTCAATTTGACTATTATGGGTCAAATGGGGTTCAATTAGATGTGGTCAAATTGGGTCAAACTAAGTTTGGGTGTGTTCAAATGATAATTTGAATGTATTGATTGGTTTGGTTTAATTTAAAAGATTTGATTTTTTAGCTCATATGGATTCATTTGGGTCAAATGAGTTAAGTTGACAAATTTGGTCAAATTGGTCAAACTCAAATTAAAATTAGTTTAGGTGGAGGTTGGTTTAGGTTCAAATGATCATTTAAGAATGATTGTAGGTGTTGGTTTGAATCAATTTAGATTTGGGAATGATTTGGTTTAATTGGACCCATTAGGTCAATTTGGGCTAAATTGGTCAATTAGGTTGGTTTGATCAAATTCGGTTCAATTAGATGTTGGATCATGTTCAATAATCAATTTGTGATTGATTAGAGGTATTGGTTTCAACCAATTGTGTTTAAGATTTGATTTGACTCAATTGGGACAACTTGGGTCAAGAGATCAAATTGGCTAGGTTAGGATTAATTGGTGGTCAAGTCATGTTCAATACTCAATTTATGATTTATGAGAGCCATTGATTGCAAACAATTAGAGTTAGAATAAGATTTTGTTCATTTTGGTCCATATAAATATATCAAGTGATCAATGCAAACTTGGTTTGACTCAATTGATTACAATTAAGGATGATCAATAATATGGATGGTATTTCAAGTTGATTTGATCCACTTTGGGTTGGATTGAAGTTTGAGTTTATTTGGTCATTTAGGCCACTTTGGGTCAAGTGAACTAATGGGTTGATTGAGTTGAATTGGATTAAATTAAGTGTTGAGAAGAGTTTAATGATGGATTTAGGGTTGATTGAAGACTTTGATTGCAATTGATTTGGGTTTGATTGGATTTTGGCTCATTTGGACCTTTTGGGTCAAATGGGCTAACTTGGTTTAATTGGATTCATTTGGTTTAACTGGTTTGATTGCACATATCGAAAGAGTTTGAAATGGTCTATTGAATGGTTGTAGTGCTTTTATGAAAATCAATTTAATTTGGTTTACTTGAATAGGCTTTGGGTTGGATCCATAGGATGATGGTGGAATTGATTTAGGGTAAGGGTTAACTTAATTTGGCTTGGAGCTTGGATAGAAAACAAAAATCCAATTGAGGTTGTGTTGGCTTGAGGTTGGTTTTGGATGAATGTACAATCATGGGTTTGGTTTAGGCCATAGGATAAGTAGAACTTATTTTCCCAAGGGTATAACTTAAGCTTGAGGCATACCTTCCTAAGTCTCTAGGCTTGAGTTTAGTGTTCCATTAATCACTAGAAGTGTCTTATCCCTAAGGAAATCTTAGTTCTTAGAAGGTTCCTAAGTTTGATGAGAAGGATGAGACCTCACTCAAAAGTGAGGTCAACATCCAAACTATGAATAAAACTTAAAATTAATATGTTGGGTTACTACAAGCCTATTATTACATAGTACTACTTAAAATTTACTAAATAATACTATATTCATGATCATTCATCATATACCTCTGAATATCCTACACCTAACTATAACTTCTTAACCATTTGAATGTTGGGCCCAAATATCATGAGTCTAATACAATTTCTTTCACATAAAGGGTATGGGTTCATGTTGGCCACTACCTACTATGTTTTTTAAATTTGTTCCTTTAAAAGAACTTAAAGTGTACAATGCACTCTTAGTTTTTCATGATCATATAGTTTATGGATATGTAACACCTCATCATATTATATCTAATAATTGTATGACTTTAAGAGCACCAAAATCAAAAGATGAACTTGATTTCATAATATTTATTAGTGAGGTTCATCCATTTTATCTGGTGCCAATCTAACAAAATCTTTTATTAAAACTTTGGTCAATTTGTTAAAAAGAATTGAAAAATCAATAAATAATAATAACTTGATAATTTATTAAAATCCTTATGGATATGCATAATCATTTGTAAGATACAAACACAAATAACTCCTTAAGCACTGACTTTTAGATCAAAAGAAATTTTTTTTCATTAGAAGTTAAGTTACCATCTTTGCATATAGCTGTGTGCACTAAATTAAATTATCAATAAAAAATTTGACTTCATTTAGAGGAGTTAAATAACCTACGATGAACTTTGACTTTAAGCTCGGTAATGTCTTAAATGCTACTTAAATAATGTGAGCATACAATAGAGTTGTTAGACATAGACATTTTCCTTTAATGTGTAGTACAAATTCTAAAGAGATCTAATATAACTTATAACTAGTAAGATCTTAAATACAAACTTATTTGTGAAGTCCCTTTCATAGTTGAAATAGTTTATGATGGAGGAGAATCTTCTAAAAATTAAGAATAATACTAATCATTTGCCTCTATAAATAGTCATTTCTTGAAAAATTATCTAGATGATTATAATATTTAAAAAAAATTCATTGAAAATAGTTATTTTAAAATTTTTTTTTCAATCTCTGATGTTTATATCATTTAAGTATAGTTCTTTCAAAAAAACTTAGGAAAATATGCCATTTATGTAGACAACTTAGCCTCCCTAAGATACTTTGAGTTGGTTCTCTTATATTATTAACTAGCTTGATAATTAACCCACCCCTATTTCTTACAAGTAAAAGTTTCAAATATTTTATGCTTGTCTTAAGAAAACCAACATTCTACCTTTTATTTAGTTACATGAAAGAGTATATACATGTTGTCAAATAGCTCCGCCCATAATGTTATCACATATCATTCCAATTGAGTACCTTTTTTTAGCAGACCATACACCATTAGAGTACCTAGTTTAGTTAGAAGATGCTATGATTTGATAGGTAATAAATGATAATTTGAGTATTCTTATACAAGAAAAGGTACATGGTTCTATTTCTCAATTATAGTTGAAAGACTAGTTATTCTTTAGTATATGCCAATCATTGTCGAAAGAAAACTTGAATCACTCATTACAACTTAACTAATTAAAATTGAGTCTCTTTTGTTAATAAATATAAGTGTCTTATACTCACATGTGTTTTTGGCTATAAATTTTTATAACGTCAACAAGTCTTATTATAAAATGAATTGAAGTTAAAATTAATAATTTAAATTTAAAAATTTATTCTTAAAATTTTATTTTGATTTTAAATATTCTGATTATTACATTCATTATACTTTGACTATTGAATTAGAAAATTTATTTTAATAATGGTAATGCTTAACTTATAATTGTAATAAGTGTGAATTGCAACTAATGGAAATATTTCTTGCACTTATAAGAGTGTTAAGTGAGTTGAAGGCACATAAAATATAAGTCACTTTCAAAAATAGAGAGAAATCATCCTCATTGAATCATCAAAACTTATGAAAATTTTAAATATTATTTTTCTTATAAATAAGTGTAACACAAAAAATAATATACTATTACAAAAGATAGAGTCTATGATGGTCATTCAAAAAATAAAATTTTAAAAACATAAAAATTTAATTTAATTAAATTTTCTAGATTTTCTTACCCAAAATATTTAAATTAGATAGAATTTATTTGAATCTATGGTATAAGCTCACCATAAAGGTAAACCCTTATGGTTAATTTTAGCTCCTTAACGAACTCATAATTAAAATAATGGTATTAATTTCTTATGATTTTTAAATGTTTATGACAAAGATATAAGTTTAAAATTTTAATTGAAATTAGATTATCTTTAAAATTGATTCATAAATATGCAAATAGTGTTATATTTAGAAGATTAATCATATATTTAAGTTTATTAATTTTATGTTTGGGGCTAACTATTTTGGTAGTCTTATCACAATTACATGATTTTACCATTAATTACACCTTTTTACATTTACACACTTATGGATGCTTATTTAGTCAAAAGAATCTATTATACATGTTCCCAACATTAGAATCATATTTTATTGATTTTTGTATTATATCTTTGTTGTGTGAAAGTTGCTTTAGGGATAAAATTATTATAAATATTTTTGCATGTATTTTTTAAACCATACTTCATTTCATAATGTTTTCAATAAGAATACAAGAATGCTTTTATTTGAGAGTATCATTTAGAGGTGTTTGAGAGTTTAACTAACTATAAGATGTATATTCTCTTTAAAAATTTGATTAATTGGATTCTCTTTATTCTAAAATTTTTAAATTTTAAATTTATAATATGAATTTCTTGAGTCATTTACCATAGTTAAAATAAAATTAATTAGTTGTTCCTACTTAATTGGACCTTTGTTCTTATCTTTCTTTTATGAATCTTCATACAAATATACATCTTAAAATTATCACATTTCTTCTAATATTATTATAATAAGTTCTAATAATCTAACATTATATGACTGTTTGATATTATTATTTTTAATAATGAGTACATGCATTTGGATTCTCCAAAATTAGACCTTTACATTAGAGGGTCTTCAATTGAGTCATCTTAGTAGGTAAAGTTTACATTGTAAAAAGAGAGAGAGAGAGAGGGAGAGAGTTTACATACTATTAGTCTAAAGCAAAGCATATGATGTTTGCACCATTGATGTCACCTATCTTAGATACATAAGAGTTAATTTATACAAAATGATGCAGTTATAGGTTGGTAGATTGACTAGTAATTTATAAATAGGTATGAATAGTCATTTATATTTTATAAATGATAACATGCAAGCTAAATTAATACAATAAAAATTTATATTTTAATTTTTCATGAAAAAATTTAAGTGAAAATGTGCCTCAAATCTACTAGTTGGCTTTCAAATGGGTTCTTTGGCGCTACTCTCTCTAAAGGTCAATCCATAAAAAATTAGCAAATTTGTTTTAGATGGATTTTTATATATTATAAATCCTCACCAATAGGTTTTGTTATAATGAATTGAAATTTAATAACAATACTATTCTTATAAGATATTTTTGGTAATGTGCATTCATCAGGAATATATCCATTTTCCGCAACAAAGAACATAATATTGAAAAGGGGGATTCATAAGTATTCAAATGAGATTGTAGGAGGAAGTTTGTTTTTCTAATAAAAGCAAGGCAACCTGTTGAATTACCCCTATATTTCTTTGATAAAGCCTATCTTGTCCTGCTACTTATATAGACTGAGCAAATTGGTGTGAAAGATTCATCTCTTGAATCAAAGAAAATTGCCTCTCATCCAATATTATAAGATACATCTTTGATCTTAAGAACAAAACAACCTATTAATATTTTTATGAAGTATTCTTCATAAAATGTCCAAAATCTTAAGATATTAAGATAAAGGGAAAACTAAGGAAGTGAATTTTATGAAATTTTATTGAATTATTACAACATCCTCATCAATATTATAGGCCAAGAATTTCAAAGTATCAACATAGTCAATTATATCAAGAATTTTACAATTTAATGAAGGCATTGGTTGGGGTCTCTTTTATTTTTACTTTCCATTTTTTATTTATTTTATTTTATTTATATTTTGATTCAAAATAAAATATGTTTGATATTAATATTTTAGTATTAATTATAGTAAAAATGTATAAAAATTTCCAAAGTTAGATCATACCATTTTTAAAAATAATATTATTTAATTTTAAAATTATAAAAAAATGCTTAAAAATACACTAAATAAATATATTTTAGAAAATAAATTTGATCTCAAATATGCCGAGAATAATTAAGATGGCAAGTTTTAATCTTTCAAGATAATCATACAATTTGTACAAGATATTATTATTAAAAAAATTATGAATCCTGATTTCTATCCGCTTATTCTTAGAAAGTTAGATTCATTCATACCACATGCAATCATATTTATTAATGATTTTGAGTTACTTTATTTTTATTGTAGAATTATTAAAAAAAATTTTGAATGAGCATATACATTTTTTCTTTTGTGGTGTTTTAATTTAGAACCATATGGACACCACATAAATCTTAGGGGGTACTTATTGAAATGATCGGGTGCGACATTAAGATATGATGTACTATTCTGGAAGATAGAAAATCACTCTAAAATGAAACTAATCACCTAATAAGTACTCCTAAGGCAGATGAGTCTACTTATATACCAAAGATCTTTCTCCTACTTAACATGGAGAAGTAAACCAGGATTTATTTTATATCGGGTTCTTTAGTTCCCTATGTAAGCAAGATTCCATAGTTAATTACATCTTAAAAAATGAGAATCCCCTAAGAATATTCTCGATTAAAGTAGTCAATAAGTATCTCCAAAGATTTCAAAGCTAAACTATCAAAGGATTATGTATTTATGGAAATCAATTGGAAGAGTTCAAATAGGAAGACTTATTTATGGATTTCAAAAAAGAGAATAAGTATGCACATGATACTAAGAAGCCTAATGAGTCTACCCTATAGAGAGGCTTTATAAATTTGAGAGAGAGAATTTAGTTTTGTTTAAGTTGGAATCTTATTATCTGAGGATTAAGTCCAACAATATAAGATTGTGAAAATGCCTCAGATGAAAAATATAGAGCTAAAAATGACCCCAAGAATCTAATCGGAAAGATGGATATGATAGTTCACCTCCACAAGTGAAAATGAACAAACTCTTCTAGACTTACAGTGGGTAAAACCTCCTATGATTTAAAACCATGTAGGTCAATCTTATGTGGATGCAAAATAGCAAGGTTGTTATTTAATTAGGAAAGAAGCTAGAATCTAAACTCACTCCCAAAGAGACTAGAATATGGTTGGCATGAAAATATAACTTTGACTAATGCAAAACTTACAACTTTTAAACCATTTTTGACATATTAATTTTGGACCAAGGCTTGGGACAATTATGCTTATATGTGTGATGAAATTTATTCATGGGCTAAATCAATCAAGGAGGTGTTCTCCACAAGGGATCACCCTCAAAGGTTAAGCATGTCCCCTGTGCAAGATGCTCCCTATTCAAGAGTGGCATTATATGATATGTATTTTGTAATAATATATAACATTCAACTAAGATATTTCTAAATCTTTTAAATATATTGATTATAGACCTAAGCTTTAAGATGAGGTTATGAGTTGTATTAAGATTTAGTTATGAATTTTTAGTGAGGATAAAAGATTTAATTTTATTCTAAAGTCTACACATACATCCGGTTACAACAAATCATCACATTTTAACCTATGAAAAGCATGACATTTATAATGCACAAACTAAACACAATAATCAAACATATGCATTTCATAAAAGAATAAAGAGGCCGTATGCCGTACACCAAAAGGAAAAGTTTGGTAGTCGAGGTTTATATACAACACAAATTATAATAGAATATTACAATTAAAATGAAAGTTAAGGGGGCCTTCAATGTCTTGTCCTTCTTTTCTTCTTTGGATCTATTTGCTCCAGCTTCATAGGGCCTCTCAAGTCTTTACCTTCTAGCCACTATTCATCCTAAAATCCATAGCACTAATCTTATTCCTATTGCAAAAATTATATATTTATGAAAACTGAGATCTAACTACACCTAAAATATATGTTAGTTAAACAAACATACAAGCCAACAATTTTATTTCTCATATTTGGACTTAGCATCCTCTCTCTTAACCAAGCACACCTGTCTAATTGGATTATGCTTACTAGCACTCGTGAGCAAGAACATTCATATTTACTTATTATCACAATGACCCCTTTAGCATAATCCTCTGCAAAAAATATTATTAGACTATTAGTGACCTAACATCTTGTCTATGCACAAACAATCCTAATATCTAGTCTAAAATATTATATCATAAATAAACATAATACCAACATACACCTACTAACCTAAGGTTAGAATTGGTGACTAAACATTATAATATGTGTGCTAAGGTTTAGTGTGGTGTGTCTTAACTAAGTTTTATAAGTGTGATTATCTAAAATCTAGAATTGTTTAAGCTAAACATTGGGGAGGTTTCACTTCGAATCTTTGAAAAAATTGATTAATTTTAATTTTTACTTTCTTGTTACATTTGATACATACTTAGTACCTAATTATTATGAAAAGAAGAAAGGGGTTTGACCCCCTTCATCCACATCCTAAGTTATTTTCTAAGAGTGTATTATTATGACCTCAGTTTCTTTAGTGGATTGTTTATTAAATTTTTTTTATTAAGCCTAAGTTTAGATTAGTCTTAAGGAATCTTATTCAAACATGAAAGGCATTTAGGATTAAAAAAATTGAATCATTATTTACATGGATAACATTCCACCACCTCTTTCCATCATCAATGACAAACACATTTCTTCACTTTTATTATTCATGATATTTGATTTAATACACATATTTATACATACAACACATATTAATGTTTTGCACACTTGAAGATCTTTAATGCATGTATTTTGGTAGAAAAGAAAGATTCCATTCCTTAGTTAAGCATATGTAAATGTATATTAGAGATTTAAGCAAGTATGTGACATTATTAAACCATGAAAGTGAGGTTATCTAAGACCTCCTTATGGAACTTAAAATCTCTTGTTCTCAGAATGTCCAAACTATTACTTGCCAAATTAAATACATGTAAATATATACACAAGCTTAGGGATGAAAATCATGAAAATATTATATAATAACAAATCTTTTTATTCATGCAAAACTTAGTGACATGAAAATCAAAGTTTTATCTCAAATTCTAGCACATGGATACATATAAATGAAATTAAGCAAGTACATGTCATTGTTAAACTAGGGAAGTGAGGTTATCTTCTTTGGGGCTACCTAAAGCCTCATGTTTCCAAGATGCCTAGACCATACTTGTCAATTCAAATGTATGTAGTATGTACATGAAACATAAAGATACAACAAATTCTTTATTATTTTGAACTTATAATTAAATGCAAACTTTGTTTAATATTTACATCATTAGCTTATAGTTTTGAAAATAATTTTGAAAATAATTTTGGATTTATTTGTGTCAATAGCCACACCATATAATAATATTTGTCCAACACATGCAACTTAGATGTAATCATGTTCTTTTGATTCTCTTTTTTTTTTTTTGTAAACATGAACACGTGACACAAATGGCATGCCCATTTATGATGATTAAAAGAAGTAATTAAACATTGCCACATAACATATTCAATTACATTAAGTCCTAAGAACAATCAAGCCAAATAAATATTCTTAAGACTAATCAAAGTTCTTATGAGGTTTGATTTTGATATTGAGTTATTGAAACCTAAGGAGGAGAGATGAACACTTACCCCTCTCCATGTGGTGATTTAATATATTTAAAGAGTGCAATTAAATGGATTTTATGGATTGATTAGGTTCAAGTCATTAAGCATATCAATTTAATCACCCTTCCCTAAACTTCTTTAATTCAATTAGCTACTTGATCATGATCTTTTAATGATATGCTTTTGGCAAAATAAAATTTGTAATGCACCTAAAAGAATCTAATGCAATTAGGCTCATATTAAAGAGTTAATTATATTAAAAAAAGGAAATAATCTAAGTTAGGTATTTTTGATTTTCCATATCAATGGGTTAACCATAATTTTCTCTTTATATTATTAAACAAATAAAAGGAAGTTAATGAATTATATTTGAATTATCTAAGTCAATCAATGATTTTATTTGATTTTACTTTATCACTAATCTTCCTAATTAATCCCTAATTATTATATGTCAATTAACCCTCCTAAGGAAATATATTTAGAAAAATAATTAAGAGAATGGTCCTACTTCTCCTCACTATTCTCACTATTCATAATGATTAATTAAGTATTTAATTTCTACTATTTATCAATTTTAATAATTATTAAATTAATTTAGGGTAATTAGGATTGAAATTCAAATTTTTTTAAATTACATGACAAATAATTCCAAGAAAATTATGGGAGGCGAGGACATCCCATGAAATCATCCCACCAAATTTGAAATTAATTAGAAAGTAATTAAGCCTTAAGGTAATTAACCAAAATCTTAAATCTTAATTAAGCAATGTTCTGGACATAAATCATTATCTTATTTTTCTTAAATTTTCCTCTATCTAACCTTTCCAAAATATGTTTATTTGCATTTTTGATTTAATTATTTAACCAAAACCATTAATTTTAAACCATTGGTACCATACGGACTTTCCACATGTCCGTATTGGTTACTTAAATCATCTGATGTGGCAGCTGACTCAATGATGGCGGACGTAGTTGCGACTCAACCATCTGATCTGATTAATCCTATGTTTCCAAAGAGATTAAATCAAAATTTCTAACATGATTAATCATGGTCATCCATTCTTATCATGCGGAATGGACGGTCGGTGATTCGTCGTCCCACAAGAATCAAAAGACGGACACCATCCACCTTTTGCTGCTCAATCCAAGCTCACCGAAGTTCATTTGATGGAAAAATTGACTCCAAAATGATCAGAATGAATCTAAAGAGATCTTGATGAAATCACATGAAAACATGATTCATTTCAAAAAAATACTAACATAGGGGCTAATATTGCCAAATTTTTACCTTATCAGAGCTATAGATTGGTGGTCTACTGATAGAGGTAACTTCATCTTGAAGAGATGAAGCCCTATTGAGAAGATCATGAGCTGCCTCTCCGCTGATCGCTTTATGGACCAAATTCCACCATAAAGCTCACCATAGTTGGTCTTGAGACACATTTTGTTGGTCAAATCACTTAGGAAATGATTTATTTTAGTTCGTCAGAGTGAGGTGAAGGTGGGGGAAGATTTAATTTGGGTTTAGTGGAGTTTTGGAAACTTGAATGAACAGAGCTTTCAGTTTTGATTGGGAACTGGTCTTGCCAATGGTTGAGTGCATGAAAAGCTCAAGAGAGGGAATGGGATTGTGCAGAATGCTCTGGGAAGGTGTGTGCTTGGTTTAAATCTATGGGGAGGAGTATACCCTTCTCCCCAACTGAACTAAGGGCTGGGATTGGTTCATCCTTTAATAGTCATCTGTCTAGGGTAGGTGGTGGAGATGATAGGGATTGTTGAGGTGGCTGAGGTTGAGAGGCTAAGGGTGTGTAGTGGGCTGGCATGAGGTGTAACCACTCTTTTATATGGATAAATGGGTTGCCATGGGTGAAGTCACCCTCTCTTGGTCAAAGGCTAAGCCATCAGCTTTGGGTTAGGTTGGGTCAATGGTCCTCTTCTCTAAGAAGGGCCAAAAGTGGCTACTATGGGGTAAGAAAGTGGAAACCCCATCCAAATGGGGATTTTGTCCTATTTTGGTGGGTTGGTTCAATGGGTTTGACCTAAACCGTGTTCACCATGAGTTGGGCTCACTTGGCAGATGACACCCAAGGATAAGTCATGCCAAGTTTGGTTGGGCTTAATTTGATTGTGTTTGGCTCAATTTGACTTATATTGGTCAAATGGGATCAATTGAACATTTATAAGTGATTGAAAAAATTGATTTGAATTGATTTGGATTATGGAGTGATTTGGTTCAATTTAACCATTTTGGTCAAATTGGGCTAAGGTGGCTAATTGGGTTAGGTTGGAAAAATTAGATCCAATTGAAGGTTGTATTATGTTTAATATTGTATTAGTGATTAGTTGGAAGTATTGGTTTCAATCAATTTGGTTTAGGATTTGATTTTATTTTATTTGACCCTTTAGGCCAAATTATGTTAACATGGGTCAAAGGGTCCAATTGGCTTAATTTAGTCTAATTGATTGTAGTGGAGTGTTCAATAATGACCTACAATCATCAATGAAGGGATTGGATGGCTTAATTTGATCTAATGAGAGTTTAATTAGAGTTTGATTCAATTACCCCTTTTTGGTCACTTTGGGTCAAGTGACTTGGTCAAGCTTAGAATTGGGTTTATGGATGGTTGGGGTGTTCAATGATAAATTTGAAGTTGATTGGATTTATTGCAATTAATTTGGGTAGGTTTTGTCTCATTTAAAACCTTTAGGTCAAATGGCTAACTTGGGTTAATCACCTTCCTTTGGTCCAATTGATTGGTGGAATGGCTTGAAATGATCTATTGAATAATTAGAGTGATTGAGAAAATTAAGTTGGATTTAGTTTTCTTGAATGGGCTTGAGTTGAGTTATAGGATTGTGGTGTGGTTAACTTGGGTTAAGGCCCAAGTTAATTTGGCTTAGAGCTTGGATTAGAAAACCAATTTCAAGTAAGATTAATTGAATGGGTTGGAATTGATTTAGCTTTATCTACATGAGCTTAAGTTTGGATGAGTGAATAGGTATGAGTCTTGATTTAGGCCATAGGATGGATGAAACCTATTTATCCTAAGGTGGACTCTAAACTTAGGGTCAAACCTTCTACGCCTCTAAGCTCAAGTTTTAGTGTCCCAATCACTAGAAGTGTCCTAGCACTGGAAAAATTCAAGTGCTAGAAGTTCCAATAAGATAAGAAAGGTTAATCCTCACTAAAGTGAGGTCAAAATAACCCCAATATGTGGTGTAACACACGCAGGCTATTATGAGATGATCAAAAGCATCCGTGAAGGTCATGAACATTAATGAAGGCTATCCATGCCTAAATGGAGAGGTAAAAAAAAGATCCTATGTGATTCAGTTTATTTCATTTCATGCCAAGGGCATGAGAGAGGAATTATCTACATTTGGTTTGATTTATTTATGGTATGATTTTAGTGTCAAGGACACAAGAATGAATCTTGTCGAGGATATTCATGTGTGGCATGAATGTTGATTTGCTAAGCATGATGATTTGGAATTTGGAATTTGTCTTTACGTTTAATGCACAAAGACAGGTTTGTTGAGGATTGAGTAATGCCAAGGGCATGAATGAGGGCCTTGATAAAGACAAATAAGATTTGGATTAGAGTTGATTTGGTTTGGTAAATTTAGGTTAGTTAATTAGTTTAGTTCATGAATTTATATTTAACTTTGGTAATTAGTGTTGATTTTGACTTAAGTTTGATTATTGAATTAGTGTGCACTTTGTTGGTTTGCGATGAGTCACACTAAGGAAGGGCTACAAAAGCATGGACTTATCTTATACTTACTATCTCAAAGGGGCAGTCTATCGACCATATAGTAGAGACTATCCAGCCTAAGGGTTGCCCATCAATTTGTAATGGCTGAACTAGGAAGAAAGCTCGGGGACTCACATCTTTCAAAGCAAATCAACCATCGGGTGACTTGCTGATTGTACAATAAGTCAAACTCGACCTAAGGAGACTACTAAATGAGGGCCTCTGGTGGTCTTATCTCAGCTTAGATAGTCGAGGTGATTCTGATATGGAGTTTTGCTGACACTACCCAAAGGACAGGATGCTTGTTTGGGGAGAGATGCCTCTAGGTGTCTAAACCTAATCCACAAGAGATGTTATTTTGTTTATTTGTATTTGTTTATTTAGCATGAACCCTATTGGTTTGTGATGGGCCACACTAAGAGGGAGCCACAAAGGCTATGGACTATCTTAGATTTACTAGCCCGAGAATAGTCCGTACATGCAGAACGGAGCTTCCAACAAAATCAATGGCTACTAGGAAAGGGGAACTCTAACCTAGTAATGTATAGATGGGAGGTAATCCAAATAGAATGCCCATAAGGAAGGTGCCTCAGGGTCTTATCTTAATCCCTAAAATATATAAAGTGTATAAGTATATTGGTCGACTCAAGGAGAAAGCAAGGACTCACATATACTTGAATGGTGTTATCCACCCAAAGTGGGTTGTCATTAGAAAAAACTAGCCAACCTATAGTGCACATCAATTTGTGATAATCAATTTAGAAAGAAAGCATTGGGACTCACGTCTTCTTAAGAGGAACTGATCATTGGGATAGTCTATCATCAACTAGGTAGCTACTATCCAACCTAGGGCAACTACCAAGTGGGGAGTCATAAAAGAGGATTGAACCCAAGCTTGAAGTAGTCAAGAGGAAGAGGAGCCACTCAAGGTCTTATCCTAATCCTTGGGTATATAGACTCGGACCCAGTCAGCATATGATAGCCAGTTCGAGGAGAAAGCTCGGGGACTCACATCTACATGAAAATGATTAGCTATCAAGATGGCTCAAGAGTGTATTGAAGTGCATCATGCTAACAAAGGGGCTCATTGGTTTGCAATGATTAAGCTAAAAAGAAAGCACGGGGACTCACATCTTTCTAGGCTGGGATAATCGTTGGGGTGATTCATTGGCCAAGTAGTCAACTGGACCCAACCTAGAGGAGCTACTGAGTGAGAGCTGCTGGGGGCCTCACCTCAACTCAAAGTAGTCTGCGGTGAAAGAATTTGTGTTTGACTTGTTTGTGTTTGTGTGCAATTTTATGTTTGCATTAAGCTGATAAGGGCTAGGATGCCTCTCAGGTTCTCTTACACCTACCCTAAATTGATCGAGAGTTTGGTAATTAAAAATATTTTAACTTGGAGAATAATTTGATAAAAATGAAATTTTTATTGATGGAAAATTTTTGGGGGCATTCTTCATGCATAATATTTTATTAAGTAGAGCCCGTTGATTGATAGCATCGGGCATTTGCCTTTATGATTGATGAGTTGATAGGATCCACCCATGTAGGCCTTTTCTATGGCAAAAGGGCCTTCCCAAGTAGGTTCAAACATGCCTCCCATCTTATGACAGACTATAATTGGTTTCCTTAGAGTAAAGTTCTCCACTCAAAGCTCTTGGGGAAACTTGTTATGAGCTTGAACCATTTTTTTCTTTATACAACTTCGAGGTTCATGCTGTGTCTCTCCTCCAAACCTTTGAGTTCTTCCAACCACGCCTTAGCATTCTACTCAATCATGTTTTTTCGCACTATCCATAGTGATGGGAGCTAAGGGTAGAATGGCTTTGGACCCAAAAGAAGAATGGGTTGATTGTATTGGAGTCAGTATAGTAAGCCCATAAAGCTTCAACTAACTTGTCATGCCATAGTTGTTTATTATTATCGAGTATCTTCTTGAGTAGTTTGGTGAGAGTTTTATTGAAGGCTTTCGATAAACCATTCACCCGTGGATAGTAGATGGTAGAATACCTCCAATCTATGTTGTGTATCTAGGTGAAGTTATTGATCTTGGTGCTCTTGAATGTGGTACCATTATCAGATATGATTCGATGAGGCACTCCAAATCAATACATAATATAGTTCCTGAAGAATTAGAGCACATGCTAAGCTTTGACTTCCTTGAGCAAAATCATCTCTGCCCACTTGGAGAAGTAGTTCATAGCTGCTAGAATGAAACGGTGGCCCTTGGATGAAAGAGGATCAATCAAACCATTATGTCGGTACCCTAACACTCGAATGGCCATGAGGCTAAAAGTTGATGTAGAAAGTTGGGTGGTTGGTGTAGAACCACTCCATGTACTTGGCATTGGTTGCACTACTTCACTACATCCATGCAATCCATGATCATCGTTGGCCTAATACCAAGTCTAATCTTGACTTTTATCTTGGGACTGGATTGATGAGCTCCGCATAATCTTGAGTGCACCTTGGTCACAATATTATGGGCTTTATGTTTGTCTAAACACTGTAACCATATGTGATCAAAAGATCGTTGGTATAAGACACCATCCACGAAGGCGTAGAAGAGTGCCCTCTGCTTTACTTGATGGGCTTGAGATTTCTCTTAAGGTAGTTTACCTTTATTTAGGTAATCAATGAAGGGTTGTCTCCAGTCCGACTCTTCATTCTTTTTGGCAAAAGTAACCTTCTCTTCAAGAGTGTGTTTATTGATGAGTTCAACATCAATGAGAGGCAGGACTTGTCTATTGTGAACCTCTATTGATATAGACTCATCTTCTTGACATGCTAACTCTTTGGCAAGTTTGGATAAGGCATCGACTATGAAATTTTCACCTTGGAGGATTTTATAAATTATGATCTCTTAGATCTAAGCTAATAACTCAATGGTGTACTTATAGTAGTGATAGAGTTTGGGCATCAAAACCTTATAAGACCTAGCAATCTAGATAACAACTAGCTGTGAATCCCCAAAGATATTGATACTTTTGATGCCTAATGAAATGGCTAACTACGTGATCAGCTTCATATTTAGCTTCTTTGTTGGTGCAAGATTTGAATAGATGGTATGAGAGTCTCATCATATTATGGTCTAGTA
This sequence comes from Cymbidium sinense, assembly GCA_021442155.1. Classification (NCBI taxonomy): domain Eukaryota; kingdom Viridiplantae; phylum Streptophyta; class Magnoliopsida; order Asparagales; family Orchidaceae; genus Cymbidium; species Cymbidium sinense. The sequence continues at coordinate 131,625,670 of CM038222.1, read as the reverse complement.
TGAGGAAGATTATCCCTACCCCTACCTTACTTTAGAGAGTGGATTGTGGTTCTTCTTTTCTTTGAGAGGAAGCCACACCATTAAAGCACATCTCCCAATGGTGAGTGTTTGCATCCCCTAACCTCATGATTTGTTCATTGTAGAGGTCATCACTAAGCGGAGAATCTGTGTGAAGTGGGTGCGTGGCTAGGAAGTCTACAAGTTCTTGTCCCTTCACTGCACAGAGGGGCACAAATGTGATGTCAAACTGTGATAGAATCATGGAATCTCGTGCCAATCATCCGGATAGTATTGGCCATGTCGTGAGATATTATAGTGGGTTGACTCTAAAAATTAAGTTCACTTTATGGGAGAGCTTATAATGTCGTAGCTTATGGACTACAAAAAATTAAAGCTGATGCTTCTTAATGGGTGGATAGTTCCTCAAATCGACGATGGATGAGATAGTAAAGTGTATTCTCTTTCCCCTCATCATTGGCTTGGGCCAACAAAGCACTAAGGAAGTTTTCTAGCACGACGATGTAAAGTATGAGGGTTTCTTTGGGATAGGGCTAGGATTGGCGTGTCAAGATATTGCTTGATGCTTTCAAACGTATGTTGGCATTTATCATCCACTTGAGCTTAGCATCTTTTTTGACTAGTGCTGAGAATGGTTGACATCTGTCTGATAGGTTAGATATAAAGCATCTTAGATATGCCAGCCTCCCTTGGAATGATCTGAGTTGGGTTAGACTTTTAGGGGGTGGCATTTCCAATATCACTTTGATTTTCTCTAGGTCGATCTCAATCCTGTAGTGTTGGACAATCAACCCCAGAAACTTCCTTAGAGTCAATCTAAAAGCATACTTTAGAGGATTCATTTTAAGGTTATATTGTTCAACCACTCAAAAACTACTCTAAAGCCAAAGAGATGACCTTCCTTTTCTTTACTCTTAACTAGAAGATCATTGACGTAGCATTCAACATGGTGGTGAATGAGTTCGGCAAAAATTCGAGTTGTGGCCCACTGATATGTGGCGCTAGAATTTTTTAGGCCGAAAGGCATGACCTTATAATAATATATTTTGATCAAACTTCTAAAATCAGTGTTTCTTTCATCTTTAGGTGCCATAATTATTTGGCTATATCCAGATGAACCATCCATGAAAGAAGATTGCATGAGATGAGGCAATGTCCACCATCAGTTATAGTATTGGTAGTGGAAATTCATCTTTTGGACATGCCTTATTAAAATCCCTAAAGTCGACGCATATGCGAATTTGGCCATTTTTCTTCTCAATTGGGATGACACTAGTCAACCAAGTGGGGTATTTTTCCTCCAAGATGAAACCAGCATCGATTAAGTTTCTTAACTCAGAAATGACCTATTGTTCAATGTCCAATCGCATGTGTCTAGGAGCTTGCTTGATGAGGTTAGCATCAGGCTATATTGCTAGCTTATGAATAGCTACTTCAAGAGCTAATCCAGATATTTCTTCATAACTCTATGCAAAGCAGTCTTTAAACTCAATGAGTGGCCTAACTAAGTCATTGGTTTTAGATTCACTCAATAAGGAGATGACATATGTTGGGCGTGGATTGTCCTCAATCCCCCAAGTTGATTTCTTTAAGTTCATCGTTGGTTGATTTGATTTCTTCTTCAAATTTTGAGGGTGAATCCTTGACTTGGAGATCATCTGGATCATCTAAAATTTCTAAATACACATCCTCACATGAGTTAATGTTGTTTGAGAAGAACCTATCAGATTTTAAATGATTAATGATAACTACACAGTAATTATCGTCATCTATTGGGACTAATATAACAAAGCCTAGTCGGGCTTTGACTAATAGTTCTTGCACTTATTGTCCCATAATCTTTCAAAGTACTCCGACCTGTGCAAAGACCACATGTGCAAAATTAAACTTTTCTTTGCTAAATTAAGAACACAAGATGAGTACCAATCAAACGGTAATTCTATTAATTCTTTAAATGACTCACCTTCAAGCTCTACATCAACTTCTCGGCTTAAGGGTATTGCTCCTAGATAAAACCTTTGAGATTTAGCATTTGCACATGTTTTAGGAGCTTTCTTAACTACCACACTCTCCTCAACTTTGAGGAATGGGGTTATTAAGGCACCCATACACTGTCTAACAATTTCACATAAAGGAGATTTAGATACACTTATGTTTTGCTTGGGGACTCAATCTTCATCACTATCAGGCTCTAATGCCACCTCTAATAAAGTCTGCTGATGTAGAGAAGCAATTGTGGTGTTCACTACATAGGACTCATCCTCTGAACTAACTCTATGTAGATGGCGAGTGTAATTCTGGATGTTGGGACAAATCTCCTGGTAGGTGGTAGGTATGGAGGTCTACCACCTCTTAGACTTCTCTAAATTTACCTCTTCATCGATTGGTGGAGGTTGGGTCATCCTCCCCACTTGTTCAAATGGAGTAATGAACTGTGGGTGGAATCTAATCTTAGGCTCTATCTCTTCCCTAATGTCTTCTTCTCGCTCCCTTTTATTTTCTTTTTCAATCTCTTTTCATTTTTCTTTTCTTTATTTTTATTTCTTTTCTCTTTCTTTTTCTTTTTCATTTTGATTAAGTTCACAAGAGAAGACATTTTACTTCTTAGGAAGGTAATAGTCCACATCCTCGTAAATCCTGAACTCATGTACTGCAAATGATTTGAGATCTTCTTTAACATAAGATTCGATCCCATCCCTGATGAACTTGATACACTCATGTAAAGAGCATGGAACCATATTATTCATGAATCCAAGGTTACCCTAGCAAAGCATTGAAAGATGTATAGGAATCTATTATGTGAAACTTAGCTATCTTCCAATCGCCTATCTCCAAAAACACTATGGAGCCTAAGGCCATCTCTCTTGTTCATTAAATCCTTTTTAACATCATTTTCATATTAGAGTTTAGAGATGTCGATCCTCAAGTAGGATAAGATTCTTAGGCTCATAATGTTCATTGATGTAGCTAGATCAATAAATATTTTGGATAGCCTGAACTTGCCAACATCCATAGTGATGTAGAGGAGGAGGTTGTGCTCTATTGTCCTGAGTAGTTGTCTTCATCTGAGAATGTAACTCCTAGGAATTATTTTGAAAAACATGCTTCCTCTCCTACTAGATTAGTAGCGGCCAACTAAGCTAAGCATATTTCAGGGTCAAGCATTATTTTATTAGTGGCTCCCTCATTTCTTTGAATAAAATAAGGGTGTCATATATATACTTAGAACTTGCAACTTTCTAAGGTGTGCTAGGACATTGTAGTCAACTTCAGGTTGGTCCTCACAAGCATATCTAAGAGTGGAGCATCTTGTGGAGGTGTTATACTCAATGGAACCAATAACATGTTTACCTTATCTTGAGGTGCTACATGGTAGAACTTTACCACTATGGAGGTTCACTTCAATGACTTGAGGAGCTTGTGGAAAGTTCTTCACCATCAAGTATACCTAGAGCTTCTCTAAAGATCATCGTGAGATGACTCCAAATCTATCATGTGATGGACATGAAGATTCAAAAAATGATAATTTATTTCTGAATTAGAATGGAATTGATAAGAATTATTTAGATTGTTATTATTATGACTTGGAGAGTTATCAATGGGAATAAAATCACTTAGATCTTCAAAAGTAGATATGATGTAAAATTATTCTTCTTCATTAATTTCTTCAATTTTGGTGGTACATGGTTAAAGTCAAGTAAAAGCGGTATAAGTAGCTTGGTTCCTTCATCCAGATACAACACTCCCTAATGGTGATGGAGCTAGTATATGGTACAACTGGAAGAAAGAATCTGGACTGGATGGTGGTGGTGTTATGGAGCTATCCTAGACACGTGGTGGTTGTTGCTGCTGTTGGGCTTCCACCCTCCCTGAGTTGTCTTTTATAACTAGCAGACCTTCCTTAGTGTTGGAGGTCTAAGCTAAGTTAGGCCTCTATAGAGAAAGTTTCTTAATTTTAGAAATAATCTTTTATAGCTATGGGATAAAGATATATACCAATCATCTTTTATCATAAAAGGATTAGATGTTTCCCCAAAGTCTACTTTAATGGAACCAGAGGCTTGTTGAGTATTCTTTGGGGATCACTATGGCCGACTTGTAACTATGCTCAAGTCAATCCTTGAATGTAAAGCAATCCCTCATGATATGGCCTAGCATGCAATGGTAGGAGTAGTTAGGATCATCACTCCTACCCACTTCCTTCAACTTTCTAGGCTCAGGTAGCGAGAAACAAAGCATCTTAAGAAGGTTCTTGAAAATTTTCTTAACTACTTCCCTCTTGAATGAGTATAGCTTGTTGAGTTTATCAAAGGTAGGTGGATAGTAGCTACCTAGTGGCGCACTGGTATCATTATGTAGGCTAGAGTGGCCTATATGGTGGCCGAGGTAGTGGAAGAGAAGGTGGGAGTGAATCTTCTAATCTAGGCCTCTCAAGTGCTTTCACTATTTTCTCTTGTCCCACTACTACTATCCCTAGCTTTTTTTCAAACACTTTTGGGGTTTAGGAATGGGAGAAGGGTAACTTTGTTTCTTCCTCTTATAAGCCACCTTGTTAATTAGTTTCTCAAATTTCTTAATAGTAAATCCCTTGAGCAAGAAGGTGACTAGGCTATGAATATTCTTAAAAAAAATTTCAATGGCATGCTACTCCTATAGCTGTGGTTCACATTTCATTCTCAGGTTTCACCACCTGAGAATATAATCAATGAGGGACTCATTGGATCTTTATTTTTCTACAATGAGGTCCCCTATAATCACTCTCTATTGAGCTCCTACAAATCTTTTGATAAAAACTGCTCTAATTTCATAAAATACTTCACTGGGCAGTTTAGTGTACCAATCAAAGGCCACTCCTGAAAGACTACTAATATATTGCTAGAAGAGTAGGGCGTCACTACCACTGGCATTGTAACAACTATCTCTAAACTGAGCAATATGCTTAGGTTTTCCACTGCCATCGAATACCTTGAAGGATGGTTGCATGAAACCCTTGGGGTATTGAACTACATCGAACCCCTTCGTGTAGGGTCTACCCTTTGGAACCGATGAACTCCCTTGGGCTTGCACCAATGCCTCCTTCACTTGCTGTTCTACCATCTACTTGATGTATTTTTCAGACATGGAGGTACTATCAGCTGCCTTCCTATGCAGGCTACCAGTATCCTCATCCATTAGAGTAATGTTCTTAGGACAATCTATGATATGCACCAACTCAAGTCTGTTGGCCTCCATAGGAGTGGTTTGATAGGAAAGGTGATTGATTCTAATAACACTACCATTAACTCCTCTACTCTCCATCCTATCAATTTAATCATCCTTAAGCTTTATTTGTTGGAGAAGGCATTGAGTTGAGTCGATGCCACACTTCCCCTTACCATACCTGCGCTCTTATTTGGCGTTCCCTATGCAAGGATCTTCGGGTGTCAACCAAGTGGACTTTAGTGGTATCATTCAAAAGGTCATCCTCATCGACATTGAAGTCTACCATACCCTCCTTTTCATCAGAATGATCATCTCCAACTATCTGCCTCACTACGACACAATATTCCTTTAATATATCCTTTAATGATCGGTCATCCACTCTACTGAGAACCACTGGGACATATGTCGAGGGGTGACTCGCTACTAGACTTTGTCCTAAAGAAGTGATGCACTGTATGTTTTGGATAGGAAGGTGCTATCTCTGTTCAACAATCATAGAATCATAGTATTTCCTTCTTCCTTTTCCTTGTGAGGCGACAATGATGCTCTTGAGCCTCTACTCCTTTCTCTACCATTGGGGTGGGAAGTCATGTGGGGACCTCACTAGTGGAGTAGATAGAGCGTGGTCCTCAGGGCACAATCATATCACCAAAGGGGATGTCTTTTCCCTAGATGCTGATTTATGATATTTAGGAAACTTCAAATGGTGGGACATGGATTGGTGATGGTGGTGAGTGGAGTGTGGTTGTAGTGACACAGATGCCTCTCCATTGAAGGTCTCCTCCCCATTTATAGCTATCTTGTGAATGATTATCATCAAGATGGTCAATCAATGTTGAGGTGGTCATTAGAAAATCTCTTCCTATCTCACTTGATTGCTTCGGCCTCAACCTTGACCTTCATGACATTTTCTCTATATCCCATCCCTTACACTTCTAGGGATCACTCATCTCAAGTCATGAATAGTGGCTCAAAACGTCCATGGACTCTCCTACTCTTTGAACCTCAGACCTGTATAGATAGGCTTCCTCTCCCATCCTATCGTCTCAAACTCTGCAAGTTATGGGGGTGAGGCTACTATCCTCCTCATATCCTCCTCTCCCTCTACAACTGAGAGAGGGTGAAACCTGCTACCAAGAAGGGGAGAGGTTTCACAAATGGACCCATCTTCAGTTATATGGGAGGCTTCCTCAACCTCCTTGGCCATGCGTTCATAGTACCTCTTGATCTTTCTATTCTTATTACGTCAGTGAGTCTTGGTCAAGGGTGCATGGTGGGAGCTATTACCTACCTCAAAGGTGGGAGAAATAATCTCAGATGCTAGGACTGACTTCCTCTTAAAAACTGGGGTTGCAGCAAAGGTGGTACTAGTCCTAGCAGAAGCTATGGCAGGCACAAGTGGTACTCATGGCTTGGGAACCTCTAAGCCTTTCCTCTTTAAGGGAGAACTCAAGATTTGGAGATCAAACTAAGAAGTGTGCTTCATTTTGACCGCCCTTCCTACTCATCTAGGGTAGGACCAACACAAGTAACATTGAAATTTTAGAACGCAAAGACAAACTTGAGTACTTGGGATGTGGTGAGTATGACATGATCCATGGCCAAATCCACACCCAAAGATAATGAGAAGATGATTTTTCTAGAAAACATGGTGACTAACTAAAAGAGAAAGATCGAGGGCTTTCCTCTTTGCTACTATAAAAGAAGAGCATAGGATTAGATTTTTCTTTAGTTTTTGTTTTTTTGACTTGACTTTAATTTGAAACCCTCATTTAACAAATTTAGTTATGTTAGATGGGGTTCACATATGCATTGAGAGATTTGTAATTTTGAGAAGGAATGTCTTTGGAACTTCATAGAAAGTGAACTCAAATGAATTTTGAAGATGTTGGATGAACCTTGCCATGCTAGTGGTAAGAGGTTCTTAACATTTTAAATTGACTTTATTTAATTTATTTTAGATGATATCTTTGATTGATCATTCTTACCTATTAGAGGTCTAATAGGGGTTTTAAGACCTACTGGAGTGAGGACCTAAAACCTAAAAGATGTTGCCATGCTTGCCTAAGGGTGAATTGGGCAGGTTACCCAACAGAAAGAATGATAGTCTTAGACTCACATAAAAATATAAGTCTACTATCGATGTTTGGAGATAATGATTGACTACTAAAGATGGAGAGAGGAACTCATCCTCAGCGGAGTCTCCATAAACATCTATGGTGTTTTAATTTGGAACTATGAAGACACCAAACAGATCTTAGGGGGTACTTATTGAAGTGATTGGGTGTGACATTAAGGTATGGTATTTTACCATAGAACATAGAAACATCACCCCATAATGGACCTAATCACCTAACAAGAACTCCTAAGGTAGATGAGTTTACATATATACCAAAAATCTTTCCCCTACTTCACATGGAGAAGTAAACAAGGGTTTATTTTATGTCGGGTTCTTTAGTTCCTTATAGAAGAAAGCTTCCATAGTTAATTATATCTTAGGAAATGGGAATCTCTAAGAATACTATTGATTAAAATAGTTAATAAGTATCTCCAAAGATTTCAAAGATAGACTATCAATTGATTAGGTATTTATGAAAATCAAGTGGGAGAGTTCAAATAGAAAGACTTATTTATGGATTCCAAAAGAGAATAAGTAGGAAGCCCCCATGATACTATGAAGCCTTGTGAGTGCTTCAGTCTAGTATATAGTGAGGCTTTAGATATTTGGGAGAGAGAATTTTGTTTTGTTTAAGTTTGAATCTTATTATAATGCTAGGGCTTATAGTCCAACAATATAAGATTGTGAAAATACTTAGAGGTGAGAACCTATACTCATAGCCCAAAGGAAATAAGTGTCCTTAGAACCTAAATCTAAAAAACTTTAGTCTAAGCTAAAATCATGACCTAAGTCTAATCAAAAGATGGGATATGATAGTTCACCTCCAAGGGAAAATGACACACCCCACTCTTGAACTTACAACCACATTGAGTGGCCACCCCATGCTTTAAAACCATGTAGGCTAGTATTATGGATGCAAGATAGCTAGGTTGTTATTTAATTAGGAAAGAAGCTAGAATCTTAAACTCATTCCCTATGAGACAATAATTCATTTGACATGAAAATATGACCTAGACTAATGTAAAACCTACAACTTTTAAACAATTTTTGACACATTCATTTTGGACCAAGGCTTGGGACAATTATGCCTATATGCATGATGAAATTTAGTCATGGGCTAAATCAATTATAGGAGGTATTCTCCACAACAAAGCATCGCCCTCAAAGGTCAAGCATATCCCCTATCATGCAAGAATAGAGACCCCCCTATTCAAGAGTGGCATAATATGATATGCATGGTGTGATAACATACAACATTCAACTAAGGGATTTCTAAATATTTTATTTGTCATGATTATAGACCTAGGCTTTAAGATGAGGTTATGAGTTGTATTAAAATTTAGTTATTTTTTTGATGATAGAAAATTTAATTTTATCCTAAAGAGTCTACCATATCTAAGCACCAGATCAGATCAACACATTTTAAGAAACTTATGAAAAGCATGACTTTTCTAATGCACAAACTAAACACAACAATCAAACTTATGAATTTCATAAAGAATAAGAGGCCAATGGGACCGGCTACTACCGTACACCACTAAAAATGGAAAAGTTTGGTAGGTGAGTTCTACCCTTATACAACCCAAAATATAATAGAATATTACAATTAAAATGAATGCTATGGGGGTTTTCAATCTCTTGTCCTTATTTCCTTCTTTGGATCTATTTTCTTCATGCTTCATAGGGCTTCCCAAGTCTTTTTCATCTAGCCACTATTCATCCTAAACCCCATAGCACTAATCCTATTCCTATTGCAAAAATTACATATTTATGGAAAAATGAAATCTAACTACACCTACAAAATAGACATTAGTTAAACAAACCAAACAATTATATTTCTCATATTTGGACTTAGCACCCTGCACTTGGGTAACCAAGTCCATTTGTCCTAATTGGATTATGCTTAGGGATATAAGTAGCACCTGGGAGCAAGAACTTTCATATTTACTTATTATCACAGTGATCCCTTTAGCATAATCCCCTACAAAAAATATTATTTATTAGCATAGAACATCTAGCCTATGCAAACAATCCTAGTATCTTTAAAAAAATATTATATCATAAAATAAAATATAACATCACACATACACCAGGATAACCTATAGCTACAATTGGTGACATAGCATTCTAATGTGTATGCTAAGGTTTAGTGTGTGGTCTTAACTTAACTTTATAAATGTGAGTATCTAAAATTTAGAATTATTTTAGCTAAAATTATGGGAGGTTTTGCTTCAAATCTTTGAAAGAATTGATTAATTTTAATTTTCACTTTCTTGTTCCATTTGATACTACTTAACATATAATTATTATGAAAGATGAAAAAATGTTTGACCCCATCCATTATTTTCTAAGGGTATATTATTATGAGCTTAGTTTTTTTTAATGGACCATTTATTAAATATTTTATTAAGCCTAAGTTTAGGTTAGTCTTAAGGAATCTTATTCAAACATGAAAGGCATCTTAGGATTAATAAAATTGAATCACTATTACATGGATAACATTCCACCACTTCATCCATCATCAATGGCATTTCTTCATTTTTTTTATTCATGATATTTGATTTAATACATGTATTTATACATATTTATGTTTATGCACTTGAAGATCATTAATGCATGTATTTTGGTAGAAAAGAAAGATTACATTCCTTACTTAAGCATATGTAAAGGTGTATTAGAGATTTAAGTATATGTGCCATTGTTTGAGGTTATCTAAGACCTCCATGAGGCTACTTAAGTCTCATGTTCTCGGATGTCCACTATATACTTCATTTCTTATGGATGAAAATAATGCAAAGAATATATAATAGCAAATCTTTATATTCATGCAAAGCATAGTGTCATGAAAACCAAAGTTTTATCTCAAATTCCAACACATGAATACATATAAATGAAATTAAGCAAGTATGTGTCATTGTTAAACCAGGGAAGTGAGGTTATTTAAGACCTCCTTGGGGCTACCTAAAGCATCATGTTCCCGGGATGTCCATACCATACATGTCAATTCAACTATATGTATGTACATGAAACATAAAGATAAAATAAATTCTTTACTATTTTGAAATTATAATTAAATGTAAACTTTATTGAATATTTATAATCAATATTAGCCTAAAATTTACATCATTAGCTTATAGTTTTGAAAATAATTTGATATTTTTTAGTGATAGTAGTCACACTATATAATAATATTTGTCCAACACATGCAACTTAGATGTAATCATGTTCTTTTGATTCTCTATTTGCTTTTTTTTTTAAATATGAACATGACACAAATGACATTCACATTTATGATGATTAAAAAGTATATTAAACATTACCACATACATATTCAATTACATTAATTAAGGATAATCAAGACAAATAAATATTTCTTTAATAAAAGTTCTTATGAGGTATGATTTTGATATTGAGTTATTGAAACCTAAGAGGAGATATGATACTTAACACTTACCCTCTCCATGCGGTGATTTCATATATTTAAAGAGGGCAATTAACTAGATTTTATGGATTGATTAGGTTCAAGTCATTAAATATCAATTTAAATCACCTTCATGATTATGATTTTGGGAAATAAAATTTTATGCATAAAGGAATCTAATGTAGTTAGGCTTATATTTAAAAGTTAATTATAGTGAAGAAGGAAAGAATCTAAGTTAGGTACCCTTATGATTTTCCACACCAAAGGGTTAATAACTTTATTTATTAAACATATAAAAGGAATTAATGAATTATATTTGAATTATCAATCAATCATTTTGTTTGATTTCTACTTTATCATTAATTTTCCTAATTAATTCTAATATTATATATGTAATTTAACCCTCCTAAGAAAATTTATAAAATAATTAATAATTACTTCTCACTATTCTCACTATTCATAATGATTAATTATCATTAATTATTTACATTTCACTATTTAATAATTTTATTAAATTAATTAATGAGGGTAATTAGGATTGAAATTAAATTCTTTAAATTATATGAAAAATATTTCCAAGAAATTTATGGGAGGTATCCCATGAAATCATCCCAACAAATTTGGAATTAATTAAGTAATTAAGTCTTAATTAAGATAATTAGCCTAAGCTTCAAACCTTAATTAAGCACTTCACTAGACATAAATCGATTTTTATTTTCTTATCCATCTAACCTTTCCAAAATGGTTTTATTTATTAGGCTTTTACAATTAGTTATGATTTTTTAAAGTTTAGGCCATTTAATTATATTTTAAAGCCTAATTAACCCTTTAAACAATGGGGTGCCGCCATGGCATTGCTTACTTAGATTAAACCATTACAGTTAACTCTGGTGACGCTTTTTGTCATCCTCACGGCTCTGGTGATTCCATAAACTCAAAAATGGACACCATCCACCCTCTCGATTTGAACTCATTCAATGGTGAAATTGATTCCAAAATGATCAAGAAATGAATCTAAAGGGATCCTGTGGTGGAAATTGTACAAAAATATGATTCACTTCAAAATAGACCAACACGTAAAGGCCAAAGCTACGCTTGCCAAATTTTTACCTCACTGGAGCTATAAATTGATGGTCCACCAGTACAATTAGCTTCATCTTGTAGAGATGAAGTTCTATTAAGAAGATCATGAGCTACCTCCCCATCAATCACTCTGTAGACCATATGACATCACAAAGCTCAATGGAGTTAGTCTTGAGATACCTTCCGGTGGTCAAATTGCTCGAAATGAAATGATTTTAGTTTCTTTGGAGTGAGGAGAAGATAGGGAAGAGTTAATTTGGGTTTGGTGGAGGTTCTAGAAACTTGGATGAAGCTTTCAAGTTCGGAGCTGGAGGTATGGTGGAAGAGCTGAGAGGGTATGGGACTTTGTGGAATGCTCGGGAAGGTGTGCTTGGTTTGAATCTATGGGGAGTATACCCTCCTCCCAGGACCAAGCTGGATTGGTTGAACCTTTGGCAGCCATCCAGCCATGAAAGTGGTCGTAGATGGCAGGGGATTGCTAAAGTGGTTGATGGTGAGAGGTTGAGGGAGTGTAATGGGCTGGCATGAGGTGTACCCTCTCCCTTAGGTGGACTAATGGATTTCCATGGGTTAACCCACCCTCTCTTGGCCAAAGGCTGAGCCCAAAACTTTAGGTTAGGTTGGGTTAATGGTACTCTTATCCAAGAAGAGCCAAAGATGGTTTCCATGGGGTAAGGAGGTGGAGAACCCATCCAAATGGGGATTTTATCCCATTTGGGTGGTTCAATGGTTTAACCCAAAGAGTTGACTATGGATTGGGTCCCCTTGGGCAGGTCCATGATGACCCAAGGATGAGTCATGTCAAGTTTGGTTAGATTTGGGCTTAGTTTAGTTGAGTTTAGCTCAATTTAACCCATAAGTATATGTTCAATTCATCATTTGTGATTGATTGGAAAAGTTGATTTGAATTGATTTGGATTATAGAGTGATTTGGTTTAATTTGACCCTTTAGGTCAAATAATTAATATTAGTTGGTTGGCCAAATTAGATCTAATTGAAGGTTGTATTATGTTTAATATTGAATTAGTGATTGGTTGGAAGCATTGGTTTCAATCAATTTGGTTTAGGATTTGATTTGGTTCAATTTGACCCTTTAGGCCAAATTAGGTCAACATGGGTCAAAGGGTCCAATTATTAGGTAAATTTGATTATATTGGAGTGTTCAATAATGATCACAATCATTGATTTGATCTAATGAGAGTTTAATTAGAGTTTTGTTCAATTACCCCTTTTTGGTCACTTTGGGTCAAGTGACTTGGTCAAGCTAGCTTGGACCAATTGGGGTTATGGATGGTTGGGGTGTGTTCAATGATAAATTTGAAGTTAATTGGTGGCTTTGATTTTGATGATTTGAGCTCAATTAGGTTTTGGCTCATTTGAAACCTTTAGGTCAAATGGGCCAACTTGGGTTGGTCACCTTCCATTGGTTCAATTGGCTTGATTCCAAGTATTATAATGGCTTAAAGTGATCTATTAAATAATTAGAGTGATTGAGAAAATTGGAATTAATTTTTTTCTTGAATGATTTGAGTTATAGAATTGTTGTGTGGGTTAACCCCAAAGTTAATTTGGCTTGGATTAGAAAACCAAATTCAAGTAAGATTAATTGAATGGGTTAGTTGGTTTAGCTTCATCTACATAAGCTTAATTTTGGATGAGTGAATAGGTATGAGTCTTGATTTAAGCCATAGGATGGATGCAACCTATTTGTCCTAAGGTGGACTTTGAGCTTAGGGTCATACCTTCTAAGCCTTTAAGCTCAAGTTTCAGTGCCCCTTCACTAGTTGTGTCCTAGCACTCGAGAAATCTAACAGTCTAGAAGGTTCCTAAATCTAAGATAAGAAAGGTTAATCCTCACTCCAAAAGTGAGGTTAATACACTGTAATTTTAAAGGTTCTAGGATACCCTTCTATAAAAATTCATCAACCCAATGTAGCCAAATATTGATAACTAGAGGCTACTATAGTAATTCCTAACAATGATAAGTGCAACATTATAAGTAGTATAACCTATTATGGCAAACTATCTGTTGTTATCTAAATCTTAGCCATAGGATTGTAACTGATAACATCCTCACAAGTGTTGGATAACAAACTCATTTTATAAATGTATCATAATGTTATACCTATAGAGACTAATGCTACTATCATTTTTTTCAACTCTATTTTCTCTAGTTGTTCATTTATAGGTTTTATGGTATCATAGCTTCTTGACACATTCTTTATCCTATTTATATTTCAATTGTTTTTTTCAAACTCATGGATATCGCTTCATCTCGCTTAGTCTCTCAACCATCAATCTCCTATCCATATAAGTGAAACTTCTATTCCTTTTTAACTAAAATTTCTCAAGGCCAATGTCAAACTAGTGATTAATACACTACTATTGACAACTATCCTCTCTAGAAATCACTAACACTACTAAACTATTTATAGCTAATGAATTTAATGGCTTTTTTTATTGTAAAAAACCAAAACATATAGTTGATGAAACAGGAAATATTTTTTTCTAATCCAAATTACAATATATGGATACTCATTTATCTAAATTAGATAGTGGGTCTTTATTCGACTATATCTTCTACTCTTTTTTCTTATTTTCTTAATTTAGATTCATGTGCATCAATTAGGAAAATAATGGAAATAAGGTTGCAATCAACTAATAAATCCCTTATCTTGTAGTTAATGAATGGATTACATCATGTATTTATAAATAACAAAACTAGGGTGCAATATATTTTTAAAATAAAGAGCAAATGTGACGCAATTTGTGCCACTAATTCTTTGTTAGCTGCTAAAGATGTAATCCCTTATACTTGTAATGGATTATGTTAAACATATCAAGCATTTAAAACCTTTATAAGAACCAATTTGTATCTAATTTATTTGAATGACTTCTGTTGACCTCACTTTTGGAGTGAGGATTAATCACTCCCATCTTAAGTCTAGGATTCTTCTAAACACTTAGGTTTCTTAGTTGAGACACTTCTAGTGATTAAGAGAACACTCAGACCTAGAGACTTGTAGGGCATAACCCTAAGCTTAGAGCTTACCTTAAGACACTTGGGCATCACCTACCCTAAGGCCTAAACTGACACTCATACCCATCAATTCATTTAAATCTAGACCAAATGATTGAAACCTAAACCCCAAGCCAAAAATATAAACTTAACCTAAGCTCAATTTAATCCACCTTAACCCAACCCAATTGCTAAGGAAAGTAAGATGGTTCAACTCAAAACTTTTCTAAGAAAGCCAAATATAGCTTCAAACTCATATGATTGAGACCAAGCCAACCCAAACTCATTTGAATTCAGCTAATCTTGATTGAATTTGGTTTTCAATCCAAGTTTCAAGCTAAATTAACTTGAATCTTAACACAAGTTAACCCACAATTCTATAACTCCATTCAAACCAATTCATGCAAACCAAACTCAATTTAATTCTCTCAATCATTCTAACTATCCAATTGATCATTTTAAACTATTCTAACACTTGCAATCAAGGTAATTAAACTAATTAAACTTAATTAATCAAAGTTAGCCCATTTGACCTAAATGGTTCAAATGAGCCAAAAGCCAATCAAACCCAAATTAATTATAGTCAAAGACCACAAAACAACTTTAAATTCATCATTAAATATATTCCAACAATTGATAGCCTCAATTGGTCCAAATGGACCAGACCAAACCACTTAACCCAAAGTGACCTAAAAGGTCCAATTTGAACTTTAATCAAACTCTCATTAAATCAAACCAAACTACCTAATATTTTAATTTATGATTGTAGGTCACTATTGAACACTCACTACAATCAATTAGACCTAATTAAGCCAATTTGACCCTAACCCAAGTTGACCCAAAGTGACCTAAAGGGCCAAATCATGTTCTAAAATCATTAATTGCAATCTCTCATCAACCACAAATTGGATATTGAACATGGCTCAACCACCAATTGAATCCAATTGAACATAACCAAGACAATTTAGCCTCTTGACCCAAGTTGGCCTAATTTAGCCTAAAGGGAAAAATTGGGTCAAATCAAACCTTAAATTAAATTGATTGAAATCAATGCTTCCAATCAATCACCAATTGAATATTGGACATGATCCAACCTTCAATTGGACCCAATTTGGTCAATTGACCTATTTGGTCCAATTTGACCTAAAAGGTCAAATTGAACCAAATTACTCCCTAATCCAAATCAATTCAAATCAACTTCCAATCAATTCCTAATGATCAATTGAACATGGACCTATGCTCAATCAACTTTAATTTGGTCAAATTGGTCAACATGACCCATTTAACCCATATTGAACCATGAACCAAATCCAAATTTAATCTAAATTGAATCAAACTAATTGCACTAACTCATTCTAAATGACCAATTAAACTTAAACTTCACTTTAACCCAATTTGGTCAAAATGGTCAACTTAGCCAAATTGGACCTATTTGACTTCATGAATCAAATTGAACCAAACCAAACAAGTCTAAACCGGCCAAACTTGGCATGACTCATCTTGGGCCACCATGGGTGCCCAAGTAGGCCTAACCCCATTGGGTCAAACCCATTGAACCAAGCCCTCTAAATGGGACAAAATCCCATTTAGAAGGGTTCTCCACCTCCCATCTTTTGATCTTTCTAGGATAGAGGACCAGACCCAACCTAAAGTTGTTGGGTTCATCCTTTGGTCAAGAGAGGGTGAGTTCACCATGAGAAATCATTGGTCCATCTAGGAGGAGTGTACACTCCATGGAAGCCTACACTCCCTTAACCTCTCACATACATCCACCTCGGTAGTCCACCTCAACCACCCACCACTCAAAACTATCAAATCAGCCAATCTCACCCTTGGTTCATTAGGAGGAGAGTATACTCCTCCCATCCATTCAAACTTACCCTCTTAGAATAGTCCCCAAGCATTTTTTGAGTTTCTCGTGCACCTTACCACCAATGAGACCAATCTCCACTCAAACTTGAGAGCCTTGTCCGTCCATTCTCATCAAAACTCCATAAAATTTAAATTAACTATTCCCACACATTTTCCAAGCCTCAATGAAAGAGAATGAATCAGTTCTTGATTAATTCAATAATCGAAAGGCATCCCTAGACTAACTGACTTCAGGTGCTTGATCTGACAGGTGGGGAGGAGACAACTTGAGATCTTCTCAATAGGCTTCATCTCTTCTACAGAGTTACATCTATCTATGAACTATCAATCTTTAATTCCAACGAGGTAAAAATCTAGTAACCATAGATTTGGCTATTAAGTGTTGGCCTTTTTCGAAATGAATTGTGATTTTAGCAATTTCCATCATATGATCTCCTTAAATCTCTTCCCGGCCATTTTGGATTCGATTCCACTATCAAATGACCCGTGGTAAGCTCGGATCGAAAGAGGTGGGCGTCTCTAGCTCATGGGATGACATATCAGTCTCATCTCCGTGATTAGAACGGACGATCGTGATTAATCACATTAGAAATTTCAATTTAATCCCTTTGTAATCACAAGATTAATCTTGACTATCTGATCCACGATTGGAAGATCAAGATGAAACTTGTGTTTTCCATCACCACCCATGTTAGACATTTTAAATAACCAATACTACGGCTATATTATAGCATCCATGTTCAATGGTTTAAAATGATTTAATTGGATTTAAAAATATATTTAAATAGCTACAACCTCAAAAAAATCATAACTAACTATAGAAAAAAAAACTCAAAAAAATACAAATAAACCCATTTTGGAAGCTTAGATAGAAGAGAATTTAATACAAATAAAATTTCTAATTAATATTTAATGAAGTGCTTAATTAAGATTTAAACTTAAGCCAATTAAAAAAAAATTGCTAATTAATTTTAAATTTGACATGTTGATTCTATAGGATGTCTCTCTCATGTTTTCTTGGAATAATTTGTCATGTAGTTTGAGAAATTTTCAATCCTAATTACACTTTTAAATGATTTAATAATTATAAAATTAATGAATAATAAAATTAAGTAATTAATGTAAATAGTGGGGATAATATGAATTAATTAGGACCCCTCTCTCCTAATTATTTCCAAATGTATTCTCTCAAAAGGTTTAGTTAATATGTCTAATAATTAAGGATAAATTAAAGAAAATTAATAATGAAATTTAAATGAAATCAATTTAAGTAACTCAAGTGCAATCCATTAATCCCTTTATGTGTTTATTAACATAAAGTCATTAAAGAAATTATGATTTTTATATTGGTGTGGGAAATTCATAAGAGTATTTATCTTAAATCTTTTTCTTCTTAAATTTAATTAAGTCTTGCATGATGATTAATTAAATTAAAGCATAGATTGGGAAGGGTGATCAAATTGATATAATTAATAGATTGAACCTAATTAATCAACAAAATGTATTTAATTTCCTTCCTTTAACATATTAAATAACCAAAATGGGATAGGGTGAATTCTCAGTATTATTTCTCCTTTTAGGTTTCAACAACTTGAATATTAAAATTAACATTAAAGAAACTTTGCTTAAATTTAAGGGATGTTTATCTAATTTGATTGTCATTAGGTTATAATGAAATCAAGTATGTTGTGTAGTGATATTCAATTACTTCCTTTCAAGTATTATAAATGCGCATGACATGTGTTTCATTTGTTCATGTTTTAAGGTTAAAATAATATGATTGCATTTAAATTGCATGAGTTGGACAAGTATTATTATATGGTGTGGCTATTATCATTAGTAATTCTAAATTAAATAATCTGAAGCTTAAATCAATGCTTATTATAAATAATTAGTTATGTAAAAATAAAATGTTCATTTACTTGTAATCAAAAGATGGTAATTGATGGTTTTATTTCTATATTCATACTTATGTATTCATGTATTTGAATTAGCAAAAATATAATCTAGAAATCTTGGGAATATGAGGCTTTAAGTAACCCTAATGAGGTCTTAGATAATCTCACTTCTTTAGTTCAACAATGGCACATACTTGCTTAACTTTATTTATGTGTATGCATATACTAGAATATAAAGTGAAACCCCTTTTTAAAGCTTTACACAAGTGAAAGATATTTATACAAAACCTTTTCATGATTTTATTTCTATGTTTATGTATATTTGATTTGGCAAGTATATTGTTTGAACATCCCAGGAACATGAGGCTTTATGTAGCCCCAAAGAGGTCTTAGATAATCTCACTTCCTGGTTCAACAATGATGCGTATGCTTTGATATAAGATAAAATATTTTTTTCTATCAAATTCATGCATCAATATTCATTAAGTATGGAAAAATATAGGTACATTGCATGTATATATACTAAATTAAATCTTAAAGAAACTAAAAGGAATGAATGTGGATGTTAGTGATAATGAAAGTAGTGGAGTAATTCATGTGATGGTGATTTAATTTTATTGGTCTTAAGATTTCATTCATGTTTGAATAAAATTCATAAGGACTAATATAAACTTAGGCTGAAATAATATTCATAAAAAGTCTATTAAGAAAGTTAAAGCAATAATGGTATATCTTTGGAAATCAACTTAGGCTAGGGATGAAAGAGTTATGTCTCTTTCTTCTCTTCATAATGATAAAATGTTAAGTAAGAAGTGAACAAAATAAAAATACATAAGCTAATCAAGTTACTAAAAGACTTAAAGTAAAATCACCCTTGAGGGGTAATTTAAACAATCCTAAACTTTAGAAAATCCTAATTCTAAGGCCCACTCAAGACATACCACAGTAAGCCTTAGCACACACATTAGAATACTAAGTCACCGATCTTAGTATTAGGCATAACAATTATTTCAAAGAAGGAAAAAGAACAAGAAATGAAGACTCTCATAATGTTTATTTCATTTGAAAGATTTAATTATAATCTCAGCTTTATAAGTGTATAGCTTGGCTACCAAACTCTTTTTCTTTTTAGTGTATGCAATTAATTTTTTTATTATTTTATGAAATCTAAATGTTAGATTGTTATGTTTAGATTGTGCAATAGAAATGGCATGCTTTTCATAAGTTTCTTAACATGTGTATGTTTGTGGCTGGATGCGGTAAGGATAAAATTAAATTTTATATCCTCATTAAATAACATAACTAAATTCTAATGTAACTCACAACCTCACTCTAAAGCCTAGGTATATAAATAAGATAATAATATATTTAGAAACCCTTTAAGCGAATGGTTGTATCCTATAATGTCATATATTCATTCTAAATTAATAACAATCACTCTTGCATGATACATATGACTTGCCCACTTTAAATCATAGAGGTGTTAGAAGCACTCCACATGTAAAATGAGAAAATAAATAAATCCATCCTAGTATAAAATGAATCAATATGTACTAATATTAATTAACTCTTGCTTATCTACTAAACCATATTGGTTACTTCTTGTGTCAGCTATAAGTGAGTCTCATATGTAGGCATTCATCTTAATTAGTGAATCTTAGCATTCTAAAATTTAAAATAGAAATAACTCTCTTTAAAATATAATATAATAGGGTAGATGGAACATTCATTAGATTAAAACATTAATATTGTCACGTGGATTAGGTAAATAAGATTCTATTTGAACTCTTCCCATTTGATTTCCCATAACAATCAATCATTTGATAGTTTAGCTTTGAAATCTTTGAAGATATTGACTACTTTAATCAAGAGTATTCTTAAGAAATTTCTATTATCTAGGATGTAATTAACTATGAAAGCTTGTCTATAGGTCTAAAGAACCCAACATAAAATAAAACCTACTTTACTTGTCCATGTAAAGTAAAGTATATGTAGACCATCGCCCTTCATTATTAGATTTAAATTAATTGTAGGGTGATGTCTATATCTTGAGGGTACATCATAACTTAATGTCTCACTCGATCACTTCAATAAGAACCCTCTAAGATCTGTGGTGTCCCGACTCCAAATTAAAACACCATAACTTTTTATTTTGTAGTGAAGAACTCAATATTGAAGCGTGAGAGAGACAAAATATAGATGCACTAGATGCTCAACTTGCTCTTTATACATCTAAAAGAAAGAAGAGATCGGATTTTTTCATGGGATAAACTCTTATCTATACAACTCTAATTCTTAACAAGAGATATGCAATCATCTTATGAAAACACTACACGAAATCGTAATTCATATATTGAATGTCAAATTTGTGGAAAACTTAAACACTCTACATTTAAATGTCGGCATAAAACTAATCTTTCATACTAAACCAATACCCAGATGGCAAGTCATTCTCTATCTATTATGGATTGGATTTTGACTCATGGATAACAAACTTAATCACTTTTTAACTTCAACTTTTGAAGGCCTATTGTTCACATCAAATATTAGTCAAAATTAGAGATACATTATCAATTTCTCACAAAGAACAAGGTCCTACTCCAAGTCATAAGCTCAATCTAAACCAATTGTTTCATGTTTCAAATATTTCTAATAACCTTATTTTTTTTTGAATATGTATACCACTGATAATCATTGTCCAATAATTTTGTATCCTTCTAGTTTAACTATCAAGGATATGATGATCAATCACATTCTCTGTCAAAGACTATATCTAATTAGAATGACAAAACAAACACATCTCTGCATGTTACGCTATTGGCATTTGGTCTATCCATCTACTGTTATATCAACTCAATCCTTTCCTCTTATGTCTATTTTAAAGTTTCATTGTTAGTCATGTGGTCTTGCTAAGTGTCACAAGTTGTGTTTTCCTATTTCTACTTCCCATACTTGTAAACCTTAGGAATTAATACATAATGATATATGGGGTCATTCACCAATTCTATCTATATAAGGTTTTTGTTATTATCTTTTGTTTGTAGATGATTTTTCTCATTATGGTTAAGTGTATCCTATGAAACAAAAGCCTGATATTATTGACTTATTCTTATCCTTTAAAACTTTGGTTAAGAATTACTTTACTCAATCAATTAAAGTCTTACATATAATGCTTGCAGAGAATATATTTCACATAAAATCCAAAATCGGCTTCAACAATTTGATATTGTACATCAACTCTCATGTCCAATATACTCCAAAACAAAGTGGTATTGTGAAATGAAAACATTAGCATATCATTGGAGCTGCAAGAACCTTATTACATGAAGCATAAATATCACCTAAGTTTTGGGTTGATATTGTTTGACTATCATATATCTTATAAATCATTTGCTTTCATCCACAACACTCAATTATTTAGCATACGAAATGATATATCATAAACCTCCTACATATGATTATCTTAAGGTATTTGGTTTCTTATGTTACCCATGGTTACCACTTCACATTCATGAAATAACTTGTCCCTAAATTGGTTACTTGTGTATTTCTTGGTCTTTCATCTTCTCATAAAGGTTACAAATGCTAACTCTTCTCACTAAAAAAATTACTATTTCTCATCATGTACACTTTTGTGAGAACATTTTTCATTCTTCTTTTCAAATAAAATCAAAGTTTTACTTCTTCAATTATTCCACTATTAACTCTTGTTTCTATAATAGCTATCCTCGTACATCAATTCCACTTCATCTACCTATTTAAGCCCTTTAGCTCCACCAACATCACTTTCCCCATCTAATATATCGACTCCCTCAACTACACCACATGCTCTAATTGACCAACAACTTCTCGATTTCCCTTCTCAAACTTCTTCTCCTTCCCTACGATACTTTTTGCACTCATCTTATGGTTACACACTCTAAAACTAATCATCTCAAACCTAAACATATAATTAGCATTCTCACTTTTGTGAGTCAGGAAAATCCAACATCTTATATTGCTCTATTGACCTTACTTTTGGAGTGAGTTCTCAATTCCTCATCATAGATCTAGGACACTTATAGATTAAGAGCTCCTTAGTCTTAAGATACTTCTAGTGATTAGGTGAACACTTAGCTTTAAGGACTTAGAAGGGTTAGCCAATAGGCTATGCCTTAGGACTTTGGAAGACTTTTCAACCCTGTAGCCTAAACCCAATCCATGCTTTCCTTCTCAAACCAAACCTCAAATTCATACCAAATCAAACCAAATCTCAATACTCATAATCAATCTAATGGTCAAATTCATGCTCAACCTTATGATTAAATTTAAAACCCTTTCTTAGCCCTTTGATTTTGTCTTATGGACTTAGCCTTAACCAAATCAATCCCTTCATTTGATTTTCTCAAAGATCATTTCAATCTCTCAATCATTTATCAAATTTCAATTCAAATCCAACTTCAAATAATTCAATCCCAAAATCAAATCCAAGTTCCAAAATTCCTTCCTAAGCCATATAACCCATTCTCATAAACTTAGCCAAATCTCCACCTAAATTATCCCAAACTTGATTGATTTCTTTATAAATCAATTATTACTTCATTTATATTCACAAATATAAATGAAATCCATACTCAAATGACCAAAACTAAATCAAACCAAATCAAACCAAGCCAAGACCCCTTAAATATGTTTTCTTAACCAAATGTCTCAATTATTCTTCATTTATATTCATAAATATAAGTGAAACCCACCTTCCAATGAAAAAAATAAATCAAACTAAATTGATTGTTTCCTAGCTCTTTTGACCTACATCCTTTAGCTTAGTCAAATTTGCTTCCAAATCACTCCAAACTCAAACGATTTTCTCATGAATCATTTATATCTTCATTTATATTCCCAAATATAAATGAAATATAGTCAAAATTCAAAACTCAATTCAAGCCTTTAAGCCATTTTTTGGACTTGGCCAAATCCTATCCAAATCAAGCCAAAACTAATGTATTTTCCCTTAAATTAATCATTCCTTCAATCATCTATCCAAATATAAATAAAATCTATAATCATCAAACCAAACTCAAGTCAACCCAAGTCAAGCCCAAGTTGGCCCTTTTAGCTTGAAAACATCAAATGAGCCAAAATCCATTGAACTCCAAATTAATTGCTTTATATTTCAATCCTCTCATAAGTCAACTAAACTTGAATCAAGCCAAAACCAAGCGACCCATTGAGATCCACTTGACCAAAAGTTTCCTAAAGGACCTTCTTGAGCTAAGTTCTAATCCAACCCAAATTGGATTGAACCAAGCCCATCCAAGCCTCATATCATGATCAACAATCACCTTAGGATGATCAACCACCTTGAATTAGGTCAAACCAAGTAAGCATGGTCCTTTGACCAAGTCAACCTTTAGCCCAAATGAAGCATAAACTAGCCAAAACCCACCATACACCAATTGATTGAAACCATTAATTCACACCAACTCATGATCAATGATGGAACATGACTTGACCCTCAAAAAGTCCAATTGGTCATTTGACCCAAGTTGACCCAAATTGGTCTAAAGGCCAAAATGGGTCAAATCATGATCTAACCCAAATTGATTGCAACCAAAGGCTCAAGTTCATTCCAAATTGACTATTGAGCTTGACCAAAGCCATAATTGAGCCCAATTTGATCAATTGGTCAACTTGACCTAAAGGATTAAAATTGGCCAAAATCTAAATTAAATCCAAATTGATTCAAACCAAAGCCTACAATCATTTTTAATTAACTAATTGGACTTAAACCAACACCTAACCCATCCTAATTTGGTCAATTTGGTCAAATTGGTCAACTTAGCCCATTTGACCTATATGAATCCAAGTGAGACAAAATCAAAGTTAGGCCAAATTGATTGAAACCACTTGAACTAAAACTCTTCAAATCATCATTTGGCTTTGGTTTGACCCAATTTGACCAATTGGTCAACCCAACCCTACATGAACCCATGTGAACCTATTTGACCAAATGAAGCCAAAACCCATAAAACCCATGGGACTTTGGTGGCTGACCAAACTCAACCTAAAGCCAAAATCAACCCAAACTCATTTGGAGTGAAGCCCAATGAAAATATTCCATTGATTCTCTCCCTCATGTGGGATTTTGCCAAAAATGGCAAAGTCCACCTCTTTTCACCTTGGTATCCCTCACTCACCCAAATGAGGGATCCATAACCCTCTTATCCCCCTCTATAAGATGCTAGGACTTGCCATGGACTAAAGGGAGGTGAGCCAACTCACCTCCCATACAAGCTGAACTCCCAAAGGATCAACAATATGCCCAAATCTAGCTTGGAGCCTCCTACCATGGCTTTTCCCAATCCACGCCATGAGACCCCTTCGTGCTCTTATGGTGGGAGATCAACCAAAAAATGGGAAGTCATCCGTCCATCCACCTCAACAACTGAGGTATACTCAATTGATGGGAAACTCATCACTTCAATTCATGAGAGCTTCCTAACACGATTTTGAGTCTCCCTGTAATTCCTAGAGCCATCCCAAGCTTTCCCCTTGTAGCATTTCTCCTTTCCCTATGAAACTGAAATAGGGGAGGCTAATCTGATTAGAGCTCACCCATTCCTCAACCAAAACCAAATTACTCTTGCACACGCCTTCCACGCACATTGTCGAAGCCATCCAAGTCTTTTCCCAAGCTTTCAAGCTACCAGAGGAGGGACTTTGATCACCACCGAGCTCCATAGAGAAAGGATCCGAGCTGAGAGGAATTGGCTTGATTCCTTCTCAGGGCCCTCATTTAGATGCTACCTCAGATCCCACCCGGTCTTGAGCTCAGGTAATTCCTCAAAACTGTAGAAATAGGAAAATTTGGTTGGAGCTTCTCGAAGGAAATTTGCATGTGAGTTGATCTTGATAGTTGGATGTGTTCAAATTCCTTTTGTGATGGTGTGGGTTGATTTTGAAGTTCAACCAAGCTTGGGTGAGCTCGGATCGAATGATTCATGGTGGACAAACATTATCATTCATCGCTCGCAAGAAGGAGGATCACGGGCTATCCATTCCACGTGATTGGAATGGACGGCTCTGATCAAATCATGTTAGATCTCCCTTATTTTCCTCCTTTATACCATGGGTTTGATCGCGCATCGATCTTGATCGGACGGTGGAGATATCACTTAGTCGACTCGGTGTGGATGTGACAACTTAAATAGCAATCCCATGATGCCACATGGAAAGCATCGTGTCGCCATGATGGGATGGGATTAGGCTTAATTAGGGTTATTTAATGTATTTTTAAGGCTAAAACTTCTATAATTCATAATTACTTGTAAAAAATCCAAAAAATACAAATAATGGCTCATTTTAAAGGTATTTTAGAGGAGAATTTTAATAAAATATTTTTAATTTGTTTTAATAGTAAATAGAGCTTAATTAATATTTAATTAAAATTTAATTAGCTTACTCTCTAATCAATCAAGTGATTGATCCCAAAATTTATGAGATTGTTTAAGAGGATGACCTCTATCTCTCTAATTTTCTTGAGATTTATTACTTGCTAAATTAAGAGAATTCATAAATTAAGCCCTAATTACTCTCTTAATTTAATTCATTAATTAATCATGTGAATAGTAATGGATTAATTAATTAAGTGGTTAAATGTTCCTTAACAAGTGGGTGAACTCGTGAGATAAGATTAGGGCCTCTTTCTAATCTATTTCTTTATAATTTTCATTAATTAAATTAACCAAAGCTTAATGAATTAATCAAATTAATTAATCAAGTTGAAAATGTAATTATATGGAATCTTAATTAATTGAAATCTTGGGTAGAGCTTTAGGTGTTTAATAACCTAAAGAGAGCTAATGAAATTAGGATAGCTCACATGTGTGAGAAAATCTAAAAGTAATTCAATGAGTATCTTAAGCTTAATAATTTATGATTATGAGCTAGGCCCCTTTCATTTCATAGCATTGCTATTTACTTTTAAAATCATTTACATATTACATTAGCTCATAATCATTTAATTAATTATCTTAAGATAACATAGGTAAGGGTTTAATTAATTGATTTAATTCAAACCTTAACCTAATTAATCCATAAAATCAACCTAATTGCTTTTCATTAAATCAAATTAACTCACACATGGGGAATGGGGTTAGGACTAGCAAACCTTTCTCACATTTCCTAAATCAAATCAAATATGAAATTAAAAATGACATTAAGAAACTTTAGTTTATTTTAAATGAGTTTATTTAATATGATTGTCCTTAGGAATTAGTTGGATTGAATGAAATCATATGCTTATGTCCTTTTATTTCTTTTCAATCATATTAAATGTTGTATGCCACTTGATCCATGCATTCATCTTTTTCCAAAAATTAATTAAATCAAATGATTTCTTTTATGTCAAGCTTGCATGTGTTGATTTAAATTAATATATGTGTGGCTATTATCATTATTAAATCCAAATCTATTTTTCAAAACTTATAAATGAATGATTATGTATGCTTATAAATAGTTATAAATACATAGAAGATGTATGTGATTACAACTTAAGTGTATAAAGTAATGCTTCTTTTCTTTCATTCATATATTGATTTATAAGTATGTTAATTATAGTTGGACATCCAGGAATATGAGGCTTTAGTTATCCCCAAGGAGGTAATTTTATTACCTCACTTCCTTAAACATGGCATGTACTCATTTGATTTCATTCTTATGTATTTCAATATTAGAATTTGGATAAGACTTTACTTCATATGCATAAATGTTCCAATCAAATAAAAATAAAACTTTTGCTTGGTTTTTCTTCCTTTGTTTATGTATACATCCATATGTATTTGAGAAAAGAAAATATTTAATCTGGATATCGAGAGAATACGAGGCTTTAAGTAGCCCCATTTAATTACCTACTCCCCCACAGTTAACGATCATGTACATGTACTTATGTCTTATACATGTGTGTGTAATTAATTATGGAATTAGAACCCATTATCTTTTATCAAAAATCCATGCATTCATGAATCATTAAGTTGTTGAATTAACTAATCATATGACTCTGAGCTCTCTTTCTTATGTTCATGTATGCAAATTTACATATGCTTGAATGTAATGGGTATATAGTTTGGACATCCCACAAACATGAGGCTTTAGCCCCGAGGTCATTTGATTACCTCACTTCTCTAGTTAACAATGACATTACTATTTAATTTCATTCTATATATTTTTGTATAAGAATTTAGATAGAGCTTTAAATTAATATGATAAAATAATTCAATCAAAAGAAACACTTAAATTCCAAAATACATGTTTACATCCATCCTTTAAGTGTGAGACATAATGCATGTATAGTTATACTTAAGGTTTGATCATGTACATGTTACATATGAGGGGAAGAAATGAATGAACATGTGTCATGTGATAGTAATTAATTCTAATTAATCTTAAGATGCCTTTCTTATTGAATGAGTTTATTTATAGTGAACCTAAACTTAAGATTTATTAAAATATTTAATAAGTTATTCACTAAAGAAAACTGATTAATTAATTCACTTTAGATGTGACTTAGGTAGGGATAAAGAGAGTGATCTCTCTTTTCTTCTCTTTATAACACTTAGTTGTTAAGTGTAAACCAATTGAAACAAATAAAATCACAAATTAAAATTTACAAATCAATTAAACCATTTAAAGTGAAACCACTCTTTATAATTAAATTCTTTCATACTTAGAAAATTATAACTCTAAAGCTTAGTTAAGGCATACCACACAAGCCTTAATGCATACACATTAGAATTAAGTCACCACTTTTAGCTTTATGTTAGGATGGTGCATGGAGTGATGCATGTTTGGTTTTATGATATATTATAGACCAATGTTAGTGTATAGATGGATGTTAGGTAAATTAGCCTAACCATATTTTTTACAGGAGAGATTATACTTAAGGTGTGCTTAAAATAAATATAAATGCTCTCTTTTGTAGCTTAACCCCAAGCATAATCTAAATAATAGTGATCTTGGTTACCCATGTGTAGGGTGCTAAGTTTGAATTATTCATATAATTGCTTAGGTTGTATGGTGTGTTTAGCTAACACTTATTTTGTAGGTGTAGTTAGATTTACTTTTCCTATTTTTAATGTAATTATGCATTAGGGATTAGGATTAGTGTTATGGGAGATTAGGATGAGTAGTGGCTAGAAGGTTTTATCCTAGGAGGCCCTATGATGCCTTTTGAAGCAAATACATCCAAATGGAGAAATGAAGGAGGCATGAAGAATGAAAATAACAAGACCACCATAGCATTTATTCATTTGTAAAATTGTGATTATTCTTTCATATATCGGGATGTATAAGGGTAGATCACTTTCTTCTTTTGGTATGGTGGCACCCAACTGATTTTTATTCTTTTATGTTAGATTTATAAAATACTTATTATTATGTTTAAATTGCACAATAGAAATAGCATGCCTCTTCTTAGTTTCTTACTTATATGTTGATTTAATGTGTGGCCTCGATCTAATTAGGCTCTTAGGGAAAAAATAAATTTTCTATCCCAATAATAACTCATAACTAAATTATCTAAACAACTTATACCCTCACATAAAGCCTAGGAATTAAATCAAGATAATCAAAAGATTTAGTAACCCCATAGCTGAATGATTGTATGTTTAAAATCAAACATCCATATTACTCATTGTTGCTAATAGAGGGTTTCCATCCTTGCATAATAGGGAAGACTTGACATTTGAGGGTCTCCACTATGGTGGAAAATATCTCTTTCTCTCTGATTTAGCCAATAACCTAATTTCATCATGCTTTAGATATTAAAAAACCTATGGCCTTTGTCAAAATGAAGAGTCCAAAATCAAATAAAATTTTTTTAAAGATTTGCATTAGACAAAGTCATGGCTCATACCACTCATGCTCTAGTCTCTTAGGGAGTGGGTTTAAGAATTTTAGTTTCCTTCTAAATAATAACAACCTAACTATCTTGCAAAATCATATGACTTGCATACATGTTTTTAAAGTGTAGGAGAAGTTAGCTAGCTTCCACTTTAGGCAATGATAAGTCTAGCAGTCGGGTGGTTTACTCTCTCTTATGGAGGTAAACCATATACCCTCTTTGCTCAGATTTAGGATGTGCTTTGCCCCTCGCTAAAGCTCCCAAATTTAGGATATGAGGTGGCTATTTTCTTCAAGCTACAAGCATAAATCCTCTCCTCCTAGGCATTTCCACAACCTTGTGTTGTGAGATTATAAGTCTTAGCTTTCTAATAAATTTTAACTCAAATGCATAATTCTATTCAACTTCAAACATATAAAGCCCAACTATAGGATAGGTTGGAATGTTCACTAGGTTTCTTAGTATCATGAGCATTCTCTACTCATCTCCTTTGGCCTCGATAATAAGTCTCTCCTTTTGATCTATCCCATTTGATTTTCGAATATAACAAATTTATTGATAGTCTTATCGTTGAAATCTTTGGAGATAATAATTACCTATTATAAATGAGAGTATTCCTAAGGAAATCACCTTCCTTGGGATGTAATTAACTATAGGGGCTTGTCCCCATAGGGAACTTCAGAACTTGGTTTAATATAAATCCTACTTTATTCATCCATGTAAAGTATGGAAAAAATCTCTGATACATTCGAAGACCCATCATGCCTTAGGAGTCCTTATTAGGTGATTAGGTCCATTATAGGGTGGAGATTTCTATCTTTTGAGATAATGCACTATTCCTTAATGTCGTACCCGATCACCTCAATAAGTACACCCACAGATTTGTGTGGTGTCCCCATACACATTTGAAAAATAAACACCACAGATTTTTTTGGAGACTCTGCTGGGGATCATTTCTCTCTCCATCTCTAGTAGACAATTATTTTCTCCAAGCATCAATACTGGACTTCTATTTCATATGAGTCTAAGACTATCTCTCTTTTAGTTGGCACTTAGCTTATTTCATTCTTAATCAAAGCTAGCCAACTTCCTCTAGTTTTTAGGACCTCACTCTTTGTAGGTCTTGGAACCCCTATTGGGTCCCCAAATATGTGAAAGATAAAATTAACTAAGGAAAGGAGATGACTAAAATTTAGAACCACTTCTCTAGTAGCTTGGTGAGGCAAGGTTCATCTTATATTTAAGTAAATAAACTCCTTTTCAAAATGCCACTTTCAAAAAGCACTTTTTGAAAATCCACATAACAAAAAATGTTTTGCACAAAAATTCATAAGAAATTTTAAAAATAGCACAAAACTCATATAACCAAACCTCATTTAACAATTCCTATAATTGATACATGGAGGTTCCTTTCAAAATCAAGATCAACAATTTTTTAAATCCCTTTTTCAAAAGTACACTTTTGAAAATGGCTATCTCCATCCAACATACCCAAATTTTTTGAATGAATATCCTATCTTCAAATAAAATCATGACATAAAATTGAAACTCCACTTAGCATATTTTATATGTGTTAGAGTTGAAGTTTCCCTCTTTTCAAAAGCAAGAGATCGCATAAAATCAAGACATATTTGAACTCCATTTGACATACCCAATTTTGTCAAATGAGAGTTCCCCTTCTTTTGGAAAATCAAAACAAATTGAATTCTATTTAACACACTTACTTTTGTCAAATAGAATTCCTCTTTTCCAAAGTCTTGAAAAATCAAAAACATTTGGACTACATTTGACATACCCAAATCTGTCAAATGAGAGTCCCATTTTTAAAAATCACAAAAATTAAATTGAACTCTATTTAACATACATAAATTTGTTAAATAGATTTCCCTCTTTCAAAATCACAACACTTTCTGAACTCTATTTGGCATACCATATTTGTCAAACAAAGAGTTCCCCTCTCTTTCCAAAAAGAAAGAGAGCAAATCATAAATACACTTGACTCTTACTTAACAAACCAAATTTGTTAAGTAAGAGTCTCATTTCCAAATCATAAACACACTTGGCTCCTACTTAATATACCAAATTTGTTAAGTAAGTGTCTCATTTTTAAATCATTAAACACATTTGGTTTCCTACTTAACATACCAAATCTGTTAAGATCCTCACTTTCAAAACAAACCAAGACATATTCAATACACTTGACTCTACTTAACCTACCAAATTTGTTAAGTAATAGCCTCATTTTGAAATCATTAAACACATTTGGTTTCCTACTTAACATACCAATTTTGTTTAGTAAGAGCCTCATTTTCAAAACAAATCAACACATATTCAATACACTTGACTCTACTTAACATAATTTTTTTAAGTAAGAGTCTCATTTTCAAATCATAAATACACTTGACTTCTACTTAACATATCAAATTTTTTAAGTAAGAGCCTTATTTCCAAATCATAACACATTTGGCCTCTACTTAACATACTAAATTTGTTAAGAAAAAATCCCCACTTTCAAATCAAATCAACATATATCATAGACATAACCGATCATCACAAACAAAGATGTTTTCAAAAAAAAATAAACATATAATTGAAAACCTTTTAGCATACCCAAATTTGTTAAGTAAATATTTTCTGAATCAGATTTTCAAAACAAGACATATAAACACACACACACATATATATATACATACACACACACACACACACATATATATATATATATATATATATATATATATATATATATATGTGTGTGTGTGTGTTTATTTATTGATATCTCCAAAGTCTCTCCAAAATTTGAACCCCACCCAATATACTTAAATTTATTGAGTATGGGCTCTAAATCTAAGTCATATAGTAAAGTCTCTCCTCTAATTGTCAAAAATCTCTCCAAAACAAAATTCAATGAACCCCACTTAGCATACTTAAATTTATTAAGTGTGGGTTCAAATTCCAAATCAAATTTAGAAGTCAATAATATAAGATAAATATCAAGCCAAGGGTCTGACTCAATTATGTTTTAACAAATGTAAGATAAATCCTTTCCGACCTTAGTAGTGATCATGGCTCCCAGCAAGTTTATTTTCTCTTTCCCCTCTGGTGTAGATCTGGCCTTTGATCAAAAAATTGCACCACAATGACACTGCACACCTAATTTACTTTGGCTTTGAGGGGTCTAAATTACTTGTGAGGGGACAACCCTCACAACTATTAGTAGGGAGGAGGTGGCAGATGCCACTTATCCGCTTTGACATGTTGTCTGACCCCTCATTGAAGAGGAAGGCTACCATGGTTCCTACACCATGTAACTACTTCAGCATGAGTTCAGTCAGTTGCCCCTACCATAGCTCCAGTGAGAGCTGCTACCTCCTCTTTGGTCACCCCATAGGGGAAGGCTACCTTGGCCTTTGAGATAGTCTCTCATACCTTCGAGGTAGGTTCTATTTCATGCTCTACTTTGCTCACATGCACCCAATGCCATAATAAAAATAGGAAGGTCAAGGGACCACGCAAAAGCGGAGCTGATGTCGCTTCCCATAGTTGAGGAGGGTTCTGTGAGAGACCTCTCCACTATTGGGTGGCAATAGGTTTCACCCCTTCTCGACCTCAGATGGAGAGGAAGACTACAGGAGGATTGCTACACCTCCACCACCAGCATACTTTGAGACACCAGTTAGGGAGTGCAAGAGGCCCTATGTCGACTTAGGACTATTCTACGCCAGGTTGGTAGAGCTTACAGATGCTTAAAATTTGGTTCAATGTTTGATTTGAGATCCATGATCCCTAGAAGTGTTAGGAGTCAGATCCATGGAGGCTTGAAAATCTGTTCAAGAAGGCAGGAGAGAGCGATGGAGGTATGTCAGGCAGTCGACATCCTCTACACTGATGGATTTCCATGATCATCACTCTATTAGGGCCAATCATTCTGACAGTATTGTTCTTACTGGCATAGTCCGGCATAAGAGGAGATCTCCAGTTAAGAGGCAGTCGGTGTTTGCCATGACATCGCTCCCCTTGCCATCCACCATTGCTCATTCAGCTTACAACATCCACCACTCTCGCCAATGTTCAGAAGCCCCCATTCATGGAAAGACCATCCCCACTAGTGATCCAGCTATGGCCCAAGATCCCACTCTATGCACTCCACCTATTGAGGTGAGATCATGCTCCCCTACTCAACCCTTCTACCTCAGCTGTGGTAAGGAAGGAGTGGCGACCCAAGAGTGTCATCATCACATCACCACCACCATAAACAGAGGGAGAGAGGGGAGTGGACATAGACATAGTCCCCATGATGTTTGATCCTCTAGTGAGGAAGTCTTGATAGTAGGTAGTATATGTTCCATAGAGACAGAGGAGCACAGTCCTACAACTAGCAGTCAGCGGGTGTTCATACAGGTCCAGCTAGGCACAATAGACTGATTGATAAATGACATATTAGCAGACTACTTTACCAAGAAAAGGTGAATTCGGAGTGCCCATTCAGATTAGGAGGAGGATAGTGTTAGCTTTAATCTTGATTAGGATGACATGTTGGATGACACAGATGAGGTCCACATGATCAATACATGGGGATCCTTATAGCAGGATCAACTTAGCCAGGAAGGTGCTATGCTCGAGGAAGGTGACACTTCTGACTTGAATCAACACCTCCTCCACTAGCTCAGATAGAGGGATGATCATATTGACAAGATGGAGAAGAAAATTGAGGAGTTGATGTGGTGGTTTTAGCATTGCAGACTTCAGCCCGAGTTTCATAGCCTTCTCCTATGGTAGTCGATAGGCTAGAGTTGGTGCATACTTTAGACCATCTTAGGTGCACTCCCGTAGAGGATGATGCTAGTAGCTTGCATAAGAAGGTTTCATATGGCACCTCCATGCATGTAAAGGATATCAAGCATATGGTAGAGCAATAGGTGAGGGAAGCGATGGCGCAAGCCTGGGGGAGCTCATCCATTCCAAAGAGTATACCATACCTAGAAGAATTGATGTAGTTCAATACTCCAAGGGATTTGAGCCGCCTTCCTTCATGATCTTTGATGGCAGTGGGATCTTGCATTAGCATATTGCACATTTCAGAGCCAACTATTGTAATGCTAGTGGCACTGACACACTCTTGTTCAGACTCTTTATCAACAGCCTACTAGGAGTTGCATTTGATTGGTATGCCGAACTACCCAACAGTTCCGTAGGGACTTCTGCTAAGTTGGAGCACCTTATCATCAAGAGGTTTGCTAGAGCTCATCATAGAGTGACTGTAGGTGACCTCGTTGTAGTGAAGTAGGTTCCCAATGAGTCCCTTATTGAATATATTCTCAGGTGGCACAACCCGAGCATGAAATATGAGTCATAGCTATCCGAACAGCATGCCATTAAGATTCTTCTCAAGAATATCCATGGTTTAGTCACCTTCATGCTT
Source organism: Cymbidium sinense (assembly GCA_021442155.1). NCBI lineage: Eukaryota > Viridiplantae > Streptophyta > Magnoliopsida > Asparagales > Orchidaceae > Cymbidium > Cymbidium sinense. The sequence continues at coordinate 131,590,737 of CM038222.1, read as the reverse complement.
AAGGGCTTCACCATCTGGACATTTGAGAAACTAATCAACAAGGAAACTAGCTTACAAGAGGAAGCCAAACAGTTTCCCTTTCCTGACAAATCATATCTGCCCGAGCTGCAGAAGGTGTTCGAGAAGAAGCCATGGATAGTTATGTTAGTGGATAGAGGGAAACAGCTAGCCAGAGTCCAGTCTGAGAAACCATGAGCTCAGCAGGCTTCTTTGTCACCCCCTATGCCACCACCTCGGTCATCATATCAGCCACCACAAATAGCCATTCCTGCTGTCTTAGCAGTATTCCTATCCACCTCCAGGTAGCTATTACCAACCTACTCTTGCTGATAAATTGAATAAGCCATATTCATTCAAGATGGAGGTAGTTAGGAAAATATTTAAGAATCTCTTAAAGAAACATAATTTTTAGTTACTAGAGCCCAAGAGGCTGAAAGAAGTGGGCAAGAGTAATGAACCTAACTATTGCCCCTACCACTGCATGATTAGTCGTGTCTTAGTGGATTGTATTACTTTTAAGGACTAGCTTGAGTGTAGCTACAAGTTAGGCACCACAGTTATCCCTAAAGAATACCTATTATAATAACCATCTAGCTTTATTAGGATAATTATTGGGGATACTTGCAATCCTCTGAAGATAAATAAGGTTGGGATATTGCCTTATTTCAGACCTCTAAAATAATTATTTCTAAAATCAAGAAACTCTCTTTAAAGCTGCCTAAGGCAGCTCAAACCTCCAACATCAAGGAAGGTTTGCAAGTTGCCAAAGACAACTTAAAGAAGGTGACAAACCAATAGTAGCAACAACAGTCCACCTTACTTGCCCGGGATAGTTCAGTAGTGCAACCACCATCCGAATCCAACACTTCATCCATAGTTGCAGCTACTACTTCTTCCTCCACTAGCTCCTCTTCTACCAGCAGGAGCATTGTATCAGTAGACAAGGGCATTAAATTCTTTAATTTGCTTACTTTGTTAGATTTTTATCATGTACCTCCACCCAAATATAAATCAATGAAGAAAGCTTTCACTTACATCTTGTCCACTTCTGCTACTCTAGATTTTATTCTTGTTGAAAACTCTCCAAGTCTAAAAAATAATAATGATAGCTTTAGTCATTTTGATCCCCTCTCTTCTGATTCAAAGTTAGACTTTCCTTTTCTATATCAATTGGGTTCACCTCTTGAGGCTGACTTGGAGTCAACTGACTCCAAGTATCCCATAGGAGAAGTTCTTTTTAAACCCTATATAGGGGAATTTTATTGCCACAATAAAAGGGTTACAAGGTCCTTAAGAGGGGATAAACACAAGAACTACTGCTCAAAGAGCTACAATCAACTTAGAGAGTAAATCCCCTGGCTAAGTACAACCAAAATGTAAGAAAAGGAAATGAAAACAAAAGATACAAATTGAGCAAAGGAAAGAGCCATTGGACATCCATCAACAGAAGCTCTTGAGGATGAGAGAAGTCTATGCCTCCATAACATAAAAATGAGAGAGATATAGAGAAGTGTGTGAAGAGAGGCTCAAGCTCAGTCACACAAATTTGGGATAGCCGCAAACATGAGCATCCAAATTTCAAAGGAAGGGTTATATCAGATGTGCTACTACCAGCCAAAGAATGAGTGAAATCATCCCAACCATCATAGCCTACAAACCTGTGGGAAAACAATAGCCATTGGATGAAAGTCGTATGATCTTTAGTACCTGCATACCAAAGCATAGCCACATACACTATAGGAAAGAAGGAAACATAGATTCAAATGGTAAAGGGATGACACCAATCCTTTTTAAGATAATAAATACCAAACAATTCTAACATAACATCAGAAAACATTGCCAACACCATCCAAACCCAAAAGACACCCCAGATTGGGAAAAGCCAATCAGAGTTACCTGCATACCAAAGAAAATCCACATACACTATGGAAGAGAAGGTAACACAGATCAGACTGGTAAAGGGATGACACCACTTTCTTTTAAGATAAGAGAAACCAAATAATGCCAACATAATATTAGAATGCACAGCCAACAACAACCCTACCCAAAATTCACCCCATAGAGGGGGAAACCAAACAGGGTTAGCAGAATAGATGTTAACATCCACCATATTAATAGTATGATTACAACAATATATCTACAATTCTAAAAGAGCCAAGAGTAAACTAAAATAGTAGCTAAGCCCATACAACAAAGGCACAGTTAATAAGGTTAACCACATGGCAGTCAACAAAACATAAGACCAAGAAAAAAACCAACCACAATATGTAGCCTGCTAAACATCAAAACCTGAAAACCCATTCAACGAATAGCCAAAAAAAAAACCAAAAATTGAGCCCGATAGTGGGTAATAAGGGCAGACCCATTACAGAATTGAGCGAAAATGAAAATCGTAAAATAACAACAGTAAAATCCTTCATATCAAGTATAGTGTTAGCAAGCCAAAAATTGAATACTGAACCCTATAGAGAGTAATGTAGGTAGTACCATTACTGCAAATGAACCACACTGAGAATGGAAAATTAATAGCAGTTAAGTAAACATCATCAATAAAGATAGTAGGGAAGGGAGGCAAGAAACAATCCCAAACATGCTAGGAAACAACATTGATGCTAAGAAAAATAAACACTCTGACCCTACAGATTGGGAAAAGAGAAAGCACAAACCAGCAAGTCTGAGAAACAGGCAGCCCAGCCACATACAGTAAGGAAAAATGTAGATAAAAAAGAACCCACCATATAGCTGGACAACTAACAGCTATCCAACAGCTAGGGCTATAGAGGTAGGAGCCACCATTAAATGATAACCAAAAAAATGGTGCAGGGAAATGCATTAGCAAACCAAGAAGGAATAGAAAAAGAAGTAAATTAGAAGATTGAACAAACAGGTAAGACAAACTATTAACTTACCAAAAGGCAAAAGGATGAGAGTTTAGCGGTAGCCCATTCAGCCAATAAATAGTACAAGACACAAAATAAAGTAACCAATAAAGAAGAAGGTAGGCAGTATCGTGAGCCATGTTAAGAGCCAAATAATAAACAGCTAAAAACTCCCTCATATTAAAGAAAAAATAGTAACAGCAAAATTAGAGTGGGGAGGAAACCAACAGAAGTGTCCACCATGCAGGGAAGTAATAGAAAACACCAAACTAAGAAGAGAATGGGAAAAAGTGAACAAAAATAGCAAAGTAAGTACTTCATCCATGAGGGTAAGTAAAAGAGCAGCATAACCCAGCTAGCCCAGTGAAACAGGAAAAAACCATGGCTATTCAGCAGTAGCCAACGGCCAACCTGAAGATGGGGAGCATCAAAAAAGGAATGCAAAAAGATCCAAAAAGGATACACCCAATAATGGACAAGCAGGACCCAGCAGCCTCCCTCTACAACAATAGTAGAGAAAGCAAACCAGAAAGGAAAAGGGACAAAAATAGTAAACAAGCATGGAAAGGAAGACTAGCCCCATCCCATCCAAAAAATGTGAAGCATCTGGGCAATAAAATAAATTTTGGTTCCCAAATCTCCTCCTATAAAAAAGAAAACATAAATTGCTAAGAACTTCTAACATAAGGCAATCCAATTTTATCAAGATTTACAAGTCCTTTTAAGAGTGAAGGGATATCATCATTGGAGAGCAAATTCAAAGAGGAGGACTTTGCTCCCCAATTAGCAAGAAAATTAGCACAAGAATTACCTTCCTGATAGATATGAGAACTATGATAATCTAGGTTGGCAAGAAGTCTCCTAATATGGTTAATTAAATAAAACACTTCAGCATTTCCATGAGCTCCCAAATTTAATAATTCAAGAATAAGGAGAGCATCAACTTCAAACCAAATTTTTTGAAATCCTTTCTGTAGGCAGATAGAAATCTCATAGTGCAAACCATTAAGCTCAGCAAATAATACATAACAGGTTGTAAAAAAGTAGCAAAAGTAGAGATAACCTGTCCACTATTATCTCTTAAAATCCCCCCATAACCATAAAATCCATTAGAAACTAAACCATCAATGTTAACCTTAATGACATGAAAATTCAGCTTCATCCACTATATAATTTTATGGGTAGGCTCAATACCAGAAGAAGGAAGATTAATCTTAAAGTTAAAGGCCATATATTTTTACCCTTTGAAACTAAGGGAAGTAAGGAGATCAGCTTTATAAAAATACATGATTTTACAATTGGCTCTAGCAATAATATGATGATAGTTCATAGGGATATCACGATGCTTATCACCATTTCTTTCCAACCAAATATACCACAGAAGAGTAGTGGCTAGAAAACTTTGACATGGCCTTTAGGGGTATAAGAGAAACAAGTTTCAAGAAGTTGCATGATAGAGAATGATCCATCAAAATAGAGAGTATTTAACATACAATCATACTAGCTCCAAATCTTAACAACAAAAGGGTCATTCACAAACACATGATCCACAGTTTCAATGTGAAAATAACATTGGCCTTTAGAGGGGAGGTGGAAGCTTTTTTTAAAGAGGGTAACATCAACAGGAATGTAGTGCTTTTGAATACGCCATGTTAAAATTAAAAAAGAGGTAGGGATAGAGTTATTCTAGATTTTAGTGAAAACTAAGGATTCTTGAGTTTTAAGTCTGAAAGAATGCTAAACATCCTTAAAAATAAACTCTCCAGAGGAGGAAATTTTAAAGAGGATTTGGTCAGACTTATTAGGTAATGGAAAAATTGTAAGGATTTTGTTAACTATCACATTAGGGATAATGGAAATTAATTGAGCTACATCCCAATTATTTTGAGTAATGAACTAATTAACCTTAAGCCTCTTAGTGAAATATTTATTAAGTAAAGAATCAATAAAACCATGTCCCAGCCAATTGTCTTGCCAAAAGAAGGAGGTTCCCGAATTCACACCCTAAGAGATCAAATTCTCAGCATTCCACTTGATATTACAAAGTCTTCATTAAAAGGCCCACAACAGCTATGCCAACTAGCCCAATGAACTTTCCTGGAAGAGGAAGTAGAACCCCAAAAAAATTTTTAATAAGTCTATTTATCCTTTTAATAATAGAACTAGTAGGCACAATAGTGGACAAAAGATAGAAAGGAAAAGCGCAAAGAGTACTTTTGATCAGGATAAGTCTAGCACTAAAGGAGATAATTGGAACTCTCAAGAGGAAGTTTTCTTATATATTTTTTGAATAACTTCATCAAATAAGGAAGATCTTTTCATTCCTCGATATAAAGGAGTACCCAAATACTTGATAGGCAGGGTTTGATGTGCAAAGCCCATAATATTCTTAGTATCATAAATCCTAGATATTGAAATTGACTTGCTAGAAATAAAACATTTTTTATTAAGATTAATATTCAAACCACTTTCCCTATCAAACAGAGTAAGGAACTTACATAATTTTTTAATGTAGAGAGTAGAACCATTGCAAAATATAATGAAATCATGAGCAAAGCTGAGGTGGGAAATAGGAAAGCCACCCCTAGTTTTGTAGTACATGTTAGGCATTTTACAAAACATCTGCTCAATACCTCTCGAGATATTTTCCACAATAATAATGAAAAGATTTGGAGGATACTTCCCTTGAAAAAATCTAGAATAGCTTTAACCAAATCTTCTTTAATGATATACCAACATTTTTGAAAAAATAAGGTAGTAAAGCCATCAAGACAAACCACCGAATCTGTATTCATATTTTGAAAAATGTTAGCAATTTTGGTTTCGGAGGGTAATGAAGTAAGCATATTGTTATCTTCATCAGAAATAAGATTAAGAATAACTTCAGGTTTGGAAATCTCATCATAAGTCACATTTTTATTAAGGAGCTCAGTAAAAAATGAAACGCTAGAATCAATAAGCTTCTTATTATCAGTACGCCAGATATCATCATTAGTTTTAATTTTTTTAATGTAATTTAAAGTCTTTTTCTTTTTAACCATGGCATGGAAATATTTGGTATTTTGATCACCATCAGATATCCATTTTGTAGAAGCTTTTTGTCGCCAAAAGGTCTCTTCCATATCTCGGTAACATGTTAACCTATTTTTAACTTGAGTTAATAAAGAAAATTTTGGATGGATCATTAACAATAGCGTCTTCTAAAACTATAACCTCATGTTCTAATTCTTTGATATTTGCAAAAAGGTTTTTGAAATAGTGTTTGTTCCACCAATTAAGGCATTATTTAAGCCTTTTTAAATTTAACCACAGTCTTGTCATCCCGAAAATAGAGTCATTTAGATGGAGAGGTTCACCCCAATTGCTAGCAACCACATCCATAAATCTATCATCCATAAGCCACATATTTTAAAACTAGAATGAAATATGAGAGGAGGGTTTATCAGCATTAACCTTAACAGTGATTAGCAAGGGAGAATGATCGGATAGGGTTCTGCCGAGATGCTCAACAGAGGCAATAGGAAGAAGGTTGATCCATAGATTGTTAAAAAGGACCCTATCTAATCTTTGCCAAATTCTGTGATTATTTCAAGTGAAATGAGACCTAGTAAAGCCAATATCAATAAGATGACAATCAAGGATCATGTTATTGAATTCCTCCATGGAAAATAAGTTAAGAGCATTACCACCAACTTGTTTAGAGGAGGAAGAGATAATGTTAAAGTCCCCACCCACAAAACAGGGAGCATTGATAGAGGAAGAGAAACTAACAAGATCTTCTCATAGAAGCCTTTTACCATTCCTATTATAAGATGCATAGATAAAATACCCAAAGCAATACCAATTATCGTAAGTAATTTTAGCATTTACAACCTGGGGAAAATCCTGCATAACTTGCAAAATAAGGGACTCTTTCAAAAAAATCCATATTTTATTGCTCGAGTTTGCAAAGAAATTATCAAAACCAATCATTCTAGCAACAGAAGCAATGTTAGAAGGGAGAATAAAGGGTTCCAAAATAGCCAAAAGGAAATGTTATGAGAGCGAACTAAATTATTGATTCTATTTCTAATAGAGAGGGTACCAATCATCTCGCATTCCAAATAAAGAATGAAGGCATTCATTTTTGGATAGAGGAGCTAGATCGAGTAACTTTGCCAAAGTTAGGAAATCTAGGTTTAGAAGTTTTGTTTTTCTTTTAAAAGCTTGAAATTTATTAGTCATATCCACAACATCACTATCTGATAATGATTGATCAAAAATTTCTTGGAAAAAGGAGGCACATTTAAAACAGAATTGTAGGCCAATTCACCTTCTTCCAAATCATTATTCTATTGTAAAGTCGGATTAGAAATTAGATCAAGGTTAGGTGAAGAAGAACAAGAAGGATTATAGCCAGGCAAAACACAAATACCTAAGGTAGGAGTAGAAACTTTCTCTAAATTTTGTACACCGGGCATTCCTTCATGATCAATTGCTTTTCCTTTAATTAAAGGTGTCAAAGAGGCTGGAATAGAGACATTTGATAGAGAGTCAGCAACCATAAGTGTTGCAGAACTATTATTAGTTACATTCATGCCAATATTATTGCAGTTTAAGTGGTTAGTCTCATTAGAAGGGACAACATCATTATTAGCAAGTGTGGCATCGTGCGGCTAACTAGACATAGCTGCAGCAATATTAGATTGAGGAATAGGTAGTTCAAGGCAATGGGCCTCAAATTCAGGTAAAGAGATATTAGAGACCATAGTATTTTATGGTTTAACCAATGGAGCCTTAAGAGAGGGAGCTGACTTAGGAAGCACAATAGAACTTTTCTTAAGGTGTGTATGAACCACAAAGCATTCTAAAATCCCATGCCCTTGAATTTTACAATGAGAACAAAAAATAGGAAAATTTTTGAACTTCACTTTTTGTAAATAACCGTATTTCTCTAAGCCTAGCCAAATTTCCTTTGGATATATTTTAGTTATATCCAACTCAACTAGTATCTGAGCAATTGATGGCCTAGTATTAGAAGCAGTCACCTGATCCAATTGGAGAGGCTGACCAAACAACCCAGCCACGATAAAGAGAAATTCAAGATTAAAGAAATGAACACATAAATTGGGAATGGAAATCCAGACTGGAACAATGGGAGACTCCTCCTTAATGTAAAAGTAAGGCGTCCATTTGAACAAACACATCTGACAGCTGAACACAAAATACGATCATCTAGAAAAAACCCTAGAATAATCCAAATATTTTGAAAGCTGAATCAGAACATGGCGTGAGTCTATCAATCCAACAGAAAAAAAAATACCAGAGAGCTTCAAACTATGAAAAAAAGATCTAATATTCTCCATAGTGGGATGCCGCAGTGCAAATTTACCCACCAATGTAAATTCAAATGTTTTAGCAAGCCTTTCCACCACTGAATCAACGCACATAATTGCGGGTACACCCCGGAAGGAAGTAGAGATAAGATCAAGTGACTCACCCATGCAGTTGACCTTACTCGCAAAAATATCTTTGAAAGATTTAGATGCCAGGGAGGGGTTGGATCCAGTGATCCCCGAGGGGTCAAGAACTTTCACAGCCACAATAGAAGTAGCTGGGTTTCCCCAAGGGAAAATAGAGATCATATCCATGATCAATAGAATCGCATGTTAAGCAAAACTGAAAGCCAAGCAGGGTCATCGAGACGTAAGAGGAGCCAAGAAAACCAAAGGACTGAGAGGGGAAATGAGAATCGCCAAAGCACGGCTATGGAGAACTATTTCTCATGACTTAATGAGTCCTGACCATAGGAGAAGTTGTAGGTATACCTAATGAGAAGGTAGAACTTTCCATAAGTTTATCATTTCAAGAAGTCACTGAAGTCAACCTATGTAGTGGCAAAGTTCTACCTTCTAGGGTAGCACCTCAGGATAAGGGTAAATAAGTCATTGGTTCCAATGAGCAAATAGTCCCTCCACAAGATGCTCCACCTATGGATATGCTTGTGGAGGACCAAGTCATAGTTGATTAGAATGTCCTAGTACATCTTAGAAAGTTACCAGCTAAGTTGAGCATATATGACGCCCTTGTCTTATCCAAAGAGATGAGGAAATATCTAGTCAAGGCTCTTCTTGATCTAGAGATATGCTTAGCTCAGCTGACTACTACTAAAGAGGAGGCACACAACATAAAGGACATTCTAAGAGTTACATTTAGTGATGAAGACTTACTTTTATGGACGACCAAGCATAATTGCCCTCTTTACATCACATTGGACGTTGGTAGATACAGGTTATCAAGAGTTCTAGTTAACCAAGGTGCATCAGTCAACATTATAAGTCTAAGAACCCTTGCCTATTTGAGGATCAACATCTCCAAACTCTGAAATGAAAGGATGATGTTGAGAGGATTCAATGAATATGGAGAGAGGGCCTTAGGCTCCACAGTGTTGCCATTGGAGATAGATGATTGAAAGACTCAAGCCAAGTTTCATATCATAGACTCGGATAGATCTTTCAATGCTTTGCTTGGGAGACTGTAGATACATGAAAACAACACAATCCCATCCTCTCTACATCAATGCATGAAGTTCATGAGAGGTGGAATTGAGTACTGCATCAAAGGAGATCTCAAACCCTTCACTGTTCATGAGGTCAAGATATATGAGGATGCAGCCTATTTCCTTCCCCAAAACCCACAAGGTTATTCTCGTGAATCTAGTCAAGGTCCCCATAAAGGACAAAAAAAGAAATGAAAATGAAAAAGAAATAGAAAAAAGAAGAAAAAAGAGAAAGTGAAAGAAAATAAAAGAGAGTGAGACATGGACTCATTGGAAGATATAGAGCCTAACATTAGATCCCACCCAAAGTTTGTTACTCCATTCAAACATATGGGTAGGATGACCCGACCTCCACCAGGCAGAGGCATCCCCGAGGTGGAAAGCCTCCTTATTAGCTACCTAATAGGAGGTATGTCCCAGCCATCAGGAGTGGCGATGCTATCCACATAGACTTAGAATCTAGTACAGAGGATGAGTCTTATGTGGTTAGCACACCAACCAGCTCTTCTCAGTAGGAGATCCCTTTCAAGGTGATGTTTGAGCAGGATAGTGATGAAGACCGGGCTCTAAAGCAAAGCATAAGTGTATCCAAGTCTGCATATAAGATAATTAGGCATCAGTTGGTAACCTTAGCTCTAACCCTACATTCCTTATAAAAAGTTGAGGGTTTGGTAGTGGAAGCCCCTAATTCATCCATAGATGGGAAAACTCATAGATTATTTTTGGGAGCATCATCCTCAAGTTAGGAAGTTGATGTAGAACTTAAGGATGATTCATATAAAGATTTAATAGAATTACCTTTTGATTGGTATTTTCCTTGTGTTCTTAATCTAGCAAATAAGGGATTAATCCCACATACTTGGTCTAAACACAAGTTAGACTACTTTGAAAGGTTATGGGACAACCAAAGCAGACATCCTCAATCAAGACCAACACTAGCATTTGGTACAGTGGGTCTAGTCAATGATGACAATTATTGCCTAGTCATCACCAATCATTTGGAATCAAATAAGTTCTTTTCAAATCATGCTAACTCATATGAGGAGGTGTGTTTAGAAACTTCAAATGATCTAAATGACCTTAAAGTTAAGGATGCACTGCCAAACTTCAAAGAGGAGATTAGATCAACCATTGATGAGCTAAAAGAAATCAACTTAGGAACTGAAGACAATCCACGTCGACATACATCAGTTCTTTGTTGAATGATACTGAAACTAATGACTTAGTTAGGCTATTGACTGGGTTTAAGGATTGCTTCACATGGAGTTATGAAGAGATGACCAATTTATCTCTAACATAGCTGTCCATAAACTAGCAATAGAGCCTAGTGCTAACCCTATCAAGTAAGCTCCTAGATGCAATAGACATTAAACAACATCTCAAGCCAAGAAATTGATTGATGCTGGCTTTATCGGGGAAGAAAAACACCTACCTAGTTGGCTAATGTCATCCTAATTAAAAAAAGAATGGCCAAATTCACATATGTGTCAAATTTAAGGATCTAAATAAGGTATTTCTAAAAGATGAATTTCCAATACCAATCCTGGAACTGATGGTGGACATTGCCTCATCTCATGTTGTCTTCTCTTTTATGGATGGCTCATCTGGATATAACCAAATAAAGATGGCCCCTAAAGATGAATGAAACATTGCATTTTGAATCTCGATTGAAATCTTTTGCTATAAGGTCATGCTTTTTAATTTTAAAAATGCTGATGCAACCTATGAGCGGGCCATGAATTGAAATTTTGAAGAACTCATTTATCATCAAGTCGAATGTTATATCGATGATCTTGTTGTCAAAAGTAAAGGAAAACCATCTCTTTGACTTGAGAGTAGTTTTTGAACGGTTAAGATAATGTAACCTTTGAATGAATCCCCTGAAGTGTGTATTCGGAGTAGCTTCAGAGAAATTCCTTGGGTTTATTGTCCGGCACTATGATCGATTCGGAGAAGATCAATGCGATATTAGAAATGCCACCCCCTAAAATTCTAACTCAACTTAGATCATTTCAAAGGAGATTAGTGTATCTAAGATGCTTCATATCCAACCTATCAGGAAGATGTCAACCATTTTCAGCACTTATCAAAAAGGATGCCAAGTTCAAGTGGGATGATAAGTGCCAACATGCCTTCAAAGACATCAAGCGCTACCTAATGATGCTGCAAGTTCTAGCAGCCCTTATCCCGAGCAAGGCCCTCCTCATCTATACTACTGCATTAGATGACTCCCTTGGTGCATTGTTAGCCCAAATCAATGATGAAGAGAAAGAGAATGCACTATACTATCTCAACCATCAACTAATCCCTACTGAGAAAAATTATTCACCTATTGAAAAACACTGCCTAGCTTTAATCTTTGCATCCCAAAAGCTATGACCTTACATGCTTTCTCATAAAATAAACTTCATCTCTAGGTTCAATCCACTATAATATCTCATATCACGGCCGATGCTATACATATGGTTGGCATGATGGCCATGATTTTGTCATAGTTTGATATCACTTTCGTACCCCTCCGTGTGTTGAAAGGGCAAGCACTAGTGGATTTTTTAGTAGCACACCCAGTTCTTGCTGACTCTCTGCTTAGTGATAACCTCCCTGATGAATAAATCATGAACCTAGGAGACACTAGCATTCTCCACTGGGAGGTATATTTTGATGGTGTAGCTTCCTTTCAAAAGGGAGAACAACCATAATCTACTCTTCTAGGGAAGACAGAGGTAGGATTAGTTCTCTTAACTTCAGATTGTGATATGATGAGATTCTCATATCATCTATCCAATCTATGCATCAACAATGAAGTTGAATATGAGTCTTTGATTGTTGGTCTAGAGTTAGCCATTACGCTATGCATTCAGGATATCAACATCTTCAGAGATTCTCAATTAGTTATCAACCAAATTATTGGGTATTATAAAGTTCTAAAGCCTAAGCTCCATCACTACCATAAGTACACTATGGAGTTATTGGCCCAAATCATATAGGTTACCATTTATAAGATTCCTCGAGGAGAGAATGCAGTAGAGGATGTATTAGCCAAGCTTGCCAAAGAGTTGGCAAGTCTGGAAGATGAGTCCATACCAATTAGGGTTCAAATTAGATAAGTCTTATCCCTTATTGACTAACTCATCGAGAGACTCTCTTTGAAGGGGAGGTTGACGCCAAAAGGATGATGAATCAAATTAGAGGCAACCTTTTATGGGTTATCTAAATATAGGCAAACTTTCTCAAGAGAAATCACTAGCACATCAGATGAAGCAGAGAGCCCTTTCCTACGCTCTCGTAGATGGCAACTTGTACCCACAGTCCTTCGATCATATTTTGTTATGTTGTTTGGACAAACACAAAGCCCATAAGATTGTGACCGAGGTACACTCAAGTTTAGGTTAAGCACATCAATGTGGTCTAAAGATGATAGCCAAGATCAAGAGACTAGGATACTACTGACCTTCGATGATCACAGACTGCATGGACATAGTTAGAAGATGCCACCAATGTCAGACATAGTGTGGTCTTACACCAACCACCCAACATTCTACTCCCTACCTTGGCCTCATGGCCATTTGAGTGTTGGGGTACTGACATAGTGGGTTCGATTGACCCTCCTTCTTCCAAGGGTCATCGTTCATTCTTGTGATTACTTTTCCAAGTGGGCGAAGGTAATCTCACTTAAAGAGGTTATAGCTCAGCATGTGCTCTAGTTTTTTCAGGAATCATATTGTATATAGACTCGGGGTGCCTCAACAAATTATATCTAATAATGGTACTACATTCAAGAGCGCCAAAATCAATAGCTTGCCCAGAGACACAACATAGATTGGAAATATTTTACCATCTATTAATAGAGGGAAAATGGCTTGGCATAAGCCTTCAACAAAACTCTCATCTGGATAATAAAGAAGACACTCGACGATAACAAGAGATAGTGGCATGAGCAGTTAGTTGAAGTTTTGTGGGCTTACCGCACCACATACATAAATCTAACTCAATCTACCCCTTTCTCCTTAGTGTATGGGTCTGAAGCAGTTCTACCATTAGAAGTCCAACTCCCATCATTAAGGGTAGCTGTAGTAAGATCACAACAAAGCAGAATGCCAAATTACGGTTTGAAGAGCTCGAAGGTTTGGAGGAGAGACACCTCCATGCATGCCAAAATCTCGAGTTATATAAGACCAAAATGATTCAAGCTCATAATAAGTTGGTCCATACCAGAGCTTTTCAAGTAGGAGATTTTGTTTTAGTTCTAAGGAGACCAATTATTGCCCATCAAAAGATGGGAGGCAAGTTTGAACCCACTTGGGAAGGCCCTTCTTCCATAGAGAAGGCCTACCAAGGAGGATATTATTAGCTAATAAATTGTAAGGGGGAGTGCCCAATGCTTCCAATTAATGAGATCTACCTAAGGAAATACTATGCATAAATCTTGTCTTAAAATAATTAGCAATAAACTTTTTTCATCTTAAATCCCATCTCTTCATGTTATTAAGAAGCATCTTTATTTTCTAATCCTCCATGATGTGTTTAGGGTAGGCATGAGGAACCCAAGTGGCATCCTATCCTTTATCAACACAACACCAACACAAACTACACAAAATGACATATAAAACAAACACATATCTTTTATCTTGGGCTACTTTGATGTGTGATAAAGCCCTTATGTCACTCACTCATTAGTTGCTCTAGGTCAAGCTGACATACTACCTTACTAGTGTGTCACCCCAGTGGTTCCTTGTTTTAGAGGATGTAAGTCTACAAGCTTTCTTCTTAACTTAACCATTGCAAACTGACGAGCGCCTCATTAGGTTGGTAGGCCTTACTATGCAACAGGTAAGCTACCTCATGTTGACTTTGTTTAAGAGGATGTAAGCCTACACGCTTTCTTCTTGAACTATCCATCATGCACTGATTGGGTCAAGTATATTTAAGGCTTAGGATAAGTTCCTTAGTGGCTACTTTCCTCCTGACTACTTTAAGTCTAGGTCTAGTCCTTACACGGGACTTTCTGCTTAATAGTCGCCCTAAGTTGGATACCATCTATCCCGCCTAAGATAGACTATCTCAATGATCATTTCCATCTGTGAAGATGTAAGTCTACAAGTATTCTTCTCAGATTGATCATCGCACACCGACGAGCACCTTAAGTTGGTTGGTCCTCTCTATGCTGACAATGACCCACCCAGTGGATACACCACTCATGGCATATGAAGTTTATAAGCTTTCTCCCGGAGTTAGCCACCGTATACCTATAAACTTTCTTTTACATTATCTTGGATAAATCCCCTAGGGACACCTCCCCTGTGGGCAATCTATTTGATCACGTCCTTAGTGACCCCATTTAGACACTACTCAAGAAACTCTTAAATTGAACAGTCCCCCTTTCCTAGTAGCCACCCCAATGGTTGGAGAACTTGTCTTGCGAATATGCAGATTCTCCATTGGTCTGGTATGTCTGAGATAAGACTAGGTTGATATTAGCTCCTTCTCAGTGTGGCCTCTCACACACCAACAGGCACAAACATATAAGTAAAACATATATTTTTGCTTTTGGATTAAGAGGACAACCCTAAAGGTACTTTTCCCAAGCAGGCATTTTATCTTTAGGGTAATGTGAGCAAAAGTCCCTATAGGAATCACCTGACTACTTTTGAGTTGAGATAAGTCCCCAGGCAGCACTCTCATAGTAGTTGCCCTTAGGTTGAGTTCGACCTATTGTGCTATCAACAGGTCACCCCGACGGTCATCCTTGCTATGGAAGATGTAAGTCTATTACGCATTCTTTCTGGCATGACCATTGCACCCCAATGGGTAGCCTTAGGTCAGGTTTGATTTATTGTACTATCAATCGATCACCCCAACAGTTGTTCCTCACTTTGGAAGATGTAAGTCTACACACTTTCTTCCTAGCACAGCCATTGTACATTGAAAGGCACCCATTAGGTTGGTTAGCTCTACCTCGTGGCCGATAGACTAGCCCTTTGGATTTGTAAATCTAAGATAGGCCAAGGCTAATATAGCTCTTTCTTAGTGAATCCATCGCAAACTGATAGGGTCCATTTAAATTAAAATGATATCTCTAGCAACTCTCGAGCTGAGATAAGTCCAAAATGGCACTCTCTTAGTAGTCATCCTTAGGTTGGATAGTCCTGCCTGATGGTTAGTAGACTTTCCCTTTAGATTTGTAAATCTAAGATAAGACAAGGCTGATATAGCCCCTTGTGAGTAGATCTATCACACACTAATAGAGTCCATATATTAAACACACTCTTATCCTTAGCATATATTTCCCCAAGCAAACCAAAGAAATCCATAAATCAAATCAAACCTTATTCCGTAGTGGATACGAGCTCATATCTCTGGTAGAGATAATCTCGACTTCTTTTAAACCAATCATATCCTCCCCTAGTGGAGCCCCACATCAGATCAAATCAAATTTTTTCCCAGTGAGGCCCAAGTCGATTTAGCCTCCCTAGTGGAGCCTAGAACACAATCATAAATCAAACCAAATCAAATTCTTATCCCTAGTGGATAATCCAAACTTTCTTTCCTAGTGAAAGGGTCATGCACCCATCCAAGGTGGGTTATAAATCTTAATCCCCAATGGATCTTCTCTCATTAAATAATATTTGCAATCAAACTCAAACCCTTATCCCCTTTATGGATAACCTGAACCTTCTTTCCTAGTGGAAGGTTCACATACTCAATCCCTTAGCAGATTCCTCCTTCTTCTCTTATGCCTTAGCATAAGTTGAGCTACATTGCACTAAGATCTCATTTCTATCTACACCTCAGATTTAGGGATAGGTCATTTTCGTTAGCGTAAAAGGATCCTTTAGACGTTGTCGATCATCTCAGTCAGCACCAATATGTGTGGTGTGCCTGGTCAATTACACCACCCCTATTGGGGGTCCTTTTGTTGACCTCACTTTTAGAGTGAGTTCTCAACTTCCTCATCATAGATCTTGGACTCTTATAGACACTAAGAGCTCCTTAGTCTTAAGACACTTCTAGTGATTATGTGAACACTTAACTAAAGCCTAGAGACCTAGAAGGGTTATCCATAGGAATAGGCTATGCCTTAGGGACTTAGGAAGACTTGTCGACCCTATAGCCTAAACCCAATCCATGCTTTCCTTCACAAACAAAACCTCAAATTCATGCTAAATTAAAACCAAATCTCCAAGACTCATAATCAATCTCATGGTCAAATCCAAGCTCAAAAGTTTCCATGAATCTTATGATTGAATTCAAAATCGTTTCTAAGCCCTTTTGATTTCATCTGATGGACTTAACCTTAACCAAATTCAAATAAATCCCAATTTAATAGATTTTCTCAAATATCAATTCAATATCTCAATCATTTATCAAATTCTAATTCAAATCCAACTTCAAATAATTCAATCCCAAAATCAAATCCAAGTTCCAAAATTTTTTCCTAAGCCATATAACCCATTCACATAAACTTAGCCAAATCTCCACCTAAATTATCCCAAACTTGATTGATTTCTTTATAAATCAATTATTCCTTCATTGATATTCATAAATATAAATGAAATCCATACTCAAATGACCAAAACCAAATCAAACCAAATCAAACCAAGTCAAGACCCTTCTTAAGCCATATGGATCTACCTCCATAAGCTTAACCAAATCTTAACACAAATAAAAAAATCAATTGGTTTCTTTATAAATCCATTACTCCTTCATTTATGTTCATAAATATAAGTGAAACCCACCTTCCAATGACCAAAAGGAAATCAAACTAAATTGATTTCTTTCCTAGCCCTTTTGACCTACATCCTTAAGCTTGTTTAAATTTGCTTCCAAATAACTCCAAATTCAAGTGATTTTCTCATGAATCCTTTATATATTCCTTTATATTCCTAAATATAAATGACATATAAATCTAAATAGGAAAAATAAAATCCAAAATCAAACTAAAACCCAATTCAAGCCATTTAAGCTATTTCCAATGGACTTGGCCAAATCCTATCCAAATCAAGCCAAAACCAATGGATTTTCCCTTAAGTCAATCATTCCTTCAATCTTCTATCCAAATATAAATAAAACCTACAATCATCAAACCAAACTCAAGTAAACCCAAGTCAAGCTCAAGTTGGCCCTTTTAGCTTGAAAACTTCAAATGAGCCAAAATCCATTGAACTCCAAATTTTGTTCTTACACTTAAAACTATGAAATGGTTTGAACGGCCCTACATCATCAGTAATAAGGCCTTTATTTTTATAAAATGGCATGGGATTTTAAATACTAAAAGAGAATGATAAAGTGATTCTTGTTTGGGTCAAATTCCCCTAGTTTTCTCTTTTAAAAAAACTAAAACTTTCTAGAGTGATAAGTAATATTGAAGTTTTCTTAGCCACTAATAATCTAACATTCAATAGATCCTATCTCACATTGAGCTAAAATTTACATCCAAATAAACCCATTATCATCATTACATTACTCTATCCTAATAAAGCTTAAAAATGATAAGATAATCAAGAAAGTGTTGTCAAATTGAAAATCAAAAAATTTTAAAACCTACAATACATTCACTCATGAAGAAAAATCTTGGCTACAAGAACATTTTAATTCAGGGTTTAGAAAAAAAATCTATTTGTAAATGTTAAACATCCATAGATTAATTACTTTTTTGATTATTTTTGTGGATTTTTTTGAAGGTAAAAAATACATTGAAAAATTTTTTCAAAGTAGAAAAAATTCATAAAAAAAAGTATTTCTAATGTTTTTGTTAGAATTTGTTTGATGGAATTCCCAATAAGAAATATGCTAAAAATCTACATCAATTTTCTTAAAAAAATTGAAGCTAATATGAACTAAATATTTCTAGCTGAACATAGAATACAAATTTCTTCTACAAACAAAACTAAGAGATAAACATGTTGAAATTGACTTTAATCAAACAAATTCCACAAAATAATAGTTATGAAATCAGTAACTAAAAATAGGAGTAACTTCAAAATTTTAAAAAAATTTGCTAAAAAAAATTATTAAGATTAATCATTTATTCTTACCATATATTCCACACTGAAGATGTCATGCTTTAGAGATTTTCTTATAATAATAATAATAAGAAAAAAAACAAGTAGAGATATATTTAATTTGTTAAATAAAATGAAAATTATTCAAGTAAAAAAAATTAAATCTATGGATGAAATTTTAGTATGAAACTAATATAAGTTAAAAAGAAAAATTACCTTGAATTATATAAAGAAATAACAAAAAAATAAGCCAATAATTGGCCATTATTGTAATCAAAGCATAGCAGCTGAAGCAAACATAGAGTTTGGGCCTTAATCCATTTTCTAATTGTCATTCTCACATTACCTTTTCATTCTTTATTAAAAAAACTTAGTATAGTGAAATTGCCTTTTGGCCACTATATAGAACTTTGAAAGCTATACATTGATTCCCTTTTTATTCTTATTGATGATGCTTTTTTTCATATTTTATCCACAACGTTGATGATTAACTGGTGCTAGCTTTTCACATATTTGATTTTTCAGTTCATATTTATTTTGATCTATAAAAAAATAATAATAAATTAGCTTCATGCTATGATTGAGAACATAATTATCTTCTAATTTGAGGCATAATTTATTTTTTTAAAGAATAGTAATTATTGTATAAAAATCATTTAATCTATAATTGCATTCATAATTATTTAGCTTTGACAATGATTTCATCTTGTGTTTATGCATGTTGATATGAATTTCCTGGTAGTTATTATTTAAATATTGAATTTTTATATATCCACAAGGAAAGAGAAAAATTCCATCATTAATGCATAAAATTATGTAAAAAATAATTAGGGTTAGATTTGGGAGTAAACACCATGATTCAGGGCTTAATTGGTTCTTCGAGCTTAGCTAGATATGTAGGCACCATTATTAGGCTCCTAAGTGTCTAACTGTAAGAACTAGACATATAGCTTGATAGAAAGTTGATGCCTACACTTTAGGCCCAATAACAACAATTCATAACAAAGAGCTAGACTCCAGGGCACCAAATCCATAATTTCTCAACACTTGCAAACAAAGAGCATAGCTTTTAGGTGCCAATCTTAGTGCCTAAGCACTAGCCTAGTAGCTATTATATAAATTGTCCAAGTGTTTTTAGTCAAATTCTTTTCTTTTTGGAGATAATTAATGCATCCCTATTTCAGCAAATTATGTAAATGAATTTAGGGACTGCTTCCACCATTGTTCAAGAGTGTTTTATTATTATTTTTTTTTTGTATTTTTTGAAAGAGAAGGAGGTGAGGGCATCATGTTTAGGATCCCGAGGTGGAATCTTTTAATTGGGTCAAGCTGGCTTAGGACCTCACGTGCTCAGATTAATGAGCTGTAATCTATATTTCTAGCATAGGTTAAACTTTATATACATGAGCTCTATTAATTAGAGCTAAGTGTGACTCAGCTTGATGATTTGCTAGTTGACTTACAAAAAATAAATTTTAAAATTATAATTTACCTTTATGTAAGAATTTTATTTGTTGATTTATTTAAATTATGTTAATAATGATCAATTGAGCTGAAATATTCATCAACAATGATATATTGAGTTATGCAATGAGCTTAAATTTAGCTCTAGGTTGAGCTCAAGGTTGATTAATGATATATTAAGTCTAGATCAAGTAAAGATAAATTAAATTATATTATACTAATAATCTTTTTAACTCTTAACTCACTAAACTTAACCTTATCTTGTGTGTGCTCTCCTGTGCTTGTAATTAGATGTGCACATGATGCAACTTAGATCATCTATGTTTATTATATATGAAAGATGAAGATAAATTAAGTTAAAAAAACCATCATTATACAATTAGTTAATTTTATTTGTAAAATATCTTCAGTGGTATATCTCATTACTCATCCATTAATTACAAAGTAAATAAGAAATATTATGTTCTTTAAAAAAATCTACATAAATTTCATGAATGCAATCATTGCATGTGCAACAGATGGTGCATAGTGCTATACTAATTAATGGGATATATTATTTTCCTTTGTTGAAATATTCACACTATATGTAAGACGAGATGAGACATATATGCCATGTGCTTTCGGCATATTGGCCTCACATTGTTGATGGTGGCATTGGTGGTTTAAGTTATCATCGGCTTGAAGGTGTGTTGACCCACCACTAGCAAGGTAATGATCTAAGAGAGGTGTGGGGCAAGAATGAGCTTGACAGTGTAGGGGGCTTCTCACACTTGCGTATACTAACTTTTCTCATCACATGTGGGCTTAGACCTCACCTTCATCACTTTATGGTTGTTTGAAATATTTAAATGCATTTAGATTTACGATGTTGCCACATAGGAATGGGAGGAAATTAGACATGCCCTCCATCAACTAGAATAATAGTTGAACTAACAAAATGTTGATGCATAGAGATTAACATGCATGATATGCACTATTTATAGTAAGCATTTTGGTTTATTTGATAACTACATACTACAAAAAAGTTCTTCATTAATTAATCATGATATTATGGAGACTTGAGTTTTTAGAAGTGTGAAAGTACAATGTCTCTACTATGATTTTATGAGCACTTCTTTTACCTACATCATGATAGAAATTCTTTTTTTTTCATCTTCTTTGATTTAGCTTTTTTCGTTCATTTTTTGGTTATGAAAAAAAAGGTTTTTCTTGTCATTGATGTTTATAGAAGGAGCCACATGCTTTTCAACTCTTCATTGTCCTCAAAGTTCATCTCCTTTATTTTAATCTTTGCAATGATTTACTATTCAAATCTCTAGTTCTTCTTAATCTCTCTTTGCCACCCTCTTCTATTACCAGATAAATCTTTACATGTGCTTCCCACCCAAAGCTCTATAGAAAAGAGACCAACCTTGCAGGTAGCTTTGCTTTCTACACATATCCAAATTTTAAATATGAAAAAGTTGACTTCTTTTTTCATTAACAATAATGGAGGGAAAGTTTTCAATTCTTTTGAGATCTTAGCTACTAATAATAAACAATGGGAGCATACTTTGGTCTACTATATCATGGTTAAATTTCCCTCTTATGTCTCTTCCCTTGCTATGGTAAGATAACTTTGGAAACTCAATGGTAATATTGATTTGGTTATCTTTGATTTAGATTTTTTCTCTTAAAGATTTTTCTTGCACTTAGAACTATGAAATGGCTTGAAATGGGAGTCCTACATCATCAATAATAAGGCCTTTATGTTTATAAAATGGGCTTGAGATTTTAAAGATTAAAAGAGAATAACAATGTGATTCTAGTTTGGGTCAAATTACCCTAGTTTTCTCTTTAACAAAATAAAAACTTTCTCGAGTGATAGATAATATTGAAGTTTTCTTAGCCACTAATAGTCTAACATTAATAGATCATATCTCACTTTAAGTCAGAATTTATATCCACATAAATCCATTATCATCCTTACATTACACTATCCTAATAAGTTTAAAAATGAAGAAAGTGTTGTCAAACTGAAGATCAAAAACTTTTAAAACCTATAATACATTCACTCATAAAGAAAAATCTTGGCTACAAGAACATTTTAATTTTTTGAAGAAAAAATCTATTTGTAAATGTTAAAAATCCATCGATTAATCACTTTTTTGATGAGTTTTTGTGAATTTTGTTTAAGGTAAAAACTACATTGAAAAAATTTTCAAAGTAGGAAAAATTCACAAAAATGTATTTCTAATGGTTTTTATTGTTAGAAATTTTTGATGGAATTCTGAATAAAAATCTGCTAAAAATCTCCATCAATTTTCTTTAAAAAAATGAAGCTAATATGGACTAAATATTTATAGTTGAACATAGAATACAAATTTCTTCTACAATCAAAACTAGGAGATAAACATTTAAATACTATGTTGAAAATGACTTTAGGTTTGGTTATAATAGAAGTAACTTCAATAATAAAAAAAAAATTTGTTAAAAAATTATTAACATTAATCACTTATTCTTACCATATATTCCTCACTGAAGATGTCATGCTTGAGACATTTTCTTATAATTTAAAAAAACAATAAATGTAAAAAATTATAGTAATTATCTTCATGCTATGATTGAGAACATGTTTATCTTTTAATTTGATGAATAATTTATTTTTTAAAATTACAGTAATTATTGTATAAAAATCATTTAATCTACAATTACATTCATAATTATCTTAGCTTAGACTATGAATTTTCCATGTGTTTATGCATGTTGATATGAATTTTCTAGCACTTATTATTTAAATTTAGAATTTTTATAAATCTATAAGGAAAGAGAAAAATTCCATCATTAATGCATAAAATAATTGAAGTATAGTTATTAAAAGAATTCTTAAATTTTTCAATAATTGTCAAGTTTTACCACCAAATATGACTACAACAATAGCTACTCCTTTGTTTTCAAGCCAACCTCCTCACTTAAAATTTTAAACTTTAATAAGCATAATCAAGGTGATCACAATAATAGTGCTAATTGTATTACATTTCTTTGACCACTACTCCATGAGATTCTTACCACTCCAAACCCATCTAAACTAGTTATGTTTTAGAAAATTTTTCATTGGAGGTTGTCATTTTCTCTCCCCGACTGGTTCAATCCAAACCACAATAATACCTCTACATGATGTTTGTCTTTTGTAAATAATTCTCTTTTGCTCAATGCTTACGGAACTTTGAAATATCAAAGCTTTACTAATTAGAAGTTATCTTCAAAATGGTGAGCCAATAAATAAAATATATTATAAAAATTTACATTTCACTATGATATATATTAGCTTCCTAGATAATAACATCTTTCTAAAGACTAATAATTATTAGGCTTTGCTAATTTTACTTCTCTTTTTATCTAGAGAACTTTTAATCTTTTTTCTTTTTTTTCTCATTATTTATATTTTATCTAGAACTAAGATTCTTACTTTCTACCATCATCTTAATTATGCATATATAATCCTTTTGTTTTAAAATAATGATAATAATAAGTGCTCAAATAGTAATTGATTGGATTAATTTTAAGCCTAATAATCTTCCCTCGGCATGAAAAGCCAACATCAAATAAGAATATTGATCATAAAAATGCACATCTACTCAATCATATATTTCTCTTCTATATGAAGGACGTATAAATCTTTGAAGTTCCAATAACACAATCTTTAAAGAAAAATCAAGTTATAAATATTAGGCTTTCTTTTAATATTATTTAATTAAATTATAAATTACATGTTACATATGATATGAGAGTTATATTTTAATCAAAGCTTCAAATATTGGGTTATCCTTTATTTTAATACATTGATAGCATGAAATTCAATGTATCATGTGAAATTCTTGTTAGAGTTGCAAATGAACCAACTATTCAACAAGCTATTCGTGTCTCGGCTTGATTAGAACTCATTTACACTTGTTTGATCAACTAATCAAAAAAGCTTTAAATATTTTTGTAAATACTTAATTGCTAAATGAACAAGCTTGAAAACGTGTTGTTCAGTTCATTTACATTAATAGTATCATTCAAAGCTCAATAAGCTCAATTAAGGCTCGATTAAGCCTTGTTCGTGAACAATATTATTTTTATTTTTATTTTTTAGGCTTAATAAGCTTTAATTGATGCATATCATGTATATTTCACATTAACAAGCTGGTTGCATACAAACTCAATTAATGATTGATTAAAGCTCATTTTCATTAAATGAACTGCTTGTTAATAACCTCAATAATTTTAATTTGAACTAAGCTCATGAACAAACTCGAGTTGAGCTTGAATAGGATTTTTTAAATGAGCTCAGGTTTGAACATCATTCTAAAAGCTTGAATCGAACTTGAGCTCGATAATGGTAAGTGAGCTTGAACTCAAACAAGTATATGCTCAGCTCGGCTTGACCGTTTGCAGCCCAAATATTTGTATATGTTCATAGTTCTTCTAGTGATTTTTTTTCATTATGCCAATATTTGTATGATAGGCTTCATAAACAATTTTAAAGCTTTTAAAACTTCTTATATGTATTTGGCACTTTACCTTTAGCTATTATTTAGTAGAATCCAAGCACCAGCATAAATAATAAAATTATTTGAATTAAGTTTAATATTTTCTATCCATGAACTACATATAATTGTTGACCTCCACATATGTGTCATAAGTCGGGTCATGCCCATAAGTCAAATTCGACAGACTTCGGAAGCGATAGTGTGCAAATCGGGGCTCAAAATGTGTTGGACGTCATCTAAAATGGTCGAAACGACCTTTGATCGATAAACAAATTTCATCATTGCATTCAGAATGTTGAAATTGATCAGAATATAAATTTTGTATAACCCAAAGATCGATCGAGCTATCAATGTG
Organism: Cymbidium sinense; assembly: GCA_021442155.1. Classification (NCBI taxonomy): domain Eukaryota; kingdom Viridiplantae; phylum Streptophyta; class Magnoliopsida; order Asparagales; family Orchidaceae; genus Cymbidium; species Cymbidium sinense. The sequence continues at coordinate 131,565,985 of CM038222.1, read as the reverse complement.
TCGCGCATATCGGAGAAGGGAAGCTATGTCGATATCCAAACGATCTCTGTTCATGAAATTGATCATGTCGTTAGCTTTAAAATATCAAAAACTATCAAATGAGACTATTCACATTCAATTCGGATGAGTTTGTATAAATGTCGAATGAGCGGAAGTGACAGCACGTAAATCGAGGCTGAAATAGACTGGACGTCACCAAAATTAAACCAAATGACCTTTGATCGATGAACGAACTTTGTCATTTCATTTAGAATATCAAAACTAATCAAAATATAAATATTGAATAACTTAATGATCAACCGATTAAGCGATCGAGTCGTTAATATGTCTACACACATATCGAGGTCAGGAGGCACTGATGCAAACTAAACGATCTTCGTTCATAAAATTGATTGTGTTGTTGGCTTAGGAACATCAAAATCTATCAAATAAGGTCATTCACACTTAATTCAGACAAGTCTATATGAATGTCGAGCGGTCAAAAGCGACGACGCACATTTTGAGTTGAAATTGACTCAATTTGATGCCGACTCGAACCAAACGGCCTCCGATTGTGAAACGGATTGCCATTGCGTTTGGAATGTTGAAAAAAGCTATGATTTATATATATATTGACCATGTGATTTGATCTAAGTAAAATTCACAATAAATGTTGATTAATCAATTTAAAAATCTATTTAAATTTTCTAATATAATCTTAATGCCCTAACTCCACTCTAATGAACCCAACCGCCCCATTCCTCCACTCACGCGCCCCGGTTCACGTGACCCACCCCTCTTCTCTCACGTACTAGGAGCTGAGGATGATCCTGGCTCAACTTTCGTCAGTTCCCTTCTACGATGAGAAAGTTGAAGAGCAAAAAATGCTACTCTGTGAATTCAAGGATTGCTTTGTGTGGACATTTTATGAAATGACAGGCTTATCTCCTGATGTAGTAGTTCATAAACTTGCTATTAAACCAGATGTGATGCCTATTAAGCAAGCTCCTCGGTGAATGAGATTGGAGATTGAAGAATAGGTAATTGCAAAACTATGAAGCTAATCGAAGCAAGTTTCTTCTGGGAGGAGAAGTATGCATATTGGATAGCCAATATTATCCAGTGAGGAAGAAGAACGGCCAAATCTGTCTCTGCATTGACTTCCAAGACCTAAATAAGGCATGCCCAAAAGATGACTTTTTGCTTCTAATACTACTCGTGGACAATACTTCTAACTATGACATGTTCTCATTTATGGACGGATCATCAAGATATAATCAAATCAAGATGGCACCTGAAGATGAAAGATATACATCATTCAAAACACCTATTGGCATCTTTTAGCTACACAGTCATGCCCTTCAGTTTAAAAAATGCTAGAGCTACATACCAAAGAGCCATGACGCATATTTTTGATGAGTTGATTCACCAAAAAGTGGAGTGTTATGTTGACGATTTGGTGGTGAAGAGCTTGAATAGTGAAAATCACTTCGAAAACTTGAGAATTGTATTAGATAGAATCAAAAAATATGATCCTAAGATGAATCCTCTAAAATGTGCATTCGGGGTATCCTCCAAAAAATTCATTGGGTACATTGCACATCATAGAGGAATTGAAATTGATCTTACTAAAATCAAAGAAATTATGGAGTGCCTCCACCAAAGAGTTTGCGTCAGCTTTATTCTTTATAAGGACAGCTAGCATTCATCCATCAATTTGTATCAAATTTATCAGGACACTATCAACCATTTGCAGGGTTGATGAAGAAGGATGCTCCATTCAAATGGGACAATGAGTGCCAAGAAGCCTTCAATAGCATTAAAAGCTACATATAAATTCACCAATCCTTACAGCGCCTACTCCGGGGAAGCCCCTCATTTTATACACAGCTATATTAGAAGAGTCCCTTGGAGCATTATTAACACAACACGATGAAGAAAATAAAGAAAATGCTCTTTATTTTATCAGTCGAAGATTAATTGGAGCATAAATGAGATACTCTAATAGAGAAGCACTGTTTGGCATTGATCTTTGCAGTCTAACAGGTCTGTCATTACATGTTATCTCACAAGATTACCCTCATCTCAAGGATTGATCTGCTGAAGTACTTAATGACAAGACTAGCATTGACAGGTCGCTTGGCAAGATGGGCAGTATTGCTTCTACAATTTGATATTACATACGTTACATAGAAAGCAGTGAAAGAACAAGTATTAGCAGATTTTCTTGCTGCACATCCCATCCTTACGGACTCTTCTTTTAATGATGACTTTCTCGATGAGCAAATTATGCTCATTCATGAAACAAAAAAAATCAAAACTTTTGGAAATGTACTTTGATGAGGCCTCAACGATCAAATAAGTCCAACCTCTAAATTTCCCAAGGGAAAGAGTAGGAATCAGTATCGTCTTCATAACACCAGAAGGAGGGATAATGAGATGATCATACAGGTTGACTAAGATGAGAACTAATAATGAAGCTAAATATGAAGCATTAGTGGTAGGTCTTGAAGAAGCTATTTTTATAGGCATTCAAAACTTACATATTTTTGGAGATTCTCAACTTATTTTAAATCAAGTTCTTGGCCTCTACAAAATTAATAAGCTTGAGTTAGCTTTCTATCACAAGTGAGTTCTTGAGCTTATGAAGCAAATACAAAATATCACACTGACTCAAGTCTCTCGAACCATGAACAATAAAGTCGATTGCTTAGCAAAATTAGTTAAGGAGATGGCAAGTATGAATGGTGATTATGTCATGATTGGGATATTTACTCGATGAATTCTAGAGCTAGAAAAGTACCAATCCCTGTAGGTAGAGGGGTTATCAAATTTGGACCCAATTCAAAATCCATTGAAAACATTTTTTTTTTAAATATTATAGATGAAATTATCTATCCAAGCATTTTTCCTTTTATTTTTTTAATTTTTCTATGAAGAGTTATGAATTTTGGAAGTTCTCTAAGTGAATTAAGAATTAATTAGACATTTTGTTAATCTCTAATCCGCTCATGACATGTGGTAGTGGTGCGTTATCTACGCAGTGAGCCCTTTACTTAAGTTATCATGTCATAGGGGTGCCTGGCGGCGCACATGCTTATATTCTCTATCGTCTGATGGGTAACGGATATATAAACGTGCCAAATAATCTCAGCCGTCCATCTAAAATTCACTGATGGACAGTTGAGATGAGCCAAGTTCTTCCCTGAGGATTAATGGAGATCATCTATGATCCAAGGGGAGATCCAAGCCTGATCTAGCAAAGAATCATTCAAGACTCAACCCACACCATCTAGAGGAATAGAGCGGCCAATCCAATGGTGGATTTCATATATAATAAAAATTCCTTTCACAAAGGACCAACACCTCCTAATCTAAGTGGTCGAAAAATAACATACCTCAGGGTGATCACCGACTGAGATCATGAGGTAGCTTGGTCTGGTGGAAATGAAGCCCAGTTGAAGTTCCTAGGCCTTGAGGTTGAGTGGATCAGTGGGTGGACCAACTCCTCTTCAAGATCCTTACGACTTTGATTGAATTGAGCTTTCCTTTATTGTGGGAACTCAAATGGATGCTTGGGCAAGTTCAAATTGGTCCTTAGATGAAGAGTGTAGAAGGAATTTGGATGAGATCAAGTGTAGAGGAAATTGGGAATTTAGGTGAGCTCCTCTATTTTGCACTATGCAAAACTGAGAAATGCAAGATTCAAATCCCTCTTAGAAAGCTTAGGAATGCTCTGAGGTGGTTGTTAAGGATTCTTAGGCTCCAATCGATCAAGAGTGAAGTTAATTTTCATTAAATTAGGGGGAGTATATCTCCTACTATGGAAATCGGATGACCGACCCATTAATTGCCATTTTGATCCAATTTACCATATGGAGTGAGCTATTTTGATGGTTAGATCATTGCACATGCTTGGTTTGGCCAGAGGAATGGAATGATAACTTCCCATGTGCTGAAATTGAGCTTAGGGGGGAGTTTGGAAATTGAATTTCAAGCCATATAGTCAGGTTTGGTCTATGGATCAAATGGGCTAACCCAAACCCATTAGGTTGGGTGCACCACTCATTACTAAGTCCCCTTGAGCTTTTAGGAAAGCCTCAAGTGATTGTGAAGAGTGTATGATAAAAATACCCATGGGCTAGGCCAAAATTTGTTCTATAGCCTCGAGGTAAAATGGTCATTTTGCTATTTTTTTTTCAATTGGGTATGTTTGGTATTTAAGAAAATAGGTTTGCAAAATTTTCATTGGATTTAGAATCCATTTGATAGGGTTTGGCTCATGTTGACCCATTTAGGTCAAAATGGGTCAACTTGGGTCAAGTTGACCAATTGGTCAAATTGGGTCAAACCGAGGGTTGGGTCAAGTTCATATGACCATTAGAAATGTTTTGGTGCCATTGGTTTGGTTCAATTTGATATATGTTTGGTTTTGGCTCATTTAACACATTTAGGTCAAATGGATCAAGTTGACCCATTTGACCCATTTGACCTATTTGAGGTAGGTTAAGGGTTGGTTTAGATTTGGTTAGTCATATGAAGTGGATTGGTATCTTTGTTTCCAATTAATTTGGGTTAGGTTTAATTTTGGCTCAACATGACCCCTTTAGGTCATGTTGGGTCAAAGGTCAATTGCGCTAGGTTGGGTCTAGTTGGCCAATTGATGTTTTAGGCAAGTTCAAGAAGTGATTTGGAATGAACCTGATCTAATGGTTTGAGTTAATTTGGCCTAGATCAAGTTTTGACATATTTTGGCCTTTTAGGTCAAGTTGGGTCAACTTGGGCAAGTGGGACAATTGGGCTAGGTTAGGCTCAAATATTGGCTTGGTCAAGTTCAAACTTAAGTTATGAGTGAACTTAGATCAATGGTTTCAATCAATTTGGCCTATGTTGGATTTTGGCTATGTTAGGTTTCATTTTAGGTTAAGTGTTGACTTAGTCAACCCTTAGGTTTGACTTAGTTTGACCCAATTTGATTGATTGATCATCCCATGATGATTGTTGATCATGATGAGAAGGATATATGAATTTGGTGCAATCCAATTTGGATAGGATCAAAGTTGGCTCATAAGGTTTAGGTCACTTTGGGTCAAGTGAGCTAAGTGGGTCAAATAAGCTTGGTCAAAGCTTGATTTGAAGTTGGTTGATCTTGTATATGGACTCATGATTGAAATATAAATCCATTTACAAGTGGTTTGAAGTCAAATGGGTTTTGATCCATTTGAAAACTTCATATTCAAAGGAAGAATATGAAGAGGTTTTGGGTTTGATTTTTGATTTGGGTTTTGATTGTTTGATTGAAGTTTAGATTTATATATGAGCTCATGATTGTAGGATGGATTGAACCATGAGAGAAAATCAAGGATTGGTCTAGATTTGGAAGTGGTCAAGATTTTGACTTGAAAGGCTTAGATTGGATTTTGAGTTGATTTGGATTTGATTTTTGGAATTGATTTTGATTGTTTACATTTATATTTTATTTATATATGTGAATATAAATGTGAATATAAATTGATCATGGGAAAATTTCAAGGATTTGAAGTGGTTTAATCATGATTTGGGCTAAATCCATTAAAAGGGAATTTAATGAATTTAATTAAATTTTTTAATTTGAAATTTAATGTTTTGCCTTTGATTTGATTGAATTATATTTATATTTCATTTATATATGAGAATATAAATGAGAATACAAATATGTTTTGAGAAAATCTCAAGGGTCTGAATTGATTTGATTAAAGTTTTGGATTGATTTTGGCTAAGTCCTTTAATGGAAAATTAAAGGGACTTAAGAAAATGTTCATGAGTTGGTTTTGAATTTTGAATTTGATTTGATGGGTTTAATTTATAATTCATTTATATAAGTGAATATAAATGAGTATGAGAACATCTCAAAGATTTGAATTGGCTTAAATCAAGACTTTGGTTAAGTCCTTAAGGGAAGGATTAAGGACTTAGGCAAAAGTTGGACTTAAGAATTTTGATCATGGTTTTCAATCACAGATTTCAATTGTGGATTTCAATCATGGATTTGAAATATAGATTTTAAGAAAATCAATTGAGATTTGATTTGGAGTTTTGTTTGAAAGAGAGAAAGTGAGGAGTGGTGCAAGCTAAGGGTAGGCAAATTTTTTAACACCCCTAAAGCATGATCTAGTCCTATGGCTAACCCTTCTAAGTCTCTATGCTAGGAGAGTGTCCACCTAATCACTAGATGTGTCTTAAGACTAAGGAACTCTTAAAGTCTAAGAGGATTCCTATGTCTAAAATGGAGGGGTTGAGAGCTCATTCTAAACACTCAGTGAAACTCAAATCAAACTTCTCATCCCCTTCTGGATGATTTGAACCTGCTTCTTTAGTGGAAGGTTCACACTCTATCCCCTTGTGGATTCTTCCCTCTCAATTATGTCTTAGACATAAGTAGAGCCACATTGCATCAAGCTCTAGATTCTTTCTACTCCTTGGGTTAATGATAGATTGTTTCTACTAATGCTTGTGATCTTCTGGTGTTGTTGATCATTTCGATCAACACCAATACGTGCGGTGTACCTGGTCATTCACACCACACCTATGGGTGGCCCTTTGTTGACCTCATGTTTTAATTTTGTTGTTTGATTTTTTTTTTGGTTTGTTTTGATTAGAATCCACGGGGGTAGAAAAGTGAACTCTCCATTAGGGAGGCAAGTTCAAGTCATCCACAAGGGAGGGGTTGAGAAATCCACTAAGGGATAAGAATCCTATATCCACTAGGGGACCAGAAAGATTTGCATCTCACTAAGGAGAAGCAAAAGGAAGTGATTTAGATTATTATTATTTTTTGTTTCAATGGATTTGTTTGTTACAATTTTTTTTAGATTTTATATTTTGGATTTTGAAATGAACCATGTTGATTTGCGATGGATCGCACTAAGTAGGAGCCATGGAGGCCTCGACCTAACTCAGATATATCAATCTAAAGGGAGTAGTCTACCAACCACAAAGTAGACCATCAAAAGGGATGCCTTTTATATAGTATACTAGGAAGAAAGCGTGATAAACTTACATCCTCCAAAGTAGGGACCTTCTTTGAGTAATCTATTGGTAAGGCAAATGAGATTGAACCAACCTAGGGTATATTGAGTGAATGCCACTTGTGGACTTAAATCAACTCAAGGATAGTCAATATTAGATTTCATTTTTAGATTTTTTTTGTTTAGTTTATGATGGTTCTTATTGTTTGCAATGAGAAGGGCCATGGAGGCCTAGACCTAGCTTAGATTTACCAATTCAAAGGAGTAGTCTACCAACCACACGGTAAGACTATCCAACCAAAGGAGTGCTTTTCAGTTTGCAATGGTCAAGTTTTAAGAAGAAAGCATGAGGAATTACATCTTCTAGAAACAAGAAAACATTGGGGTGATCAGTTGGCAAAGCAACAGATCAAACCCGACCTAGGGCTGACTATTGAGTGAATGCCACTGGGGACTTAAATCAACTCAAGGATAGTTAAGGCAAATTTCATTTTTAGATTTATTGTTTAGATCATAATGAATCCTATTAGTTTGTGATGAACTGCACTGAGTAGGGGCCATTAAGGCATAATCCTAACTCAGATTTACCAATCCAAAGGGTTAGTCTACTAAGCACATAGTAGGACATGCCAACCAAAGGGATGTCTTTTATACAACATATGCTTAAAGCATAGTAGAATTACATCCTCCAAAGTAGGGACTAGTTGTTGGGGTAATCTATTGGCAAGGCAACATATTGAACCCAACCTAAGGTTGACTATTGAGTGAATGCCACTAGGGGACTTAAATCAGCTCAAGGATAGCCAAAGATAGATTTCATTTTAAAATTTTGTTTATTTTGATGAATCTTATTGGTTCATGATGAACTGTACTGAGTAGGCATCGTGGAGGCCTGGACCTAACTCAGATTTACCAATCCAAAGAGAGTAGTCTGCCAACCACATGGTAGGACTACCCAACCAAAGGAGTGCCTCTCAGTTTGCAATGGTCGAGTCTTAAGAAGAAAGAATGGGGACTCACATCTTCTAGAGACAAGGAACCACTGGGGTGATCGGTTGCTTTGGGCAACAAATCAACCTGACCTAGGGCTGATTATTGAGTGAATGTCATTGGGGGACTTAAATCAGCTCAAGAATAGTCAAAGATAGCTTTCATTTCTTAGATTTGTTTATTTTGATTATGATTGAATCCTATTGGTTTATGATGAACAGTAAGGGCGTGGAGGCCTAACTCATTTACTAATCCAAAGGTACAAGTCCAAAGGAGTGCCTTTGTTTAATGGTCAAGTTTTAAGAAGAAAGCATGGGACTCACATCTTAGAGACAAGGAACCCAGAGGTGATGGTTGGAGCATCAAAGCTAGACTATTGAGTGAATGCCGCTAGGGAACTTAAATCAACTCAAGGATAGTTAAGGATAATTTATTTTTAAATTTGTTTTAGTTTTGATGGATTTTGTTAGTTTGCGATGATCAAACTGAGAAGGAGCTTATAGAAGCCTAGGTCTATTTTAGATTTAATGAAGCAAAGGGAGTAGCTTTCCTGGTCGATGGGAGAACTATCTGACCAAAGGAGTGCCTTTCAATTTGCAATGATCAATTTAAGGGAAGAAAGCTCAGGGACTCACATCTTCCACTAAGAAAAGATCACTAGGGTGATCAGTTTCTTTGGGCAATAAATGGAACCCGACCTAGGGTTGCCCATCAGTTTGCAATAATCATGCTAGAAAGAATGCGACATTGTCTTATATCTTTCAAAGCGGAATGACTGCTAGGGTAACCTACTTGTGGCAAAATAGATTGAACCTGATCTAAGGGTGACTACAGAGTGAGTACTGACCCATGAATTTTGTGGACACTACCCTAAAGATAGGATGCCTCCTTGGGAAAAGGGGCCCTTTGGGGGCTTGAATTCCTATTCCACAAGCGAATTAATTTATTTGTTTTAATTTATGTTAACATGGACCCTGTTTGTTTGCAAGGGATCAAATAAGAAAGAGCTTATATCAGCTTAGACCTATCTCAAATTTACTAAACCAAGGGAGAATTTGCATATCTGCTGAACAAATTCTCCAACCATAGGGGTGGCTACTAGGAAAGGGGGACTGTCCAATCCAAAAGTAACCCGGGTGGTGTCTAAATGGGGTAGCAAATGACTTCATCCAAATAGAGTGCTCATAGGGGATGGGGCTAGTAAAGGGCTTAATCCAACACCCTAAAGAAAATGACATGGCTAGTCATAAATCCAATAGTTATTTGGTGTCCAACTCAAGGAGAAAGCATTGGGAATTATATCTGTCAAGAGTGGTGTACTCACCGGGTGAGTCATTGTCAGCATAGCTAACATCAACTATCCTAAGGTGCCCGTCAATTTGCAACAATCAGCCTAGAAAGAAAACTTGGGGACTCACATCCTCCTATAGCTAATCTCGGGATAGTCTCATTACTCGATAGTGCATCGACCTAGGGTATTGAGTGAACTAGAAACTTATACCAACTTAAAAGTAGTTAAGAGGAAAGGAGTCTCTAGGGGACTTATCTTAAACCTCAAATATACTCAACCTAGTTAGAACATGATGGCTAGTTCAAGAAGAAAGCACGGAGACTCACATCTTCTAAAGCAAAGTCAACATGAGGTAGCTTACTGGCTAGGCGGTGAAGTCTACCATACTAATAAGGCTGGTTTGCAATGATCAAATTAGGAAGAAAGTGAGGACTCACATCCTCCAACAAATGATCATCCGGGGTGACATACTAGTGAGGTATGTAGACCCACCTGACCAATGAGTGAGTGCTTCAGGGGGCTTGTTCTCACATCAAAGTAGCCTGAGATAAAAGATTTTTATTTGTGTCTTGTGAATGTACTAAAAGGAATAGGATGCCTCTGGGGGACTCTTACACCTACCTTAAAATGCACTGGAGAATTAATGAAATGATGCCACGGATGGCGACAAAGATTCCCACCAAGAAAGGATGTCACTAGGGGACTCTTACACCTAACTTAATTATGCTAATCAAAATAGGATTCCACTTGGGTTCTCTCACACCTATTCTAATAGCTCTGGGAGGTTGTGTTCATGTTGTGAAAGAGGGATAGGATGCCACTGGGAGACTCTTACACCTACCTAAACACGTCATGGAGGATTCAGAAAAACAACACTTCAAAAGAAGAGAAGATTTGATGAATTGTCAGTTTTCTTTTATTAATGATTATTTTCAAACAACTTTTATTTTATGTGTAATATTTCTTTAGATAGAGCCCATTAATTGGAAGCATCGGGTGTTCCCCTTTACAATCAATAAGCTGATAAGATCTTCCCTGGTAGGCCTTCTCTATAGCATAGGGGCTTTCCCAAGTTGGTTAAAACTTGCCTCCCATCTTTCGACGGGCAACAATTGGTCTTCTTAGGACTAACACTAGTTCTTCTATTTGAAATACCTAGGTCAAACCAGCTTATTGAGAGCTTAAATCATTTTGGCCTTATACAACTTGAGATTTTAGCATGCCCATAAGAGACTCTCCTCCAACCCTTCCAGCTCTTCTAACCGAAACTTTGCATTCTGTTCTAAAGTGATCATGTTATCTAATGCTATCATTAGTGATGGTAGCTAAACTTCTAAAGGTAGAACAATTTCAGACCCATACACTAAAGAAAATGGCATAGACTGAGTCAGAGTCCAGTATGTGGTGCGGTAGGCCCACAAGGCTTCAACCAACTTCTCATGCCACTATCGTTTGTTGTCATCAAGAGGTTTTTTCAAAATCTAGATGAGAGTTTTGTTGAATGCTTCTACTAAGCTATTTGCTATGGGGTAGTTGTTGGCTTAATTAGCCTCATGTTCAATTTGATTAATTTTGATGATAACAAACAAATGCTTGGATGTTCTAATGAATATTTTATGTGTTTCAGATATATCAATTGCTAATTACATATCCAATACATCTCACAAATTGTTAGAAGAAATTGCAAGAATAAAAGAATGAAAGGGATAATGTGAAGCTCATGATTTTAGGTTATATGACTATTCATATGAGTTCTTTGGCATGAATCAATTTGCTCACAACCTAACATACTATTTTAATGAGGTTAATTTGTATAAATCTTTATTTAATTAACATTCAATTATATGTTTTTCTACATAGCAATAAAATTGTCAAAGTAATAAATGATCATAACTATTAAGTATAATTATTTTATTTACTTAATATAATTAGGTATTTTAATTTAATTTGCTGGTTATATGATAACTAACATATTTATGATTATATATAAATTATATCATAATTTTTAAATATCACATGTCAAAATTAACAAAATATATAAAATTTTTGTATTTTAGCCAAAGTCATTGTTTAATCAAAGAATTCATATCTGATTTTATCTCCATGATTCCTTGGATTTTTTCCTTTAAAATAAGTGGTTACATGACCACTTTGCATTAAAATTGAATTTATTATGATTTTTAAACATTACTTGATTTTAATAATGGATGCATGCTACATGCTTTGAATATATTAAGAGCTACATGTGATTACTTTTGACTTTCCCATGTGAATAGCCAATTTTGCTGCTAAATTTAATATTTGTTTAATATAAATTATATTTTTATTGAATATTAAATTATCACATGATAATGAGGTTGTATAATATATTTCTTTGAAATAATTTTTAAATGACCTTCTTTTATAAATAGCCCTCATTCTCTTCATGAAAGCATCCCTCATTCAAAATTCAAAATCTCAAACAAATCTAAGAGAAAATCTCTTAAATGTTCTTTCCAAGTGTTCTCCAAATATTGCAAGATCAAATCCTTGGTTTGGAAGCTTCAACATCTTCAACGAAGCAAGCCTTTTAAATTACTTGAGTTTGTTTTCTTGATCTTAATACTTCTTAGTTGTTCATGCTATTTTCATCTATTTCTTCTTTCTAATTTATACTTTTGGTGGATTAGTCTTTGAACATTGGTTTTCACATCAAAGTTTCTCAATCATTTTTTTTTGGTGAAAACTCTTGTGATAATTTGTAGGATCTATTTCAACTTGCTGAAATTTTAGCTTCCTACAAATTTCTTTTGGTTTCTTGAAATATTTTCTTTGTCTTATTTTGAAAGATCATTTATTCTTAGATCTATTTTAAGCATTTTAAAATAAATTATTGTGCTGAAATTATTTTCATATTTCTAGATCTCTCTTTTAATTGAAAGCTTACTAGCAACTTAGATCTATCATATACTTATTTTTTTTTATTTGTGATCATTAGCATTAATTGAAAGAATCTTTTGGTTAAAAAAAATTACTCCTGCTGAAATTTATCTTATCATGAAAAGAATATTGTGAATTTATTTTGAAATCATTTTGTATTATTCTACAAATTATAATAACTTAAACATCCAGTAAGATCACTTTAAGATATTTATTTTATTAAGTGAGCATTTTGCTTGCCAAATTTTTGAGTTGTAAGTGATCATTTATAAGTTGTGAGATCACTTTTGAATTTGATTTCTTGGTATATTTGTGAGAGATTTACTTTATCAAAATTTATTATTTTGTATTTTTTGTGTTGTAAAATTTATTTTGGGGTTGTACTACTTGTAGGAGAATATATATTGTTGTACTTGCCCGTTATAGGAGAATACTTTTGTAAACCATTTTCATTTAGTGGATTCCTAGGGTGGCTAGGGAAACGGTTTTGGGGTTTGGAACCACGTAAAATCGTGTGCCTCTTGTCTCTATTTACTTTATTGTATTTTTATTTTTTTGCATTTAGAATTATATCTTATCATTAAAATCAAAATCTAATTTTCTATTTAAAATTAAAATTTAAGTTTTGAAAATTTTAATATTACCCAATTCACCTCTTGGGTGCTATAGTGTCACAGTTGGTATCGAGCCTAGGCTCTTTTATTGGCTTAACATCCAAGAGTAAATCTTTTCACTATGGCACAAGGTTTCACAAAGGGTTCATTACCGGAGGACAATCCACTCATAGACCTCCACTTTTAGATAGTGTACCATTTGATTATTGGAAAAATAGAATTAGTACATTCTTAAGAGGTCAAGATGCGCATGTGGTATATGTTGACACATCAATATCATACACCCACGGTAGAAGTAAATGGCATTAAAGTAGAAAAACCTTTTGAGGAATGGTCTATAGAAGAGAACTTGATGAATTAAATGCTAGGGCTTGTAATACTTTACATTGTGCTTTATTAGATGATTACATGAAAATTTCTATGTTAAGTATCGCAAAGAAATATGGGATAAACTTATTATAACTTATGAAGGAACTAGTGAAGTTAGAGATGCTCACATAAATAGACTTGTTCATGATTATGAGTTATTTCATATGTCTCCTTAAATCTATTTCGATATGTATACTAGATTTATGAAAATAATTAACACATTACATTCTCTTGGAAAACATATAGGAATCAAGACTTAGTTTATAAGATTCTTAGATGTCTTCCAAAAGAATGGGAAGCTAAAGTAACACTATTAGTGAAGCTAAAGATTTATCTACTTATCCACTTGATCAGCTTTTGGGTTCTTTGATAGCACATGAGCAGTTATTGCTCAAAGGGATAAGATGGATAACTCACAAGGAGAAGGAGAAAGGAAAAGCCATTGCACTACAAGTTGATGATAGTGATGAGCATAACACCTCAAGCTCGGATGGTGATTGTGATGAGGTGGTCATGCTTTCCAAAAGGCTTGGGAACTTGCTAAGGAAGAAGAATCAAAGGTATAAAAATCTAAAAATTATAAATTTCAAACTAAGAAATTTCCTAGTGAAGGGATCATTTGCTATCATTGTAAAAAGCACGGACACATAAGAGGTGATTGTCGAACTTATTGAATCAAAGAAGAAAAGAAATTGATGTAAACAAAAGAAAAATATGAAGGAGAAAAAGTACCATAAGAAGAAGAGAGCGACTTTATGGGCCAATCCATTCAAATGAATCAAGTACTAGCTCATCGATGAAGAGGTCAACATATGTCTTATGGCAAATGGAGAATTTGACTTAGATTCTCAAGAGGTATGTAATGATATATCTTATGATGAATTAGATGATGCTTTTAATGATTTAGTTATTGAATATAAAAAATTAAAAAGAAAATACAAAACCTTAGAAAAGAACATAAAAATTTAGATATGCATTTTTGTGATTTAAAAAATGAATGTGATAATTTAAAAAGTAAAAATACTTCTTTATTAAATTGTTCCTTAGTTGTAGGTAAACTTGAAAGAGAGAATATCTTATTAAAAGCAAGATTAGAATTATGTTTAAAATCACAAGTTCATTATAATACTTCATCAAGAAAAACATTTAATAAAATTATTTGCATCATACACATCCCACTCATATATCTTATAATTATCATTCTAAATCATATGCAAACACTAATGTTTGGTGCAACTATTGCAATAAAAAGGGCATATTTCATTTATTTGATTGCTATGCGTAAAATACAAAATACTAAGCAATCATCTTATGTATGGGTACCAAAAGGTACAAATACTACACAAACCATGCATGCTAAATATCTTACTTCAAATTTAGAATGTGGACCCAAACATGTTTGGGTTCCAAAAGTTAACATGTGAGTTTATTTTGTAGGAATGCCTTCAAAGCAAAATCAAAGAAGGCATGTGGTACTTGGACAGTGGATGTTCAAGACATATGACGGGAGATAAAGATAAATTCACAACTTTAGAATCAAGTGATGGAGGATTTGTTACATATGGAGATAATGTGAAGGGAAAAATCATTGGCATTGGTTCTATTTGTAAGAATTCTATCACTTTAGATAAAGTTTTTCTAGTAGAAGGATTAAAACATAATTTAATTTCTATTAGTCAATTATGTGATAAAGGTTTGAATGTAGTATTCCATGCATCATATTGCATTATAAAAAATAATGAAAATGTTTTGCTAGTAGGGAAAAGATACAAAAATATTTATGTCATTGATTTAGATAGCTTTCATGATGTAAATTTAAACTTACTTTGTTTTAAAAGCACTCATGATGATATATGGTTATGGCATAGGAGACTATGTCATATTAACATGCACACACTTAATAAAATTGCTAAACTTGATTTAGTAGTTGGTTTTGCCTAAATTAAATTTTCATTCAAACTATGTTTGTGATGCATGTATTCATGGTAAACATTCTAGAAGCTCATTTAAAAGTAAAAATATTGTTTCTACTTCTAGACCTCTAGAATTATTACATGGATTTATTTGGTCCTATTAGCACTAGCTTAGGTGGAAAAAATTATGGTTTTGTGATTGTTGATGATTTCTCTAGATATACTTGGGTTTTTTGTAACTTACAAGGATGATGTTTTTGGTGAGTTTAGAAAGTTTTCTAAATATATTCAAAGAGAACAAGGCCTTTTGATTAATAGGGTTCAAAGCGATCATGGTGGCGAATTTGAAAATAAATTATTTGAGGATTTTGTGATGAACATGGGATTAGACATAATTTTTTTACCTAGAACTCCCCAACAAAATGGAGTAGTAGAGAGAAAAATAGAATATTAATTGAATTAAGTAGATCTATGCTTGATGAGTATAAATTGCCAAAATATTTTTGGCGAGCGTAAATCGCATGTTATGTAATGAATAGGATCTATTTTAGACCAATTTTGAAGAAGACACCCTATGAATTGTTTTTTTGGAAAGAAGCCTAAGATTGAACACTTTCATGTATTTGGATGTAAATGCTTTATTTTGAATAATGGAAAAGATCATTTAGGTAAGTTTGATTGCAAATCGGATGATGGTATTTTCTTAGGATACTCTCTTTCTAGTAGAGCTTATAGAGTTTACAATAAAAGAAAAATGATTGTAGAAGAATCAATACATGTTATTTTTTGATGAAAATTTGATTGATCCTATTAGAAATGAAGTGATTGATGAAGAGATTGATAACTTTAAGAAAATATCTTTAGAAGATAATATGGATGATTCATTGCCTAAAGAATGGAAATATAATAAAAAACATCCAAAGGAACTAATTATAGGGGATCCTTCAAAAGGAGTTATGACTAGAAGGCATAGTAGAAGTTGTAGATCATTCGATTTTTTATCGAGGTTGAACCTAAAATTTAGAAGAAGCATTAAATGATAATTTTGGATTATTGCTATGGAAGAGGAGTTGAATCAATTTGTAAGAAATGATGTTTGGGAATTAGTCCCAAGGCCCCAAGATCAAAATGTCATTGGAACAAAATGGATCTTTAGGAATAAGCTAGATGATTCAGGTTGTATTATTAGAAATAAAGCTAGGTTAGTTGCACAAGGGTACACACAAGTTGAAGGTATAGATTTTGAAGAATCTTTTGCACCAGCAAGACTAGAAGCTATCAGTTACTCCTTGCTTATGCTTGTTTTAGAAATTTTAAACTTTTTCAAATGGATGTCAAAAGTGCATTTTTGAATGGATTTATTGACCAAAATGTATTTGTAGAGCAACCACCTGGATTTGAGAGCCTTGATTTTCCAAATCATGTGTATAAATTAAAGAAAGCCTTATATGGTTTAAAAGCAGGCTCCTCGTGCTTGGTATGATAGGTTAAGTAACTTTTTTAATAGATCATGGATTTAGAAAGGGGTAGAGTAGATACCACTTATTCCTTAAGAGCATAGATGATGATTTGATTGTGGTACAAGTGTATGTAGATGATATATTATTTGGAAGTACAAATGAATCTTTATGCCATGAGTTCTCATCTTTGATGTCTAAAGAGTTTGAAATGAGTATGATGGGAGAACTTAATTTTTCTTAGGTCTTCAAGTGAAGCAACAAGAAAATGGCACATTCATCTGTCAAACTAAGTATATAAATGAATTGCTTGAGAGGTTTGACATGAAAAGATTTAAATCTAGTAAAACTCCTATGAGCCCATCTATAAAATTGGATTTAGATGAATTAAAAATGTTGATCAAAAACTTTATAGGAGTATGATAGGTTCACTTTTATACCTTCGCTAGTAGGCACGATATTATGTTTGCTATTTGTTTGTGTGCTCATTTTCGGGCCAACCCAAAAGAATCTCATTTAATAGCGGTCAAGCGTATCTATCTTTGTATTTGATAGGCACTACTAGGTTAGGTTTATGGTATCCTAAAATTCTTTATCATGTGATTTGATTGCTACGATCTTTGATTTTGCGGGATGCAAAGTAGATAGAAAAGCACATCGGCATATGTCATTTTTTAGGATCATCACTTGTGTCTTGGTCATCTAGGAAACAAAATTGTAGCTTTATCCACTCGAGTACATACATTGGGTAGTTCTTGCTCAGTCCTTTGGTTAAAGCAACAATTAGAAGATTTTGGTATTAAGCAAGATCACATTCTAGTTCAATGTGACAATACTAGTGCTATTAGTTTAACTAAAATCTATCCGACTCTCAACCAAGCATAT
Source organism: Cymbidium sinense (assembly GCA_021442155.1). Lineage (NCBI taxonomy): Eukaryota > Viridiplantae > Streptophyta > Magnoliopsida > Asparagales > Orchidaceae > Cymbidium > Cymbidium sinense. Next base: position 131,548,561 of record CM038222.1, on the reverse strand, counting down.
AGAAATTAGACATCATTTTATTAGGGATCATGTTTTGAAAGGTGATGTTAATATTAATTTTATTAGCACCGATTTACAAATTGCAGATATTTTTACAAAACCCTTACAGAAGAACGTTTTGTACTTTAAGACGCATGCTTGGAATGTTAGATCCTAATATTTAAAATTGTATGTAGTTTGTTCTCACTTTTGATGTTGTCAAAAGGGGAGAAGAGTAAAATGTTGGTTAATATTAAGTCTATTTAATGCATACATTTAGGGGAGCAACATTATTCATCTCATATGCATAATTTTTTTTAATAGAATTTCTTTCAAAACTATGATGAAAGGTCAATTTGCACCTTCATCAAAATCAATACCAACATTAGTTTGTCATCATCAAAAGGGGAGATTGTTGGCTTAATTAGCCTCATGTTCAATTTGATTAATTTTGATGATAACAAACAAATGCTTGGATGTTCTAATGAATATTTTATGTGTTTGATATATCAATTGCTAATTACATATCCAATACATCTCACAAATTGTTAGAAGAAATTGCAAGAATAAAAGAAAAAGGGATAATGTGAAGCTCATGATTTTAGGTTATATGACTATTCATATGAGTTCTTTGGCATGAATCAATTTGCTCACAACCTAACATACTATTTTAATGAGGTTAATTTGTATAAATCTTTATTTAATTAACATTCAATTATATGTTTTTCTACATAGCAATAAAATTGTCAAAGTAATAAATGATCATAACTATTAAGTATAATTATTTTATTTACTTAATATAATTAGGTATTTTAATTTAATTTGTTGGTTATAACTAACATATTTATGATTATATATAAATTATATCATAATTTTTAAATATCACATGTCAAAATTAACAAAAATATATAAAATTTTGTATTTTAGCCAAAGTCATTGTTTAATCAAAGAATTCATATCTGATTTTATCTCCATCAGTTCCTTGGATTTTTCCTTTAAAATAAGTGGTTACATGACCCACTTTGCATTAAAATTGAATTTATTATGATTTTTAAACATTACTTGATTTTAATAATGGATGCATGCTACATGCTTTGAATATATTAAGAGCTACATGTGATTACTTTTGACTTTCCCATGTGAATAGCCGAATTTTTGCTGCTAAATTTAATATTTGTTTAATATAAATTATATTTTTATTGAATATTAAATTATCACATGATAGCATGAGGTTGTATAATATATTTCTTTGAAATAATTTTTTAAATGACCTTCTTGCCTATAAATAGCCCTCATTCTCTTCATGAAAGCATCCCTCATTCAAAATTCAAAATCTCTCCAGCAAATCTAAGAGAAAATCTCTTAAATGTTCTTTCCAAGTGTTCTCCAAATATTGCAAGATCAAATCCTTGGTTTGGAAGCTTCAACATCTTCAACGAAGCAAGCCTTTTTAAATTACTTGAGTTTGTTTTCTTGATCTTAATACTTCTTAGTTGTTCATGCTATTTTCACCATCTATTTCTTCTTTCTAATTTATACTTTTGGTGGATTAGTCTTTGAACATTGGTTTTCACATCAAAGCTTCTCAATCATTTTTTTTGGTGAAAAACTCTTGTGATAATTTGTAGGATATATTTCAACTTGCTGAAATTTTTAGCTTCTACAAATTTCTTTTGGTTTCTTGAAATATTTCTTCTTTGGTCTTATTTTGAAAGATCATTTATTCTTAGATCTATTTTAAGCATTTTAAAATAAATTATTGTGCTGAAATTATTTTCATATTTTCTAGATCTCTTTTTTAATTGAAAGCTTACTAGCCAACTTAGATCTATCATATACTTATTTTTTTTATTTTGTGATCATTAGCATTAATTGAAAGAATCTTTTGGTTAAAAAAAATTACTCCTTGCTGAAATTTATCTTATCATGAAAGAATATTGTGAATTTATTTTGAAATCATTTTGTATTATTCTACAAATTATAATAACTTAAACATCTAGTAAGATCACTTTAAGATATTTATTTTTATTAAGTGAGCATTTTGCTTGCCAAATTTTTGAGTTGTAAAGTGATCATTTATAAGTTGTGAGATCACTTTTGAATTTGATTTCTTGGTATATTTGTGAGATTTACTTTATCAAAATTTATTATTTTGTATTTTTTTTGTGTTGTAAAATTTATTTTGGGGTTGTACTCGCCCCTTTGTAGGAGAGTACATATTGTTGTAGGGGTTGTACTCGCCCCGTTATAGGAGAAATACTTTGTAAACCATTTTCATTTAGTGGATTCTAGCGGGGTGGCTAGTGGGCGTAGCGGTTTGGGGTTTGGCGAACCACGTAAAAAAATCGTGTGCCTCTTGTCTCTATTTACTTTATTGTATTTTTATTTTTTTACATTTAGAATTATATCTTATCATTATAAAATCAAAATCTAATTTTCTATTTAAAAATTAAAATTTAAGTTTTGAAAATTTTAATATTACCCAATTCACCCCCTCTTGGGTGCTATAGTGTCTCTGGTATGTGAGTATCTCATTATCTTGGATCTTAAAGCTATTGATCTTCATGCTTTTGAATGTAGTACCATTATCAATATAATTTGTCAAGGTACCAAACTATATATGTTATGGTTCACGAAATCTTTGTTGTCAGTGACCTCTTTGAGTGAGATGGCTTCCCACTTGGAAAAGTAATTGTAGAATGAATGGTACCCTTGGAAGAAGGGGATTGATCAGACCACAATTTGGTATCCCAACACTCAAATGGCCATGAGGCCAATGTAGGGTAATGTTGGGTGGTTTGGTGGAGGACCACACCTGAATGGCATCTTTACATTCATTCAATGAAATCATCAAGGCGGATCTAGTCTTTTGATCTTTCTTCATCTTATGGTGATGAGCTCCACATAAACCTGCATGTACCTCAGTTATAATGCCATAAGCTTCATGTTTGTCTAAACAATGTAACCACAATTGGTTAAAGGATCGGCAGTACAGGGTGTCATCAACGAGAGCGTAGGAGATAGCTCTCTATTTCACCTAATGGGCTTGCGATTTCTCTTGAGATAGTTTGCCAATGTTCAAATAATCTATGAATGGTTGCCTCCAATCCGGCTCCTCTTCCTTTTTGTAATGACAACCTCTCTTTCAAGAGAAAGTCTCTCTATTTCACCTAATGGGCTTGCGATTTCTCTTGAGGTAGTTTGCAAGTGTTCAAATAATCTATGAACGGTTGCCTCCAATCCAACTCCTCTTCCTTTTTGGCAATGATAACCTCCCTTTCAAGAGAAAGTCTCTCGATGTGTTCATCATCAATGGAGACTTGTCATTTTGGACCCTTATGAATGGACTCATCTTAGACATGAATTTGGCAAGTTTGGTCAAAGCATCATTTCTTGCGTTCTTTGCGTGGAACCTTGTAGATGGAAACTTCAGAATCTAGGCCAATGACTTCATGGTATACTCATGGTAGTGACTTGGGTTTGAGAACCTTGTGGGACCCGACAATCTTGATAACAAACTAAGAATCACTAAAGATATTGATGCTTTTGACACTAATAATAATGACTAACTCCAAACTGATAATCAAAGCCTCATACTCAGCTTCATTATTGATGCATAAGTTGGAAAGATAGTATGAGAATCTCATCACATCACAGTTTGGAGTTAGTAGAACTATTCCTACCCCTGGCTTACCTAAGTGAATAGATTATGGTGCTTCACCTTTAAGAAAAGAAGCAACGCCATCAAAATACATCTCTCTTCGATGGTTGCTGGCCTCCTATAAGTTCAAGATTTGTTCATGAGATGTCACTAAAGAATCAAAAGAGTGTTATACTAAGAAATCATAGTTCTTGTCTTAATGCATGGAGGTATGAAAGTGATATCAAACTATAAGATATCATGGATCAATGAGCCAAACATCCATAGCTTGATGTTAGGAGATATTGCATTTTTAACCAAAGCATGTAGTGTCACTTTTGGAGGCAATTAAAGCTGACAATGCTTCCAAGGTTGATAATTTACTTTAGTAGGGATCAGATGACACCTAAGGTAGTAGAGGGAACTCTCCTTTCCTTCATAAATTGGCATGGGCAAACAGAGAACCGAGTGAGTCATCCAATTGTAAGGATGAGTGTTTAAGATTGGGTGCAAAACTACTTCAATCTACTTGATATCTTTGAATGCGTGCTGGTACTTATCATCCCACTTAAACTTAGTATCATTTTTGATAAGTGTTGAGAATGGCTTGCATCTCCTCGATAGGTTTGAGATAAAGCATCTTAGATACGCCAACCATCCTTGAAAGGATCTGAGTTGAGTTAAACTCTTAGGAGGTGGCATTTTATAGCTTTAATCAGATCTATTTCTATTCCGGTGTCGAACAATAAACCCAAGGAATTTTTCTAAAGCTACTCCGAATGCACACCTCAGGGGATTCATTTTCATGTTATATTATCTTAACCGTTCAAAACTACTCTCAAGTCAAAGAGGTGGTTTTCCTTTTCTTTGCTTTTGACTATGAGATCATCAACATAGCACTTAACCTGATGATGGATGAGTTCATTAAAGATCAGAGTCATGGCCCGTTGGTATGTAGCACCAGCATTTTTAAGGTCGAAAGGCATGACCCTATAACAAGATTCTCGGGTTGGAAAGTAGTGTTTCTTTCATCTTTGAGACATCTTGATTTGGTTATAGCAGATGACCCATCCATGAAAGAAGGCTATTAGATGAGGCAATGTCCACCATTAATTCTAGTATAGGAAGAGGAAACTCATCCTTAAGGCATGCCTTATTTAAGTCCCTAAAATTGACACAAATGTGAATTTGGCCATTCTTCTTCTTAATTAGGATGACACTAGCCAGAAGGATATTTTCTTCCCGATGAAACCGATCGATCTATTTTGAAATGATTTGTTTAATTTCTAATCGCATGCTTCTTGGAGCTTTCTTAATAGGGGTAACATTAGAGCTTATTGCTAGCTTGCGGACTACAACGTCGGGAGATATTTCGGGTATTTCTTCATAATTCTATGCGAAACAGTCTTTAAACTCAGTCAACAGCCTAACTAAGTTATTAGTTTCTTCTTCATTCAGCAATGAACTGATGTACGTTAGGCGAGAATTTTCTTCTTTCCTGAGGTTGATTACGTTAAGCTTATCTATTGTTGAATGGATTTCTTCTTCAAATTCTGGAGGGGCATCCTTGACTTGAAGATCATTTGGATCATCTGAGGTTTCTAAACACACATTCTCATAAGAGTTGGAGATGTGTGAGAAGAACCTATCAGACTTCAAATTATTGGTAATAACCAAACAGTAATCACCATCATCGACTGGACTCACTGTACTGAATCCTAGCCATACCTTTGATTGTGCTTCCCTGCCTGAGTTGTTCCATAATTTTTCAAAGTACTCTAACCTGTGCTTGGACCAAGTGTTAAGAACCAAACCTTTCTGTATGAGATTTTTAACACAAGGAGAGTAAAAATTAACAAGTAATTCCATTAATTCTATAAAAGTATCTTCCTCAAGTCCAACATCCAACTCTGGACTTGAGGATGATGAACATGAAAAGAACCACTTCTGCTTTATGTCATTGGAAAACTTAGAGACTTTCTTAACTATCAAACCTTCAATTTTCTGAGATGTAAGTGAGGTAAGAAAAGGTTAGTATAGTTCTACATAAACTAGATTAATGCTTTGCTTTACTTGAAGGCCTAGTCTTTATCACATGCGGAATGAAAGTCACCTCTAATGGATAAAGAGGGGTTATAATAAATCATATTAGACTCATCCTCAATTCCAAGTCATGTGAATGTAGGGGTACTCACAATGGCTGAACACAACCTCTGTTGGTAAGGCCATTAGTCTCCCATCTGGATTGCCTCGCCTCTTTGGTGGAGGTTGAGCCATTCTACCTACACGTTCATATAATGAAATGGACTGTGGCTGGAATGTCATATGCGGCTATATTTCTTTCTCATTTCCTCTTTTTTGTGGACTTGGATTTCCATTTTTCTTTTCATTTTCTTTTATCTTTTCTTTTTCTTGATTTTTTTCTTTTGTTTTTGCATTTGCATTTTACCCAAGTTCATAAGAAAGGGTGTGTTGAGAAAGATAGTAGGTCCCATCCTCATAAATCTCAACCACTCTAACTAAAAATGGCTTTTCATCACCGTTGACCCGATATTCAATTCCATCTTTTCTGAACTTAAGGCATTGATAAAGGGAGGATGAAACGAACTTGTTCTGATGTATCCAAGGCTTCTTAGTAAAGCAATGAATGAAGTATTTGAATCAATGATGTAGAACTTAGCCTTCCAATCACCAATCTCCAATGGTAACTATAGAACCAAAGCCCCACCTTGATCATTGAATCCTCTTAACATCATCCATCTCCTTGGAGAGTAGAGATGTCGATCCTCAAATAGGCAAGGGTCTTTAGAATGATTCAGATGCACCTACATGAACCAGTGAGTTTGAACCTATCCATATCGATTGTGATGTAGAGGGGATGGTTGTGCTCCATTTTCCCTAATAGAAGGTCTTCATCTGTGAAGGTGATCCCTTAGGCTTCTTTTGTATAGGGTGCTTCCTCACCTATAGCGGCCAGCTGAGCTAAGTGTTGACCTCACTTTTGGAGTGAGCTCTTAACATCCTCTTAAACTTAGGAATCCTCTAGACACTAAGATTTCCTTAGTCATAAGACACATCTAGTGAATAGGTGAACACCTAACCTAAGCCTAGAGACTTAGAAGTGTTAATCATAAGATTAGGCTATGCCTTAGGGTTTAAGGAAATTACCAATCATATAGCATAAACCTAATCTAGATACACTTTCTCAAATTAAATCCAGACTCAATTCTCAAATCAAATCTCAAATTCAAATTCAAATTCCAAATCTAATTTCAAAATTTGACTCCAAATGATTGAAACCCAAAATCAAATCCAACCTCTTCCTAAGCCACATGAACCATATTCATAAGTTTAGCCAAAACTCTCCTTAAATCAAATCAAACTCAATTGATCACTTTATAAATCAATTATTCCTTTATTTATATTCATAAATATAAATGAAATCTAAATTCAAATGACCAAGATTATATTGAAAATCAAATCCAAATTCATTCTAAACCCTCTAAGCCAATTCTTTGGACTTAGCCAAATTCTATCTAGATCAAGTCAAAACTAATGAATTATCTTTTGAATCAATCATTCATTCAATTATCTACCCAAATATAAATGAAACCTACAATCATCAAATCAAATCAAAACTAAACCAATTGACCCACTTAGGTGCACTTGACCTAAAGTGATCTAAAGGACCCATTTGAGCCAACTTCTAATCCAACCCAAATTGGATTGAACCAAGTGCACCAAAATCTTCCACCATGATTTTTGATCACCCTAGGATGATCAATTGCAATCAATTGGGCCAAACCAAGCCCAATTGGCCATTTGATCCAAATTGACCCAAATTGGCCTAAAGAACCAAATCGGGTCAAATCATGATCTAACCTAAATTGATTGCAACCAATGGCTCAATCTCATTCCAAATTGATTATTGAACTTGACCCAATGTAACTCAATTTGATCAATCAAGCCCAATCAATCAACTTGACCCAACTTAGCCAAAATTGGCCTAAAGGGTCAATTTGGCCTAAATCAAAATTAAATCCAATTTAATTCAAACCAAAGACCACATTCATCTTCAATTAGTCAATTGAACATGAATCAACCCATAACCCAAGTTAATTTGGCCAATTTTGGTCAATTTGGTCAATTGGTATGACCCATATGACCTAAATTGGGCCAAATCCTTGAAACCAAGCCAAAACCCATTAGGGGCTGATCAAATCACCCAAACCCATTTGGGATCAGCCCAAAACAAACCCAACCCATTTAAATCCCTCATGAACCATCCCACATAGGATTCCACCTAACCTCATTTAATTCCCCATCACATGCACTTAATCCCTCATCACATATATAAAAACTTTGGAGCAAAAACCTAAAGTCCTCAATCAATCTAGATCTAGCCCTAACCACCCCAATAAGATGGCATTCAATTTGGAGCCAAAATAATTCAAAAAAATTTGTATTTTCATCCATTATAAAAGGAGGGGGAAATGAGACTTGAGATCTCTTGCTCCCATCATCACTCAGCCAACCAAAGCTCTCCAAAGCCAAAAGTAATCCATCCCCCACTTCGTTTAGCCACTTTGAGCTCAAATCATAAAAGAATTTTCTCTTCTGACGAGGCGATGGTAAACATCAGAGAAGGAGACATTCCGAAGAGAAGCAAGGGCTAAAGATTACTCTGAAGCTTCCTCACACACATAGGAGCTCCCTCGGATCTTCACCGTTGCCAAAAATCATCCCCGGTGAGGTAACTTTCGTCAAACCGTAGTCAGCCTTAGGATTTTGAATATTTTATATTAAATTTCCCATGATTCTAGTAATTTTCTTTAGAAAATCTAGCATTTTTATTTTAAATCATCCCAAATAGGAAATAGAATTTTTTTTGTACGAATCGGCGCAAAAACGGGTCCATTTGGATAAGTTTTGGCTTAGAAACTTTCATTTTTTCTAAAAAATACCATTGAAAACACTATTCATTGTCGGCGGCTCACAGCCACCGTCCGATCCCGTAGTTCACGGGATCGGACAGCTCGGATCATGCGCGGATCGCAGACCCAGATCGGTGATGCGATCGGGCCGTCCGTCCGCAGCGTTCGCCAACGGACGGCTCGTCCGCACGCCGTCGCCGATCGCTTCGGATCACGTGATCTGATCTAGACCGTCCCATCTTTGATCGGACGGTCCATAGAAAGGCGTGGGTCACTCTTTCCCGCCCATACCGCACGTATATATCTATAATAAAAAAAATTTAATAATAATAATTTAAATCATTTGAAACTTCAAAAATTCATAAAAAAAAAATACTTAACCAAAAATTGCAAACAAGGGCTCGTTGGATTCATCTATCAGAGAGGAATCTAACAAACCCTAAATTTACAAAATTTACTAAGTATTATAAGCGTAATTTAGGTTTTAGTGAAAAGCATATTTCATTAATTAAGCCAAAAATATAACTTAGATTAAGTTGAGATTTTCAGATATTGAAATTAATGTTATAATACACATACAATAAAAATTTCATGTTAAAATAACTTCTGAATTGGTATATATTAAAATTTTAAATTCAAATTATCAATTTTGATAAAATGCATTAAATAAAAATTTAGAAATTTACAAAAATCTTCAAGATGACCTAAATCACTTTAATCGACATCTAAGACTCTTAATAAAAATTATTTGATCTTCTAAATCTAAGAAATAGTTAAGATTAGAGTTTAAAATTAAAAAAGTTAATTATAATCTAAAAATAACTCAAATATTAAATCAAAACGAAATTAAAGCATTCATTAAATCATTAATCAAACTTTAAATTTAGAAAATATCATCTTTAAAGTAGATTAAATTAAAATATGATTAAATCTATTTAAGTTAATAAACTCAATTAAATGATTAAATCTTAAATCAAACTCAAAATCCAACAAACTTAGAAAACTTTAATAATTTGATACTAATCAATTAAACTAAATAAAATTAAAGCAAAACTTAATTAACCTATGATTAAATCACATCCATTTGAATGAGATAATTAAATAACCATTGAATATTTCAACCTAATAACTAAATTGAACATGTTAATGAAATCAAACAAACATAATAAATAAATCAAATCAAGTAAAACCCTAATCATAAATAATCAAACTCAATTAGTCAAACATTTAATTAATAAAAATTTAATAAATCAATCCATCATCTTAATTAATCAAATTAATTTAAATAAGTTACATTAAAGCAACTTAAGATTTTAAATCAAACTAATTAAATTTAATAATCACACCCAAATAAACTAATTAAGTTATAAATTAATCATATTAAACCCAAACTCAAACATAAAGATGCAATTAAACATTAATCAAAAAACATTAAACCTAAATTATTAAGTCATTGATCTTTAATTAAACAAACCTAATTAATCTAATTACCTTAATCAAACTTAATTAGTCAACATTTAATTAATGAAAATTTAATAATTAATCCATCATCTTAATTAATCAAATTAATTTAAATAAGTCATATTAAAGCTAACTCTAAAATTAAGCTTAAATCAAACCCATAATTTAATAATCACACCCCTTAAATAAATTAATTAAGTTAATTAAATTAATCATATGAAACCTAAACTTAGTCAAACATAATTAAGATGCAATTAAACATTAATCAAAACATAAATTACCTAAATTATTAAGTCATCTTTTAAACAAACCTTTAAATCTAATTACCCTTAATCAAACTTAATTAGTTGAACTTTAATTAATGAAAATTTAAAATTAATCCATCATCTTAATTAATCAAATTTAAATAAGTCATATTAAAGCTAACTAAAAATTAAGCTTAAATCAAACCCATAATTAAATAATCACACTTAAATAAATTAATTAAGTTAATTAAATTAATCATATGAAACCTAAACTTAGATTAAGTAATTAAGATGCAATTAGTGGTTTTACCCTAAAATGCAAAATGAGTATGTTCAAAATTAAACCCAAATTAAAGATTAAACTTTTTACAAATCTATAATTAAGTAGATGCATTAATTTTCATGTTAAGAAAAAAATTAAAAGACTTGGTTAAGATGTATAAAAAATGATCTAGTATACAATTAAATGAGAATTTGACACATAATAGATAAATACAAATTCATGTAACCACCTAAATTATTAAGTTATTTTCATATGAAACCTAAACTTAATCAAACATAATTAAGATGCAATTAAACACTAATCATAGCTTAAATTAAACCTAAATCATTAAGTTATTAATCTCTAATCAAACAAACCTTTAATTAATCTGATAAATTTTTAATTGACCCTTAATCAAATTTAATTAACCAAACATCTAATTAATGCAAACTTAATAAATTAATCCAATATTTTAATAAGCCAAATTTAACTTTATAAATCAGATTAATGTTAATTCAATTAAATACTTAATTAATCTACTAATTAATTTAATTACACCTATTAAATAAATTAATTAAGTAAATTACATTAATCATATTAAACTCAAGCTTAATCAAACATAAAAATAATATTAATAATAATCAAACCCTAATTTAAACTTCAATCATTAATCAATAACATCATTAACTCAAATAAGCATGAAATCAAATTAAAAGTTAAACAAATCTTTATTTAATTTAATCATACCTCTTAAACAAACTAATTAAGTTAATCAAATTAATTAAATTAAACTTAATTAATCAAAATTCAATTAAATATTAATCAAAACATAAATTAAACCCAAACTATTAATCCATTAATTACATCATTTGTCTAAACAAATATGAAACAAAAAAATTAAACAAACCTTTATAATTAACATAAACACACTTATTAATTAAACAAATCACATAATCACATTGAACCTAAGCAAACCCGTAGACCAATAAAGCTAATTAAATCAAATTGAATCAAATTAAGTTAGATCAAGAAAGATTCTGATCAATTTAATATAGAATCAAATCAAATCTCATTCAACCTACTTAAATAAAAAATAAACTAATTAACTATCCAATATATGAAATCAAAATGCAAACCAAACTTTGATGAACATGACAAATGGATGTGATTAAAATAAAATCCCAATTACAAAGAATCAAACCCAATTAGAATCAAAATAAAATCTTAATTAATCTGATCAAACTACAAATAAATGAACCACAATCAATTAATTAAACATAAAGTTAAATCACATAACCATGATCAAAGAAAAGAATTAAATATTTAAAGCATATTGAATTATATCAAGATTCAATTAAATCAAAACACCTAATATAAAATTAATCAACCAAAAACACATGAACTTAAACAAACTAAAGCTCCATTAGACATTAAGGATATTAAATTATCAAGATTCAATTAAATCAAAACACCTAATATAAAATTAATCAACCAAAAACACATGAACTTAAACAAACTTAAGCTCCATTAGATATTAAGGATATTAAATTATCAAGATTCAATTAAATCAAAACACCTAATATAAAATTAATCAACCAAAAACACATGAACTTAAACAAACTTAAACTCCATTAGACATTAAGGATATTGAATTATCAAGATGCAATTAAACTAAAACATCTAATCAAAAAAAAAATTTAATTAATCAAATCCTTAAAATAAACTCAAATTCTAAATTCTAAATCAAATCAAATAAATCGAATCAAATGAATTACACAAATTCAAATTAGCTTGAATGTGTGGCTTGGATGCGGTAGGCTCTTAGGATAAAAATTAATTTTTCTACCCCAATTAAAAACTCATAACTAAAATTTTTAAACAACTCATAACCTCACATAAAAGCCTAAGAATTAAATCAAGATAATAAAATTTTAGTGACCCCTTAGCTGGATGGATGAATGTATAATATCATGCATGTCATATTCTTTCACTTGTTAAGAGGGGCTTCCATCTGAGAATCAAGGCTTAACCATGAGAGCCTTTGGTGGAAGACACCCCTTTCTCTTTTGATTTTGTCTATAATCAAATTCTCATGCATTTAGGCATACAAAATCCCATAGCCTGTGTCAAAATAAAAAGTCCCAAAGAATCAAATAAATTTGATAAAATTTGCATTAGATTAAGTCATGGATTCATACCACTCATGCTCTAGTCTCTTAGGGAGTGAGTCTAAGGACTTAGTTTCCTCTCTAAATGAACAACATCCTATCCATCTTGCAATGCATAAGACTTGCCTACATGGATTTAAAGCGTAGGAGGAGTTAGCTAGCTACCACGTGCATAAGTCCAAAGTTTATTCTCTCTTGTGGAGGTAAACCATATACCCATTTTCACCTTAGATTTAGGTTGTACCTTTGTTTTGTACCAAGGCTCCTTAGTTTAGGAATCTGCTTTCCTTTGGGCTACAAGCATAAATCCTCACCTCTTATTTCCATAATCTTATGTTATGGAATTATAAGCCCTAGCAATCTAATAAAATGTCAACTCAAATAATCAACTCTCTTCAATTTTAAAAATATAAAGCCCAATTATGGGGTAGATTGGAATGCTCACTAGGCTTTCTAGTATCATGAGCATTTCCTACTTTCTCCCTTTGGATTCCAAAAATAAATCTTCTCTTTGATCTATCCCATTTGATTTTCTAAAATAGCCAATCCTTTGATAGTCTTAACCTTGAAATCTTTGGAGACCTTAATTATCTACTTTAATCGAGAGTATTCTTAAGGAATTCTCATTCCTTAGGATGTAATTAACTATGGGGGCTTGCCTCCATAGGAACTTAATGGACTCGACTTAAAATAAACCCTACTTTACTTTTTCATGTTAAGTAGGGGAAAGATCTCTGGTATATTCAAAGACCCATCATGCCTTAGGAGTCCTTATTAGGTGATTAGGTCCATTATAGGGTGGCAATTTTTATCTTTTGAGATAGTACATCATTCCTTAATGTCGTACTCGATCACTTCAATAAGTACCCTTTAAGATCTGCATGGTGTCCCATACCCCCAAAAATAAACACCACACTAAGCATATCTTAAGATCAAGAAGAGCCTTGATTAGTGATTCCCCCCCATCTCTTTGGATAAGACAGGGGCATCATATATGCTTAGCTTAGATGGCAAATTTCTTAGATGAGAAAGGATGTTGTAGTCCACCTTTGGCTGGTCTTCCACAAGCATATCTAGGGGTCGAGCATCATGTGGAAGCGCTTCTTGATTTCGGTACCAATGATTTGTTTCCCTCTATCTTGAGGTGCTGCCCTAGGAGGTAGAACCTTGCCACTATGAAGGTTGCTTTGATGATCTCTTGAGGCAAGGTGGTGGAAGATTCTACCTGCACTTCAGGCTCACCTATAGCTTCTCCTATAGGACCCTCAGAATTGGATGATTACAAGTCTATCTCAAGAGGTGAACCCATAGTGTTTAGAGTTAGAAAGTCTAACTCTGAATTAGAAAGAGGAAGATCAGAATTATTATAGTTATTTATGCTTGAAGAGTTATCGTTTAGAATAGAAGAAGATAACTCATCAGAAGAGACATAGATGTAATTCAAATCGGCTTTATTCTTCAATTTCTTAGAAGCTTTTGGAGGTACAAAGTAGAAATCTAGTAGAGTGAGTGGAGTAAGGGATTGATGCCCTTATCCACTGATACAAGAGTTATACTAGTAAAAGAAATAGAAGAACTAGCTGAAATGGAAGAACTTGTCAGTGTGAAAACCTAAGCTAAACGGCTATGTGCTGACACATCTCTTTACCGCTGAGCTCCTCTTTCCTAGAGTTAGCAACTTTCAAACCTTCCTTGGTGGTGGAGGTTTGAGCTAACTTAGGCACCTACAAGGAAAGCTTCTTGATCTTTTGGACTATCTTCTTAGAGGTATGGGATAAAGAGATATCCCAACCTTCTATAATTTTGGTAGGATCACATGTATCCCTAAGGATTACCCTGATGGAACTAAAAGGTTGTTCCACAAGGTATTCCTTTAGGATAACTACAACACTTGTCTTGAAACTGTTCAAGCCAGTCCTTAAATGTGATGCAATCCTCCAAAATGTGGCCTAGCATACGGTAGTAAGGATAAAAGTTTGGATCATAACTTTTGCTAATTTCCTCCGGTGTCCTAAGCTCAAGTAGCTGAAAATCAAGTTTCTTTAAGAGATTCCTAAAGATTTTCTAATTACCTCCCTCTTAAAAGAATAAGGTTTGTTTAACTTATCTAAAGAGTAGGGGCACTGGCAAGTATGCATGCCACTGCATCGGTATGGCCCAAAGGTGGTGGTTGGCCGGCCATGGAGGTCTCTGGAGGTCATGGCTACCCTGGTGGCAAAAGAGGTGGAGTCTGCTGAGGTCATGGTCTCTCAGACTGATCTCTAGCTAGCTGCTTCCCCTTATCAACCACTGCTACTGCTTCAAGTTTCTTCTCATAAACCTTTTGGGATTTCTACTTTGGCAACTGATCTTGAAAAGGCAATTATTTGGCCTCTCTTTGTAGACTAACTGTCTTGTTGATTAGCTTCTTAAATATCTTGATAGTGAAGCCCTTAAGCATGAAGGCGACCAGGCCATGGATATTCTTCAAGAGAATCTCAATGGCATGTTGTTCAGATAGCAGTGATTCACACTTCATACTCAGGTTACGCCAATGAAGAATATTATCAACGAGGAACTCGTCGGGGTGCTGTTGTGCTACAATGAGATCACCTACAGTAACCTTTTATTGAGCTCCAGCAAATCTCTTAATGAAGGGTTGCTCCAACTCAGCAAATGTCTTTACTGAACTGTTGGTCAATTCAGCATACCAATCAAAATCAATACCTGCTAGGCTACTGACAAAGAGTCTAAAGAGTAAAGTATCGCTGCCACCCACATTGCAATAACTAGCTCTGAAATGCGCTATATGTTGCCTCGAGTTCCCACTGTCATCAAAGCTTTTGAAGGAAGGAGGCATAAAACCCTTGGGATACTAAATGGAATCAAATTCCTCTAGGTAGGGTCTACCCTTTGGAACCGATGATCCTCCCTGGGATTGAGCCAAAGCTTCCTTCACCTGCTACTTAACCATAATTTCAAATTTTTTTCATGTATGGAGGTACTTTCCACTACCTTCCTATACAGGCTAGTGCTGCCTTGCTCAAAGAGAGTTAGAGACTTAATTGGGTCTAAGACATGCACTAGCTTAGGCTAACTGACATCGACTATAATAAGATGAACTGGAGGGGTTTGTTTCTGAAGCACTGACACTACTGCTAACAAATCTTGTAACTAATGTTCCATTATATCAATATGCTTGTCCTTCTTCCTTAACTAATGTCAGAGGTGTGGGCTGATTCTGTGGTATCCTCTTGATCAACCTCATCACCTTCCATGGCTTGTTGCTCCTTAAGAAGAGAACCTCTAGTCTCAACCGTGCATACACCAGTTGAATCCCCCATCAAGTCATCTTTGTTGGGATCGAAGCTGACTCTTTCTTCATCTGATAACTCATACCCTAGGATATGCTTTTTTTGCATGAAATAATTGGCTACCATCTAATCTATAGAACAATCCATCTAAATAAATACGAATGATCTAGACTAACCAGTGTGATCACTATCATAACCGAGGCACCACACCCTGACTGGGAGTCAATCTTATACAGAGTGTACTTCCTAAATGAATGATAAGACCGGTAGTTGGGTAACAATTCTGGATGATCTACTACTAATCAACTATCATCTATAATAGTTGAAACAACTGTCAGCATCTCCACATATGGCTGAACGGGAGGAGTTGGTGAAGGAACGACCATGACACTTCGGGGTTGCCACTCCTTCCGCACCACCACTAAGGTAGAAAGTCAAGCAGGAGAGCTCGGCCCTACCACAATGAGTGGTGTAGGAGGGGTAGGATCCCTTGGCCATAGTCGGATCACCAACGAGGTATTTTTCCCTAGATGTGGCCTTCATGGCCTTAGATGGAATGAGATATGCTGAAACCTACACTGACGATGGTGGACGAGGGGTAGAATGGTAGGGTGGAGACACCACCAACTCTCTGTGCACAAGAGCTGCCCTCATGTGGTGTCTATACTATCAGTATGGTCAGTGTGAGTAGGATGTCGAGCTGGAAAATTGACCAAAGTAGAAGTGGCCAACTGACGGCTGAACCTCCTTCGCTCCCTGCTAGTATGATGTATGGAGCTCATTGGCCCTCTCTTGGTGAATCTATCTCCTACCCGTGAGGGATCACCAAAGATCGACGATCACTGAAGGCCCCAGGTATGATTTTCCTACCTGGCATAGGATAGATCGGAGGCCGGTGTACAACCTCCTACTCCTAGAAATTGTAGGATGAAAGTGCATCACTGGAGGAGGTGACGAATGGATCCTTCTGGATTCCTCTATTTCTGATCCCGAGAGAGGATGTAACTGGTTTTCTATAACCAATGGTGAAGTGATCATGGGAGACTCATCCATGGCTGATCCAGCAGTTGCCTCAAGCTCTCTGCTATCCGAGTATGGAACCATTTGACCATACGGTTCTTGTTCCTGCGCTGAGTGTGAGTAGGATGAGAGGAGTGTGAGCTAGACTCATACTCAAATGTCAGGGAGGCAAGCCCTGAAACCATGGGAGCCTTACTCTTAGAGAGTACAAATGGTAGGGTGCTAGCATGCAAGGGGAAACATGTACAACTCTGGGACAAACTACCACTAGAGCTGGAACTATCAGTACTGTCGGTACTATAATTGCTGACATCTGTGGTATTGCCACAACTTTCCTCTTAAGTGAGGATACATCTGAATCAGATAGTAGGTCTACCCTGATGACCGACTTCTACCTGGCCACTTTCTTCATGGTAATTGTGGTGAAGGGAATGCCCTCACAAGTGATCTTGGCCCCCTCAAATCCCCGACCAAAATGGATCAGATGGGTATGGTCCAAACGAGGAAAATCAGCCTGATCTAAAGCAAGGTCCATGCCATGAGGGAAGGCAAAGACAAATTTCTGAGAGCCTGTCATTGCACTGACTGAAACTAAAATTTAAACTATACTTGCACTGACTGAAAAAGATCTGCAATGAGAAATGAACTTGTATCAGTTTCTATCTTCATAGATTTTTAATTTTGAATTTTGAAAATTTGAATGCACATCCAACAACTTGGAAGTGTTAAGTGGGGTTCAAATAGATTAGAAGAGATTGATTGAAAGAGGAATTTGAATATGAATCCAAACTTCAACAAATTTAGGTATGTCGAAATATGGATTCAAAATTTTTTTGAAAGGATGCTTCCATAGGTTCATTGATGTTTTGAATTTGAATTTGTGATTTTGAGAACCCTTTCCTTTAACAAATTTGGGTAAGTTAAAGTAAGGGTCAAATTTATTTTTGTGTTTTTGTTTGATTATTTTTGGAGTTTCATTTACTTAGCAAATTTAGGTATGCTAAGTAAAGTAAAAGTGATTATTTCTTTTTTGTGAATTTTATTTTGATTTTGAAAATTTTGGAATTCTTACTTAGCAAATTTAGGTATGTTAGGTGAAGAACCCAAGTGTGTTTTGCTTGATTTTTTGAAAATAGGATCCTTAGCAAATTTAGGTATGCTAAGAAAATCCTAAGTGTTTCATTTGTGTTTGGATTTGTTTTGAAAGGGGTAGGATTTTTAGCAAATTTGGTATGCTAAAGGAATCCTAAGTGTTTTATTTTGTTTTTATTTATTTATTTATTTTTTTGAAAGTGGAGATTTAGCTTTAGAAATTTGGTATGCCAAAGATGAAATCCCACTTGGTATTGTGAAATGGAAATTTTGCTTAGCAAATTTGAGTATGCTAAATGAAACTCCAAATAGTGTGTTCAAAATTTTTGATTTATTTTTGGTTTTAAAAATGGAAACTTCTTCTTAGCAAATTTGGTACGATAAAGAAGGAAGTTCCAAAGGTGTTTGAATATTTTTGTTTTGGATTTAGAGACTTTACTCAAAAAACTTGGTTATGTTAAATGAAGGTCCAAATGTGTTTTAAAAATTTTGAATTTTGAAATTGGAAACTTCACTTAACAAATTTGGGTATGTTAAATGAAATTCCAAAAAGTGTTTGAAAATTTTTGGAAATTTTGGATTTGGAAACTCCACTTAACAAATTTGGGTATGTTAAATAAAGTTCCAAAATATGTTTTGAAATTTTTTTAGATTTTGGATTTGGAAGCTTCACTTAATAAATTTGTGTATGTTTAATGAAATTGCAAATGGTGTTTGAATTTTTTTTTTTATTTTAGATTTGGAAACTTCATTTAGTAAATTTGAGTATGCTAAATGAGGTTTCAAAATATGTTTTGAAAATTGTTGGAAAATTTTGATTTGGAAACTTTAGTTAACAAATTTGGGTATGTTAAATAAAGTTCTAAAGCGTGTTTTGAAAATTTTTAGATTTTTGATTTGGAAACATCACTTAACAAATTTGGGTATGTTAAATGAAAATCCAAAAAGTTTGTCTAAAAATTTTGATTTATGTTTTTTGATTTTTGATTTTGAATTTAGAAACATCATTTAATAAATTTGGATATGCTAAATGAAATTCCAAATGTGTTTTTTGAAAAAATTTTAGATTTTGGGTTTGGAAATTTCACTTAACAAATTTGGGTATGTTAAATGAAATTCTAAAAGGTTGTTTGAAAATTTTTTAAATGTGATTGTTGATTTTTGATTTTGGAAGAGAGGATTTCTATGCAACAAATTTAGGTATGTAGAATGGAGATCAATCTCATTTTCGGAATGTAAAGTTTTTGTGTGTGATTGTTGTTTTTTGAAAGAGAGGAATTCCAACTTAAAACATATGTGGGATATGTTATGTTTTAAGTGGGATTTCCAAATTTTATTTTTATTTGAGAATAAAATCTTCATTCAATAAATTTGGGTATATTGAATAAGGATGTTCATATGTGCTTTTGAAAAGTTTAATTTTGTTTGAAAATGAAACTTCCATTAAATAAGTGTGAGTATATTGAATGGAAAGATTTCACATGTGCTTTTGAAAATTTTGATTTTGTTTTTGGAAATAAAACTTCCATTCAATAAGTGTGAGTGTATTGAATGGAAAGAATTCACATGTGCTTTTGAAAAATTTGATTTTTGGATTTTGATTTTGAAAAGATAATTGTTCATTTTATTTTGGAAAATGAAATCTTCACCAAAGTGAATGGTTGAAAAGATGCTCACTTGTGCTTTTGAAAAAAATTTTGATTTGATTTTTGATTTTAGAAAGATGATTGTTCATCTTATTTTTGAAAATGAAATCTTCATCAAAATAAATTGATGGAAAGATGTTCATTTGTGCTTTAGGAAAATTTTTGATTTGATTTTTGATTTTAGGAAGATGATTGTTCATTTTATTGTTTGGGAATGAAATCTTAATCAAATTAAATTGATGGAAGGATGTTCATTTGTGCTTTTGGAAAATTTTTGATTTGATTTTTTATATTTTTTGATTTTAGGAAGATGATTGTTCATTTTATTTTTGAAAATGAAATCTCCATCAAAATGAATTGATGGGAGATGTTCATTTGTGCTTTTGGAAAAGATTTTGATTTTGATTTTGGAAAGATGATTGTTCATTTTATTTTTGAAAATGAAATCTCCATCAAAATGACTTAATGGGAGATGTTCATTTGTGCTTTCGGAAAACATTTTTTGAATTTTTGGATTTTAGAAAGATGATTATTCATTTTATTTTGGGAATGAAATCTTCATCAAAGTTATTTGAAAGAAGATGTTCTTTTGTTCTTTTCAAAAGATGTTGTTAGTTTTATTTTTGAAAATCCCTACATGTAATAATCATGGGAATTGCTAAATGAGGGTGATAAAATTTTGTGGAAATTATTTTATTAAGTACATTTTTGAAAAGGTTCTTTTGAAAAGCAAGTTCTTTATGGAAGATTTCTTTATTTTGGGATGAACCTTTCCTTATCATGAAAATGATAAGGAGCAAGTCTTTAAAATATTTTCTTTTTATTTAGATCTTTTCATTTTACCCATTGGAGAACCCAACGGGGGTTTTAAAACCAACAAGGAATGTTGTCCTAAAACCTAAAGATGTTGGCTAACTCAACTCAAGAATGAAATGAGTTAAGTGCCAGCAGAAAGAAGGATAGTCTTGGATTCATACCAAAGTACAAATCCACTATCGATACTCAAAGATAATGATCATTTACCAAAGATGGAGAGAGGAACCATCCCCAATGGAGTCGCCAGAAAAATCTATGTTGAAAAATTTCCAGAAACATATTTAGAGTCGCCTTCAAATCTGTGGAGAAAGGAGAGGCAAAACTATATATGTTAAAATTCATCTTGGTAAGATGTCACACAGATCCACAAATATACTTATTCAGGTGATCGAATACATCATTAAGAAAATAATATACTATCTTGAAAGACAGAAGTCACTACCCTTTAATGAAACCAATCACCTCAATAAGGACTCCTAAGGACAATGGGTCTGCATATGTACTAGAGATTCTTCACCTACTTTACATGAAAAAGTAAAGTAGGATTTATTTTAAATTGAGTTCGTTAAGTTCCCTATAGGAGCAAGCCCCCATAGTTAATTACATCCTAAGAAATGGGGATTCCTTAGGAAAACTCTCAATTAAGATAAATGAGCGTTGTCTCTAAAGATTTCAATAGGAAGGACTATCAATCGATTGGTTTATTTTTTGAAGATCAAATAGGAATGATCAAAGACAGATTTATTATCGAAGCCAAAATGAGAATAAGTAGGAGATGCTCACTATGCTAGAAAACCTTGCGAGCCTCTCAAACTATCCTATAGTTGGGCTTTAAGTTTTTGAAATTGATTTAGTTTGTTTGAGTTGTATTTTTCATTAGAAATTTAAGATTTATGATTTCTTAACACAAGATTAAAGAAATGCCTAAGAGGTGAGGAATTATGCTTATGGACCACAAAAGGGAAAATCAACCTCAGAACCTAAATCTAGGGAGCTTCGGCGAGGGCTAGAAGCACAATCTAAATCTAAGGAAAAAATGGGTAATTAGTTTGCCTCCATAAGAGAGGACAAACCACCAGACAGCTTGGACTTATAACCGCCTGGGGGTAGTTTCCAACTAACTCCTCCTACGATTTTAAATTCATGTAGGCAAGTCTTTATGCTTAATGCAAGATAGCTGGGTTATTTTTATTTAAAAAGAGACTAAGTCCTTAAACTCACTCCCTAAAGAGACTAGATAATGTAAAGGTATGCTTCAAATGACCTAAATCTAATGCAATTCAAATTTCATTTTATTTTCCATTCTTGGATAATTATTTTGACTCGGGCTAATAGGATTTTTATTCATAATGCATGAGAAAGAAGATTATTGGCCAAAATCAGTGAGAAGATATGAGGTGAGTTTCCACCATGGCCCTCAAAGGTCAAGCCGGGTTCTCTGGCAAAGGTGGAAGCCCTCCAATAAAGAGTTAAATAAGATGCATTTGTGCATGATATTATAAAGAAATGCTCATCCAGCTAAGGGGTTGCTAATTCTTTTATCTTGATTTAAACTTAAGCTTTAGGTGAGGTTATGAGTTGTTTAGTTTTATTTTGAGTTGTTAAGTTAGGTAAAAGATTTATTTTTCTCTAAAGAGCCTAATCCTCATCCAGGCCATACATAAAGCAGGGAAGAAACTAGAAAATTATGCCACTTAATGCACAAGTTAAATAAACATCAACTAATTTATAAAACTAGCGTAAAAAGAATAAAAGGCCATTGTGGTTGGGCACCACTACACAAACTCAAAAAATATCAAATTGGGTAGCCGAGCTCTACCCTTATACAACCCGGATTACAAATGAATTAAATTATAATTAGGAAAAGGAATTCATTTTTATGGGGATCTTCAAACTTTCTATCTTTTTTCTCCTTTTCTTCTTTCTTCTTTTCTTCTTTTGTTTTTCTTTTTTTGGTTCTTTTTTTTTGGATGGTTAGAAGGTGGATGCTCCAAGGCTTCACATGATACATAAGATAAGATCTTATGACCAATGCTCATTCTAATCCCCCATAATAAATCATTCCAAAATCCTAATTATACAAATTTTTATATGAAAAGGAAAAGTGAAAATCTAACTAACACCTGCAAAATAAAGGTTAGTAAATCACACCACACAAATCCCAAGCATGTATATTGGACTTATCACCTCACACATGGGTGACTAAGTCCACGTAGGCTATGGATTATGTTTAGGGGTATAAGCACCTAAAAGCAAAGGCATTTATATTTTTATTTATGATAGCGCCCCTTAAGCACAATCCCCTGCAAAAAAGGACAGTTAGACTAAGCACGTCCTACCATTCATTCTACAAGCATACACTAAATATCATCTAAAACATTCATCACAAAAGAAAACAAACATCAAACCATGGGACTAGCCTAAAGCTAGAAGTGGTGACTTAGGCTAATGTGTGTGCTTTGAAGGTTTGTGTGGTATGCTTAATTAGGAGTTTGGGTTAAAATTTTCTAAGTATGAAGAACATGTTCAACCTAGAGGAGGGTTTCATTTAAATTATTTAAGTGTTTTGGGTTGGTTTTATTTTGTGTTTTCATTTGGTTCAAGTGAATCCTACAATTAATTACTAAGTTATGAAGAGAGGAAAAGAGAAGAAAACTTCTCTTCCTTCCTTAACCTTAAGTAATTTTCTAAAGTATGTTCACATTTTAATTTCATTTAGGTGAATGTTTTGATTAAATCTTTTAATTAATCCTAAGTTTAGATGAACACTAAACAAACTTATTCAAAAAGAAAGCCACTTTAAGATTAACTAAAATGAATCAAAATTCACATAACACACATTGCTTCATATCTTTCCCAACATATATAACATGCATATGGATAGACCCTAAGCATATCTATACATGTAAATGAGAGTAATTAACACACTTTATGATGCATGATAACTAATCAATTTAGAAAAGGTTTTCCTTATCCAAAGATTCACACACATACATGAAAGTAAGAAAGGCAAAAGTGAGTACAGCGCCATTGTTAACAAGAGGTGTAAGGTATAAAACCTACTTAGAGCTACATAAAGCCTCGCAACCTCAGGGTTGTCCATACTAATATACCACTTTTCTTAAATACAAACATGCATATAAAAGAAATGAAGTGGAAAAGGAATATGCAAACGTTGTTTGATAGATTTGTTTTCTTTGTATGCAATTTATTCATGCAAGTGTGGGCAATCTTTCTTAAGTGATAGCATAGGGATGAATAGGGTATAGAATTAAATAAGAGTTGGGTTCTTTTCAAATGAACCCTACATCTTACCAACTTTTATTCAAAACTATGCTAACAAAAGAAAGAAAGGAAGGCTACACTAAACATGACTTTATAATCTATCACATGCAAGCTTGTAATTAAGATATGAATAGCACACTTTCAGATTTGATATTTCATTTATAAGTTTTGAAAATATTTTGGATTTAGTAGTGATAATAGCCACTCATATTTTACTTTAGCCAACACATGCACATTTGACATAAAGTAAATAATTTTCATTTTAAAATTTGAAACATGAAATTATGAATGCATGAATCACATGGCATACAACTTAGCATGTTGGGAAAGATTCAAAGCAATGGAAGTATTTAAACAAACTCAATTTACTTAAATCCTAAAGACATTCTTAAGGAATAAAAAAATTTAGAATAAATCAAAGTGAATTTCAAAATGATTTTTGTTTAGTTTGAAGTTTGACTTAATTTTGAAAAGGTGATATGAGTTTGCTGTTGCTAACCCATTCCCACATGTGTTTGAGATTTTTGTTTAATTTTCAAATAATTAAATCCATTTTTAAGCACTGATTAGGTTAAGGTATGAATTAAGTGGCTTAATTAACCCTTACCTTCACCACCTTATAAAAAATTAACTAAGTAATTATGAGCCAATGAGATGACATAAAACCCACAAGGTATTTAAATTTGCAATGCACCTAATAATGAAACAGCCTAATGCAATTTGGCTCACAATTAAAAGTTAATTAAGTTAAGGGGTTCTAGCTTAAGTACTTTTAAAACACCCCTTCACACTTATGAAAGGGGTTTTAATTTTCTTAATTTAACTTAGGCTATTAAACACCTAAGCATCTACCCAAAGTAGATTAATTAAGTTCTAGAACTTTTTACAATTTTTGAAAATTGTTTAAAGGGATAATTAATGTGTTAACCCTTAATTAAGAGGGGATTAAGGAGAAAAAAGGGGTTTAGGGAATAGCTTAGGGGAAATGCCCCAAAATTATTCCATAAAACCCCTACTCACTGGATCTTACCTTAATCAAACTTAATCAAAGGGTAAATCCACTAATCACACCTTAATTACCCTTTAATTACATGAAAGGAGTAATTAGGAAATGAGCTAGCAATTTTCCCAATTAAGCCCTCAATAAATCTCAAGAAAATTAGGGGAGGTAGAGGTCATCCCCTAAAATGAACCCTAGAAATTTGAGATCAATTGGTAACTAATTAGAGAATAATTAGCTAATTAAAATTCCCAAAGAAACCCAAATTAAGAGAAAAGGGGAATTCAAAATCCATTGAAAACATTTTTTTAAATATTCTAGATGAAATTATCTATCCAAGCATTTTTTTGCCTTTTATTTTTTTGATTTTTCTATGAAGTGTTATGAATTTTGGAAGTTCTCTGAGTGAATTAGGAATTAATTAGGAATTTTATTAATCCCTAACTAATCCCTGGCTCACAGTGCAACGCGTGGTAGAGGCGGTCAGCACACTTTACACGCATCATGCGGTGAGCCCTTTACCTAAGTTGTCATGTCAGAGGGGCGGCTGGTGGCCCACGTGCTTATATTCTTGACCATCCAATCAAAGATCAGATGGCTGAGAATTCCCACGTAATTTATAAAATGGATAGCGAATATATAAATTTGCCAAATAATCTCAGCCATCCATCTAAAATGTGCGGATGGATGGCTGAGATGAGCCAAGTTCTTCCCTGAGGATTAATGGAGATCATCCATGATCCAAGGGGAGATCCAAGCCCAATCTAGCAAAGAATCATTCAAGACTCAACCCACACCATCTAGAGGAATAGAGCGGCCAATCCAATGGTGGATTTCATATATAACAAAAATTCCTTTCACAAAAGACCAACACCTCCTAATCTAAGTGGTCAAAAAATCACATACCTCACCGTCGAGGCTCAAAGAGATTGATGGTAGCAGGTGGAAACGGCCTGAAGTTCCTTGGCCTTGAGGTTGAGTGGATTAGTGGGTGGACCAACTCCTCTTCAAGATCCTTGCGGCTTTGATTGAATTGAGCTCTTCCTTGTTGTGGGAACTCAAATGGATGCTTGGGCAAGTTTGAATTGTCCTTAGATGAAGAGTGTAGAAGGAATTTGGATGAGATCAAGTGTAAAGGAAATTGGGAATTTAAGTGAGCTCCTCTGTTTTGCACTATGCAAAACTGAGAAATGCAAGATTCAAATCAATCTTAGAAAGCTTAGGAATGCTCTGAGGTGGTTGCTAAGGATTCCTAGGCTCCAATCAATCAAGAGTGAAGTTAATTTTCATTGAATTAGGGACAGTATATCTCCTACTATGGCAATCGGACAATCGACCCATTAATTTCCATTTTGATCCAATTTACCATATGGAGTGAGCTATTTTGATGGTTAGATCATTGTACATGATTGGTTTAGCTAGAGGAATGGAATGATAACTTCCCATGTGCTGAAATTGAGCTTTGGGGGGAGTTTGGAAATTGAATTTCAAGCCATATAGTCGGGTTTGGTCTATGGATCAAATAGGCTAACCCAAACCCATTAGGTTGGGTGCACCACTCATGACTAAGTCCCCTTGAGCTTTTAGGAAAACCTCAAGTGATTGTGAAGTGTGTATGACCAAAATACCCATGGGCTAGGCCAAAATTTGTTCTATGGCCTCGAGGTAAAATGGTCATTTTGCAATTTTTCGATTGGGTATGTTTGGTAGTTAAGAAAATAGGTTTGCCAAAGTTTCATTGGATTTGGAATCCATTTGATAGGGTTTGGCTCATGTTGACCCATTTAGATCAAAATAGGTCAACTTGGGTCAAGTTGACCAATTGGTCAAATTGGGTCAAACTAAGGGTTGAGTCAAGTTCATATGACCATTAGAAATGTTTTGGTGCCTTTGGTTTGGTTCAATTTGGTATATGTTTGGTTTTGTCTCATATGACTCATTTAGGTTAAATGAGTCAAGTTGACCCATTTGACCCATTTGACCTATTTGAGGTAAGTCAAGGGTAGGTTTAGGTTTGGTTAGTCATATGGAGTGGATTGGTATTTTTTTTCCAATCAATTTGGGTTAGGTTCAATTTTGGCTCAACATGACCCCTTTAGGTCATGTTGGGTCTAAGGTCAATTGGGCTAGGTTGGGTCTAGTTGGCCAATTGACTCTTTGGTCAAGTTTGATAAGCGATTTGGAATGAACTTTACCCAATGGTTTGAATTAATTTGGCTTAGATCAAGTTTTGACACATTTTGGCCCTTTAGGTCAAGTTGGGTCAACTTGGGTCAACTTGGGTCAAGTGGGCCAATTGGGCTAGGTTAGCTCAAATGTTAGCTTGGTCAAGTTCAAACATAGGTTATGAGTGAGCTTAGATCAATGGTTTCATTCAATTTGGCCTTTGGTGGATTTTGGCTATGTTAGGTTTCATTTTAGGTTAAGTGTTGACTTAGTCAACCCTTAGGTTTGACTTGGTTTGACTCAATTTGATTGATTGGTCATCTCATGATGATTTTTTATCATGATGAGAAGGATATATGAGTTTTTTTCAGTCCAATTTGGTTAGGATCAAAAGTTGGCTCATAAGGGTACTTTAGGTCACCTTGGGTCAAGTGAACCTAAGTGGGTCAAGTGGCTTGGTCAAAGCTTGATTTGAATTTGGTTGATCTTGTATATGGACTCATGATTGAAATATAAATCCATTTACAAGTGGTTTGAAGTCAAATGGGTTTTGATCCATTTGAAAATTTCATATTCAAAGGAAGAATATGAAGAGGTTTTGGGTTTGACTTTTGATTTGGGTTTTGATTGTTTGATTGAAGTTTAGATTTATATATGAGCTCATGATTGTATGATTGATTGAACCATGAGAAAAAATCAAGTATTTTGCTTGATTTGGAAGTGTTTTGGCTAAGTTCAAAATTTTGACTTGAAAGGCTTAGATTGGATTTTGAGTTGATTTGGACTTGATTTTTGGAATTGATTTTGATTGTTTGAATTTATATTTCATTTATATATGTGAATATAAATGAGAATATAAATTGATCATGTAAAAATTTCAAGGATTTGAAGTGATTTAATCATGATTTGGGCTAAATCAATTAAAAGGCAATTTAAAGGATTTAAGAAAATTGTTTTAATTTGAAATTTAATTTTTGCCTTTGATTTGATTGATTTATATTTATATTTCATTTATATATGAGAATATAAATGAGAATACAAATATGTTTTGAGAAAATCCCATGGGTTTGAATTGATTTGATTAAAGTTTATGATTGATTTTGGCTAAGTCCTTTAATGGAAAATTAAAGGGACTTAAGAAAATTTTCATGAGTTGATTTTGAATTTTGAATTTAATTTGATGTGTTTGAATTTATATTTCATTTATATATGTGAATATAAATGAGAGTATAAATGAGTATGAGAAAATCTCAAAGATTTGAATTGGCTTGAATCAAGACTTTAGTTAAGTCCTTAAGGGAAGGATTAAGGACTTAGGCAAAATTTGGACTTATGAATTTTGATCATGGGTTTCAATCATAGATTTCAATCATGGATTTCAATCATGGATTTGAAATATGGATTTGAAGAAAACCAAATGAGATTTGATTTGGAGTTTGACTTGAAAGAGGGAAAGTTAGGAGTGGTGCAAGCTAAGGGTAGGCAAATTTTCTAACACTCCTAAAGCATGACCTAGTCCTATGGCTAACCCTTCTAAGTCTCTAGGTTAGGGGAGTGTCCACCTAATCACTAGATGTGTCTTAAGACTAAGGAACTCTTAAAGTGTAAGAGAAGTCCTATGTCTAAGATGGAGGTGTTGAGAGCTCATTCTAAAAATGAGGTCAACAGTAACATATATGTGTGTTGCTCAATCCTATCCCTGATATCAGCATCTCATGAGGGTCATGTCTATCAATCTCTGACCAAATAGCCTCCTCACTAGGATCTGTAGATGACAAATCATCAGATGTACTCCAGTGGAACATTCTCCTGTCAAATAGTTAGATAAATGACATATAAGAATCCAACAAAAAAAGAGGGAGTTATACTAAGAAGCGGTAACAAAAAAGAGGAACAAAAAAAGAGAAGCGAAGAAAGTCAAAAAGAGCCAACCAGCTTTCAACAAATTTGAGTCACTTCATGCATGAAACACATTTGTTGGGGGGCATTTGTTGACCTCCACATATGTGTCATAAGTTGGGTTAAGCCCACAAGTCAATTTGATGGACTTCAAAAGTGATAGTGTGCAAATCGGGGCACAAAATACACTGGACGTCACCTAAAATGGTCGAAACAACCTCTGATCAATATAGATTTCACCATTTAGAATGTCAAAACTGATCAGAATATAAATATTGTATAATGCAAAGATTGACCAACCAACCGATTGAGCTATCAATGTGTCTAGGCGCATATCAGAGTAGGGAAGCTAAGACAATGTCCAAACGACCTCCGTTCATTAAAGTGATCACATCGTTAGCTTCAAAAATGTCAAAAAGTACCAAAAAAAATAATCCATGTTCAATTCAGATGAGTTTGTGCAAATGTTGAATAAGCAGAAGTGATAACATGCAAATCGAGGTTGAAATACACTAGTTGTTGCCAAAATTTAACCAAATTACATCCGATCAATGAACAGACTTCTCCATCTCATTTAGAATAGTGAAATTGGTCATAGTATAAATATTGCAAAACTTGATGATCAACTAATCAAGAGATCAAGTTGTTAATACACCTACACACATATCGAGGTCAGGAGGCACCGACATAAACTAAATGACCTCCGTTCATAAAATTGATTGTGTTGTTGGCTTCAAAACATCGAAATCTATCAAATAAGATCATTCACACCTAATTCAGACAAGTATGCATGAATGTTGAGAGGTCAAAAGTGGGGATGCACATTTTGAGTTGAAATTGACTCAATTTGACGTCGACTCAAACCAATAAACGCTTTAATATTGAATACATTTGGATATATTGATATATATATATATATATATCTATTTAAATATATTTAATATAATCTTAATATCCACTCTAATGAACTTAGCCAGCC
This sequence comes from Cymbidium sinense, assembly GCA_021442155.1. Lineage (NCBI taxonomy): Eukaryota > Viridiplantae > Streptophyta > Magnoliopsida > Asparagales > Orchidaceae > Cymbidium > Cymbidium sinense. The sequence continues at coordinate 131,518,676 of CM038222.1, read as the reverse complement.
CTATTCCTCTACTCACATGATCCACCCCTCTTCATGCATGCAGGAAAGGAAACCGTCCCTCTTTCCTCACGCACGAGAAACCCTCCCCTTCCATTCAGATCTCCAAACCCGAGCACACGAGCTCACACACCTTGCCTCAGACGCGTGATGATCTCCCCCTCTCCTCCATGCGATGTTCTCACTTCAACCACTCTTCCCTCTCCAAAATTGAAAAGGGGCTCTCCATTTTCCTCCTCCCTTCAAACCGAATGAAAACCTCTCCTTCCCCATTCTTCTTCCCCTCTCCAATCTGAAACTTCTCCTCCTCCAAAATTGAAAAAGAGTAAGATTCTTCCTTCTTCTTCTTATGCCTTCATCTTCTTCTTTCTTTCTTTCTTTTTTCTTCCATTTCTTCCTCCAAACCAAAATTACAATTCTTCCTTCCCCTTTTCTTCTCCTTCTTCTTCTTCTTCTTTTCTTTCTTCCATTTCTTCCTCCAAACTAAACAAATTCTTTTTTCCTCAAATTTCTTTTTTTTCTCCATTCATTTCTTCCTCCCACCGGCGAGCGAGCCCTCCATTCTCTTTCTCTCCTCTCTCATCTAAAATAGAAAGCAAGAATGGGGATAATTTGTGAGAAATAATTATTGTGAATTCAAAAAATACATATGTTTTGTCTTCATTCAAGACCCCAATGCCCCATAGTAGAGTGGGATGAAATGTGAATGTGAAAATACATATATGCTTGTGTCTCTTTTGGTTCCAAGATCTAATGCCCCATAGAAGTATGAAGCATTGGTGTCACAAGACACCACTCACTACTAATAGGCATGAGAAGCCAACATCTGTTAGATGTCACTCCATCTAGCCGAATGCTGCCAAAATTTTGACTAAAATTTGTGACTTAAATAAATTCAAATGGAAATCGCCTAAACTCAATTTAAATAAAAAATGCACTATGAACATGAAGATAAATATTAAATCAAAGTGGAGAATGCTTAACGGAAACAAAACAAAACAAAACAAAGAGGAGAATGCTTAAAAGAAACTAAATAAAACAAAGAGGAGAATGCTTAAAGGAAACTAAACAAAATGAAGAGGAAATATAATACTAAAGTAAACTACTTACTTTAAATGCAAGCAAGTTCCCTTCTTTTCTTCAAAAATCCTTAAAGTCTATGAGGTTTTCTTTTCAAGCAAATGATGTGAACAGTAAGACCACCCCCCCCCACAAGCATTATTTATAGGAAAGCAAAGCTATCTTTGTGGGACCCGCTTATAATTAAATTAACAACATATGTAAAACATATCATAACATCCTTGTTCCACGTTTGTTATCAAAACAAATGCAGGTTAAACTTAAGGAAGTTAATGCTATACTCATAAAAAACTTGCATTAAATTTGAAGTCAAATTTTCAAATAAATAAGAAATTTGATATGAAGTTAAGAATGAATCTAAATATTCAATCAATTGCTAATTAGTCTAAACGATAAGCCATTACCTCTCATTACTCTAGGCATATTATTACCATTTTAGTCATTACATTAGATGAAGTTAGTTATTATCCATAGTTGTTGCTTTAAATAATAATTGTCACATCTTATTCCATTAGTTTTTTATCAAGCAACACGTAACCGATACCAAAATACATGCAAATGCTTGAATGTAAATAAATTCATTACACATATCTAAAATAAATATATTCTTATTCAAAGCCCATACAAACTTTCAAATGATCGCCACTAGATTTGCAACACATCGTACAAGCGAACAGAAGACATTAATTAAGGCATTCTTAAGTGTACCCGCATGGGCCCTGACACTATGTTGAATGCTTAAATTCAAGTGTATGAGGATGCTGGGTGGGTTATTTTTCAATTTATTCTTAGGATTGGGTCCAGGTTAACAAAATCTAAAAATCAATTATAAGAATTTCAACTTAGTGAAATATCCAAGAGGCTAATTTTATCATGTGACAATAGATCTAATCCAGTCAATAGGATCTAAAGTTCTCAAGTATATTCAACTCAATCAATCAATTATCTCGATGATGGCTGTGTTGAATGAAGATTTCAAATGGAGGGAATATTTACCATAAAAATGTGTTTTCAAGCTCAAATTGAATTAATCAAAATCAAATGTCAACCTAAATATGAAATTAAACAAATCACTAAATTATAAATGCTTAAAAAAAATTCAATATGTAAAAACTTAAATCAAACTCAATCCATCCACCTTTCTCAATTGTTTGATGGAGGTGATAAATTAAGAAAACTCTTTCTCACAAAGGAGCCAATGTCAAATCAAGTATTCTATTATGTTCATTCTTAATCATTCTCTTGCCAGTAAGGATGCGGTCCATGTCCTCTAACTATGTGGCTTGGCCAGTAGGCTCCACAGATGATGCAGTTATGACTAGAGTCCTCTGATCGGGTGGTTTGGCCAATCAGGCTCCATTATATTACGATCATGACCATAACCCATATGCTCCCCAATGGCTATACCCTTTGAGTTGTGAATCATAGGGTATACTAGATAGGGCAAACAACCTTTGTCAGCTAAGATAGACTTAAGATTGTCTCCTTAGACAAACACCACCTAAGGTCTACAAGGATATCTTGGATGACGTAACCCATGTGTTACTAATAAGGATCCTTCAGTCAGGTTGGGTCGACTACCTCCTCTGACTAAGTAGACTAGGGACCACGAAAGCCCGGGATGACGAAACCATGGTATCTAGATTGGGCACGTCATCATTCCCCCAACTATCAGATTTAAGCTGAAATGATGAAGTTCATAAATATAAAATTTTTAAAACTCTATATGTTGCTACTATATGCTACGCATTTAGCGATTTAACGACTAGCCTTAATCAAAAGTTCTCTCACTTATTGAGAGGAGTAATTAACTATAGGGTCTTGTGCCTATAGGAAACCTAGAACCATATCTAAAGTTCTCACCAAATGAGGGTGAAATCTCTGGGTAGTGTCTTATCTACTATTCCATCTGCCTTCTGAAAATTACACTGAAACTTTAAATCACTCTCTTCAATTCAATTTATCGAGAGGTCGATGGCGAATTTTTAGAGCCCACATTAACTATAAAATTTTTTAACACTGTTGAAAACTATTAGGTATTTATATAATAATAACCAAATAGCATTATTCTAAAAACTCTTCCTCTCTCCAAATAAATGTCATCTCTAGGTCCATTTCAATATTATTGAGACACTTTTACCCTCTTTCTCATTTATTATCAATTAGTCTACTAATTATAGGGATGAATAGTTCAGTACTCTGAATGATCCAAATTTTAATCCAAAACCCTTGATAATATTTTGAGCATCAGAAAATAAGTCAAGCTACTAAGGTTGATTCAATTTTTTTCTTTAGCCACTGTTGATTCTAGTTTGCCTAATAATGCTTCTATTTTTTCTCATATTAATAACTTCATTCAAAAATTTATTCTCCCATCACATGTACTTAGCATAAATAAGATATCTCTACTACCACTAGTTTTAGTGAGATTGATTGTGCAAAAGAATGATTAAGTCTACTCTTTCCCTAGCTTCATTATATTGTTCTATTAGATCTCAAAAAAAAAAAATTATCAATGCATGAATAAGGCCAACTAACATTTGCTACTTCATTTATTAGATTTTATAATGAGCTCTAAAGTCATTCAATTAGATCCATCAAGTGTATTGGTGTCAGTAATGTTGTGGAGCTTATCCAATTGATTAGAATTGTTAGTATGCATACTCAAGACTCCAACATGTTTAATAATGTCCCACAAAGAATGTTTAGTTTCAGAGTTCTTTCCTCGGAATATATTATTTAGTAGTGCTTAGCTTGACAACATTGATTAAGTTCAACATCTACCACCCATTAAACTCCATGGAGCTAAAGTTTCTTGTCCCAAAAATCATAACTTATTAAAGTGTGTCAATAGTAAAAAAATTGCCAAGATTTTCATCTAAGGAGATGGGAGTCCTCTTAACTAATGCCATTCAAAAATGATTCACAAACATTTAGATAAAATCCTTTCATGGGCAACCCCTCTTAGCAATCAGTCATGACTCTATAACCTTTATCTATAGCAAAGTGGTTCTTATGATTGTTCATTATGCTTGATCATATCTATTATTCTTGAGATAAAGTATTCATAATTTAATTGTTTTGAAATTTTATAATTACTCTTATTAGGATATCATTTTAACATCTTTTCAATCAATTCTTTATTCCAAAATTATTGTTTAGAAAAATTTTATGCATGAATGTTCTAATTATTGCTCTATATGGACCATCAATTGCTAAAGTATTAGTCAAAGTTAATATCACTTAGTAATTCTTTAATTTTATCTAGATTGTGATTGAAAGGATTCTTAGATTTTTTTACTCACAATCTTTTTTTGGGCGTGCGAATATATACCTCAAGTATAAATGAAAAAAATTCATCTTCATAGTTATACTAACAAAATAGATACCCACTCTTTTGCACATTTAGCTTTTCTCTCATAAGTAGTTCCTAAAAATTTAGTTTTTTTCTATGCCTTCTCAATTTTTTTTGCCTCCAAGTAAAAGTCCATGTTCTCCTCGGACCCAATCTTCAACTTAATAGAATCAAGGCAGTCAAAATGTTATTGTGATTAAAAGAGATGCCTATTTAATTTAATGATACAAGGCTGATACAAGATCGGCTTGAAATTTTCAAGAAGCTTGAGATCTGCTCGAGCTCGAATCATTCTATTTTGAGCCATGTCGGCTCATTTTCTGATCAATTTCGAGTTAGTTTGTTTTTATTTTAAGCCCGCTCAAATTAAACTTTTCATCTATTTTTTGCTCGAAATCGAATGGAATTGATTTATTTTGATTAAGCTAGCTCAAATTTAATAAAAAAATAACTATGAAAAAAATTTAAAAAATGGAATTGAGTGCATTAAATTGAAGGAAAAATATGATTTTCGAAGGGATATTATTTATACTTATATGATAACAATTTACAACTTAATACATTTAATTTTAAAAATAATTTTGTTGTTATAAACTTATAAGTATTATATATAAATTTAAATTATTTAATAATAAATAAATTTGATCCGATCTCAAGCCTTTCGATCCGATATTTGGCCAACACGAGCTCGAAAAAAAAGTTCGATCCAAATCCTTGGCTCATAGCACGGCTCAATATGTTTGATTCAGTCTCGATCAAATCTAACTTTCTATTCAATTTTCTAGCTATCTTTGATTTTAGAGCTAAACTAATAGCTTTACATTAAAGTTGGAGACTCATTATGATTAATTTCTTCAGGTATTTGTGACTAGGGTTTTTGGCTTTTTGTTATTTTTTAACACATTGGTTATTTATTTATATTTCTTTTTCTTTGAGATTAAAATTCTCTACTTTTGTATTTTCATTACAGGAGAAAAAAAATTCTTCTATTGCTTAAAAAAATTTAGTCATATAATTTGTGTAGTTTATTTAAAATTTGAGGATATTTTATTTTTATTTCAGCAAAACTTGTTGCCATATAGGTTGTTTGACAAGAAAGTGAATTTACTTCATTTCTTTGAAAATTTATAAATTTTATTTCAGTGGATATTTTATCACTTAGTTATTCCATTATTAAAAATATTATGTTATTTAATAATTATTAAATAATTTTTAACTCCTGCTAAATCTAAATTGATCATTTTTCTTTATCTTGTAATGATTTTTTCAAAACTTGGCCATGAATTAAACAACTCTTAATTAATATGATTATACGCTCAAACTGGGCTCGTTCACAAAATCAATCTATTGATAAGATTTCTTTGACAAATTCGATCGCTCTCAATTAATAAAAGTGGCTTTTTGTGAATATTAACGAGTAAAGTCAATTAGCTGATCTCTGCTGCCTTGTATCGATGACTCTCATATAATGGAGTCAACTCTACTATTTTTAATTTATAGCTATGCATTAATTCTCTCACAACAATATTTTTCTTTGATTATGATTTCGTTCAAATATCTTCCCATAACAAATTTCAATTTCGTGTATTAACAAGCATAAGCTTTGGTCTTTTTTTAAATTTTTATTTTTTGATTTAAAATTAACTTTTAATTATATTTTTAATAAAACTTTTGTTATTTTAAATATTATAAAAATTTGTTTAAAATATAAAATATATGATCGAGGAATATCTAATTGTGGCATGATTTCTCAAATTTATCAATAACAATAACAACGAACAATAATAATAATGAATTTTTTGTCTTCATTGTGACCTACTATGTGTCAGATTTCTCAAATTTATCAGATAAAAAAAATTCAAATATAATACTGTCTTGATCGCATTATTTCCAGCGGGGAAGGGCACTGCATCAGTGCAACAGTTTTCTCTATTCCAGACTTGTCAGCTTAATAATGCTTAAAATTTTCTAACGTCTTCTTTCCGTTATGAATTTCGATGGTATTATTATGAATTAATTTTAATTAAGTTGAATCCTTCTGCGAATTTTCTACCACCATTATTAGGTCTTCATATTATTTGATGATGATAATGAGATATTTCCTGGTCACCTTTTACTAATCTGATAACATTCAAATTTTATTTTAAGCTCTGAATTAAGGGAGCTTTAGAACGTTGGGTGCTATAAATTTAAGGGCGAGAGCAGCAGGGAATTAAGACAAAAATGAGCTCAAAGTCTACAAACCCGCTTGAGTTAGCTCACTCACTTCCAGTGCCCAATGTACAGGAGCTCGCTCGATCAGATCAGATTCCAGAGAGATACTTCAGACCAGAAGCCCATGCCGCTCCGGCGGCTTCGGTTGAGGAAGACGAACTCCAAGTGATCGATCCAATGAAGCTCCTCGATCCAGAGCTCTTCGATAAGAAGGAGCTATCCAAGCTAGGATTGGCATGCAGGGAGTGGGGCTTCTTCCAGGTATGTTTTCTAATTTAAATTCAACATCATCTTATTTTTCTAATAAGTTATTCTTAATTTTTATTATGTTTTATGATGTTCTCAGTTAATAATTCATGGTATTCAAGAAGAAGTGATACAGAAAATAAAAGATGATATTAAGAAGTTCTTCGGGATTCCACTAAAAGAAAAAGAGGCTATTAAACAGTTACCTGGAAATGTTGAAGGTTACGGTCAGATGTTTGTGCATTCAGAGAAACAGAAGTTGGATTGGGCAGATATTCTCATTCTCAACATCCAGCCTTATGAGGATAGAGACATAAGATTTTGACCTACTAATCCCACCACATTCAGGTCATTTTGAAGATGTAGCAAAATTTTACTTAATTCAAATTCACAAAATTAATTAATATATTGAGGTATCCAATGAAAAAAATTGAAGAAAACATGCTTTTGGCAATAATTAAATACTTAAGTGAGAAATGTTTCATTAGAAAGGTAAAACAACAAAAGAATGTATGGTATCATGCAATAATATCAAACAATAAAAGGCGTTTGACACAAGAAAATACATAAAGTTAAATAATTTTTATTATGAGGGATTTACATACATACCACACAATACTCATGTATTTACATATCTAATACCTAAACTTTATATTATATTATATATATATATATATATATATATATATATATATATATATATATATATATATATATATATATATATAACACCCAATTTTCAATATCACATCAAAAATATAATCATTACTCACTTTTTAAAAATAAAATACACCTTTTTAAGCATAGAAAAGTTTTAAATAAGTGAATATCTAACTTTAGATTTAGATATATAAATACATAAGAATTGTGCGGTATGTATGTAAATTTTTCTTTTATTAATATAAAATGTAAGAGATTAAAAGAAAAGTTGAACCTTCCATAGTATAAACAAGACTATTTCTAGTTACATATGTATCCCAGAAGAATCAAACCACACATCGTTAACAAAAGGAAATGAGAGCTACTAGTAATGACTAAACATACGAAGCAAGTTAAAGAAATTTTTTATGAGAACAAATGGACAGATAGATTTGGTCTATCCATGCATCTAATAATTTTAAGAGGAAACTATGAGTAACTTAACATTCTTTAGCTATAAATATTGTGATTCTGCATAGAAGAATAGCACCCCATAACATTTGAGAAATAAGCTCCTCCAAAGTGATCGTATCAGAATATGAGATTAAAGAACAAAGACACTCAAATTTTTTGAGTGGCGAGTAACCGACAATAATTATACAGTTGGTAATAGGAGCACAATAGAACTTATGATATCATAATGCTAGAATGATAAGGAATGAGATGGACATGTAACTTGAGACCTGAATAGAAAAAACTTTATGAAATGCTAATGAGATAGAGACCAACATGGTAAGTACTCAATAAGCAAGGGGACACTAGTTGCCTTTAGCGTTGGCAACACTAACGAAAATCTTAGTCTTATTAGCAACTAAGGAGAAGCATTATTGTAGAAAGAATCTTTTGGACCACATCCAACCAAGGATACATTAGTGGCTCTAAGGCATGATAGGGTTGGGCAAGGTGATCCATGATCACATGGGAAGCTAATGGTAAATCAAAGGAAAAGCACCCAATGGTGGAGAAGAAATCTTGTGGAGGCATTAATATTCACTCTATATATTTGAATTAGGTTCATATATTTCGCTACAAAAGTAATCATGACTTAAGGGTATTGTAAAAATCGAATTTAAAGTACTTTCATGAAAAATAAATTTATATTTTATTTAGAATAAAATTAGTGGTCGAGGTAAAATATTTTATTTCATACGCTTTCAATTCAGCACAATTCTATAGAGGAATTTTATTATATTGTTAAAATATCTACTTTCTGATTTTAAATTTTATTTATAACTTTTATACGCTTATTCATTAATTTGTTATAGGGATACACTCGACACATATACATCAAAGATTGGTGAAGTTGTTGATTGTCTCTACAAATTGATGGCTAAGGATTTGGATGTTGATCCTCACGTCATGCTTCAGATGTTTAGTGGCCAGATACAATATGTTAGGATAAATTACTATCCACCATGCAAGTAGGCTAATATGGTGTTAGGTCTCTCCCCACATAGTGATGGTAGCGCATTAATAGTGCTCTTGTAAGCAAATGATATCCACAGTTTGCAGATAAAGAAAAATGATAAGTGGTTTCTTGTAAAACCAGAGCCAAGATCTTTTATCATCAATATTGGTGATATGATGGAGGTAATTATTGAAATAGTTCAAGCATTAAAGTAACATAGATGCTTTTAGAAGGTTGTTATATTGCGGAAGACAACATTGTCCACCATGCCATTTGATGCAACTTTATTTTATTTAATTTAATATTATAGCCCTTCTTAAATAGCAATTACACTTAGACTATCATGAACATGTCTTTAGCATAAATAGCCACAAGCCATGCCACTCTAAATATGGAATAACTCATGCATAATGATAGCAATGGCTAAAAAGTCAATTTAGATTTTGGCGAGAGGACTTTTTTATTTTCAATAATTCTCTCTCTCTTTCTCCATATATTTATATATCGTTGGTATATACATAGATATATTATTAAACTTATTTTTTGTCTACCTGCAATATAAAAACATTCAACTTCTTTAATTTAAAATGGAATTTTTAGAGTTCATCGATAAAAAGTTATTAAGTGTATCAATTATTTATTTGATTTTCTATCTTTTTCAACAGATAATGAGTAATAGAAAATATAAAAGCATAGAGCATAGAGCTATTATAAACATGGAGGAGGAGCGACTATCTGTAGCCACATTTCATTCAACAAATATTGATGTTGTGTTGTCTCCTTTTTCCCAAACTCATTGATAGTAATGGGGAGCTCTATAAAATTATAAGCGTCAAAGAATATACAGGGAAATACTTTGCAGGAAAACTCAATGGGAAGAACGCCTTAGAAAGCACCAAGTTGAAGAAATGGAGGAGGGATAATGCCTACTGCTACTTTTGTGATAAAAATATCTCATATAATATTAAAAATTTTGAAACAACACTAGCACATGTTGTGCATTATTCCATAACGACTGTTTTATGTAAAATAAAAATGTTCCTTAGTAATTACATGAGGTCATCTGTGTCGTGTGCTTTGTATTATGAAGTCAAAGAACTTTCATGCATGAGCTTTTTAGTTATTATTATCAGAAATGATATAATATAGGCAAAATTTTTAAATTAGGCTTAATCTAACCCTAATTATCAATTTAGGTACCAAAAAAAAATCAGCAAAATAGGTCGTCCGTACGACAAACTGGTGCCAACGTGGACATGTTGGACGACTGGCTTGCTCTCAACCAATTGTCCGTTCAACGGACGACTGGCGTCAATGTGGCATCCACCTTGGTGCCAATCGTCGTTCGTTGAACAGACGACTGGCTGTAATTTAAATTTTTTTAAAAAAACTTTGGCGGCAACTGTCGTATTTTGCATGTATCAGAGTCATACGGTGTCGGAATTGAGCGAACTTTGTATCGTTGGAATCATAACAAAATTTTCTACAACTTTCATGTTGGTTAAAATTTACGATTGCGGCCCGATACGCAGCAGATTTTGCGCATGTGCGCAAAAACTACGGCATAGAGCTGAAATTTCAAAGCAGCTGTCGTATTTTGCATGTATCGGAGTCATACGGTGTCTGAATTGAGCGAACTTTGTATCATTGGAATCATAACAAAATTTTCTACAACTTTCATGTTGATTAAAATTTACGATTGAGGCCCGATACGCAGCAGATTTTGCGCATGTGCGCAAAAACTGAGCGTGGAGCTGAAATTTCGGAGCAACTATCGTATTTTGTGCGTGTCGGAGTCATACGGTGTTAGATTTGAGCAAAACTTGTATCGTTGGAATCGTAAAAATTTTTTTAAAACTTTTATGTTGGTCAAAATTTACGATTGCGGCCCGATACGCAGCAGGTTTTGCGCATGTGCTAAAAAACTGCGGCGTGGAGCTGAAATTTTGGAGCAAATGTCGTATTTTGCGCGTATCGGAGTCATACGGTGTCGAATTTGAGCGAACTTTATATCGTTGGAATCATAAAAAAATTTTCTACAACTTTAATGTTGGTCAAAATTTATGATTGAGGCCCGATACATAGAATACTTTGTAAATGCGCGCAAAAACTGCGGCGCCAAGCTGAAAATTCGGACCAGTTGTCGTATTTTGCACGTATTGGAGTCATGCGGTGTCAGAATTGAGCGAACTTTGTATCGTTGGAATCGTGACAAAATTTTCTACAACTTTTATGTTGGTTAAAATTTTTGATTGCGGCCCAATGCACAGCATATTTTGAGAAATGAACAATGATAAGTAGCCAACTCAAACTAAGTTTAGAACACAAACTAACTACCTCTCTACTATTACTACTAAAGGAAATATCCTGACTGAAAAACATACATCATTGTACAACTTGAGTGATAGTTCTTCTAAACAGTTAAAGTGTATAAATATAGCAGGACAAAAAAGATATGAATTTTTATAAATTAAGGTAACGAAAAAAATAAAATAGTTCATATGCCTGCGAGACAGAATACAAAAAGATAGGTACATATATAACAAAATGTAATCCTGCATGGACAGAATATAATAGTATAGACGACTATCTCCGATGATGCCTACGATGCAGTATCGCATCACTACCGGGCCTGTAATGGGCTGGTGGTCATCGCGGCCGGTCTCGTTGATGATGTTCCAGATGCTGGTCCTCCAACGGGCATATACAACACCACCAACACCACCACCACAATCAACAACAACAATAATCACAACAACAACAATAACAACAACAACAACAAGCCTTAATCCCACTAGGTGGGGTCGGCTACATGAATCCTTCGTCTCCATTGTGTCCTATTATGTGTCAAATTCTCATTTAATTCAAGTAACAATAATCACAATAACAAAGCAAAAAATTGAGCGGTCTCCGGCGGGCATATACAAATCTAGCCTAACTTCACATTAAAATTTACAAAATATATAAAACATACAAATCTAGCCAAACAACACAAGAAAATAAGCAAATCATACAACACAAAGCAATATGCAAAGAGATCTATCACAAATTAAGCATTTAGGAAAAAAATTACTTTAATCGACGGACGAACGAAGAAATAAGCGATCTCTGGAAGTGATGCACTCCTTGGCCGGCAGCGAGCGGTCCCTTGGCCGGCGACGACCTCCCCTTGGGCGACAGCATGCTTCAGCAGCGGAAAGACGGCGGTGGAACGGACGAGCTGAGCTTGCGGGAGGAAAAAAGCCAGATCTGCAGCCTCCTCATCATGGGTTTTTGCCCGAAATAAGGACGAGTCAGTTGTCTGTTCGACGAACGACTAGCTCCAACGTGAACGCCACGTTGGCGCCAGCACGTTGGAGCCAGTTATCCTTCGAACGGACGATTGGCTTGTCCTAATTTTGGACAAGTCAGTCGTCCGTTTGACAGACGACTAGGCCTATTTTGCTGATTTTTATTTTTGTTGCTTAAATTGATAATTAGGATCAGGATTAAGCCTAATTTAAAAATTTTGCCTATAATATATGAATGTTATTGCAATCCACCATTTATTTTTTTATGCTTATAAATATTCTACTTCTATAATGATGAATAATAATGATTACTTTGTTCAAGATGATGATAAATTTGATGTGCATTTAAACTCTATTAATATTATGAAGGTAGGAATCTATTGAATTTACACATTTTTTTAATAAAAACTTCTCTAAATCATCAAATTATCATGTTATAGTACATAAGTTATCAGTAGTATGGCAGCTGTGACCCTCGACATGAAATGCATATTCAAATGTGAATATTCATCTAAAAATAAATTCTCAAATATTATAGAAGATGTACAGAAATTTTACTTTTACTTTTATTATAAACCATGATCGAGCTTGAATTGTTACTACATGTAGGAAAAATTATCAAAATTAACTCTCGAATACATCAATTGCATTGAGGTCCTTCAAGTCATGCCATGATGGCATTCATCTTTAGGTGATTATTCTGCCATGCATGGCATGATGACTTATCTTTCTTCAGTAAGGTCATAACATTAATCATGTCATCAGTATAACAAAAGGTGAAATTTTCAACACAGTTATTATTATTAGTTACATGGATGCATTCATTTTTTTCAATACCATCAGTCCAATAACATATAATTAAGAATCTCACTTTAATTTTATTATTATTTTTTATTTTAGGGGTCGGAACAGATTTTTATTTCTATTTTTTTACTTCTATTTGATGACATCCTTCCATCATAAGAGATAATATCTTTATCTTTATTATATCTAAACATACTTTTTTTATCAACTTGCTCATTTATTCTAAAAGTCTTCTATTCCTTGTTAAATAATAAAGAATTTATTTATTATAATTACTGATTTTTTAGAGTTATTAAAGCAAATAAATCGCATAAATGACGATATTTACAATTTGCCTGTTTATTATCCAAGTCTTATCGAAACCTTCAACGATGGCAGGCTTCCATTTTCTTAAATACGTAGCAGTAAATTTGTTTAACATTTCACCATCATACCAAATTTATAATATTATTAAAAAGGTGACTATATCTATTAATTAATAGAGTGATGTTACACACAATTGAATGAATCATATTTGATATTTATTTACCACCTATTATTCAACCAATAGCTTTGAAATTTGATTAAGAGCACTGATCACTCAGTAAAATACTTTCCTATCAACAATAAAAATATGTTTTCATTAATTTTTTGATATGGGTCTAATTAGGTTTAATGGGTCAATTTGAGTGGAATGAACCCGATTGAGGAGTGAATAAGAATGTGGTTCAGCGGCTGTCTCCTGAGCCGTCAGATCGCGTGGTATTCATTCTAACCATTGGATCTAGCACTTGGAATTACCTGATTAGCCTTGATTGGGTGTCGTTTGATCCCTTTAGCCGATAGTGGAGTCCACGCGTGCCTCTCTGCGCGGTGCGATCTCTTGCCTTCATCTGTGCTCCGTGGAATGAATCTGAGCCTTCGATTCAAACTTACCCAGCTGTTCCTTGGTCGTGTGATGAGGCTTCTAGGGTAAGCTTTGCTTTAACTCTGTTTTCTTTTGTTTCTTTCGACAGTTCGAGCCGTTGATGCTCCAGGAGAGGGAAAGGAGAGGTTGAGAGTGGAGGAGAAACCCTAGAGTCCTCCGAGCGGAGAGTGGCGGTTTCCGGTGAGGAAAACCAGAGAAGAACTCAAGAGAAGGAGGAGAAGAGAAGAAATAGAAGAGAAAGGAAGTTTGCTTTCAGAAAAATATATTCTTCACCCCCTCTGTTTGTCCCCCTTAACTCTATTTATACTATGTCTCTCCTCTACTATCTCTGATCTCACTCTCTTTTCTTGCTTTTCTATTACAAGCAATTTTCTTTCTGTTATGGCTGGAACGTTCTTTTCTTTTCAGTTATCTATTTGTTGTAAGTCTCTGTGCTGGTAATATTCCTTCTTGTTTCTTGATTTTCTTGTTGTAGGCTGTTGTAATAAGTTTGATCTATTCAGATTTCTATTTCTTTATATTTTTCATTATTATTTACATTGTAGTCGCTTTCCCTTGTGTTGAGTATTTTCTCTGTTGTGTATTGCTCCTGGGATGTACTACTTTGATGTATAAGGTATTTTCTTGATCTTGTTGTAAGAAGACTTAAAGTTTACATGGATGGACCTGCACTAAGCTGGTATCAATGGATGCACTTAAACAATCAATTACATTCATGGATACTGTTTAAAGAATAAGTTATTCAGAGATTTGGACCCTCTCTATACAGAGATTTGAGAGTAGATTTAGCTAAGTTTTAGCAAAAAATGATAGTTCAAGATTTCTACAATGAATTTGAGGAATTAGCTAATCAAATTTTAGGTATTCCACCTGAATTTCTACAAAGTTATTTTGAATCAGGGCTTAGACAAGATATTAAGAGAGAAGTAAGAGCCTTACAACCCAATTCTCTTCAGCAAGCTTTTCAATTAGCTAAGCTAATGGAAGATAGACTAGCTGATGAAATTTTCATGGCCAGAAATTACAGAGTCAACCAATCTCTAGCAATAAAATAACCACATATATATCAACCACCCCTACTGCCTACTCCCACAAATACCACTCAACACACATAAAACAATAACAGACAATACCAATTCGGACTTGATAGCTACGGTTGGAAGAAAGAAGAAAGAAAGGACTCTGCTTCAACCGTGATGAAAAATATCATAGAGGACATATATGTCAATCCAAATTGTTTGCTTTAATGATGGTAAATGATGACCAAGAGTATCAACTACAGCAAGATACTCAACCAGAAAAATAATGTGTACAAGAAGAACTATCAGAAATAAGCTTCAATTATCAGCCATTCAATCCAGGCTAAGAAAGACTATCTAAAGTATGCATAATTATCAGCCTTCCAGCTAGTTACAGCCACTTACATAGTTCCTATTTTTCTTTTTTTATATCCAAACTACATAGAATACCATAGGACATAGCTGCAAATAAGATATTCCATAGTAATAAGTCGGGTTTGGCTGTGATCCTTTCCATCCTCAAATTGATGGACAAACAGAGAAGTCTCATATAATACAGCCATATACAAATGATGAGTCATTTTTAGATAGGTTGCCAGACTTACAACTACAATTAGACCATATAATTGTAACACAGCTACCAATACAGAGGTAGAAACCAAGATCACTGGGGGGAGGATCCTACATCTACATCAGTAAGAACCATCCAACTCATTAGAACAAAAGATACTATTGTAAGCAGACATAGTAGTCCAGTGGAAGGGAATGCTATCAATTGATGATCCTGAGGTATGAATTGAGGAATCATAGAAGGCAATTCATGATTGTGACCTTAAGGACAAGGTCAAGGTGGGGAGGGGAGTAATGATATGACTCCAAATCCTCTAATTGCCAAATTATAACATACAATAATAGGAATTACAATGATAACAGACTCAGTATAGTAAGGAAGACCGAATACAGTCACAAAAATTCAGAGAATCAATATACATATTCCATTTATGATGACTACAGAGGAGAAAGAAAATCAGATAAGTTAAGAATAGAAATAAGCTACAAAGATTACAAATTACAGAGTAACAAGACCAGAACAACAGATTAACAACAATAGAGGACCCATGTGATAAATATGATCAACAAACAACAATAGATAGCAAAAGAAAGGAAGTTTACAATAATATAACAGAATAGCCCTTACAGAACCATAACTGCACATTAATAACAACGAGTAAAGCAACTAGAGCAAAGTATTCCAGAGCCTTCCTGCAGACATAAATAATAGATGGTACTTACAAAGAGCAGAAGAAAGAGTTAACCACCAAAAATTAAACAGAAAGACAAAACTATACAAAATAAGAAAACAAGAAGAGCTTTTGAATGATCAGCTAATTGATTAAACTACCAATACTCAAGAAATGCCATCGAATAAAAGGCTTAAGAGAAAGCGTAGAACGTTCCACCCCTAACAGAAGAAGATTGATTATAACAGCGTTATACTAACAGAGCATTGTATCTTGTAAAGAAACATTAGAACTAAGTAAATCAGAGGATGTAATAGTATAAATAGGGAGAGAAAGACAAACAGTGAATGATATGATATATTCTGAAAAGAAACACTCCCTTCTCTATCTATTCTTCTTCTCCTTCCTCCTGTCTTCCTCGCCAATTCTCCTCACCGGAAAACCCCATTTCTCCGGCCAGAAACCCTAGTGTTTCTTCCTCCTTACCCACAGCCTTTTCCCTCTCTTGGAGCATCAACGACTCGAACTGTCAAGAGAAACAAAGAAAATAGTGTTAAAAGCAAAGCTTCCCCTAGAAGCCTCATCACACGGCCAAGAAATAGCCAGGTAAGTTTGAATCAAAGGCCCAGATTCATTCTAGGGAGTACAGATCAAGGCACAAGATTGAACAGCATAGCGAGGCACGAGTGTAATCCACTAACTCTAGAAAGCAATCCCACGGTGCAGGTAAACCCAAGAAGCGGTGCTATATGCTAGATCCAACGGCCAGAAGCAATTTGACGTGATCCGACGACTCGGAAGGCAGCCGTTGAACCCATCCAAAATTCAATTGCAACAAACCGGGTTCATACCACCTAAACCGAGTCAATTTAGCCAAACCGGACCATATCATTTTCTTTCTATGAATCACACAACTTGGCCCAAGTGGCATTAAAATAATAGATTATAATATAATGTATATGATATGATACAATATGTAAGGTTGAAAATTAAAGCTTTGGAGCTTTAGGTGATATAAATTACAGGGAAGAGCAGCAGGCTGGATGGAAGAGAGGCAAAAATGAGCTCAAAGTCTACAAGCCCACTTCAGTTAGGTGGTTCTCTCCTAATGCCCAATGTTCAAGAGCTCGCTCCATCCGGTCAGTCCCTGGGAGATACTTGGGCGGAAGCGCTCCGGCCTCGACGATGATGAGCTCCCGATTGATCTAATGAAGCTCCGAGCTCTTGCAGCGACTCTCCAAATTAGGATTGGCATGTAGAGAGTGGGGGTTCTTCCAGGCTATTCTTGCATGCATGCATATATACTTTCTTGCTTTTTTTTTAATTAAGTTTAATTATGCTTTAATTTTTCTCATATTATAGTGTTAATTTTAATTATTTTTATATTTTGCTCAGCTAATAAATCATGGGATTCCAGAAGAACTGATAGAGTGTTGACCTTCACATATGTTACATAAGCCAAATCGAGCTTATAAGGTGAATTCGATCGATTTCGGATGCTTTAGAACACAAATTAGAGCTGAGATGCGCTAAACATCACCGAAATAAGTCCAAATGACCTCTTATTGACAAACAGACTTTGTCATCGCGTTTAGAATATCAAAATTGGCCAAAAATATAAATATTACATAATCTAAAGATAAATCGATCAAGTGATCGAGCTGTCAATGTGCTAATGCACATATCAGAGTCAGGAAGCTGTGATGATGTCCAAACGACCTCTGTTTGTGACATTGACTGCTCCGTTAGCTTTAAAAAGTTAAAAAATATCAAATGAGACTATCCATGCTCAATTCAGACGAGTCTGTGCAAATGTCAAAAGATCGGTGGTGACAACACATAAATCTAGGCTAAAATATACTGGACGTCACCAAAATCAATCGAAATGACCTCCGATCGATGAACAAACTTTGCCATTGCATTCAGAATGTCAAAAACTAGATAGAATATAAATATTGCACAACCTAACGATCAAGTGATCAAGTCGTCAACATGCCTACAAACAAATCGAGGTCAGGAGGCACCGACGTAAACTAAACGACCTTCATTTGTGAAATTTATTGTGTCGTTAGTTTTGAAATGTAAAAATCTATCAAGTAAGACTATTCACACTCAATTTGAACAATTCTATGCAAAAATTGAGTGGTCGGAAATGATAACGCATATTTTGAGCTGAAATTGACCCAATTTGATGTTGACTTGCACCAAAGGGCCTCCGATCATGAAATTAACTGTGCTGTCATTATCGGAACATCAGAATAACCTTGGATCAACATATATATCAACCGTATATTAAAGTTGGCATAAACTTCATAATAAAGTCAATTAAGCAATAAAAAATAATATTAAAATCCCTAATTAACCTAAATATAACCTAAATCTAACCTAAATCCCTAAAACCTATTCAGCTCAGCTCCTATTCAAGCACAGCTCGATCTCCCTCTTCATGCATGAAAACCACATGCAAAGGCTCGACCAATCCTTCCTCAACTACTCCCGTTCGCTATCCCCTATTCTCTTCTTCAACCGCACGCAAAGGCTCATCTCCCTCATTCGTTCGAGTCTCAACCGCAAGCGACCCCCTTCATTCCTCTAAACTGTGAGATCTTCTCCTGTTTCCTTCTCATATGGTTTGATCCTCCTCAAATTGTCAGCCCTTTCTCCCCCCTTCCTGATTTCTTCCTCTAACCGAGCCTTCCTCCCATTTCTCTCATCCAAACTGCAAGAGAAACCATAAACTTTCTCCCTCTCCCTCTTCTTCCCTCTTCTTCCTTATCCTTCTTCTCTTCCCAAACTAAAAATCACTTCTTCCTTCCGCTTCTTCTCCTCATAAAACCTAAAATCTCTTCTTCTTTCACTTTTTCTTCCCATTTCTTCAAAATCGAAAATCCTCTCCTCCATTTTCCCTCATTTGCCCCCAATCCAAAATTCCTTCCCTTTGTTTTTCCTTCATCTCACCAAAATTGAAATTTCCAATTTCCTTTTATTACAATCGGAGAGGAACACCGTCATTAGGCAGGTTCTTCTCTTGGTTTTCGGCATCTCCCTCTCCATCTCCTTACAACCTTTCCTTTTATCACAGTCAGAGAGGAACACCGTCATTAGGTGGGTTCTTCTCTCAATTTTTGGCATCTCCCTCTCCATCTTCTTGCTGATTATTGCAAGAGCACAGAAAAATAAGTTTGGACATGTGTGATGTGAATTTGTATATGTATATGCTTGTCTTTTTGCAAGTTTGAAGGTCTCGTCACGCTCATTAGATCGCGATGAGATGAAAAATCAACTAAGGTGTCGCAAAATATTGCTTGCTACATTCATTAGGGCGTACCAAGTATGCCAACATCTGTTAGATGTCGCTCCCCCTAGTCGAAATGGTGCAGAAATTTCATCAAATCTTTGGACTTAAAAAAATGGAATAAAAAAAAAGAATCGGCTTAAAAGCACTAAGTAAAGAAATCTAAAGTTAAACTCAAATTAAAAAGAATCAAATAAGGAAAAAGAGCGGAAGGAACTAAACACGTTTTACCTTAGATAGGGGGAGTTAAATGTTTAATTCATAAAGGAATTATAACAAAACTTGAAGTCTAGTTGTTCCTTAAATATGAAACCTAATGAGGAGTTAGGGATATTGGAGTTGATGTTTGTTTATGTGAATAAGGCCTCTTATTGAATACTCACAAACAAGTAACCAATATGAATAATACACTTGAATAATCGCATTTGACACTAAAGGAAATAAGGATCTTAATTGAATATCAAAAGAAAAATGATTGGTGGTAAATTTGAATGTTCAATTTCAAATTCAGAACAATAATGTGCAAGTAATTTGGTGGCTTTCTTACATGCACAAGTTTGATTAGGCAACTCATGACCACTCATGAATGTAGCCTTTAGAAAGATCACTTGAATCCTATATTTGAAGTTATATTTAAAGCACATGAGAATTATGATATATCTAAGTGCTTAGTTCTAAGATTAATGGTGTTCAAATGAAATTTATAAAAGGATTTACAATGTAATTAACTAGCTTGCCAATGGGTATATACAAACTCTTTCAATAATCACTCAAGTTACACTACATGATACATTGAGTGAATCAATAAAAATCCATATAATTTGAATTCATGTTATGATAAAATCAATGCTCATTTATAGATGTAAAATCAATTCTTTTGGTTTAGAATAAAAGCTGAAAGTGACTAATTGGTAAAAACTTGAAAGTTCTTTAACAACTACATGCCAAATGATATTTGAAAATTGAAAAATTCAACAAGCAATCTAAGTGTGAGTAATATTTTAAAATTTACAATACCTACTATGCCACGAGATTTGTAACACATTGTACAAGCGAAGAGAAGGTGTTAATTAGGACATTCTTAAATATACCTGCATGGGACTCGACAATATCCTGAATTTTGAAATTCAAGTATCTGAGGATGTGCGCGGGATGCTTCTAGGTTTAGTCTTAGGATTGGGTACGGGTTAACAAAACCTAAAAATATATTATAAGAATTTTAACTTAGTAAAATATCTAAAATGCTAATTATGTCATGTGATAGTAGATGTGATCCTCTGTTAGGAGCTAAACAGAGTTGACAAGATCTAAAGTTCTCAAATTTATTCAAATTAATCAATTAACTACCCTGATGATGGCTGTGTTGAATGGTGATTTCAACCGGATGAGATACTTCCATCGAAATGTGATTCTAATTTCAAATCAATTTAGCTTAAATTAAATATCAATCTAAAAACTATTTAAATAAAATTCAATCATTAAAAGCTTAAAGCAAAACTCAATCTATCCACTTTCCATAATTGTTTGTCAGAGGTGACAAATTAAGAAAACTTTAGCTCATAAAGGAGCCAATGTCAAATTAAGTGTTCTGCTATATTCACTCTCAATCAATCTCATGCTAGTAAGGACATTGCCCATGTACTCTGACTACGTGGCTTGGCTAGTAGGCTCGACAGATGATGCAGTTACAACTAGAGTCCTCTGATCGGGTGGTTTGGCCAGTAAGGCTCTATTATATTACGACCACGACTGTAGCCTGTATGCTCCCCAATGGCTCTACCCTTTGAGTTGTGAATCATAGGGTATACTTGATAAGACAAAAGCCCTCTGTCAGCTATGATAAACTTAAGCATGTCTCCTTAGACAAATATCACCTCGGGTCTATAAATATTTCTTAGATGACGTAACTCATGTGTTGTTGATAAGGATCCTACGATCAGGTTGGGTTGGCTACCTCCTCTAACTAAGTAGACTAGGGACCATGACAGCCCGGTATGATGGAAACATGGGATCTAGATTAGGCACATCATCATTCCCCCAACCATCTGCTTTAAGTTAATGATGGTAAATTTTATAAATTCTAACTCTAAATTTGAAAACTCCATATTACTGTTACTATACACTACACATTAAATGATCTAACCACTACTCTTAATTGAAAGTTCTCTCTCACTTATTGGGAGGGATAATTAACTATAGGTCTTATGCTTATAGGAAACCTGGAACTAGATCTAAAGTCCTCACCAAATGAGGATGAAATCTCTGGGTAGTGTCTTATCAACTATTCCATCTACCTTCTGAAAATTACACTAACACTTTCAAATCATACTCTCTTCAATTTATCGAGAGGTCGGTGGAGAATTTTTGGAGCCCATAGATTTCTGGTGACTCCGAGGGACAGGATTCTCTTTCCATCTTTGGCTAGACATATATGTGCTATAGTAGCAACAAAATATTTCATAATTCAAAATAGAAAATGGTGATTTAAATATGTAATAAATTTAAATTACTAATGTATATGGCTCTATGTCGAATGAATTATTCTGCAGAGTATATTTTTATTACACTATTATTTTGTTCTGTAGTACCTTTTCATTTTAAAATAATGAGGTGAAATAATAATTGCTAATTGTTAATCCCCATCATTCATTTTTGCTGAATAGATCTACAGAGCATTACTTTTACTGTTCAGCTAAGGCGTGGTTGCAAACATTTGCCTAGCCAACACTGTCATCAACACATGAGATGTTGAAGCGACCATCCAATTCGATAGCTTAAATTTCCCAGCTATTATAGCTGTAACTCTTGAAGCACCCACTCGTGGTACACTCGTCTGAGGCCATGATGGAAGGCCTCAAGTTACTGAAGCTCCAATTAGCCATGCTCATCAATGAGTTCAGCAGCCAACCACTGTTAAGGAGTTCTCCTAATAGAGAACTTCAATTTTTAAAAGACTTGGACAATCTGGAGCTCCTGTGATGAAAAGAACCATTAGTGGGCAAACTATGTCTTTAATGCCTCATGGAACAATTACTTTGCAGATAGAACCTTTTGTACCTGGAAAGAATGATCATGAAGCTTCTTCATCATGAAGTAAATTAACCAGAAGGCAGAGAAGAAGAAGAAATGCTAAGACGAGGGCTCATCAGATCCCATTCAAACAACCTAGTAAACAAACAATACTTCCACCAGAAGCGAGTATTCTTCCCCATAACAACTTTGACAATCTAGAATGGGTTAAAAGGAATAGCTCTACTGGTGAAGTAAAGCAATTTTTTTAGACCCAACAATGTCAAGCTCCACCACCACAAAGGAGACAGCCTAAAACACTGTCCTCTAGAATACATGAAGTTCTTAAAGTAACCAAGGAAAGAGGTTTGATGAAAATAAAATTTTGGAGGCCTGTAGTGATTGAAAATACTAAAGCCACCAAGGAGGTTGCCATCTTTTATGGTAACCAGTCATTGAGCCAAGTATGCTTTGCATGGTGAGCATCAAAGCATGACACTCAGACCGTGTGTCCAAGAATTCACTGTCGAAAGGTCTCGATGAAAGGATAAGCAGGAATGGAGGCCAAGGCTCTATAATGAAACTCTGAAGAATGGAAGATGTGTGACATCTGATACACATATTCAAAAATTCACCTCAAAAACAACATATCAGAAGTCAATACCCAAAAGAAGGAATATCACTGATGAAAGACATAATGGTCGACACCTTGGAGAATCCTCTAGGGGATCTCATCATCGATCAGATTCACCCCCACAAGTGAGGGTTGACTTTGATCGTAGTCCTTTAATGGAAGAAATGTTTATTCTACACATTGAACCAGAGATCCACTGGAAATGTTGATCAGAAATTCATGTGCGAGAAGAAGATAATGAAGAGGACACTATGGAAGTGGAAGTCACTTATATGGTCAGAGATATAGATGAACTTTATGCTCAGCACCATTAGCAGCAACATGGATCCAAGGAACCTGAACTTGAATTAGACTTTTACAAAGAAGAGTCTTCACAGAAGCAAGTAGAAGAAGAATCTTCAATATCTACTGAAGAGGAAGAAGAAGAAGATCAAAATGAGAAAGAGATCATGGGTGTTGAAGTTGTTTATATGGTTGAACCAGAAAATGATCAACCTAGTGCATGCTTGTATACTCAGCATCATCATTCAGCCATTACAACAACTGTCCCTACAAATACGCAAGGAGAAGGATAGTCAAGTTCTTCCCCTAAAGATGAGGAGGGAACAAAACAATAATAAGAAGTAGAGGAAGAAGAAGTTCCTATACTTGTTGATGCCGTGGCACTAGCTAGAGAGCAAAGAGAAATGCAGCATCAAATGAAAGCCAAAGATAAGGAAATTGCACAGCTTCATACCAAGGTGAATGACATGATGGTACAAATGAATATCATGATGGATATGTTGTAGATGAATATCACATCAAATGTAGCACATTTCTTATCTACTAATCAACAGATAGCTAATAATATAACTTATATACCACCAGTCGCTCTAATACCTCAAGCTTCTATAGTACATGCTACACCTAAAGCTAGGAATGAAGTTAACCAACTACCTGTTTAATCGATAATACAAAATATGGCTAGCACATCGAGAATGGTAATAGCTGCTCAATTAGAAATGATAATTAATGAAAAGATAAAGGCAGTTATAGCTTCAGAGCAAGTTGAAAAGTTGGTGAGTAAGGGTCGCCCTTACCCAGCTGAATATGATCAAGTGTCATACCTAAAAGGTTACTCAGTGCCAAAATTTAATACTTTCAATGGGCTTGGTAACCTAAAGCAACATCTATCACAATTTAAGATTACTTATAGTAACACAGGAGGGAATGATGTGCTACTTTTTCGTCAGTTCGTCAGTTGCCGGACTTCAGCTGCTTTAGAATGATATGCAGAATTGTCAAATGATTCGGTTAAAACCTTTGCTGAGTTAGAGATAATATTCATGAAGAGGTTTATCAGTGTAATCAAAAAAATAACAATCAGTGACCTTGCCTTGCTAAAAAGGAGAAAAGATGAGTCAGTGTTAAAATTCATAAGTCATTGGCGTAACCTAAGTATGAAATATGAGCAACAATTAGAAGAAGAACATGCGATCTAATTATTAATGGGCAATATGGATGATATAATGACACTATTTTTATGTATGATATCAATTATAACA
Source organism: Cymbidium sinense (assembly GCA_021442155.1). Lineage (NCBI taxonomy): Eukaryota > Viridiplantae > Streptophyta > Magnoliopsida > Asparagales > Orchidaceae > Cymbidium > Cymbidium sinense. Next base: position 131,493,934 of record CM038222.1, on the reverse strand, counting down.
TTCCAAGACTTGCTTGATATGGTGACCAAATTTGAAAAGCTGAAACACCCTAAGTCTGAAATCTACATAGATAAGGCAAAGAGAAACAAACCTTCAGACTCAAGAAGAAACAAAACTCATACCATTTCCTATAGGTCAAATGGTGAAAAGCAGATGATATATAATGTGGATAAATAAAAACATCCAATGTACAATGATGATAAGGGAAAGAAGCCTATCTATTCTAATCGACATCCAAAATTAGTATTGGGTGGCAATGATAAATCTCAGACTTTTTCAAGTGGTAGGGAGTGTCCAAAACTAGCAATAAGAGATGATGAGCTAATGTGGCCTTCTCTTAAGGAGAAGATGAACAAAGATTATTCCTTTAGAAGGGATAGTGTGGCTAAATTATTTCGGCAAGCAGTCAAAGCTGGTCTACAATTATCAAAATTAAAAGGCCTGAAGAGGCTCATCAATTCAATAATTCAAATTATTGTCCCATATCATTGAATGATCAGTCATCCTATTGAAAATTCTTATGTCTTCAAAGATTAGCTAGAAAGGAAGTATCAGCGAGGTGAATTTACATTATCCAATAGTGTTCTAGTCAACCCAAAAAGAGAGTCTACAAGGATGATTATGTCCTCTTCTGTATCATCCATCAAAGATAAAAAAGAAGGAGAAATTAGTTCAGACTGACTCCAAAAAGATCATGAAAATGCTGAAGCAGCTAAAAGGTGTCCCTAGTGTTATGTAGAAATCATCACTGAACTTATATTGGACTTAAAAGAGATGCCTAAACCAAGTATTTAGGCTTCTCAGTGGCATTCTGATAAGGCTACTTCATCATGAGATGAGGAGCAATCTACTAAATGCAAGCCTCATAAGTCAAAGAAGCTGACTAAGAAAAAGAAGATCAAGAAGAAAACTACAACTCAAAAGATTATTAACAATTTAAAGGAGTATCACCAGTCGTTAAGACAATCATTTAGACTTGTAGTTATGCCTAAGCTTCGTATGGTTGAATCGAATGAGGAAGATAATGGTGAATTTTATCCAATAGAGACATGCCGAATCATTTATGTGATGTAAGATGTTCTTCAGCGTCAGTTACTTCAAAATGGTAAGGGTAATCAGACAGACTCGACCACCCCATTAGAATTCTTATCAGGAAAGCAAGAAGAGCCTGAAGAGTTAACATCTAAATTTTATTTAATGACTCAACAAGAAGATAACAGTTCACATGAAGATTTATATTTTCTTGACGAAGAAGATTCGGACTCATCAATATCATCACATATAAAATGTATGAAGTTGAAAAATGAGTCTAGCCCTTTCGATTAATCCTATAGAACGAAAAGTGAATTTGAAGAAACTATCTCTTCAGAGGAACTTGATCAAGATAAGGTGATTCAAGTTCAGCTGAGAAGTGATAAAGTATGATCACCTTTATCAAAGAGGGGAAATGCACATAAAGACAAAGGCAAGCAAATTGAAGTCAATGAAGATATCATTCCAAAAATCTTAAAAGAAAGCCTAAATCAAGCAAAAAGATAGATTATAATATTCTATCATATATGAGAAAGATCCCTACACAACTGAGTGCGTAAGAGGCTCTCTTGATGTCAAAAGACCTCCGAGAAATTTTGATACTAGCTCTAAAAGATCCGGAGAGTTATGAAGCTTGCTTTGCTGAAAAATGCATGACTGAATCATTGCAAACTCAAGATCTCCCAGTAATCACATTTTTTAAAGAAGATCTTAGGTTGGGAACAGTGAATCACAACCATCCTCTATATGTTACCATAGAGAGTGTTGGAATCTTAATCAGCAGAATATTGATTGATCTAGAGTCTTCTATCAATCTTATGAGTCTAAAGGTATTAAGAGGATTATCACTTGATCCAACATCTTGGGAGGGATAAGTTGATGGTTCATGGTTTCAATGAGAAAGGGAAAAAAACCCTAAGTTCTTTTATTCTCCTGCTCAAGTTTTGAGATTTATATACAGAAGCCAAGTTTCATGTAATCGATGTTGATAAATCATTTAGAGCTCTCTTGGACCATGGGCTGCATGAGTATGGCATGGTCCCATCAATATGCATCGATGTATGAAATAAGATGGAGAAGAATTTAAAATTTTTGGTAACCTATAACCATTCTTCGTCCATTAAGCAAAGATCTATGAAGATGCAAAATATTTCATCCCTAAAGAGCCTAAGACAACAGAGCCTCTTGAAGCAATAGCATCTACTTTAGGAACTAAAAAGCAACTTCACAAAGTGAAAGAGTAGAAGCATAGAGGTAGGAAGAAGGAAATTCCAACTATCCCTAAAGCACTTAATTCTACATATAAATCAAGAAAATTAGTTCATCATTTGGGAAGTGACACACAAGAAGAAGAAGATATTCCTGTCAAACCTAAAGGAACCTATAAACTTTCAAGTAAGGCAAAGTATGAATTAAGTTATTCTGATTCAGACTATGACTTTGAATCTACTTATAGTTCAGATGGTCATATCAAGAAGGATAGCTCATGTGGCAGTGTCAGAGGACTCCTTCAAAATTATACCCATCCCTCAATAATACTTCAAAGAAATCACTCCACTGGAGGTTCATAACATTGGAGAATTGATAACATTCTATATGTCACCGTTGAGTGAGAGTGGCGGAACAAAAACTTTATTTTATAAATATGAAGAGTCTCAGCCTCACAATTTTGATTGACCTACTCAACATGAAAATTTTGATAAGATAGTGCTAACAAGAATACCAATATACTATCCACAAATATTACGAAGAATGTTGCATAAGCTAGGAATTCATATTGGAACTACTAAAAATAGAATTCAAATCTTTAATAGGATGTGGAGCCAAAGAAGTCATCAAGCTTGACGAAGAAGTGATAAGTTTATCACCAAAGGTCTTAGGTTCATCCATAAATCTCATCAAAATAAAGTTTTTTATAATATAATAGAAGCTGAGATTGAAACTAATAGTGACAAAGAAGATGATCTCCATGAAATTCTTCATACAAATGAAGAAGTAGAAGCCAAACTTGCGCCTAAAGAACTCAAAGATGGTGGACAAATAGCTACTATGGATGAACTTAAGGAAATCAACCTAACAATTAAAGATGATCCTCGTCCAACTTTCATCAGTGCCCTTCTACTTGATGAGAAACTTGAATAGCTAAAAATGCTACCTTGTGAATTCAGGGATTGCTTTGCTTGAACATATTTTAAAATTCCAAGCTTATCCCCTAATGTAGCAGTTCATAAATTGGTTATTAAACTAGATGTGATGCCTGTTAAGAAAGCTGCTAAATAAATGAGATTGGAGATTGAAGAATAGGTAGTGGTAGAAACTAAGAAGCTAATCAAAGCAGGCTTCATCCGGGAAGAGAAGTATGCAGATTTGATAGCCAACATTATCCCAGTTAGGAAGAAGAATGGTCAAATCCGTCTCTGCATTGACTTTCAGGTCCTAAATAAGGTGTGCCCAAAAGATAACTTTCTACTTCCAATATCAAAATTATTAGTATACAATACTTCCAACTATGACATGTTTTCATTCATGGACGAATCATCGGGATACAATCAAATAAAGATGACACCTGAAGAGGAAAGACATACATTATTCAGAATGCCTATTGGCATCTATTGCTACACAGTCATGCTTTTTAGAATGAAAAAAGCTGGAGCTACATACCAAAGAGCCATGACACGTATTTTTGATGAGTTGATTCATCAGAATGTGGAATTTTATGTTGACAATTTAGTGGTGAAGAGCTTAAATCATGAAAATCACTTTGAAGACTTGAGATTCGTATTGGGGAGAATCAAAAAATATGATCTCAAGATGAATCCTCTAAAATATGCATTCGGGGTATCCTCCAAAAAATTCCTTAAATATATTGTATGTCATTAAGGAATTGAAATTGATCTTGCTAAAATCAAAATAATTATGGAGATTCCTCCACCAAAGAGTTTGTGTCAGCTCCGTTCTTTACAAGGACAGCTTGCCTTCATCCGTCAATTTATATCAAACCTATTAGGATGCTGTCAATCATTTGCAAAGTTTATGAAGAAGGATGCTCCATTCAAATGGGACAAGGAGTGCCAAGAAGCTTTCAATAGTATTAAAAGCAACCTGTTAAATCTACCAATCTTTGCAGCGCCTACTCTTAGGAAGCCCCTCATTCTATACACAGCTACATTAAAAGTGTCCCTTAGAGCATTATTGGCACAACATAATGAAGAAAGCAAAGATAATGCTCTTTATTATACCAATCAAAGATTAATAGGAGTAGAAATGAGATACTCTTTGATAGAAGTATTATTTGGCATTGATCTTTGCAATTCAAAAGCTCCATCGTTATATATTATCTCACAAGATTACCCTCATCTCAAGGATTGATCAGCTGAAGTACTTGATGATAAGACCAGTGTTGACAGTTCACTTGGCAAGATGGGCAATATTGATTTTACAATTTGATATCACATACATTCCATAGAAAGTAGTGAAGGGATAAGTCTTAGCAGATTTTCTTGCTGCATATCCCATCCCTGTGGACTCTTCTCTTAATGATGATTTTTCTGATGAGCAAATTATGCTCATTCATGAAAGAGAAATATCACAAATTTGGAAAATGTACTTTGATGGAGCCTCATCGATCAAACAAGTCCAACCTCTAAATTTCCAAAGGGCAAGAGCAGGAATCAGTATTATCTTCATAACACAAGAAGGAGGGATAATGAGGTGATCATATGGGTTGACCAAGCCAAGAACTAATAATGAAGTTGAGTATGAAGCATTAGTAGCAAGTCTTGAAGAAGCTATTTTCATAGGCATTCAAAACATGCATATTTTTGGTGATTCTCAGCTTATTATAAATCAAGTACTTGACATCTATAAAATCAATAAGCTTTAGTTAGCTTTCCATCACAAGCAACTTCTTGAGCTTATTAAGCAAATACTAAATATCACACTAACTTGAGTCTCTCTATCCGAGAACAATAAAGTCAATTGCTTAGCAAAATTAGCTAAGGAAATGACAAGTATGAATGGTGATTATGTAATGATCAGCATATTTAGTTAACGAGTTATAGAGCCAGTAAAGTATCAATCCCCATAGGTAGAGGGGTTATTAAATTTGATACAGCAGGATGTGACTTAGGTTGCTCCTCATACTCCTCAAAATCAACAAGGAATTATACCCAAAATAGCTAAGTATGACATTGCTTTAAAAAAGAAATGGGAAGCCTTTATTGTAGAAGAGCCACATGATTGAAGGCAACCCTTCATCGACTACTTTAGAGAAGGAAAATTACCAAACAATAAATCACTGATAGCTCAAACCAAAAAGAGAATGTTGCGCTATGCTTTCGATAATAACACTTTATATCATAGATCCTTTGAACAAATATGGCTACGATGCCTAAATGCAGATGAAGCTACCAAAGTGATAATTGAAGTTCATGAAGAACTTTGTGGTGCACATCAATCAAGTCCCAAGATGGTAGTAAAGAACAAAAGGATGGGCTATTATTAGCTATATATGGTGAGAGAATGTATCAATCATGCTAAGAGGTGTCATGAATGTCAAGTACATGGGAATATGATCCATCAACCTCCAAATCCACTATGCCCAATAAAAACATCTTGGCCATTCGAATGTTGTGGTACAAATGTAATTGGACCAATTGATCCACTATCATTAGCTGGACACCACTTCATCCTAACAGCAACTGATTATTTTCTAAGTGGGCTGAAGCTACCCCATTTAAAGAAGTTGCTGCTGATCGAGTGATTAACTTTTTTACGCATAATGTGGTCTATAGATTTGGAGTACCATGTAGAATAATTTTTGATAATGACACAGCTTTCAAAAATATAAATATTTATAGATTTATTGATCGACATAAAATTGATTAGCGATACTCTTCAATATACAATCCAAGAGAAAATGGTTTGGCAGAGGCCTTCAACAAGACATTAGTCAAGCTGCTCAAGAATATTCTTACTAAAAATAAGAGAGAATGGCATATCAAACTAATAAAGGCATTATGGGCATATTGAACCACCTACAAGATGCCAACTAAAGCCACTCCCTATTCATTGGTATCTAGAATTGAAGCAGTTCTTCCGCTCAAAGTTGAGTTGCCTTCATTTCGAGTAGCCATCCAATACAATCTAATTGAAGATCAAAATGCTCATCTAAGGATGGAGGAACTCAACACACTTGATAAAATTAGCTTGCAAGCTCATCAAAATTTGGAGGTTTATCGAACAAAGATGTCTAGGGCTTTTGACCATATGGTGTGATCTTGAACATTCCAAAAAGGGGAATTAGTCTTGGTGCTGAGAAGACCAGTTATTCTTAATCAAAAATTCAGTGGCAAATTTGAGCCTAATTGGGAAGGCCTTTTTGTCATTGAGAAAGTTTATTAAGGAGGGGCATGCCAACTCATTGACCTAAAGGGGGAAAGACCAATGCTGCCAATTAATGATCGATACCTGAAAAAGTATTATACATGATGGCTACATTCTTGAAGTACAATAGAAATCCCCCTGCAAGATAGGGGGTATTTTTTAGTATATCTATTTAGGCTGACATCATGAATCATGCCGAGATTCTTAAATAAAAATACCTGCAAGATAGGGGCACTTTTAGTTTATGTCAAGTTTATCTGAGTTGACATTGTGCTATAAGACGAGATCCTAAAATATATTATGATTTAGGTTGACATCAAGCTTTACATCAAAATCCCTAAATATACTCATAATTGTTACTCTTAAGTTGCAGGTTCTTGTAGGAACAAAAAGAATTTATTTCTACGCATGAAAAGATAGCCATAAATTTTAAAAATTTATCTCTCAGATTTGCCAAATTATGGAGATCAAGTTAGAAGAACTCCCAATTTCAGAAGTTTCAATCAATTAAGTTGGAAAAATATCAACCTCTACATTCTAAAGTCTGAGACATAGATGGGTTCTAAAGGTCAAACTCAACAAGCCAACAAATGGTCAAGTTGTTGATGCTCTCTTCACTCAACAAGCCGTAAGAAAAGGTCATAGTGAAAGAGCCCCTATTCATCAGTTTGATGACAAAACCACCAACCGATCACATCCTAAGTCAAAGGCTCGAGTAGGTTCTAAAGGTCAAACTCAACAAGCCTATAAATGGCCGAGTTGTTGATGCTCTCCTCACTCAACAAGCCATAAGAAATGGCCACAGTGAAAGAGCCCCTGCTCATCAGTCTAATGATGTTAGCTGTTCAATCTCAAACTGGAACTAGCTTAGTGATTATAAGCAATCAGAATCCAAGAGATCTTTCTACTTGATCGATAGACCAAGATAATTTGAGGAAACAACACTTAACTCGAAGCTACCTCAAGTCAATCTTTATATTGCCTACAGGGTGATATTTCAATTTATTCTCAAATGATATGATCAAGCTCAAAGCATAGATCAAACCCAATCTCCTCATCAAGTCCGTCAAAGAAAAAAATATAGGAACGAGGGAATAATTTCATAGTTCATACAAAGTTGATGGCCAAACTAAAGAAATTTTATAGTTATTCAATCTGTTAAAGCACACATTGCTAGATTGATAACTCAACATTGACCCTATATAAGCTGGGAGGCTCGGTCATCTATATGTACCCTTCAACGAGTCTACCAAGGCAACAAGTACAGGACTTAGGGTATACATATACTTCCTGACAAGTCAATGTGGACAAATTAAGTCAATCCTTCATCAAGTCCACTAAGCTTAAAGATAGGACAGAAGGAATTCCAAATCTCAAAATAAGCAGACCAATTCCTTAATCAAACCCAACCAAGCACAAAACTAGGTTGAAGGAAACTCAAACCTACAATGGCATAAAAGAAAGAGATCTTGAAAGCCATTGAAGTAGAGAGTAGATAATGTAAGAAATCTTATTATCTGATAAGTCAATTCTGACAAATCAGTCAATCCTGTCATTTAGCATGTCCTAAATAAGGGATTATACTAATGACAAATCTTATCAAAGCTCCATAAGTTATTTCAATTAAAGCTGAAGTGATCCAAGTTCTGTGGCCAGCCCAAAGGGTCAACTAGTTTTCAACAAACATGACTTGCTCTATGCATGAATCACATTTGTTGGGGGGCATTTGTTGATGTTCACATATGCTACACAAGCCGAATCGTGCTTACAAGGTGAATTCGATCGATTTCGGATGCTTTAGAGCACATATCAGAGCTGAAATGCACCAAACATCACCAAAATAGTCTAAATGACCTTCGATCAATAAACATACTTTGCCATTATATTTAGAAGATCAAAATTAGTCAAAATATTAATATTGCATAATCTAAATATCAATCAATCATGCGATCGAGCTGTCAATGCGCTAACACACATATCAGAGTCAGGAAGCTATGACGATATCCAAATAACCTCTGTTCATGAAATTGATTAAGCCATTAGCTTTGAAATATCAAAAACTACCAAATGAGACTGTACATGCTCAATTCGGACGAGTTTGTGCAAATGTCGAATGATCAGAGGTGACATCATGAAAATCGAGGCTAAAATACACTAGACGTCCCCAAAATTAGTTGAAATGACCTCCGATCGATTAATGAACTTTGTCATTACATTCAAAATATTGAAACTGGTCAGAATATAAATATTGCATAACCTAATGATCAACAAATCAAGCGATTGAGTCGTTAACGTGCTTACCGTATATCAAGGTTAGGAGGCACTGACGTAAACCAAATGATCTCCGTCCGTGAAATTGATTATGTCATTAGTTTTAAAATATCAAAATCTATCAAGTAAGACTATTCACACTCAATTCAAACAAGTCTACATGAAAATCAAGCAGTCGGAAATGATAATGTGCATTTTGATTTATTTGCACAAGCGACCTTGATGGCGTTATTAGTTGCATTAAGAATATTGGAATAACATTGTATATAATATATATATATATATATATGTATATATATATATATATATATATATATATATATATATATATATATATATATATATATATATATATATATATATATATATATATATATATATATATATATATATATATCATCCTATATTGAGTTAGTAAAGTTCATATTAAAGTCGATTAAGTAATAAAAATATTATTAAAAGCACTAACTAATCTAAATCTAATCTAAATCCTAAAAGCGGCTGGCTCTGTTCATGCAGATCTCCTCTTTATGCATGAAAGCGCATCACAAGCAGATCCTCCTCCTCCTTTTTCATTGATCCCCTCTTCTCCTCTTCAACCTCGTGCATAGGCTCATCTCCCTCATTTGTTCGAGCCTCAACCACAAGTAGCCCCCTACGTTCCTCCAAACTACAAGATTTTCCCCTGTTTCCCTCTCGTCTACTTCGATCCTCCTCAAGTCATAATCCCTCTCTTCCCCTTCCCGATTTCTTCCTCTAACCGAGCCTTCCTCCCACTTCTCTCATCGAAATCAAGTGAAATAGTAAGCTTTCTCACTCTCCCTCTTCTTCCCTCTTCTTCCTTTTCCTTCATCTCTTCCCAAAGTGAAAATCACTTCTTCCTTCCTTTTTTTCTCCTCACAAAATCAAAAATCACTTCTTATTTCCTCCCTTTTTCTTCCCATTTCTTCAAAACCAAAAATCCTCTCCTCCATTTTCCCTCATTTGCTCCCAATCAAAAATTCCTTCCCTTCATTTTTCCATCATGTCTGCAAAACCAAAATTTCCAATCTCCTTTTATCGCAGCCGGAGAAGAACATTGTCATTATGCGGGTTCTTCTCTTGGTTGCCGGAATCTCCATCTCCATCTCCTTCTGAGCTTTCCTTTTGGCACAACCGGAGAGGAACACTGTCATTAGGTGGGTTCTGCTCCCAATTTTTGGCATCTCCCTCTTCATCTCCTTACCGATCATTGCAAGTGTGCAGGGGAAAATAAGTCACGAATGTGTGTGATGAATGTATATATATATATATATATATATATATATATATATATTTGTGTGTGTGTGTGTGTGTGTGTGTGTGTTTGTTTGTAGGTTTGAAGGCCTCATCTTGCTCATTAGGATGAGATGAAAAATTGGCTGAGGTGTCGCTACACTCATTAGGGCATACTGAGTAAACCAACATCTGTTAGATGTTGCTCCCCCTACCCGAAATGCTGCCAAAATTTCATCAAATCTTTGGACTTGAAAACAAAATGGAGGAATAAAAAAGAACTGGCTTAAAAGCACTAAGTAAAGAAATCTAAAGTTAAACTCAGATTAAAATGAATCAAATATGGAAAAAGAGGGGAGGGAGAACTAAACAAGTTTTAACGAAGATAAGGGGAGTTCAATGTTAAATTCATAAAGGAATTACAATAAAATTAGAAGTACAGTTGTTACTTAAATGTGAAACCTAATGAGGAGTTAAGGATATTGGAGTTTATGTTTATTTATGTGAATAGAGCCTCTTATTGAATACTCAAAATGTTAAATTCATAAATAAGTAACCAATGTGAATAAAACACTTGAATAATTGCATTTGACGTCAAAGGAAATAAAGATCTCAACTGAATATCAAAGGACAAATGATTGGTCGTAAATTTGAATGTTCAATTTCAAATTCAAAACAACAATGTGCAAGTAATTTGGTGGTTTTCTTATAGGCACAAGTTCGATTAGGCAACTCATGACCACTCATGACCACTCATGAATGTAGCCTTTAAAAGGATCACTTGAATCTTATAATTGAAGTTATATTTAAAGCACATGAGAATTATGATAAATCTAAGTGCTTAGTTCTAAGATTACAGCAATACGTAACTGAACGAAGTACAACATTATAATGTAATTAACTAGCTTGCCAATGGGTATATACAAACTCTTTCAGTATTCACTCAAGTTACACTACATGATACATTGAGTGAATAAAAAAATCTATATAATATGAATTCGAGTTGTGATAAACTCAATGCTCATTTATAGATGTAAAATCAGTTCTTTTTTGTTTAGAATAAAAGCCAAAAGTGATAATTCATAAAAACTTGAAAGTTCTTTAACAATTACATGCCAAATGATATTTGAAAATTGAAAAATTCAAAAAGCAATCCAAGTGTGAGTAATATTTTAAAATTTACAACACCTTCTATGCCACTGGATTCACAACACATCATACAAGCAAACAGAAGGTGTTAATTAAGATATTCTTAAATACACCCACATGGACCCCAACAATATGCTGAATGCTTAAATTGAAGTGTCTGAGGATGCTACGCAGGTTGCTTCTGGTTTAGTCTTAGGACTGGGTCTGGGTTAACAAAATCAAAAAATCTATTATAAGAATTTCAACTTAATAAAATATCTGAAAGCTAATTCTATCATGTGACAGTAGATTTGATCTTCTATTAGGAGCTAAACAAAGTTGACAAGATCTAAAGTTCTCAAATATATTCAAATCAATCAATTAACTACCCCGATGATGGCTGTGTTGAATGATGATTTCAACCGGAGGGGATACTTCCATCAAAATGTGATTCTAATTTTAAATAAAATTAACTTAAATCAAATATCAATCTAAAAATTGCTTAAATAAAATTCAATCATTAAAAGCTTAAAACAAAACTCAATCTATATGCCTTCCCTAATTGTTTGTAGGAGGTGACAAATTAAGAAAACTCTAGCTCATAAGGAGCCAATGTTAAATCAAGTGTTCTGCTATGTTCACTCTCAATCAATCTCATGCTAGTAAGGATGTGTCCCATATCCTCTGACTATATGGCTTGGCCAGTAGGCTCCACAAATGATGCAGTTACGACCATAGTCCTCTGATCGGGTGGTTTGGCTAGTAAGGCTCCATTATATTACGATCATGATCGTAGCCCGTATGCTCCCCAATGGCTCTGCCCTTTGAGTTGTGAATCATAGGGTATATTTGATAGGACAAAAATCCCTCTGTCAGCTAAGGTGGAATTAAGCCTATCTCCTTAGACAAATATCACCCCAGGTCTACAAGGATTTGTTGGATGATGTAGCCCATGTGTTACTGATAAGGATCTTTCAATCAGGTTGGGTCGACTACCTCCTCTGACTAAGTAGACTAGAGACCACGACAGCTCAAGATGACAAAATCATGAGATCTAGATTGAGCATGTCATCATTCCCCCAACCATCTGCTTTAAGCTAATGATGGTAAATTTTATAAATTCTAATTCTAAATAAAACTACACACTATTGCTACTATATACTGCGCATTAAGCGATTTAACGACTAGCCTTAATAGAAAGTTCTCTCTCACTTATTGGGAGGGGTAATTAAATATAGGGGCTTGCACCTATAGGAAACCTAGAACCAGGTATAAACTCCTCACTAAATGATTACAAAATCTTTGGGTAGTGTCTTATCTGCTATTCCATCTATCTTCTAAAAATTACACTGACACTTTCAAATCATACTCTCTTCAATTTTTCAAAAGGTCCATGGAAAATTTTTGGATTCCGCATAGAGAAAGTAAAGGATGACATGAAGAAGTTCGTCAATCTCCCATTGAAAGAAAAAGAACTAATAAAATAACAACCTGGAAGTATTGAAGGTTATGGACATGCTTTCGTGCATTCTGGAGAACAAAAATTAGATTTGGTAGACACGCTTATTCTTTGTGTCCAGCCTTCTCAGAATAGGAATAAGAGATTTTGGCCTACCAATCCCACCGCATTCAGATTATTTTAAGGATATATAGAAACATTTTATTTAATTGATATTTATAAATTAATTTATATGGTAAGATTGTTGATGATTGTCAATGAAAAATGTTAGAAATCTTATTTTTGATAATAATGAAATACTTAAGTGAGGAATATTTCATTAGGAAAGTAAAACAATATTAAATTAATTTTTAATGAAGTTTTTTTAATCAAATCTACTTAAAAAGTATTGTAAATTTTATAATTATTTTCTGACTTTAAATTTATATAATATTCATGTCAGCTTTTAAAAATATTATTTCTTTAAACAAATAGCTTAAATTAATCGTTGTAACAATTAACCAGATTTTATTTGTAAGTGGGGAAAACATGGGAAGCCAATGGTCAAGAAAAAATATGGTGGGAAACTAATTTTTTATCTCATTGTTTGAATTAGGTTTCATATATTCCGCAACAAAAGTAACCTAAAATTATATAAGACCTATTTGATTAAGTGAAATTTGAACTTAAAATATTTGCATGAAAATAGAATTTTATATTTTATTTGGAGTAAAACTAGTGAAATAAAATAACTTCATTTAAAAGGAATTCTTTTGTATTGTATTTAAAATTTTCTTTACTTTAATTTGTATACACTTATCTATTATTTTGTTACAGGGATACACTCGACACATACACATTAAAGAAAAGCAAAGTTGTTGATTGTCTCTATAGATCGATGGTTTAAGATTTAAAGGATGATATGCAAGTCATGCTTAATATTTGTAGTGATCAATTGCAATTTATAAGGATAAATTACTACAAATATTAAGCATGACTTGCATATTTGATGTGAACAAGCTAATAAGGTGTTGGGCCTCTCATCAAATAGTGATGGAAATGCATTAACGATGATCTTGCAAGAAAATGATGTCAACGGTTTACAATTAAAGAAAAATAGCAAATGGTTCCTTGTAAAACCAAAGACACAAGCTTTCATCATCAACATTGGTGATACGATGGAGGTAACTATTAAAATAGTCATAACTTTAAAGTAAATTTCATAATTTTTTTAATTAGTCTGATTATTAATTTTTAAAACTTATAAATCATTTTTTAATCACGATATGATAATACTTAACACAAAGTATAAATACATGGCATTTCTTATTTATGAAGTATAGATGCATCATTGTGTATTATAAAACATCATTTTGGACACAAAGATGATCGAATGAACAAGTATATCATGTATACAAAGCCATTTGATGCATCTTTGTTTAATTTTCTTAAGAAAATGTTATAGCCCTTGAACACACTTAAATCTATTAGCATCCTTGAACATGTCTTAAGAATTAGAAACTATAAGGCAAGCAATTCTAAATAAGCTAAGCACAACCCTAATGATAAATATAATTCAAAAGTCAAATTGAGTTTAAAAGAAAGGTATTTCATAGTTTCTATAATACCCTTCCTCTCTCTCTCTATCTATCTATCTATCTCTCTCTCTCTCTCTCTCTATCTATCTATCTATCTATCTCTCTCTACATGTGAGTGTGTGTACCATTCAACCTTTTTTTTATGTTCATGTGGAATATGAAACCATCCAACTTCTTAAAAATAGCATTTTTAAGGTTCATCATTAAAAATATATTATATAATGTTGTGTTTGATTTTCTATATTCTCAACATATAATTACTAATGGAAGGTATAAAAGCATAGAGAATATGACTATTATAAACACAGAAGAGGAGCAATTATCAATAGCCACATTTCATTCACCAAGAACTGATGTTGTGTTGTGTCCGTTCCCAAAGCTCCTTGATTCTAATGGAGAGCTTTACATGACCATAGGTGTTGAAGAATATACAAAAGAATACTTTTCAGGAAAACTAAATGGGAAAAACTCCTTAGAGAGCATGAGGCTAAAGAAATTATGAAGGGACAATGATGACTACTCATTTATCATAAAAATATATCATGTGATATTTATCATTATTAATATTATTTTAGTTGAAATAAATAATACATATTATGCAATATTCCATATTGAATGTTTTTTTTAAATAGAGATTTTCTTGACAATAATATTGGTTATATATGCCATGTTCTTTGTTTTATAAAGACGAAGAGCTTCCATGAGTTGGTTAGTTATTATTATTAGAAATAGTATATTATATGAAATGTAATGACATAAATGTTATTGCAATACATTAATTAATTTTCAATCAAATATATATATAAACTACCTTAAGGGAATAAAGAGAGGATTCTCTGCATCTCACATCACTAAAGGTGACGATCAAAATTGATAGTTTTAATCACAACTTATTTTATCATCTACATATAAGATTGTGGGCTCCAACAATTTGCCAATGACTTCTCGATGAAGAGAGTATGGTTTAAGTGTCGATGAAATTTTTAGAAGGCAAATGAAATAGTAGATAAGACACTACCCAGAGATTTTACCCTCATTTTGTGCGGACTTTAAATCTTGTTCCAGGTTTCCTATAAACACCCATGATTAATTACCCCTATCAATGCTGAGAGAGAACTTTTGATTAAGGCTATTCATTAGATCATTGAATGTGTAGCTTATAATAACATCATGTGGAGTTTTGAAATTTAGAATTTATGAAATTCATCATTCTTTAACTTAATTGGGGAAACGATGATGCACGTGATCTAGATCCCAAGGTTCCGTCATCCTGGGCTGTCGTGGTCCCTAGTCTACTTAATCAAAGGAGGTAGTCGACCCAACCTGATTGAAGGATCCTTGTTAGCAGCCATGGGTTGTTTCATCCAAGAAAATCTTGTAGACCTGGGGTGATATTTATCTAAGGAGATATGCTTAAGTTCACCTTAGCTAATAAAGAGCTTTTTGCCCTATCAGGTCCACCCTATGATTCATAACTCAAGGTACAAAGCCATTGGGGACCATATGGGCTACAATCGTGACCATAACATAATGGTACCATTTGGTGGCAGCTCCCCAATCAGAGGACTATGTTTATAACTGCATCATATGTGGAGCCTACTGGCCACACCACCTAGTCAGAGGACATGGACCATGTCCTTACTAGCATGAGATTGATTCAGAGTGAATATAGTTGTGTACTATGAGCTTCAAAAATTCACCATTAACCTCTCGATGAAGAGAGTATGATTTATGTGTCGATGAAATTTTTAGAAGGCAGATGAAACAGTAGATAAGACACAACCTAGAGAACTCATCCTCATTTTTTGAAGACTTTAGATCTGGTTCTAGGTTTCCTATAGGCACAAACACCTATAGTTCCCCTCTCAATGATGATAGAGAACTTTTGATTAAGCCTAGTCGCTAGATCGTTGAATGTGCAGTGTATAGTAGTAGCATGTGGAGTATAAAATTATTAATTTATGAAATTCATCATTTTGACTTAAAGCATATGGTTGGTGGAATGATGACGGGCCCGATCCAGATCCCATGGCTCCGTCATCCCGGGCTGTCATGGTCCCTAGTCTACTTAGTCAGAGAAGGTAGTCGACCCAACCTGATCGAAGGATCCTTGTCGGCAATACATGGGTTACATCGTCCAAGGTGTCTTGTAGATCTAGGGTAGAGTTTGTCTAAGGAGACATATTTAAGTCTACCTTAGCTGACAAAAGGGCTTTGTTCCTATCAAATATACCTTATAATTCATAACTTAAAGGGTTGAGCCATTAGGGAACATACAGGCTAAAGCTATGATCGTAATATAATGGTGTCATTTGGGGGCAACCACCCGATCAGAGAACTTTGGTCATATCCGCATCATATATGGAGCCTACTGACCAAACCACATGGATAGAGGACACGAGTCATTCTCTTACTGACATGAGATCATTTGAGTTTGAATATAGTGATTTCTTTGACTTGATATTAGCTCCTTTATGAGCTAGAGTTTTCTTAATCTATCATCCCCAACAAACGATGATGGATAGGTGGATGAATTGTTTACTTTAAGTAGTTAAAAAAAATTTCATTTAGTTTAGATATTCACTTAGTTGAAATTTAGTTTTATGATGAATTAATTTCGAGCTCAAGTATCTCTTGCTAATAATATCACCTTCGATTGAGAATTTTAATCAACACGGCCATCTTCGGGGTACATAAGTCTGCTTAATCATTTAGTTTATTATTTTAAATCTTGTCAACTCTATTAATTTGATAGTAGATGATCATATATTGATTTATATTTTGAGTATTTTAAAATATTGAATATTATATTATAAATGTTTTGATGATAGTTACCCCTCGAGTTGATATCTTCAATCAACTCAGCCATAATTAGGGCAGACCTTATAAACTCTACTTATTTGCTAGTAGAGGATCGAGTTTATGACTTATGTGTAATTTAAATTCTTTAGAAAATTGATATAATAACAGACCTTGTCAACTCTATTACAAATATAGAGGATTGGGTCTTATGATAATTTAAGTTCATTTAGAAGTTGATCATTTAGTAGGCCTTATCAACTCTTATTACAAATTTAGAGGATTGGGTCTTTTGATCTAATGTAATTTAAGTTCATTTAGAAGTTGGTCATTTAGTAATCTTCATCAACTTTATTTCAAGCATAGAAGATTAGGCCTACTATAATCACATTCTATGAAGTTGAATATCTATATCTTTCATTGACTTGAAATAACATTGAAGATATTCATTAGCTTGCATGCATATAGTAATAAATGATTGAATTGATTTCATCAATATTTCTTTTTTTTTAAAACCCATGCAACATCCTGAGACACCAAGCTTAGGTGCTTGATATAAGTGTCGGAGTCCATGTGAGTATTTAATAATTTAGATAATTTTATTTTTAAATTATGAGATTAATTTTGTATTTATTTAATCTCAACTTAGCCTACATATCATTTTTGGACATTAAAATATGTACTTTAAATCTCTATGTCTGAGTACATGTAGGTATGTTTAACTTAGATAATTTTATCTAATTAATGAAATCATTGATTTTTGAAAATCATAATTATAATAAGAATTTTCTAATTTTGGGATTGAAGGAAGCTCCATAATTCATATATAATTTAATTTAGTATCACCTTTTGTCTGCTTATACGAAGAATTACAGATTCGATGGTGATTTACTTTAAATTTTCAAATGGTGCCTTTTGCCCGCTTGCACTTGAGTATTGTGGGTTTGGTTGCATTAGATTTATTTAGTTTCACATTATAACTTGAAACATTGCACATCTTCTATATTTATTTTTAAGCTAGTTAAAGTTCAAAACATCTTAATTAAGCCTCTCCATGTATTTATTAATAATCATTCAAACTTATTATAGACCACTAATGAAGCTCTTTGATATTTTTTTTCAATATATTTGAAATGAGTTGTAAAGTGATCTTCAGCTCCTTAGAGGACCTAATTATACTCAATAATAGGTTATTTAAATATAATATAATTCTTCACATAAATTATGCTTAAATTGTATCCATACTTGACTACTATATTTTAATCACATTGTAAATCCTTGAAATCTAAACATATATTCAATTGAATTCATTTTTGGATCATATGAAATGAAGGGTTGCAAAGTCATGTTTGTATTCATTGATAGATCTCAAATTCATTGCATTTGCTATATGATCAAGTATTCAAAAATTTCATAAGTTTCTTATGCTTCGATCATATAGTCAATTAAAGAATTTTAAATTATTTTATTATGAGTTTTAAAATGATTTTAATGCTTAACAAGAGATTTTATCTCATGCAATTTCAATTCTAGTTAAACTTATATTTTTCTTTTTATAGATTCATCTATTTCAAAACTTAATAAGCTCAAATTAAATATTAAAATTATCTTAATATTCAATTTAGGCTTAGAAATTTCTATTTAAATAGATTCCTTTAAGTCATTATCACTGTAAATTTTGATAGCATTTTGGTAGTATTTCGGCATAATCTCCCCATGGGGGGTTACAATAGAACTATTTTGGCCTACTTGTCATACCCTAATGAGCATGACGATTAGTGTTTTGAAGCACCTCAGCTGAATTTCAATCTCGTTACACCCTGATGAGCATAATGGGGCCTTCAATCACTTGCATAAGAGCAAATATGTATGCAACTTCTACACATTCAATTTTTTTTAGATTATTTATTTTTTTGATGTACTTGATTTCTTTTTTTTTAAATAACTTTTGATTCTTCCCCTTTTTTTAAGTCCAAAATTTAGTCAAAATTTTGATCGCATTTCAGCATCGGGGGTTGCATCTAATAATTTTGGCTTACTTGATATGTCAGATTATATAAGGTCTGACTTTATACCACTATACCAACCATGCAGAATAATGGTCTTGAAACCTACATAAAAAAACACAAGCACAAATATATAATTTTTTTTTACAAATTTGGGCATTTCTACACATCCACCAACAGTAACAATAATTATTTTGCATGAGTTGGATAGAAAGAATTGAATAGGGTTTGCTTTTTGATACTAAGAGAGCAGAAGTCTTCTATCGTGGGTTTGCTTTTTGTTGGATGGGAAGGAGGGTGGCTAGTTGCTTACGATTGAGGGAGATTGAATGAAGAAGGAGTGGGCAAGAGAAAAAAAAAGCATACCATAAGGGATGATTCAAGTTTTCAGCTTCTCATGAATCGAGCGAGTGCTATAGATAGGAAATTCCCTTTTCTCCTTTTCTATCCAGAGGAATAAGAACCCAATTTTCCTTTTGCAAAATGGTCAAGGAGAATAATAGGTAAGGATTAATGGGATTTTAAAGCCTTAATCATAGCCTAATTATCCTTTAAATTAAGCTGAGTGTGATTTTCAAATATTTGAAAAATTAGGGCAGTTTAGGGCTCAATTTGGTTTCAAATTAATTTTGAAATAAATTTGTTTATAAAATTTGTGTTTATCATATTGAAAATAAATATTAGAAGTTTCCTTATCTTCATATGACCCGATCGCATTGAGATTTGTGCGAAATCTTGCTGAAATTAAACCCACATAATATGGGTATCATTTCTAGGTAACTTCAAAATTCCAGATTCAACTGCGTAATTCATTTTGCGATCGGAGATCGTTTGATTAAAGTTAAGGCTGAGTTGAGTCAATTTTGGTTCAAAGTTATGAGTCGTTGCTTCTGACCTCTCGACATTCACACAGACTCATCCGAATTGAGCACAGATAGTCACGTTTGATAGGATTTAACATTTTAACACTAACAACTCAATCAATTTTAGGAATAAAGGTCATTTGAACATCATTGTAGCTTCCCGATCTCGATATGTACATCAACACATCGACAGCCCTCTTTTTTGATCGATCAACCATCAGATTATGTAAAATGTTATTATGATCAAATTTAATGTTCTAAATGCAATGACAAAGTTTGTTCATTAATTAGAGGTCATTTTGATTAGTTTTAATGACATCCAATACATTTTAGTTATGATTTGCGTGACATTGTATCTGAAGTCTATCGAATTCGGCTCGTGAGCTTGAGTTGACTGATGTAGCATACATGTAGGTCAACAAAGCCTTCCAACAAATATGGTGTGCTTTTGAAGTAGACCATGTTTGTTACAAACTAGTTGACCATATAAGATTTCCCCTGGTTTATCTTTATTGACTCATCAGGTAAGAAGGGAAATACCTTCAGTCATAAGCTTAGTACTTTGATGGGCTTGCCAAAGGTTTGATCTAAGTGGTTTGCAAATTTGTATCTTTATCATATCATGAATTTGTGCCATAGTGGACTTAATTGATTTGATGATTTGTTGTTGAGAAGAGAATGTCTTCGGTCCTATGCTTTGTGCCGGACTTGTTGAAGATACAATCTCAAAATTTGAAATATATATTTTTCTTCTATCCTGGCTTTGTGCCTAAGTGGACATGATGGATTTGATAATTTATTAGTGAGAAGAGAACATGTACAATCATATGCTTTATGCTTTGATAGACTTATTGAAGACTCCATCTCAAAGATTCGTATCTTGTAATTCCTTCTATCCTGGCTTCATGCCTAGAAGGATTTGATGGAGGAAAGGCCTGAATTATCTTAAAGACTTGTCTGGTGATACGAAATTATCTTTTGCACCAGGTTTCTGCTTTCGTGGGCATATAGATGGATGTATGCCGATGACCTAAATGTCAGAGCTTGTGTTGGGTCACTGGCAAAGAGTCGTCAGTCCTATGCTTTGCACTTAATGACATGTTTAATGACATAACTCTTAGTTCAGCCTTTGGCTTTTGTATGAACATTGGGATGACTTCTTTGGTCCCTTTCTTTCTCCTTGATTGGACTTGTTGAAGAAGAGTTTTCATCGATCTTTGCTTTCTACTTAATAAACTTATTGAAGGAGATGATATTTCTCATTTAATATTGATACCAAACTTGGCTTAGTGCCTTCTCAAGTGAGGACCTTTTTATCAGATTTTGAAAAATGACCTTACGACCATTAGGGAAGATCTCCTAGTCTGGGCCACTTGAACTCACCAAGTTGGAGAGATTTAGAAATTTAGATGCTCTTGTCTGTGAACTAACGAAATAGAAAGATCACTTACTGTAACTTTTGTGGCATGTTGAGTAAGTAGACCTGTCAGCGACTCAGCCATATTTGGGTGTGTTGAGTCTGACCTTATGCCCCCACTTGAGTCATGGACCTAAGCAATTAATGGAGAATTTTATCATCAGACTAATGAGATGAGGGATCTCTTACTACGGCCTTTATGGCATCTTGAGTAAGAATATATATCAGTAGCTTGGCCATATTTGGGTGTATTGAGTCTTACCTTATGCACCAACTTGAGTCTTAGGTTGGATGTAGGATGGAAGATGTGTTTCCAATTTGATTTATTGATATTTGCAGACATGAAAATTTTTCTTTTTGGTCAGTAAGACTTTGAAACTTGTGAATTTGAATACATAATTTGAGCATGTACATGGGGATCTCGACCTTAGGTGCGATGTCAACCCAAATACAAAAGGAGGCCCCCTATCTTATGAGGGAAAGCCTAACATTTTACTATAAAATTTAAGAAAAATGCCCTTATCTAAAAGGGGGATTTTTGAGCTAAGATGAGAGATGAGACTTATCATCACACACACACACACACACACACACACACACACACACACACATATATATATATATATATATATATATATATATATATATATATATATATTTTATGTAATATCAAAATTCATGAATATAATGTTTATCTAATCATGCAATCATATGCACTCAGATATGATACTTCTTGAGATAACGACCATTGATGGGTGGTATAGGCCGTTGACTACTCGAATAAATAAGCTGGTAGGCTCCTCCTTCGTATACCTTCTCTATGATATAAGGACCTTCCCAATTAGCTTCAAATTTACCATCGATTTTTCTATGAGGGATTATTGATCTTCTCAGCACTAGGACCAACTCTCCTCTTTGGAAAGTTCAGGGACGCACTGTTCCATC
The DNA here is from genome assembly GCA_021442155.1 of Cymbidium sinense. NCBI lineage: Eukaryota > Viridiplantae > Streptophyta > Magnoliopsida > Asparagales > Orchidaceae > Cymbidium > Cymbidium sinense. The sequence goes on along the minus strand of CM038222.1, from coordinate 131,471,798 downwards.
GAAGGCTTTAGACATTCTTGCTCGACAGATTTTTAAGCTTTTTTGGGCTTGATGTCTGACTTCATCAAGCATGTTAAGCTCTTCCATCAATAAACATACATTCTCTTCCTGAGTGAGATTATACTAGATGACTACTCAAAGTGATGGTAGTTTGACTTCTAGTGGCAAAACTACTTCGACTCCAAAAGTTAAAGCATAAGCAGTGGCTTTAGTTTGCATCTTGTAAGTAGTTCTATATGCCCATAATGCCTCAAGCATTTTGATATGCCACTCTCTTTTGTTCTTCGTGAGGATCTTTTTGAGGAGCTTGATCAGCATTTTATTAAAAGCTTTTTCAAACCATTGGCTCTTGGATTATAAATTGATGAATATCGCCAATCGATTTTGTATCGATTAACAAATTTATAGATCTTTACACTCATGAATGTTGGGCCGTTGTCTGAGATGACTCATCATGGTATATTGAATTTATAGATAATACTATGAATGAAGAAGTAATGACTTGATCAGCAGTAACTTCTTTAAATAGAGCTGCTTTAGCCAACTTGGAAAAATAGTCGGTTGCGGCTAAGATAAAGCGATGACCTGCTGACGATGGTGGATCAATAGGTCTGATTATATCTATTCCCCAATACTCAAATGGCCAAGATGAAACCATTGAATGCAGTAGATTTGAAGGTTAATGAATAATATTGCCATGGACTTGACATTCATAACACCTTTTTGCATGGTCGATATAATCTTTCATGATTGATGGCCAATAATAACCCATCTTCTTGATTTTAATTGCCATCTTAGGACCTGATTGGTGTGCACCACAAAGTCCTTCATGAATTTTATATGTCACTTTATGGGCTTCCACATTTCCCAAACATCGTAGCCACATCTATTAAAATACCTGTGATATAATAAAAATACCTGTGATATAAAGTATCATTGACATAAGCATATCGTAATATTCTCTTCTCTATTTGTGAGGCCAGTGATTTACTGCTTGGCAATTTGTCTTCTTTAAAATAGTTGATGAAGGGTTGTCTCCAATCATCTGGTTCTTCTACTATGAAGGCTTCTTATTGTACTTCTAAAAGTTCTTCAAATTTATGTAATTTTTGAGTGTGCTTTTGTTGTTGAGTTTTAGATATTTTTGATGGAGTGTGACGATCAATTGGAATTGCATCTTGCTGAATTACACTTGATGATCCCTCTTCAGTAAAAAATATGGATTCACTGGCTGTAGAACTCGATGGGCAAAAACTTCTATCAACATGTGCTCATTGTTCATGCTTGTCATCCCTTTAGCTAGTTTAGCTAAGTAGTCTGCTTTACTATTTTGGATTGAGAGACTCGAGTCTATGTAACATTCAAAATTTATGTCAGTAGCTTGAGACCTCACTTATGATAATAGGCTAACTCAAGCTTGGTGATTTTATTGCTTCTGTTGACCTCACTTTTGGATTGAGCTTTCAGCTTCTTCGTCCTAGGCATAAGAACTCTTCTAGACATTAAGAGTTCTAAAAACTTAAGAAACTTCTAGTGATTAGGTGAAAACTTGACCTAACCCTTGAGACTTAGGAGAGTTATCCATAGGAATGGGTTATGCCTTAGGGGGTATTAGGAAAACTTGCCTTCCCTTTAGCTTAAACCAAATCCTTATTCCCTTCAAATTCAAATCAACTTCAAAACTAAAATCAATTTGAAATCAAATCTTTAACCAATTTCAACTCAAACTATTTTTCTTAAATCATTCAAATCAATTCCAAAATCTTAAATCATGAATCAATTCCAAATGATTGAAATCCATGATCAATTCTAAATCCAAAATCTTTCCTAAGTCATCTTGATTTTATCTTATGGACTTAGCTCAAATCAAACCTAAAATCATCTTCAAACTCAAAATATTTTCTCATAACTCATTTATATTCTCATTTATATTCACAAATATAAATGAAATATGAATTCAAATAAACAAAACTAAATTCAAAACTCAACTCCTAATCCAAAATCTATCCTAAGTCATTTTGATTTCATCTCATGGACTTAGCCAAATCCAAATCACTCAAAATTCATAATATTTTCTCATAACCCAATTATATTCTCATTTATATTCACAAATATAAATCAAAAATAAATTCAAATAACCAAAATCAAATTCAAAACTCAAATCCAAATCCAACTTAAATCCAACCTATACCCTTTCAAGTCAAATTCTCAACTTAACCAAATCATTCTCAAATCAATTCAAACCTTTGTATTTTTCTCCAAACAATCGAACCTTCAATCGTAAGCCCAAATATAAACACAAACTTCAATCACCAAATCAAAATCAAACTAACCCGAATCAAACCCATGTTCAACCTTTGAACTTGAAATTGTCAAATGAATCAAAACCCATTTGACTCCAAATCACTTGCAAATGGATTTATATTTCAATCATAAGTCCATATGTGAATTAAGCCAAACTTGAATCAAGCCTTGATCAAGTCAATTGACCCACTTAGGCTCACTTGACCCAAAGTGACCTAAAGCACCTTTTTGAGCCAAATTCTAATCCAACCAAAATTGGATTGAACTAAGCCCACCTAAGCCTCACAAATTGAGAAACAATTATCCTGAAATGATCAATCACCCAAATTGGGTTCAACCAAGTCAAACCTAACCTTTGACAAAGTAAACACTTAACCCAAATGAAACATAAACTACCCAAAATCCACCATAGGCTAAATTGATTGAAACTATTGATCTAAACTAGCTCATGATCAATGGTTGAACATGACCAAGTCATCATTTGATCCAAACCTAGCCTAACTGGCCACTTCACTCAAGTTGACCCAAGTTAACCTAAAAAGTCAAAATATGTCAAATCTTGATCTAAGCTAAATTGATTGCAAACAATGGGTCAAATTCATTCTAAATCACTTGTTGAACTTAACCAAAGCCTCAATTGGCCAATTAGACCCAACCAAGCCCAATTGATCATGAACCCAACTTGACCTAAAGGTCAAATCAACTTGAAATCAAACCAAATCAAAATTAATTAAAACCAAAGCTTGCAATACATTTCAAATGATCAACCAAGCCTAAACCAACCCATGAACAAACCCAACTGGGCTAAATTGGTGAAATTGGTTAACTTAACCCATTTGACCTAAGTGAACTCAAATGATCCAAAACCAAATATAAACCAAATTGAACCAAATCAATGATACCAAAACACTTCAAATAATCATTTGAAATTGACCTAACCCATGGTTTGACCTAATTTGACCAATTGGTCAAATTTGCCCAAGTTGACCCATTTTGACCTAAATGGGTCAACTTGAGTCAAATCATATCCAATCAACTCGAAATTCATTAAAAATTGGCGCAACCCATTTTTTAAACCTATCAAGTCTACCCAAACCAAAATCAAATCCAAATGACCATTCTACCCTAGGTCAAAGGATAACCTATGGCCAAATCCACTTGAATTTGGTCAATTCCTTTTCATGAACACTTGGCATCCTCCTAATGGACCAAATGGACAATAAGGGAGGTGGTTCACTTGACCCAACTTGGCTCAGCCATGACCCAACGCAAGGCCAAATTGACACCTCCAATCAAAATTATCCACTTGGTTCACCTCCCACACTCATTTAACATATGTGCACCTCCTCCATTCCACTCCTCTACCAAAACCAAAGAACATGAGATCCCTAACACGTAAACAACCCATTCAATCAGTGCAATTGATAAAAAATGAAAGAACAAGCTTCGACCATCTAATCCAAGTAGGGGGTGATATACTCCCCCACATTTCCACTCAAACCATCTCTCTTGCATTCGATTGAGCTTAGATGATCGAAAGCAAGTATTCACAATGTTCCCTAAGCATTTCCAAGCTCTCTCTAATTTCCCTCTCTCAATTTTCTCTATAGCTGAAATATGGGAGGTGAAGGGAATTTCCAACTTGCTCAACTCTCAATCAAACCCCAATTCACTTTGCAAGCACCATCAAAGAGGAAGGTCAAGCTCACCCAAAGCATTTCCCAAGCATCCAAGCCATGGGAAGGAAGACCTAGACCAAAGCCGCAAGCCATTGGAGGGAGCCTTGGTCAATTGGGAGATCCAATTAAAATTGAACCTTGAAACTTTCAACAGGGCTTCATCTCCACTAGACGAAGCTACATTCATCGTTGGAAGCACCGGTGATAGCCTCCAACGAGGTATGACTCAAAATTGAGCTTAAGTTGAAAATTGCTTGGTCTTTTGTGAAGGGAATTGTAATCCCATTAAAATTCAACTATTTGATGTTCTTCCCTATGCTTCTAGATGATGTGGTTGAATCTCAGCCTAATCCAAGCTCAAGTGAGCTCGGATCAAGCCATGGAGGATGAACGACCTTATCTCTCACAGGCAAAGGCAAGGATGAATCATGGGTCGTCCATCCCGCATGTTTTGGATGGATGGCCTTGATTAAAACATGATAGATCTCTGATTTAATCCTTTATAACCATGGGTTTAATCCTTGTCGCCGATCCTTGATGACCCGTGAAAGCGTGATGCTGAATGACGCGAATGTGATAACTTAATAACCGATCTTGTCGTGCCACATGGAAAGCACATGTCGCATCAAAAGCCCATATGGCACCGACGGGATTAGTCATATAATTAGCTTATTTAATTACATATTAATCACATAAACTTCATAAATTCATAACTAAATGTAGAAAAATCCAAAAAATGCAAACTCAAGTTCATTTTAAAGATAATTCAGAGGGGAATCCAATAAAAATATTTCTAATTAATTTTGAATAGTGAAGTTTTCTTAATTAGGCCTTAATTAAAAATTTAATAACCTTAATTACTCACTAATGACTTCATTAATTAATTCCAAATTTCTTGGGTATGTTTAGTGGGATGACTTCTGCCCCCTTAATTTTCTTGGGATTTATTAATGAGTTAATTAGGAAAATTAATTAATGAACCCCTAGTCACCCTCTTAATGTAACTAAGAGTAATTAAGCATATGAGTAGTGATTTAATCCCTTAATTGATATAATTAAACATTGTTTAAGTGAAGAGGAGGTTTGTGGAATGGGTTTGGGATTTTTTCCCTAAGTTATTCCCTAATCCCCCTTTCTTCCTTAATCTAAACCTAATTAAAGATTAATCCACTAATTATCTACATAATTAATCTAATCAAATTTTCAAAACCAATATGAACTTAATGAATAATAATTTTGGGTAGATCCTTAGGTGTTCAAAAGCCTAAGGTAAGTTTGAGGAAGTCATAATCCAACTCACATGTGTGGGAAGGTTATAAAAGTACTTAATTAAATCATTTAGTTTAATTAATCAATAATTGTGAGCCAATTGCATTAGGCCCCTTTCTTTCTTAGGAGCATCACTAATTTAAATTCCATGTGGTTGCATATCATATGTTGGCTCATAATTGTTAGGTTAATTATGTAAAGTGATATATGTAAGGGATAATTAATGGATTTAATTTACACCTTAACCTAAAAAAAATATAAAATCAATCTAATCATTCTAAAATAAAACTAAACTAACTCACACATGGGTGAAATGGTTTAGGACTAGCAAACCCTCTCTCACAAAATAATTTTCAAATCAAATTCAAAACAAAAATAAAAGTGTCTTTGAGAAATTTTGATTCACTTTGAATAATCTTATCTTATAGGATTGTCCTTAAGAATCAATTAGGGTGAATGAAGTCATATGCCTACATCATTTTATTTTTTTCCAAGCATGTTAAATGTTGTATGTCATATGAAATCATGCATTCATATCTTTTGAAAAATCAAATTAAATAAAATATTATCCTTTATGTCAAATTGCATGTTTTGGCTAAAGTTAAGAATATGAGTGGCTATTATCACTATTAAATCAAAAATTATTTTTAAAACTCATAAATTAAAGATTATAAATGAGGTGATGCTACTTATAAATACTTATAAGCTTGCATGTGATTATAAGTACAAGATGTGTATTTGGTATTGTTTTCCTTCTCTTCTCTTAACATGGACTTGTATAGGATTTGCAAAGTGTATAGTTCATTTGAAAAGAACATAACACTTGCTTAAATCTATTCCTATGCATTTCCATGTTATGACTTAAGAAGGATCTTCACATTTACACATGTAAATTGCACAACCAAATTAAATAAAAGATCTTTTGCATGACTCTCCATTCGTTTGCTTTCTTTTTGTACATGCATATGTATTTTAGAAAAGTGGTATATTAGTCTAAACATTCTGGGTTTGTGAGGCTTTAAGTAGCCCCAAGTAGGTCTTGTACCTTATAGCCCTAGTGTAGGAAATAATGGCATTGTACTCACTTATGTGTTCCATACATGTAAATGTAAATTTGATTAATGGATAAAAGAGTCCTTCTTTCCTACTTAATAAAATCATGCATTAATGAAATATCCAAATTTCCTTAAGCAACATTTCTTAGCATTAATCATCAAAGTGCTCTAAAATTTGTATTGCATGTACAGTATGCTTAGGATCATTCATATGCATGGTATACATGTTGGAAAGAAATAGACGGTTGTGTATTATGTGATAGTAATTCACCTTAATTAGTCCTAAGATGCCTTTCTTATTAAATAGGTTTATTTAGAGCAAATCTAAACTTAGGGTTAATTAAAACACATAATAAAACATTCACTAAAGGAAAATAATTAATGAATCTACCTTAGAAATTACTTAAGATAGGGATGAGAGATAATTTCTTTTCTCTTTTTTTCTCTTTACAACACTTAGTAATTAAGTGCAGGTTCATTTAAACCAATAAAATCATCAAATAAAATTGATAAATCAACTAAATCACTTAAAATGAAACCACCCTCTTAAGTTGAATCTCTCACACTTAGAAAACTCCAACCTTAAAGCCTAGCTAAGACATGCCATATAAGCCTTAAATGGCACACACATTAGGCTAAGTCACCATTTTTAGCTCTATATTAAGGTGGTGCATGGTTTGATGCCTGATTTTATTTTATGATGTAATATTTTTAGATTGGATGTTAGGATGTATGTGTGTAGATTGGATGGTAGGGCAATCTTAGTCTAACCATGTCTTATGGAGGGGATTGTGCTTAAGGGGCATTATAATAAAAATATAAATACTTTTGCTATGCAGGTTGCTTATACCCCTAAGCATAATCTAAATTAGGATAGGTGAACTTGGTTACCCATGTGTGGGGTGCTAAGTCCAATTTATTCATATAACTGCTTGGGATATGTGGTGTGTTTAGTTAATCTCTATTTTATAGGTTTTGGTTAGATTTACTTTTTTCATTTTTATGTATTTTTTGCAATTTGAATTTGGAATGAATGTTATGGGGAAGTGGAGGTGAACATTGGTAATAAGACTATGTCTTATGTACCATGTGAAGCCTTTGGAGCAATCACATTCCAACCAAGCCAAAAGGAAGTAAGGAAAGAAGCAAATCAAAACATGAAGAAATGAAGAACGAAGACCTCCATGACATAAATTTATTATAAATTATAATTATTCATTTGTAAACTGGGTTGTATAAGGGTAGAGCTCGACTACCCACATTTCTTTTTTGAATTTGAGCAGTGGAGCCTAACCATAAAGGCCTTTTATTCTTTTGTGCTAGCTTTATAAAATTATTTGATGTTTGTTTAGCTTGTGCATTAAGATGACATGATTTTTCTAGTTTCTTCATTGTTTGATGAATGGCTTGGATGTGGTTAGGCTCATAAGGAAAAATAAATTTTTTATCCAATTAATCAACTCAAAATTAAAATTAAACAACTCATAACCTCACCTAAAGCCTAGGACATAAATCAAGATAATAAAAGATTTAGCAACCCCTTTGCTGGATGTTGTATGTTTCACATCATGCATAAAAATTATCTTGCTACACTCTTGCTTATGGAGGGCATCCACCTTTTCCAGAGAAAATGGCTTGACCTTTGAGAGCCATGGTGGAAGAACACCTCCTTCTTATTGATTTTGGCCCATAACCAAGTTCTCATGCATTAGGCATATAAATCCCATAGCCTGTGTCAAATCCAAATGACCAAAAATTAAAACTTAATAAAATTTTATATTAGATTAAGTCATGAGTTCATACCCTACATGATCTAGTCTCTTAGGGAGTGAGTTTAAGAACTTAGTCTTCTTTCTAAATAAATAACAACCTAGCTATCTTGCAAAAAGCATAAGACTTGCCTACATGTATTTAAATTCGTAAGAGGAGTTAGTTGGTAGCCACCTCGAGGCTGTTGTAAGTCCAACAGTCAGGTGATTTATCCTCTCTTGTGGAGGTAAACCATATGCACACTTTCACTTTAGATTTAGGTGATGCTTTAGCTCTCACTAAAGCTCCCTAGATTTAGGATCCAATGTTGTTGTTTCCATTTGTGAGCTACATGCATAAATCCTCACCTCTTAGGCACTTCCATAACCTTGTGTTGAGGAATCATAAGCCCTAGATTTCTAATAAAAATTCAACCTAAATAAATAATTCTCTTCAAATTCAAAAATATAAAGCCCAACCATAGGATAGTTTGGGATGCTTACTAGGCTTCCTAGTATCATAAGTATCACTTCTTCATCTTCTTTTGGTTTCAATAATAACTCACTCCTTTTGATCAATCCCATTTGATCTTCCAAAAATAACCCAATTGGTTAATAGTCCTATCTTTGAAATCTTTGGAGATAATGATCATTTACCTTAATCGAGAGTATTCTTAAGGAATCTCATTCCTTAGGATGTAATTAACTATGTGAGCTTGCCTCCATAGGGAACTTAATGAACCTAATTTAAAATAAATCCTAGTTTACTTGTCCTTGTAAAGTCGGGGAGGAATCTCTAGTACATTCAAAGACCCATCATCTTTAGGAGTCCTTATTAGGTGATTAGGTCCATTGAAGGTTGGTGACTTCTATCTCTCAAGATAGTGCATCATTCCTCAATGTCATACCGATCACCTTAATAAGAATATCTATGGATCTACGTGGTATCCAACGAAGTGTAAAATATTTTTGTTTTCATCTATTTTTTCAAGATAGATGAAGATAGAGATAAATTTTCACCACATATTCCTAAAACTTGATTGATGATTTGCTATGAGTCTCCAAAAATCTGCAAATTTTGGATACCTATGGCAAAGCTTCTTCAAGACCTGCTATCAAAGCCTCATACTTAGCTTCATTGTTGGTTCGAGGTTCATTCAAGCTATATGAATGTCTTATGATGCCTCTTTTAGTTGTTATGAATATGAGGGCAATATCGACTCATGCCTTGGGTAGGTTTGGAGGTTGTGCTGGCTTGATCGATGAGGCTCCATCAAAATAAATCTCCTAGATTTGTAGGCTTTCTCTTTCATTAATAAGTAGAATATGCTAATTAGGAAAGTCATCATTAAGTTGTGAATCATCTAGGATAGGATGCACAATAAGAAAGTTTTCCAAGATATGTCTTTTTGGGGTTCGTACGTAATATCAAAATTGTAATAAGAGTACTACCCATCGAGCTAGATAATTTGTCAATCTTGGTCTCATCATCAAGATCTTCAGTGGATTGATCTTTGAGATTAGTGTGATTTTTTGAGGAAGAATACAATGGCGGAGCTTCTGAATTACAAATATTAGTGTTAAATAATGCCTTTTTATTGGAGAGTAGCATACTTTAGCTCCTACTAATCTTCGACTGATGTAGTATAACACATTTTCTTTACTTTCTTCATTATGCTGTGCAAGTAAAGCCTTGAGGGACTCCTCTAAGGCTGCAGTGTATAAGATAAGAGGTTTCCCTGGGATAGGAGCTGCTAAAATTAGTAGATTAGTAGATACTTTTTAATTCTCTCAAATGCTTCTTGGCAATCCTCATCCCATTTGAAGGTGCATTCTCTTTCATTAGCTTCACAAAAGGTTGGCATCTTCTTGAGAGGTTTGAAATAAAATGATGAATGCATGCGAGTTGTCCTTATAAAGAGTAAAGTTGGCGAAGGTTCTTCAGTGGAGGCATCTCCACAATCGCCTTCATTTTGTTGGGGTCAATTTCAATTCCTTGGTGTCTTATGATATACCCAAGAAACCTTCCTGAGGAAACACCAAAAGCACATTTGAGAGGATTCATCTTGAGAACATATTTTTTGATCTTTTCAAAGAAAATTCTTTATTCATCAAGATGATCTTTTTGATCAATGTTTTTAATGATGAGGTCTTCGACATAGCATTCTACTTTCTGATGAATCAACTTGTTGAAGATGCATGTCATGGCCCTTTGATATGTAGCTCCATCATTCTTCAATTAAAATGGCATGACTGTGTAACAATTAATACCAATTGGTGTTCTAAATGATGTGTGTTTCTCATCTTCAGGAGCCATCTTGATATGACTATAGCTCGATGATCCATCCATAAAAGAGAACATGTCATAGTTGGAGGTGTTATCCACTAGAAATTCTCACCCAGGGAGAAAAAAATTATCTTTTGGGCATACCTTGTTTAAATCTCGAACGTCGATGCAGACTCGAATATGACCATTCATCTTCTTTATAGAAATAATGTTGGCTATCCAATTTGCATACTTCTCCTCGTGAATGAAACTTGCTTCAATTAGTTTTTTTAGTTTCCATAACCACTTATTTTTTATCATCCAATCTCATTCTTCTAGAAGCTTATTTGATTGGCATTAAATCAGAATTGATTGCTAGCTTATGAATTACCACATCAGGGGATAAGCCACACATCTCAGAATATGTCTAAGCAAAGTAGTCCCTGAATTCACAAAGCAATATTTTTATTTCTTCAAACTTATCATTAGGTAGAAGGGTACTAACGAAGGTTAAATGGGGTTCTTCTTCAATCCCTAAATTAATTTTTTTCAACTCATCCATGGTAGATGTCCTCCCACCATCTTCAAGTTCTTTAGGTGAAGGTTTGATTTTTACTTCCTCATCAATTGTGAGAATGATTTCACAAAAGTCATCTTCATTTTCAATTTTGATTTCAATCTCACTTTTGATTACTGTATAGCAAGTGTTCCTTTGATGATGCTTTTGTTGGATGTATCTGAGACACTTAGTGGTATAATTATCGCTTCTTTGAGAGGTCTGTGGACTCTTTGAACTCCATAAGTTATCCAAAAAGAGAACTCGCTATATATCAATTCTAATATCGATTCCAAGTTTGTGCATCATCCTTCAAATTTTTGGAGGATAGTATCTCGACATTCTTGTGGGTACCACCTCTTCAGATTCTGAGTACTGATTAAGCCATTTAGAATCATAGTATTGACATTCTTTAGATCAATAGAATGAAGTTCCTAATCTATTGCTCCTAGGTAGTGGAAGTACATAAAATATTTTTAGTTCCTCAATATTGTGAACATCGCGTGACATGACTTCTTTGAAATATCAGGGAGGAACCGGTAACTACAAATGAATTGTTTGATAGTAATAGATTAGCAACCTTTTTAGAAGAGACGCATTGAACTTCACTTGCATAGATAGACTCAAAATCATAATCAAAATTAGAGTAATTTATCTCATTTTCTTTTGTTGAAGGCTCACAATTTTCCTTGAGTTCAACTAGAATTTCTTTTTCTCTTTCTGTTCATAGCCCAAATGAGGAACATGCCTCTTTAGCTTTGGTGATGTGTCATAAGTTTTAAAGAGATTTAATGTAGCTTTCTTTCTTCCTTTTTGCTCCATCTCTTCTTTTGGTTGCTTCGTAGTTTTTGAAGTTGAAGTTGTAGATAGCTGAGGCTTACTTTCTTTCAAAAGAAAATACTTTGCATCCTCATAAATTTTTGCCTCATAAACTATAAATTGCTGAATAATGCCAAGAATCTTGTATTCTGCTCCATCTCTTATGTACTTCATACATTGATGTAGAGTAAATAGAATAATACCATATTCATGGAGCCAAGGATGTCCTAATAGAGCTTTGAATGAGGTGTTGGCATCTCTCACATCAAATTTAGCTTGGGTATAGAGTTCTCCAAACCTAAGCAATAGAATGAAAGATCCAGACTCCTTTTCCCCCATTTCATTGAAGCCAGGGACCATCAATTTATCTCCTCCAAGATGCTGAATGTTCAGGGATAACCACCTAAGTGCTCGCAGACTCATAAGATTAACTGATGAACCTGGGTGGTCAATTAGAATTCAATTGATTATAATTTCATCACTTTCTGTAGTTACATATAATGGGCGATTGTGTTTCGTTGTCCCGAGCATAAGATCTTCTTTCGAGAAAGTGATCATCGAGAGATCCTGAGCTTGCAAAACTTAATCATGTGTCATTCAGTGAAATAAGCTTCATATCTCTCTAGATCTTTAAGAGCTTGAATTAGTATTTGTCAAAGGTCCTTCGACATTAAGAGATCCTCGTACACATTGGATGGTGCATGGATCTTTCTCAGATGCGATTGGATATTATAATTAATTCCTCCACTTCAATTTGCTTTCTTCTTAGGGTTTGTGGGGATGATATCTTCATTAACTTCAATATTTTTGTCTTCATTTATGGTTTTGTGCTTATTTGATAGCCATTTCTTTAATGGAGGTGGTAGTATCTTGCTACTGCTTAGTTGCACTTGGATTGCTTTATTCGGCTCAGACTCTTCAAATGAGGTAGCTCCTTCAAAGTTACCATCTACCTTGGAGGACTATACAGATGTTTCAGAGTCACTGCCAAGCTTCAAACGGCTCATTTGGGATGTCTTTGAAGGCTCAGACTCATCTTCATTAGGAAAACATTAGTCTTCTTCTGAATTATCTTCTTCTTGTCGCACCATCAGGCATGACTTTGATGTTATAGGCTTAGGAATTCCCTTGCTTGGTGGGACAAACTTCTTGAATTCATTCTTGCATATTACATTTTACAAAGTTGTTTGATTCTAATTATCTAGGAATGGATCGCATTAGGGGCTATTTGACACCACCAAAATAGCTCGACACATCTCTTCGGGAAGCAAGCCTTTATCTTTATTTCCTTCTTAATTTGACTCAGTCATCTAAAGTCCTGACATGTAATTGGCAAGCTTGATAGTTCGTCTCATCGGTTGATGATACTCCTCTAGATTATTGATGATCTTTTGAATTATAGTTCTCTTCTTGATCTACTTTTTCTTAGCCGACTTCTTTGACTTATGAGGCCTACATTTAGCAGACTGCTCCTCATGGTGAAGCAGCCTAATTGAAATACCATTGAGAAGCTAAAATGCTTGGTTTAGGCATCTCTTTTAAGTCCAATATAGGTTCAAGTGGTGATTTCCACTTAACACTAGGGACATCTTTTAGCTGCTTCAACATTTTCACAGTCTTCTTAGAGACTACTGTCTCCCATTGCTCATCTTGTATTGCTTTTCCTTTTTTCCTTCACTTTCATCAATGGTAATGAAGTGGATGTAACCACCCTGATAGATTCTCTTTTAGGATGAATGAGAATACTATTAGATAATGTGAATTCACCATTTCTATATTTTCTTTCTAGCAAATCCTTAAAAACATAGTAATCTTCAATTGAGTGGCTAATTACCCAATGATATGACAATAGTTTGGATTGTCAGTTTGAAATGACTCTTTTGGTCTTTTCAATTTTGGCAATTCTAATCCTTCTTTAAGTGCTTAGTAGAATAGCTTAGCCACACTCTCCCTCTTGAAAGAGTATTCCTTACTCATCTTGCCTTTCAAAGATGGGTGCACTCACTCATCATCTCTCATTGATTGCTTTGATTGAGAGTTAACTGATTGCCTCCTTTCATCCATATAGGTGTGCTATTTTCCTTTATCAACATTGTAAGTTGCTCGCTTCCCACTGCTCGAGCTGCAGGAGGTCATGTGAGACTCATTCCTCCTTGAGTCTGAGAACCTATTCTTCTTTACCTTTTCTGAGTGACCTTCAGGTTTTGAGCGATTCAACTTTTTAAACTTTTCCACTCGGTCCAATAACTCTTGAAATGTTGAGATAGAGGCCATGTATAGATATGGTGCCATCTTATCTTCGATGTTACCCATCAACAATTAGATTGCATGTTCCTCTTCTAGCTGTTGTTCATATTTCATGCTCATGTTTTGCCAATGTGAAATATATTTAGTCACTAACTCATCTTTCCTTCTTCATTCTAAGGTGAGGTTAGCAATTGTAATTCTTTTAGTTGTACTAGCAAATCTCTTGACAAATATCATCTCTAATTCAGTAAAAGTCTTGACTAAGTCATTTGGCAATTTAGCGTACCATTCAAAAGCAGTTGAGGTTAAACTACTAATGAACTAGCAGAATAGTAGTGCATCATTGCCTCCTGTATTGCCACATGTTGCTTTGAATTATGCCGAGTGTTGCCTCGGGTTCCTAATGCCATTGAATGTATTTAATTTAGGCAATGAATAACCCTTAGGGTATGGCACTTGATCGTACTCTATCGGGTATGGATGACCTTTGCTTACCAATTTTTCTGCCTGGTCAACAACAATGACAACTTTGATCTTTTCATTTATAATTATTTCCAATTGAGCAGCTTTCACGAGCTTAGATATGTTAGGCACATCTTGAGGGATGGGTTGAGGCGATAGTTGATTGACTCCATTTCTCCCCTTGGGTGCACTCAGTGCTTCAGAAGCTTGATGCACTGAGTCAACTGGTGGATCAATAGATGTAGCATTAGTTTTCAGATGGTTGATAGGTGGAATAGATGTTGGCACTGCAGCTATATTTCTCTGCATTATCTACAATGTTACATTCATTTGTACCATCATTTGATTCATCTTTGCATTTAGCTAGATGATTTCCTTATCCTTTTCCTTCATCTGTCATTGCATTCATTTATGCATTTGGGCTAACGTGGTAGTGTCGGAAAAAAAAATAGTTATCCTCTTCCCTTTCTAGTTCTTCTTCCTCTTCATCACTTAAGGACATGCTTGAAGCTCCTCCTTCTATTTGCTCAAGGGTTGGTTCTTTAATATGAATAGGAGGTTCAGCTCCACTTTTTCTATGTTGGTGTTATCATGCACCAGATGGTTCTCCGATGTGTTGTACCACATACACTACTTTAGAACATCTCCTCCAATGAATTTTTGACTCTAGATTTGAGACAAACCTCTCTTCAATCAGAGGGCTATGATCAAAGTCAACTTTCCTTTATGGAGATTTTAGTTGACCAACGATGGGATTCGCTAGAATGTTCACCAGGGTATCAACCATCTTGTAATTTATCATCTTAAGATTTCTTCTTTTGAACCCATTTTTGTCAGTTCTTATCATTGGCAGATTTTCAGAAGTGTGAACCAGATGTCATGCCTTTTCCTTTATTTTCAATAGTTTCTCTTCAAGGCCTTGGCCTCCAACCTTGCTTGCCCTTCCATCAGGACCTTTCAAAAGAGGATTCCTGAATATATCATCGAGGTGTCACACTTCGATGCTCACCATACAAGATTTGCTTGAATCAGTCACGAGCTCCCACAATAGATGGTAGTCTATCGAATGAAACATTATCAGCATCGATTATCATAGGCCTTTGGACTTTTCTTTTCATTAGGCCTATTTCCTTGGCAACCTTCAGTACTTGATGCACTATAGCAGATAAGGTTTCAAGAATTTTCTTTCAGGGAACTGGAGCTTGATGCAGTGGTCGGTCCCAAAAAGATTGCTTCAACTCACCAGTAAAGCAATTCCTCTTTACCCATTCTAGGTTCACGAATTTATGGGTGAGAATACTCATTTCTGGTTCTAAGGCTAAATACATAACATGTTGCTCAGACAACAATTGTTGAGCTCATAGTTTGCCATTCATCCTTCTTTTCTTCCTTCTTGTTAATTTCCCTCTAGACGAGGAAGCTTCATGATCATGCTTTCCTAGTACAAAAGGTTCAATTGACAAAGTGGTTTTTACAGACATGATTGAGACTTTCTGCCTAATAATAATTCTCTTCATAGTCAGAGTATCAGAATATCCCAATCTTTAAGACATAGAAGCTCTCCTTTGGGGAGCTTCAGCAGTAACTACTTTAGTAAATTTTCTTTGTTGCACGGGATGATGTGCATGAATGCAGATGTATCTTGGATTGATGTGACATTAGCTTTGGTTGTGATTGCTGAAAAATCCACACTACCAAATTGAATGGTAGCTCTAGCATCTCCAATATTGATGATAGCATTAGCCAAATGGATGTTAGACCCGTAACTCAACTTCATAATGAACAGAGTATTCTGGAAATCCATCTATACAAATGAAAGATGGGGGTCAATAATCAGAAATAAATATTCTACCTCATACTTTCAAAATGCAGAGAGATAACAAAATAAAAATAAAATAACATATTCAAAAGAAAATTTCAAGCCAATAAAATTATATTCAACAAATTATTATGTTCATTAGAGGTTCAATCTTATGATGAAATTTCAATTTTGATTACTTATACGCCACTACTACTATACTCCAAATTTTACTAGCCAAAGATGGAAAGAGAAATCAGTCCCAGTGGAGTCACTAGAAATTTGTGGGCTCCAAAAATTCACCACCCGCCTCTCGATGAAGAGAGTATGATTAATGTGTCAGTGAAATTTTTAGAAGGCAAATAAAATAGTAGATAAGACAGTACCCACAGGTTTCATCCTCATTTTTGTGAAGACTTTAAATCTAGTTTTAGGTTTCCTATAAGTGCAAGCACCTATAGTTAATTATCCCTCTCAATGCTGAGAGTGAAGTTTCGATTAAGGCTAGTCATTAGATTATTGAATTCGCAGCATATAGTAGCAGCATGTGGAGTATAAAATTATTAATTTATGAAATTCATCATTTTGACTTAAAGCATATGGTTGGTGGAATGATGATGTGCCTGATCTAGATCCCATGGTTTCATCATCCCGAGCTGTCGTGGTCTCTAGTTTACTTAGTCAGAGGAGGTAGTCAACCAAACCTAATCTAAGGATCCTTGTTAGCAACACATGGGTTACATCATCCAAGGTGTCTTTGTAAACATGGGGTGGAGTTTGTCTAAGGACTCATATTTAAGTCTACTTTAGCTAACAAAAGGTCTATATGCCTGACAAATATACCCCATGATTCATAACTCAAAGGGCTAAGCCATTGGAGAACATACGGGATACAGTCATGACCGTAATATAATGGTGCCATTTGGGGGCAACCACCCGATCAAAGGACTCTGGTCGTAACCACATCATTTGTGGAGCCTACTAGCCAAACCACACGGATAGAGGACACAGGCCATGTCCTTACTAGAATGAGATTATTTGAGTTTGATTTTAGTTTGATTTGAGTTTGAATACAATAATTTATTTGACTTGACATTATATCCTTTATGAGCCAGAGCTTTCTTAATATGTCATCCCCAAAAAATAATGTTGGATGGGTGGATGAATTATTTGATTTAAGCATTTAAATAATAAATTACATTTAGTTCATTTATTCATTTAGTTGAGATTTAGTTTTATGATGAATTAATTTAGAGCTCAAGTATCTTTTGCTAATAATATCCCCTCCAGTTGAGATTTTTAATCAACACAGCTATCATCGGGGTACAAAAGTTTGCTTAATCATTTAGTTTATTATTTCAGATCTTGTAAACTCTATTAATTTAATAGTAGAGGATCAGATCTAGATTTATATTTTAAGTTTTTTAAATTTGAGAATATTGAATACAATATTGTAAATAATTTGATGATAGTTACACATCTAGTTGGTATCTTCAATCAACTCAGCCATCATTGGGGTAGACCTTGTCAACTCTACTTATTTGCTAGTAGAGGATCGAGTGTATTACTTATGTGTAACTTAAATTCTTAAGGAAATTGATATCATAATAGACATTTTCAACTCTATTACAAATATAGAGGATTAGGTCTCATGATTTAATATAATTTAAGTTCATTTAGAAGTTGATCATTTAGTAGACCCCAACTCTTATTGCAAATATGGAGGATTAAGTCTTATGATCTAATGTAATTTAAGTTCATTTAGAAGTTGGTCATTTAGTAGACTTCATCAACTCTATTTCAAGCATAGAAGATTAGGCCTACTGTAATCACATTCTATGGAGTTGAATATTTATATTTTTCATTAACTTGAATTAACATTGAAGACATTCATTAGCTTGTATGCATATAGTCATAAATGATTGAATTGATTTCATCATTCATTTTTTTAAACCCACACAACATCCTCAGACACCAAACTTAGGTACTTGATATAAGTGTCGAGGCCCATGCAGGTATTTAGTACTTTAGTAATTTTATTTCTAAATTATAAGATTAATTTCATATTTATTTAATCTTAACTAAGCCTGTGCAGCCTTTTCAGACTTTAAAATTTGAACTTTAAATCTCTATGCCCGAGTACATGCAGGTATGTTTAACTTAGATAAGTTCATCTAATTAATGAAATCATTAATTTTTGAAAATCATAATTAAAATGAGAATTTTCTAATTTTTGGATTGAAGGAAGCTCCATAATTCATGTAGAATTCAATTTAGTATTGCCTTCTATCTGCTTATACAAAGAATTACAGATTTAGTGGTGATTTACTTTAAATTTTCAAATGGTGCTTTCTGCCTGCTTACACTTGAGTATTGCAGGTTCGGTGGCATTAGATTTACTTAGTTTCACATTATAACTTGAAACATTGGACATCTTCTATATTTATTTTTAAGCTAGTTAAAGTTCAAAACATTTTAATTTAGCCTCTCCATGTATTTATTAATCATTCAAACTTATTAGAGACCTCTAATGATGCTCTTTGATTTTTTTTTCAATATATTTGAAATGAGTTGTAATGTGATTTAGAGCTCCTTAGAGGACTTGATTATACTAAATAATGAGTTATTTAAATATAATATAAATATTCACATAAATTATGCTTAAATTGTATCCATACTTGACTACTATATTTTATTCATATTGTAAATCCTTGAGAATCCAAACATATATTCAATTGAATTCATTTTTGGATCATTTGAAATGAAGGGTTGCAAAGTCATGTTTGTATTCATTGATAGACTATCAAATTCATTGCATTTGCTATATGATCAAGTATTCAAATATTTCATAAGTTTCTTATGCTTTGATCATATAGTCAATTAAAGACTTTTAAATTATTTTATTATGATGATTTTAATGTTTAACAAGAGATTTTATCTCATGCAATTTCAATTCCAGTTAAAGTTATATATATATATATATATATATTTATAGATTCATCTATTTCAAAACTTGATAAGCTCAAAGTGAATATTAAAATTATCTTAATATTCAATTTAAGCTTATAAATTTCTACTTAAATAGATTCCTTTAAGTCATTGTCATTGTCATTATAAATTTTAGCAGCATTTCGGCAGTATTCCGGCATCATCCCCGTGTAGGGGGCTACATCAAAACTATTTTGGCCTATTTATTACATTGATGAGCATGAAGGTAGGTGTTTTGAAGCACCTCAGCCAAATTTCAATTTCGTTACGCCCTGATGAGCATAACGGGGCCTTCAATCACCTGCATAAAAGTAAATATCTATGAAACTTTTAAACATTCAAATTTTATTTTAGATTGTTTCATTTTGTTGTACTTGATTTCTTTTTTCAAATAAATTTTGATTCTTCCCCCTTTTTTTAGGTCCAAAATTTAGTCAAAATTTTGGCAGCATTTCGGCATAGGGGGCTGCATCTAATAATTTTGGCTTACTTGGTGCACCCTATTGAGCATAGCGAGTAATGTCTTGTGACACCACAACCATGTCTTTGCACTCACTATGTCCTATTGGGCATTAACAGGTTCTTGAAACCTGCATAAAGGAATACAAGCACAAATATGCAATTCTTTTTACAAATTTGAGCATTTCTACACATCCACCAACAGCAACAATAATAATTTTGCATGAGTTTGGCTATAAAGAATTAAATAGGAGAGATTATCGGGTTTATTATTTGGGTGGAATAAGTGGGGGAAACGTCAGAAATTGAGAGGAATTTTTCTGGTGATGGAGTTTCCTCCTGGCTACAGCAAAGGGAATTGGACTCCATTCAAAGAGAGGATACAGAATAGCAGCAGGAGATAGTGCTGAGGGGAACCAATTTGATGAAGGGGTTGCCTCTCGGCTATGAAAAAGAGTGAAAGAAAGGAACCTGCCTGATGGTAGAGTTACCTCTTGTCTATACTCTAGATCGCAGAAAGGGAAGGTTAGGATGAATGGGAGGTTGGTGTTACGGGTACTGTAAGAGAATGGATTTTGATTAGCTAATCGATAAGAAAATTAAAATTAGTATTTCAGTCAAATTGGAATCATTAACTAACTTTGATTGGTTAAGAGATGTAGATTACAATATTTTGGACAGTCAACTAATTCGTTCAGTCCAGGTGAGACAAGAAGTTGGCTTGGCAATGTAGCTAGATAAATTAGGATAGTAGGATTTGATGCTTAAGAAAAGGCAGGATTACTATGGTCTAGTTTGGTCAGTTGGGATGGTGGGGGACAAGATGATTCGCGGGATTTGGCATGGGTTCCAGCTTTAGTTGGGCGGTGAGGTACTGTAGCACCAGGATTTCAATCTCGCTTAATTCTTGGAATCAGGTACTGTAGCATAGGAGATGGGAAGATTTATGAGATTGCTAGTTGGATGGAAATTGAAATCAATAATGATCCTTGAAATCAGCGTGAAACGAACAAAGATTTACTATCGATGGGAGATTGGATGGGTTAATCAGCCGGTTGAGAGGTTGGAGACTAGATGGATGATGGGAGATGTGGAAGGAAGGAAGCAGTGTGAAGAGCCGATGGGGTGGCTAGATCCGTGGAGAAGGGTTTGGTCTTGGTTTCAGTATAGAGATAGTTGAGTTATTTGATGGATGAGGATGGCTAGCTAAAGATAAGGGGTTTTGGCTCGCAGCAAAGCGAGATGGGATGGTTTATTGTGATGGCGGAAAAGCAATCGAATGGGAGATAAAGAGAGTACGGGGGAAAGAGAGGGATATCAAGAGAGCAGAATTCTTTTGCTGTGGGTTTGCTTTCGGACAAGCGGGAAGGAGGGCGACTGGTTGCTTGTAGTTGATGGAGATCGAACGAAGAGGGTGTGGGCAAGAGAAAAAAAAAGTGGACCAGAGGGGATGATTCGAGTTTTCGGCTTCTCTTGAATTGAGCGAGTGCTCTAGATAGGAAATTCCCTTATCTCCTTTTTTATCTAGAGGAATAAGAGCCCAATTTTGCTTTTGCAAAATGGTCAAGGAGAATAATAGGTAAGGATTAATGGGATTTCAAAGCCTTAATCATAGTCTAATTATCCTTTGAAATTAAGTTAAGAAGGATTTTCAAAATATTAGATAAAATTAGGGTTGTTTAGGGCTCAATTCAGTTTCAAATTAATTTTGAAATAAAACTGTTTATAAAAATTGTGTTTATCATATTGAAAATAAATATTAGAAGTTTCCTAATCTTTGTATGACCAAATCGCATTGAGATTTATGCAAAATCTTGCCAAAATTAAACCCACATAATATGGGTATCATTTCTAGGTAAATTCAATATTTTAGAATCAACGGTGTAATTTGTTTCACGATTGGAGGCCGTTTGATTAAATTTAGCACCGAATCGAGTCAATTTTGGTTCAAAGTTGCACATCATCATTTTGACTACTCAACATTCGCATAGACTCATCTGAATTGAGCACAGACAGTCTCGTCTGATAGTTTTTGATATTTCAGCATTAATGATGTGATCAATTTTATGAACACAAGTTATTTGGGCATCATCGCAGCTTCTCAACCTCGATATATGTGTCGGCATATCGATGACCCTCCTTTTTGATCGATCGACTGTCAGATTGTGCAGAATGTATATTCTAATCAATTTCAAAGTCTAAATGTGATGGCAAAGTTCATTCATCAATCAGAGGTTATTTCAATTAGTTTCACTGACGTCTAATGCATTTTAGCTCTAATTTATGCGACGTTGCATCCGTAGTCCATCAAATTCTGCTCGTGAGCTTGACTTGACTGATGGAGCATACATGCAAGTCAACATATACTTGATTTGACATTGGCTCCTTTGTGAGCTAAAGTCTTCTTAATTTGTCACCTATGATAAACAATTATGAAATATGGATAGATTGAGTTTTACTTTAAGTTTTTAGGTTGATAATTTCCATTTAAACATTTATATTTGATTTCTTTTGCATTCTTCATATCCTTATAAGATTTGAATTTATCTTGATTTGGCTTTGAATTTTGAATATAACTTGATGCTGATATCCCCTCCGGTTGAAATCTCCATTCAGCACAACCATCATCAGGGTTTATAAATATGCTTAATCATTTAATTTATTATTCCAGATCCTTTCGACTCTTTTAATTTAATAATAGAGGATTAGATCTAGATTTATGCTTTGAGAATTTTGAATTTGATATAATCAAACATAAATATCTTAAATATTTTTAATAATACTGACCCCTCATGTTGATATCTTCAACCAACTCAGCCATCATTGAGGAGTGAATGATTTGAATATTCACATTATAATTTGATAATTTAATTTTAAGAATGAACCAATCAGCACAATCATCATGAGGGTAGACCTTGTTAACTTTGGTCATCTGGTAGCAGAGGATATAGTTTATGATTAAAACTTGTGATTGTATTTACCATCTTAAAATAGAGAGTCTATAATTTTAAATTTTAAATTTCTCTATTAAAATTATTGATGATCGAATGAAAATGTATAAATCGAATTCTCTTCTTGGTGATAAAACATTTGATTTAGAATCAATACTGTCAACTCCCATTTTGCAAGGAGGATTGGATTGATTGAGTGGGACTTACGACTTCATCATATAGATAAAGCAGCCCATTCAGGTTCATTTTCAATTTCATTGAATCTTGCACAATTTATAAAATTTGTACATTTCATAAGGCTTAAAACATTCCTCATAAAATGTGTAAATCACTTGAGAGTACTTACACACTTCTTTGAAGTATTATATTTGAATTTATTTCTCTTTATGGTATGCATGTTCAATTAATTTACAATGCTAAGTCACTTGTAATAATTTGAGTCTTAGATCGCATTGTGATGCATGTAAATATCAATTTTTTTAAATTATTTATATGCACATCAATATATAATATGTAGACATAATATTATCTTAATGTGCATATCTAATTTCATTGTCTTGTGTGCATTTTGATACAACTTATTCAAATTTGAATATGATGCCTCAATGTACATGCTTCATGATGTGTGTTGCTTTCAAGTCATTTGCACATCTTTTTAAAATGAAAGTTAAGACAAGATGTATATTGAAATATGTGTGTGATAAGTCTATTCGAGCATCTTGTAAAATGAGCCCTTTTTGTCCCCTAGTGCTTGTCTTCTAACATAGGGAGTTTTATAGTAGATTCTTCACTCCCATTATAAATAGAGGTTGGATGAGAGTCCCCCTCCACCATTACATCCATTTTCATAAGACTTGAGTGGGTTTTGAAGGTTGGAGAAATCTTGTTTAGGTGTTTCCCAAGTAGGTATGCTCTTTAGTCCTCATTTCTTTATTATATTTCTCATCTCTTATTTTATTTTATCACATTTTTATTCTGTGCAATATGTCCAATATGATATTATGCTTCACTCAATTAAAATTTTTGTTTTTAATTGATTTAAGTCATTTTAATTACTTAAATACTTGTCCAATTTAAGTCTCCTGCAAGTGTACTTTTTTGCATTACTCTGGCAGCATTCTGGCATCACCTCCCCAAGTGGTGAGTCGCATGAGAACATTGGGCCTACCCACCATGCCAAAAAATGCGTGTATGGGTGGTGCAAGCACCACGACCAGGAGCACCATCCTACCGCACCAAGAAAGGTGTCTATATGATCTTTCACCTACATAGAAGAGCATTTCCTTGCTATGCCAAGACAGGCATGTACAGAAACTTATATTTCATAAATCTTATAATTTAGCACAACACATCATACTTCTGTGACAGCGAGAGTCAAAATCGGAGATGAAATCTGCAAAAAATTATATATATAATAGCTTATTTTAGTTTTAGTTTTTTTACTATTCTGCCAAAATTAGAGAGAGAAAGAGAGGGATGGAGAGAGAGAGAGAGAGAAGGGGTTCAACTATGGAGAAATAAAAAATGAAATAAATTAAAAAAATATTTTTTATTTCTTTTTGCATTTTGTAAGCCGAAAAGAGAGAGAGAGAGAGGAAGAGGGAGATTTGTTGTAGGAAGAAGGAATTAATAATAATAATATTATTATTATTATTATTATTATTATTATTTTTATTTTTATTTTTTGAACTCTCTGTTCACACACAAAAGAGAGAGAGAGAGAGAGAGTAAAGAGAATGTAGAGTGGATTTTTTTTTTGTTTTTTTTAGGGAAGAAATGGGTTATGCGGAGAAGTAATAAAAAAAAGGAAATAAAATTGGATAATGAATAAATAAATAAAATTCTTTCTCTTAAAATGAGAGAATGAGAGAGAGGGAAGAAGAAAGAATAGCTTTGGTTTGGTTTGCACAAAGTTAGTGAGATGGGGAGGTTAATATGAGAGTTAGTTCTTGGTTTATTTGATCGGGTGGAATAGATAGCGAGATAACCGATGAGCTGAGAGTGAATGTTAGCTAAAGGACGATGAGGTCGGTTAAAAGAGAAAGGGAGGTGGGCTTGAGATAATGGATGGGGAGTTCATACTGGTAGGGGTAAATGAAATGGAAGAATGGAAGGTTGCGGATTGAAGAGGTGGTCGACAAGGATATGTTGGCCAGAGAGGAAATGCAGGGTGCCGAAAAGTCAAGCGATGCAAGGAGTATCTCGACTAATGTTGTTCTTTAGGAGAAAATATTACGTGCGGAGTCCGGACATAGCTTTACATCCGGACTCCAATCATAGCGCTACACATGTCCATTATTAAAAAATGTCATTTTTTTCATATTTTCTCACTTCATGGTGTTGTAACTGGTCGACGCGTTGATGACACCGTTTATGCTACCACGGGCCCGACTCGGCCCATCCCATTCAAATAGTAGGAGAAGAAAATATCATGTGTGTCGTTCCACATTCTTCATCACAGAACAGTTTAGGGCTTTCTTTTTGCACATAAATTTTTCTCAGCTCAGCTCCCGCTCTTGCTCGGCACACGTCCGACCTTCCCTTAGAGATTTAGCAAATCTTGGGCATTAAAAATTGAGGTATTATAGGCAACCTCATGAGGTATTTCTTCCTGCATTCTTGAACTTTAATGAATGTAGTATTTTCTCTATTGTTCTCACCATTGAGTAGGAGAATATTTGCTACATTTGAGTTCTTTAATTGAACCGAGACTATTTTATTGGTATTTGGAGATATTTTGCATGTGTACTCTCATGTTGTCATGATGAGACACACTGTTATTTTCAAAATTTTGAACTATTGGGCTTGTCATATGTTTAGTATATCACATTGTAGGATGTTTGGTGTTGTTCATGAAGGATTTGATGAATTCTGGGGCTTGTTTGGATATAATATGTTCAGTCGATGGCATTACAATTTATTTGTAGGGTGATTAATGGATGTTTGTTTCAATTTTTTATGTGTACTCTCTGTACTCTCAAGAGAGTATAGCCCATTTTGCCATTTTTTTAAAAGACTTCTGACCCTGTTTGGATATAACATGTTCAGTACATGGCTTTAGAAGCAGTTTGAATGCTAATTGGTAGGTTTTTAGGACTTTTTTGCATGTGTACTCTCTGTACTCTCTGGAGAGTACACCCCATTTTGTCAATTTATTTTAGATTTTAAACCCTATTTGTGGAGAATATATTTAATAGATTCCATTAGAAGCAATTTGGAGGTAGTTTGGTTAGTTTTTAAGAGAGTTTTGCATCTGTACTCTCATGAGAGTACAGAGTATTTTTCTCATTTTTGTTCACTTGGTTTAGCCTATTAGGAGGAAATATGTTTATTACATTCCATTTGAAGCAATTTGGAGGCTGTTTGGTTGGTTTTTAGGAGAGTTTATATCTGTAGTCTCTGTACTCTCAGGAGAATATAGAGCATTTTTCTCATTTTTCCACTTTCTTTGATTTCTTTGGAGGAAATATGTTCATTACATTCCATTAGAAGAAATTTGGAGACTGTTTGGTTGATTTTTAAGGGAGTTTTGCATCTGTACTCTCTATACTCTCATGAGAGTACATAGCATTTTTCTCATTTTTCTTCAATTTCTTTGGCCTATTTGGAAGAAATATGTTCATTACATTCCATTAGAAGTAATTTGGAGGTTGATTGGTTGGATTTTAGGAGAGTTTTGCATATGTACTCTCTGTACTCTCATGAGAGTATAGATTATTTTTCTCATTTTTGCTACTTGGTTTGGCCTATTTGGAAGAAATATGTTCATTACATTCCATTTGAAGTAATTTGGAGTCTGTTTGGTTAGTTTTTAGGGGAGTTTTGCATCTGTACTTTCTATACTCTCATGAGAGTATAGAGCATTTTTCTCATTTTTTCCAGTTTCTTTGGCCTATTTGGAGGAAATATGTTCATTACATTCCACTAGAAGCAATTTGGAGGCTATTTGGTTGGTTTTTAGAAGAGTTTTGTATCTGTACTCTCTATACTCTCATAAGAGTATAGATTATTTTTCTCATTTTTCCCTTTGGTTTGGCCTATTTGGAGAGAATATGTTCATTACATTCCATTGGAAGCAATTTGGAGGCTGTTTGGTTAGTTTTTAGGAGAGTTTTGTATCTGTACTCTCTGTACTCTTAGTACTCTCCTAAGAGTACAGACTGTTTCCTTATTTTTTTTATCATTTTTTCAGGACAGTTTGGATAGAATATCTTTTGTAGAGACCATTTAAAGCAATTTGTTGGATGCTAAGTTGCCTTTTTAAGCTCTCTTCAATCTGTACTCTCTATACTCTCATGAGAGTACATAATATTTCTAGATTTCTAACCATCTTTATTTTATGGGCTGTTTAAAAAGAAAATGTTTAATACATTTCATTGCAGGTTGTCTGGATCCTGAATATTAGCCTTCCTAACCTGTTTTGCATCTGTATTCTCTGTACTCTCCTAAGAGTACAGAGTATTTCTTCAATTTTTTTCAATTTTCTTAGGCAGTTTGGGTAGAATATGTTTAGTGGAGACCATGTGCAATAATTTGGTTGATTGGAACCTTAATATTAGCCTTTTTGGCCTATTTTACAGGTGTACTCTCTATACTCTCTTAAGAGTACATACTTTTTTCTCAGTTTTTTTCCTTATTGTGGCCTGTTCGGATAGAATGTGTTGAATGTAAAACTATTTGGAGCAATTTGGGAGCTGTTGGATTGCTTTTTTAAGCTATTTTATATCTGTACTCTCTATACTCTCATGAGAGTACAGACCAGTTGCATAATTATTTTTAATTTTTTTGACCTATTTGGAAAGAAAATATTAATTAGACTCCATTATAGTTTATTGGAGCCTTAAAATTAGCCTTTTTGGCCTATTTTGTAGGTGTAATCTCTTGAGAGTACAGACTTTTTTTCTCAATTTTTTTTGTTATTGTGGCCTATTTGGATAGAATGTGTTGAATGCAAACTATTTGGAGCAATTTGGGAGCTATTAGGTTACTTTTTTAAGTTATTTTGCATCTGTATTTTCTGTACTCTAAGGAGACTATAGACCAATTTCCTAATTTTTCCACTTCTGTTAGCCTATTTGGAAAGGGAATATTTACTATATTCAATTACAGGTTGATTGGAGCCTTAATATTAGGTTTCTAGAGCTATTTTTGAGTTACACTCTCTATACTCTCCTAAGAGTATAGATTTTTTATCAATTTTTTCCAATTTTTCATGCCTGTTTGGGAAGAATGTGTTTACTACAAACGAGTTGGAGCAATTTGGGAGCTGCTGGGTTGCTTTTTTAAGCTATTTTGCATCTGTACTCTCAAGAGACTACAGACCAATTTACTAATTTATTCCACTTCTGTTAGGCTGCTTGGAAAGGAAATATTTACTATATTCAATTGCAGGTTGATTGGTGCCTTAATATTAGGTTTTCTAGAGCTATTTTTGAGTTGTACTCTCTGTACTCTCCTTAGAGTACATATTTTTTTATCAGTTTTTTTTCCAATTTTTCATGCTTGTTTAGGAAGAATGTGTTTACTACTAACTAGTTGGAGCAATTTGGAAGCTGCTGGGCTACTTTTTTAAGCTATTTTGCATCTATACTCTATGTACTCTCAGACCAATATCCTAATTTTCCCACTTCTATTTGCCTGTTTGGAAAGGAAATATTTACTATATTCAATTACAGGTCGATTGGAGCCTTAATATTAGGTTTCTGAAGCTATTTTTGAGTTGTACTCTCTGCACTCTTCTGTAAGTACATATTTTTTTATCAATTTTTTTCCAATTTTTCATGCCTGCTTGGGAAGAATGTGTTTACTACAAACCAGTTGGAGCAATTTAGAGATTCTTGGCTTTATTTTTTGAGCTGTTCTACATCTGTACTCTCAGGAGAGTACATACTAATATCCTAATTTTTCTTACTTCTGTTAGCCTGTTTGAAAAGGAAATATTTACTATATTCAATTACAGGTTGATTGGAGCCTTAATATTAGATTTCTGGAGCTATTTTTGAGTTGTACTCTCTGTACTCTCTTGAGAGTACAGATTTTTTTATCAATTTTTTGCCAATTTTTCATACCTATTTGGGAAGGAGTGTGTTTAGTACAAACCAGTTGGAGCAATTTGGAGGCTCTTGGCTTAATTTTTTGAGTTGTTCTGCATTTGTTCTCTCTGTACTCTCAAGAGAGTACAGACCAATTTCCTAATTTTATTGAAAAGTAAAATAATAAAAATAAAAGTTGGTCTAATTGAAAGGTATGCAACCAAACCTTGAATTTGATGCTTGTTGAATGGAATTTTTTTTGAAAGTCAAGCTTGAAGGTTTATCTAGAGAAGGTCATAGTTAATCAAATTAACTAAGGTTTTATTTGGTATCAAATTTATTGTAATTTTAAAAAATATATTTATTTATTATATTTTAAAAATGAATTTGTTTTTTAATTTTGAAAATAAATTATATTACTTTTAAAAAAATTAAAATATATTTTAGATATTTTAAGTAATTTTAAAAATAATTATGTGCATCAAATATAATTTGTTGCAATTCAAAATATAAGAAATATAAAATAAAAAATAAAAGTGATCTCAATCGGCCTTTAAGATTCAAGTATTATACATGATCAAGAAGTTCCATGTGTTGATAATTTAGTTGATCTCAAAATTTCTTATTGTTTGAAATCTTCACCCACATTAGAATTTTAGGTCAAGGTTTTGTTAATAATTAAGTCATTTAAAATGCTTAAAAAATAAATTAATCCAAGCAAAATAGCAAAATAGCACTTGTTTAATATTTATTATATTTTAAATTTAATTATCATGCATGAAATAGCTACAAATATAATCAAAATTTAAAAGCAACAAGATCCATATTCTTCATTTATGATGATAAAATTATTTTATAGAAAATGAATATAGATATTATAGATATGAATGCTTCTTATTTTGGAGGTTGAGAATATTTCTATTGTAAAATGAATTTTAATACCTCAAAATTATTATAAAATTGTTATTTTTTTAATCACTTTATATGCATTCTATAAGAGAAAATTATAAATTAGGAAATTAGTATATAATTATTGATTTTTAATTTTATATTAAATCCTCAAGATAGATACCGATCATTCAAAATTAATAATGCACCTATAGCATCAAATGGGGCATTTTAAGTTTGAAGCTTTAGGTATGTAATTTATGATCTCTGCTAAATATTTACTAAGACAAGAAACGTAATTATATAACATTTTATTGATAGATTTGTTAGATTGATCATGACACTATTTCAATGATTTCTTTTATTTATTTATTGATAACATAAACTTAAAAGAATATTACATTATGTTTCGATGTAGAATCAATGATTAATGGTTAATAGGGAGTATAGATGCAATATACTCAAGTAAAATCTGAGAATCAACCACATCAAGAGATACACGATTTCTATTAAATTTTTTTTTTTTTCACATCTCACTGGTGATGTAGCTTAAGCACTATTAACCAAAATCTATAAATAAAGGATCAAAAATCGATACAAAGTTACACAATGCAATATACTCTATCTCCCTCTCTCCTTAAAAATTGTTTAATGTGAGTTCAATTGATAGCCTGGATTCAACAAAGCCTTCATCATCATTTACCGAAAAATTGAAACAAAGGAACTACAAATTACCCAATTTATTGCAAAAGACCGTGTAAGAATGAAGGATTAACACATTTTATTTTCATCTGACATATCACAAATCATTATAAACTGTTCAGAAAGTATTAGACATGTAGCATAAAAAGACATTTGAAAAGTACTAATTGGATATATTTGAACAACATTTTTCATGAGAAGAACACCCAAATTGATTGGAATAATGCTTTCATCTATGTATTGAGCTGTTGGAACACATTGTATAGCCTCGAAAGAGAAATAAACAAGCAACAAAGAAATTAGCCTAACAGTGTAAGGACCCTCAAGACACTGCACCATGCATGCTTGATGTCTAGTGTCAAGCAGTCCAAATATACAGATAATCAAATTGGAAAAAAGATAAAAAAAAATTACCTCATGTAATTGATGATTTGTACAACCAGTTCTTTTTTTCCCACATCAACACCAACCAGCAATAAGTAATCCATGACATCGATGGACTGTAAAGCAAGAAAAAAATAAACCAAAAGTAAATAAATAAATGTTAGGGAAGGAACAAGTAAAAAAAAGCATGAAATAAGTAAAAATTGCTCATTAAGCAATTTATTTGACATGGTTCTCATCTTCCTTGCTTCACAAATTAATGAACATTAATTATAATAATACAAAATAATAGAAAAATAATCATCACACATAATCATTACTAAATGATGCTTGAATATATCAAACCAAATGCATTATTAAACCATTATTCTCAGTCACATACATAATGCTACAAACTGAAAATAGAAAGGAGAACCACAACATATTTACCTGGAATGAATTGGTTCAAGGATTATGATTGTAATTGACATTAACGTGTGAATAGTTGAAGAACACACAAATAAATGATGCCATGCACTAAAATGTTTCCTTGTAATGATATCCATCATCAGCTTAATGTACCCTTCAGCCATCTGATTGATTTTTGAGCTTGAGTTAAATTTCTAGAAATAGAATATCGTATTAGTTAATGATATGTAATAGCAAGATTGATGGGTTTTCCATGCATACCTCTGAAAAGTACTCAGGCATAACAGGAAAATGTGTTGCAATTGGTGACTCTACATGTTCTCCACCCCTCTCAGATTGTTCTTTGGATTCTATAACAACAAAAGAAGGATGGTTCAAAGTTTAAAAATAGTATGTAAATACTATAACTTGAGAGGAAAAAAAAAATACTCTTGGCTTTTTTGGTTCTCTCCCAATATCCCTTAAGCCTTGCATTTGAAACACCCTTTGGCCGCTGCTTAACTGGATCCTTTAAAATGTCATTTCCCTTATCTATTATGGTTGACTTTGTCTTCTTAGCTATTCTGTCAGCTGGAGATGAATTCCCACAGACTATAAAGTCGACATTACCATATAGGTTTTTTAAGGATCGAAGCATATACTCCCCAGCTTTCTTATTACCCAGTGCCCTGGTGCTTATTTGATATGCATATCGACTTATTTGGTTCCAAAAAATAATGCCAATTTCATTTCTGTCATTGCCTTACACATCTTTTAGGTTCTTGTGAGCACTGTCAAAGTAGATATCCCTATTTTCTCTGGTTGACCAACGCATGAGAAGGTACTTATCCAGAATGTGCACATTATTTTCTCAACTAAGAACTCGGATGCAGTGGGCATAAAGCAACCCTTCATTTTAATTTTTTTACAACTACAAGTTATATTTAGGCTTATCCTGTCAAAATGAATAGTACATGTTTTGGAAGAACTTTTATTCTCTAAGTTTCTCACCAAATACTCCATGGGATTGTCATCTGACATATTTGTTGCTAATCCTCCAACACCATGCAAAAATTCTTTCTCAAACATTATATAAAGCTTTCTTGTGTAAAACATATCAGCTTGTTTCAGAATTGGGCTGGTCTTAACAACAAGAATAATTGCTGACTGGTTGCACTTGAAATCTTCATCATGTTCATTCCGACACCATATGTCGATAACTTTCTCCAATCCTAAGAAACAATCTGTGATTGAACTTGTTGGTTGGGAGATTCTATGACATACATTATTCATGGACTCACTACATTGCATTGACAAGATTACCATATAGAATGAGTCTTTACAAAATGCGGTGGACCACTTACTTCTAATTTTATAAAGCTCAAATAGCCTAGCGTGATCGTGCAAATTGTCCTCAACTAATATAGTAGACCAAGCTTGCTCGAACTCCTACTGTGAGTCACACTTGCTCATGCATGTATAGAATAGACTTTGCACTATCTTATTACTATTAAAGCAGTGTACCTTTGAATGACCTTATTTGAAATATGCCATTGGCACAACCTATGATGAGTATGCGGTAATATAATTTCGATAGCTCTGGCCATTGTCTAATCTTGATTAGTGAATATTGTTATAGGATGTCTATCACTCATTAACTGGAGAAATGTTTTGAATAGCCATATGAATGACTCAATTATCTCTTCTAATAGAAATGCTACTCCAAATAAGATATTTTGCCAGTGATAATTCACTTCAATGAAAGGGGCACAGACAAGATTATATTTATTGAGTCGATAGCTTGTATCAAAAATTATGACATCCCCAAAGCAATCATATTCTATACTTGACATGCCATTGCTCCCAAAAAAACTAACCAAGCTATCTGACTCATCAACTTGGACATCCCATGCAAACATCCCATCCTCCGCTTGATTTTCTGTGAACAGTTATATTAATTCATTACTGTCACCATTCGCAATCCCCGATCTTCTCTTTTATTGGATGAAATTGAATGCATCTCTTTTTGTGAAGCCAATATTCTCCACGCCACCAACTTCCTCACTTAGATAACATAACACATAAGTTGCTCTAATCCCAGCCTCTGTCATTGTCTTCAACACAACTGCCTTCTCATCGCTGATGCCTCTATATGATCTAAGAAGATGTAGGTCACCCGGCTTTGCTAATGAATGATTATTACTTTTTATATATTTTTTAATCATCCAATTCTCATTTAAATCAATAGAAAATCTAATCATGGCTGGATAACCACTTCATGTATCTATTTTTTGGAATTTACTGCGCAATTTAGATTGACAGCTTTCTTCTAACCTGCTTTTGTACATAAAAAATCCTTTGATTTCAATTTCTTGGAGTTTGGCCAATAACTACTATGATCCTTCCTAACACTAAGCCCAATTTGATGTGCATAATTACAGTACAGTGCATAGGCCTCCATTTCATTGTGAACAGTGGTGCTAAGGAGCTTCCCCACATTTGGGTCATTAGACATCACGACTTCATCATCGCACTACTCATTTATCGCATTTACCTACACAAACACAAATATTTCACATGCAGAATAGCTCAAAAATAACAAAATATTTTATACTTTGATGAGAATCAGAGAGTATGCAAATCTCCCCTAAAAATTAACCAAACAGCCTCCAAATTGCTTCTGATGGAATGTAATAAACTTATTCTCTCCAAATAGGCCAAAAAATTTGACATAAAATGAAAAAATAATTTGTACTCTCATGAGAGTACAGAGAGTACAGATGTAAATCTCCCTTAAAAACCAACCAAATAGCCTCTAAATTGCTTCTAATAGAATGTAATAAACATAGTCTCTCCAAACATACCAAAAAATCAGACAAAAATTGAAAAAATAATTTGTACTCTCATGAGAGTACAGAGAGTATAACGTAAAACACCCATAAAAACTAACCAATCGTCTTCCAATTATTTTTAATGGAATGTAATAAACATATTCTCTCCAAATGACCAAAAAATTTGACAGAAAATGAAAAAATAATATGTACTCTCATGAGAGTACAGAGAGTACAGATGCAAATCTCTCCTAAAAATAAACCAAATAGCCTCTAAATTGCTTCTAATGAAATATAATAAACATATTCTCTCCAAATAGACCAAAAAATCAGACAGAAATTGAAAAAATAATCTATACTCTCATGAGAGTACAGAGAGTACAGAGGTAAAATACTCCTAAAAACCAACCAATCAGCCTCTAAATTATTTTTAATGGAATGTAATAAATATATTCTCTCCAAATAGACCAAAAAGTTAGAAAGAAATTGAAAAAATAATATATACTCTCATGAGAGTATAGAGAGTACAAATGCAAAACACTCCTAAAAATCAACCAATCAGCCTCCAAATTGCTTCTAATAGAATGTAATAAACCTATTCTCTCCAAACAGGCCAAAAAATTAGACAGAAATTAAAAAAATAATTTGTACTCTCCTGAGAGTAGAGAGAGTACAGATGCAAAACACTAAAAAACTAACCAATCATCCTCCAAATTGCTTTGAATGGAATATAATAAACATATTCTCTCCAAAAAGGCCAAAAAATCTAATAGAAAATGAAAAAATTATCTGTACTCTTATGAGAGTACAAAGAGTACAGATACAAATCTCCCTAAAATCAACCAAATATCCTCCAAATTACTTCTAATAGAATGTAATAAACATATTCTCTCCAAACAGACTAAAAAATCTGACAAAAAATTAAAATAATTCTCATGAGAGTACAAAATCTGATGCAAAATACTATTAAAACTAACCAATCAGCCTCCAAATTGCTTATAATGGAATGTAATAAACTTATTCTCTCCAAAAAGGCCAAATAATCTAACATAAATTGAAAAAAAATATGTACTCTCATGAGAGTACAGAAAGTACAGATGCAAATCTCCCCTAAAAACTAATCAAACAGCCTCCAAACAACTTGTAATGCGTATACTAATCATATTATATCCAAAGAGGGTCAAAAATCTAAAAAAAGAGAGAATGAGCTGTGTTCTCATGAGAGTACAGAGAGTACACATGCAAAATAGTTCCTAAAATAAGCAAAGTCCTCTTGCAAAAACTCCTAATAGTGTAGAAAATATACATTAAATAAAAGAATTTCAAACAATATCACTAATAAACCATAAAAAATTGGATATATAAAACAGTTAAAAAAATTTACTAATGTATTTTTATTTAATACATCATATGCTAAATTGGTCACAATATCATGAAGGCCATAACTTCTGAATTCGTTCTCTATCTTCACGGTTCTTCCCGAAATATGAAATGAGATTTTTTGTTTCTCTCTCTGAGCTCAATTTGTTTGAAAAAAAATATTCTGCACTATATATATATATATATATATATATATATATATTTTTTTAAATTTCTCACCATTGGCACGTTTCTCCTCTCATGTTGACGGATGGGCCGAGTCGGTAACGAAATGAAGGCCATCAAGCGCCATCTAGTTACAGCGTCGTGAAGTGAAAAAACATGAAAAAAATGACATTTTTTAATAATGGACACGTGTAGCACTACGATTTGAGTCCGGACGTAAAGCTACATTCAGACTCCGCACATAATATTTTCTTGTTCTCTAGTGGTTTAAGTCTCTCCATATTTTTTGTTTCAATGAGGAAGTGACATGATTTAATAAACGGCGTGAATAGAGGTAATGATGGCGGAGGATTCTAAATAAGATTTGAGCATCCGATGTTTTAAGTTTTTTTTTAAAATTCAATTAATTTATAGTATAATTTTTTATATAAAAATATAATACAAATGAATTTCAATACAAAAAAATAATAATAATTTTAGCTTAATACAATAGTAATAAGTTTAATTTATCAAATTATATAATTATTCAAACCATAATTTAGTTGTTTACTTTAAATTAATTTACTTATTATTAGTTTAATTTAATATATTTAATTTGAATAAATTATAATGATTTAACAATAATTACTACTTTGATTTCAAATAGATATATATAAGATGATATAATAGTAATATTTATATTAAATAACTAACTAGTTAATTTTAATTTTAATTTAATATAATTTAACTGATTTAATTTTATCTCTTTTTATGTACATATATATATATATATATATATATATATATATATATATATATATATATATATATATATATATATATATATATATATAATTTTTTTTTGTAAAATTCATCACCTCTTATGCATCTCAATTTGTACATCGCCGCTTTGTTCGCCTAGTGTTGACCTAACTCTTGGAGTGAGCTTTCAACTTCTTCATCATAGATCTAGGACTCTTGTAGACACTAAGAGCTCTTTAGTCTTAAGACATTTCTAGTGATTAGGTGAACGATTAACCTAAATCTAGAGACTTAGAAGGATTAGCCATGGGAATAAGTCATTCCTTAAGGATTTAGGAAAACTTGTCTACCCTATAGCCTTAAACCCAATCCATGCTTCCTTCCTCAAACCAAACCTCAAATTCAAATCCAAATCATAAATCAATTCTGAATCAAATGATTAAAATCCATGATCAAATTCAAATTCCAAAACCCTTACTAAGCCCTTTGATTTTATCTTATGGACTTAGCCTTAACAAAATTCAAATCAACCCAAATTTAATTGATTTTCTTAAATACCAATTCAATTTCAAATCAAATTCCAACCCAAATTCCAAATCAAATGACTAGAACCCAAAATCAAATTCAAATTCCAAAATCCCTTCCTAAACCATATGAACCACCTTCAAAAGCTTAGCAAAAACTCCTTAAAACCAAATCAAACTTGGTTAACTTTTTATAAATCAATCATTCCTTCATTTATATTCATAAATATAAATGAAATCCAAACTCAAATGATTCATTGTCTCCAATTATTGATAGTGGATTTGTACTTTGTATAAGTCCAAGACTATCTTTCCTTTATGTTGGCACTTAGTTTATTTCATCCTTAAGCTAAGCTAGCCAGCATCCTTTAAGTTTTAGGACCTCATTCCATGTAGGTCTTAAAACCCCTATTAGGTTTCCTAATAGGTGAAAACAAAAATTTAATAAAATAGAAATAACTAAGGACTTCCTTCTTACCATTTCTATGGTAAGGTAAGGTTCATCCCAAAAATAAAGATGAATCAATCCTTTATGAAAACATCAATTTCCAAATAACACTTTTTCAAAATGCACATAATAAAATGTTTGTACAAAATTTTTTGCAAAATCATCCTCATCTAACAATCTTCATGATTGTTATATGATGGATCCTTTCAAAAAAAAAACCAACAATCATATTTTCCAAAAATACAAGTGAACTTCCTCATTCAATTTATTGAATGAGGATTTCACCTTTGAAAAATAAAAATTGACAATCATAATTTCCAAAAATACAAGTGAACATCTTCACTCAATTCACTTTGATGAAGATTTCATTTTCAAAAATAAAATCCATAATCATCCTTTTTTAAAAAAAACATAAGTGAACTTCCTCATTCAATTTATTGAATGAGTATTTTACTTTTCAAACTAAAATCCAACAATCATATTTTCCAAAAGCACAAATGAACATCTTCACTCAATTTATTTTGATGAAGATTTCATTTCCAAAATAAAATTCAAAGTCATGTTTTATAAAAAGCACAAATGAACATCCTAATTCAATTTATTGAATGAAGATTTTATTTTCAAAACAAAACCAATAACCATCTTTTCAAAAATTCAAAATAACATTTGGATTTGTCATTTAGCATACCCAAATTTGCTAAGTGAAGATCCACCTTTTAAAATCAAATTCATAAAACATGAAACACATTTGGATCTTTCATTTAGCATACTCAAATTTTCTATGTGAAGCTCAACTTTTCAAAATTAAAACATCAAAAATCAAAACACATTTGGATTCCCTTAGCATACCTAAATTTGCTAAGAATCCTCTTTTCAAACAAAAATCAAAACATGAATCATACTTGGATTTCCTATTTAGCATACCTAAATTTGCTAAGTAGAAATCTTCTTTTCAAAATTAAAAGAATAAAATCAATCACATTTGGATTCCCTTAGCATACCTAAATTTTCTAAGAATCCTCTTTTCAAACAAAAATCAAAACATGAATCACACTTGGATTTTTTATTTAGCATACCTAAATTTTCTAAGTAGATATCCTCTTTTCAAAATTAATAGAACAAAATCAATCACATTTGGATTCCTTAGCATACCTAAATGTGCTAAGAATCCTCTTTTCAAATAAAAATCAAAACATGAATCACATTTGGATCTTTTATTTACATACCTAAATTTGCTAAGTAGAAATCCTCTTTTCAAAAACAAAAGAACAAAATCAATCACATTACAATTTTCTTAACATACTTAAATTTGCTAAGAATCCTCTTTTCAAATCAGAAAAACATAAAACACATTTTGATTTTCTTAGCATACTTAAATTTGCTAAGAATCTTCTTTTCAAATTTCATCAAAACACAAAATGCATGGATCCTTTATTTAGCATACCTAAATTTGCTAAGTAGAGATCCTCTTTTCAAAAATAACAAAACACTTGAATTCATCATTTAGCATACTCAAATTTTCTAAGTGAAGATTCCATTATTCAAATTCACATATGATTCAGAAAATAAGCAAAAGAAGAACAAAATTTTTTTCAAACACCTACATAAATTTGCTAAGTGAGTAAATTCCAAAAATCACAAATCAAAACAAAATCAATTGACCCTTTACTTTAACACACCCAAATTTGTTAGATAAAGGATCCACAAAATCAAAAATCAAAAATCAGATATGAACCTATGGAAGCATCAAACTCTAAGAATCTTTGAACCAATTTTTCAACATACTCAAATTTGTTGGAAATGGATTCTACATTCAAAAATCCCCTTTTCAATCAATCCAAAAATCTCTCTTCCAAAATCATTTAAGCCCCACTTTCAAGTTGTTGAGTGTCAGTTCAAATTTTAAATTCAAATTCAAAAAATCAACAAAATAAAAATTTTATTCAAGTTTGTTTTCTCAAAATTATAGACTTTCAGTCAGCTTCATTTAGTTTCAATTTTAGTTTCAGTTCAGTTAGCTCAGTTTCCAATGGCAGCATAGAAATACATCTTCACTTTTCCTCATAGGATTGATTTGGCCTTGGATTAGACCAACCTCCCAAGCTTTGACTATGTCCACCTCATCCACTTTGGCTGAAGCTTTGACGGGGCTCAGATTACATGTAAGGGGATCACCCTCATGACTGTCAATAGGAGCATAGTGACCGGGTAGGAGCTGGTCATCCGGGTTGAATTACCATCAGATTTTGAGAATCCCTCACTGAAGAGGAAGGTTATGGTAGTTCCCACAGTAGCAGTAGTAGTGCCAGTGCCAGTGCACCACGTTGTTCCCCTTGCTGCCTTAGTTAAGGCTAGCACCCACTCCTTGGCACCTTCCAAGGGGAAGGCTCCCCTGATTCTAGGGATTATCTCCTTTGCCTTTGAGATTGGATCTAGTTCCTATACTGTTCGACCTACCAGGACCCAGCATAGTAATAAGAACTGCATGATCAAGCGGTATCACACTCTCATAGTGAGAGAGTTGGAGGCAGTGTCTCAGGCTGTCATGGAGGAGTCACCTAGGGTAGTGTCTCCTTTCATTCTGGAGAACAAGTTTCACCCCCCTCTCTTTGTTTCTGATAGAGATGATGTTAGGAGGATTTCTACTTCAACTCCACCAGCAGTTCATTTTTAGGCTCCCATCAGTGAGAGGAGGAGGTCGTTCGCCAGCCTGAGGACAGTTCTTTGCCAAGTTAACGGAGCTTACGGACAATCAGAGTCTGGAGCTCAATTTGACTTGAGATTAGTTATTCCCCCACAGCATGGGTAGATAGATTTGCCAAGAGAGGGCTAGAGAGGCTCATACATTAGTTCATGTTACTAACTGGGAGTGCAGAAGGTACAACCGATAGTCAGCTTCATACGCACTTGTAGACTTTCCTGATCAGTGCACTACCTACATTGATCATACTGACAACATCTTATTAATGAGGACTACACATCACAGGAGAGGAGCTCCTATTCAGAGAGAGTCGGTGGTTCCTCCACCACACCACTATACCACGCATCCACTGTCTCCTATACATGTTCCAGCATCTACTATTCCACCAAAGGCCATGAAGGCTACATCCGGGGAGAAGATGAACTCATTGGTAATTCGACTATAGTCAAGAGATCATGCCCCATCCACACCACCTACTATGGTGAGGCCAAACTCTCCTGCTCGACCTTCTTCCCTAGTTATGGTGAGGAAGGAATGGCAATCTCAGACTATCATAATCATCTCTTCACCACCACCGCCTTAATAAGCTATAGAGATTATAACAATAGAAGGAGGAGGAGATAGTTCAGTTGCTCCCATGGCCATAGATCCTCGTAGGAGTACTACTCCATCTCAATCTAATGGTAGCCAGGAGCTTCTTTCTTTCAGCGAACACATCCCTCATAGGGTTAGCTCTGTAGTAGTAGTAGAGGTTAGATGCATTTTTGTTCATGATAGGGATCCTACTATCGGTCTGCCCTGATCATTTGTAGCTGTTCAATTAGACCAATCC
The DNA here is from genome assembly GCA_021442155.1 of Cymbidium sinense. Classification (NCBI taxonomy): domain Eukaryota; kingdom Viridiplantae; phylum Streptophyta; class Magnoliopsida; order Asparagales; family Orchidaceae; genus Cymbidium; species Cymbidium sinense. The sequence goes on along the minus strand of CM038222.1, from coordinate 131,431,182 downwards.
CTAGATGACATTGTAGCTCAGTATCTAGTGGAGAAGAAGGAAATCTTAGGATATGCCTGGTCTGATTTAGAGGATCAAATGGTCAACTTTGATCTTAACGAGGATGATCTATAAGAGGATTCAGTGGGGATACACATGATAGATACCGTGGGTTCTCCTCTGCTGAGGTATGGAAGGTTTTGCGCAGAAGGACACCACCGACCCAACGCCCGCCAAATTAAAGCAAAAGGATGAATAAATAGACAGGATGGGGTAGCAGCTTGAGGATTTGCTAGAAACTATTTTAGCACTCCAGAACCCAGCACCGATAGTTCATCCTACCATAATAGAGACTAGTCATCTAGAGTTGGTGCATGTCTTGGATCCAACCAAGACTTTACCTCCAGTAGAGTAGGGAAGCACCAGTTTGTATAAGAAGGTAGTGGATAGTACCTCCATATAGGAAAAGGATATCAAAACTATGGCTGAGTAGCAAGTGAGAGAAGCATTGGCTCAAGCCCAAGGAGGATCATCAGTTCCAAATGGTAGACCCTACCTAGAGGAAATCTATGCCATCCAGTATCCTAAGGGTTTCGTGCCACCTTCCTTCAAGAGCTTCGATGGCAGTGGGAACCCGAGGCAACACATAACGCATTTCAGGGCCAGTTGTTGCAACGCCGGCAATGATGCTTTACTATTCTGACTCTTTATCAGTAGCTTAGTAGGCATAGCTTTCGATTGGTATGCTGAACTCCCCAACCGTTCAGTGAAGATATTTGCTGAGTTGGAGCAACTCTTCATTAAGAGGTTTGCTAGAGCTCTGCGAAGGGTGACTGTTGGCGATTTTGTTGTGGCTCAACAACACCATGGTGAGTCACTCGTTGATTACATTCTTAGATAGCATAATTTGAGTATTAAATGCGAATTGTAACTGTCTGAATAGCATGCCATTGAGATTCTTCTGAAGAATATCCATGGCTCGGTTTCCTTCATGCTCAAAGGTTTGACCATCAAAATATTTGAGAAGCTAATCAACAAGGCAGCTAGCTTACAAAGAGAAGCCAAACAGTTGCCTTTTCCAGATCAATTACAAAGTCGAAGCCACAAAAACCTTATGAGAAGAAACCAAGGGCAGTGATAGTAGTAGACAAGGGAAAACAGCCGGCCAGACAGTAGTATGAGAGACCTCGTGCTTCACAGCCATCACTTCCACCACCTCTACCACCATTGAGGCCATCCTACCGGCCACCACAGTAGCCTCCATGGCCTGCACCGCCTCCTCCTCATCCATATCAACAGCAATAGCAGTACACATACCCATTGCTGGGTACTATGGTTCGCCTACTCTTTTGGATAAACTTAACAAGTCTTATTCATTTAAGAGGGAGGTAATCAGGAAGATCTTTTAGAATTTCTTAAAGAAGCTTGATTTTTAGCTACCCGAACCTAGAAGGCAGGAGGAAGCAAAAGAGCAATGATCCTAACTTTATCCCCTACCATTGTATGCTAGGTCATGTTTTGGAGGATTGCTTTACCTTCAAGGACTGGCTTGAACATAGCTTCAAGACCGGTGCTATAGTTATCCCAAAGGAATACCTTGTGGAATAACCATTCAGTTCCATTAGGGTAATCCTTAGGGATACTTACGATCCTTCTAAAACCAAAGAAGGATGGGATATCTCCTTATCTCAAACCTCTAAGAAAATTATTTCCAAAATTAAGAAACTTTCTCTGCAGGTGCCTGAGCCAGCTCGAACCTCGAACATCAAGGAAGGTTTAGAAGTTGTCTAGGAAAACTTAAGAAAGGTAGGGACTCTGTAGCAGCAGCAGTCTAGGCCATCCTGGGATAGCCAAGTAGACATCTTATATAGGCGAATGACGGCATCAAATCCCATACCCCACTTACTTTACTTGAATTCTACTATGTACCTTCTTAGAAATCTAAGAAATCAAGGAATAAAGCTAGTTTGAATTATATCTGTGTCACTTTTAATGGGTTGTCTAACTCTATTCTTTTAGAAAACTCTTCAATTCTAAACAATAATTATAACTACTCCAATCTTCCTCTTTTTGATTTAGAGTTAGACTTTCCTTCTCTAAATACTATGGGTTTGCCTCTTGAGATAGACTTGGAATCATTTGATTTCGAGGGTCCCATTGGAGAAGCTATAGGTGAGCCTGAAAAATAGGTAGAACCTTGCACTAACTTGCCACAAGAGATCACCGAAGTCAACCTCCATAGTGGCACGGTTCTACCTCTTAGGGCAGCACCTCAAGATAGAGGAAAATAAGTCATTGGTTCAGATGATCGAGAAGCCTCTCCACAGGATGCTCCACCCTTGGTTATGCTTATGGAGGATTAGCCCAAAGTAGATTATTATGTACTCTCTCACCTAAGAAAGTTTCCATCTAAGCTAAGCATATACGATGCCCTGGTCTTATCCAAAGAGATGAGGAAATCATTGATCAAGGCTCTTCTTGAATCTGAAATATGCTTAGCTCAATTGACCGCTATTGGAGAGGAGGCACATTATTCCAAAGAAGCCCAAAGATTCACTTTCATAGATGAAGACCTACTTCTGGGGGACAAGGAGCACAATCATCCCCTCTACATTAGAGTGGACATTAGCAGATTCATACTTTCCAGAGTTCTCGTCAATCCAGGTGCGTCGGTGAAGATTATGAGTCTAAAGACCCTTGCCTATTTGAGGATTGACATCTCCACACTTTGAGGAGATTGGATGATGTTGAGAGGATTCAATGAACAAGGCAAGAGGGCTTTAGGTTCCATAGTGTTACCTTTGGAGATAGGTGACTGGAAGACTGAAGCCATGTTTATATCATTGATTTGAATACTTCATTCACCGCTTTTCTTGGTATTCCTTGGATACATCACAACAAGATGATTCCATCCTCCCTCCATCAGTCGATCAAGTTCAGGAAGGATTGAATTGAGTACTATGTCAAAGAAGATAAAAAAGCCATTTTTAGTTAGAGAGGTTGAGATATATGAGGATACGACCTACTATCTTTCTCAAAATACCTTTTATCATGAACTTGGGCAAAATTCAAACATAAAAGAAAAAGAAATAAAGAAAAAGAAAAAGAGAGAAAAAGAAAAGAAAAATGAAAATCCAAGTGAACAAGAAAAGGAAATTGAAGAAGAAGTAGAGTCGCATATCACATTAACCCACAATCCATCCCATCATATGGACATGTGGGTAGGATTACTCAACCTCCACCAGGTACAGGCAGATGCAGACATACAGGTAGTCCCAGAGGTGAAAGACCCCTTGGTTGGCCATCGGCCAACAAAGGTTATGTTCCAGTTCATAAGAGTACCCCTACTATTCACATAGATTTAGAATCCAACTCAGAGGACGAGTCTAATGTGATTAACATACCAGCCAACCCCTCTCAGCGAGTTTCATTAGAGGTGACACTCGAGCTGGATAACATTGAAGACCAGGCCTCTAGATAAAGCACGAATGTATTCTAATCAAACGTATGTAAAACTATTAGGCGACATTTAAGAATCTTAGCTCTAACCTCACTTTCATCTCAAAAAGTTGAAGGTTTAGTAGTTAAAGAAGTCCTTCAGTCTTCCAGGGATGTCAAACCAAAGAGATTCTTTTTGATCATCATCCTCAAGTTCAAAAATTGATGTAGGACATGAGAATATTTCAAACAAAAATTAAAAGAATTACCTTTTGATTGGTACTCGCCTTATATTCTTAATCTTGCAAAGAAGGGTTTGATTCCTTATTCATAGTCTAAGGATAGGTCAGAGTACTTCGAAAAGCTATGGAACAATAGAGGTAGGGATGCACAATCAAGATCAGGACTAGGATTTGGTACAGTGGGTCCAATCGATGATGATGATTACTACTTAGTTGTCACCAATCATTTGGAATCTGATAGGTTCTTTTCACACTACACCAACTCTTATGAGGATGTGTGTTTAGAAACTTTAGATGATTCTGCTGATCTCTAAATCAAAGATGCACTGCCAAAATTTAAAGAGGAGATCCATTCAATAATTGACAAGCTTAAAGAAATCAACCTCGGGAAGAAAGAAAATTCACGCCCGACATACATCAGTTCATTACTGAATGAAGAAGAAACTAATGACTTAGTTAGGCTATTGACTGAGTTTAAAGACTGCTTTGCATGGAGCTATGAAGAAATGCCTGGATTATCTCTTGACGTAGTAGTCCACAAACTAGCAAAAGATCTGAGCGCTAACCCTATCAAGCAAGCTCCTAGATGCATGCGATTAGAATTTGAACAACAGGTCATTTTTAAAATTAAGAAATTGAACGATGCTGGTTTCATCAGGGAAGAAAGATACCCTACCTAGTTAGCCAGTGTCATACCAGTTTAGAAGAAGAATGGTCAAATTCGCATATGCGTTGATTTCAGGGACTTAAATAAGGCATATCCTAAGGATGAGTTTTCTCTTCCTATACCAGAATTAATGGTGGACATCACCTCATCTCTTGCAGTTTTCTCATTCATGGATGGATCATCTAGCTACAACCAAATCAAGATGGCCCCCAAGAATTAAAGAAACACTACTTTTTAAACCTCGATTAGAATCTATTATTATAAGGTCATGCCTTTTGACCTTAAAAATGCTGGTGCTACATACCAACAGGCCATGACTCAGATCTTCAATGAACTCATTCATCATCAGGTTGAGTTCTATGTTAATGATTTAATAGTCAAGAGCATAGAAGAGGAAGACCATCTCTTTGACTTGAGAGTAGTTTTTGAACGATTAAAATAATACAACCTCAAAATGAATACCCTGAAGTGTGCATTTGAAATAGCTTCAGGGAAATTCCTTGGTTTTGATGTCTAACACTGGGGAATAGAGATAAATCTAGAAAAGATCAAAGCTATCTTAGAAATGACACCACCTAAAAATCTAACTCAACTCAGTTCTTTCCAAGGGCTGTTGGTGAATCTAAGATGCTTTATCTCCAACCTATTGGGGAGATGCAAACAATTTTTACCACTTATCAAAAATGACACCAAGTTCAAGTGAGATGAAAAGTTTTAGCATGCCTTTGAAGATGTCAAGCAGTATTTGTTGAAGCCACTAGTTCTAGCAGCCCCTATCTCGGGCAGGCCACTCATCCTCTACACTACTGCATTGGATGATTCCTTCGACACTTTGTTGGCCCAATCCAATGACGAAGGGAAGGATAGTGCTCTCTACTACCTTAGTCATCATATGATCCTTGCTGAAGCAAACTACCCATCTATTGAGAAATATTACCTAGCTTTAATCTTTGCATCCCAAAATCTATGACACTATATGCTTTCTCATAAGGTGAACTTGATTTCAAGAATCAATCCACTACAGTATCTCATGATATGGACAATGCTATCCGGACGTCTGGCATGTTGGTCTATAATTCTCTCACAATTTGATATCACATTCATACCACTGTGTGGTTAAAGGACAAGCACTAGCGGATTTCTTAGCATCACACCCACTTCCTGCTGATTCTCTCCTTAGTGACAATCTCCCTGATGAACAAATCATGAACTTAGGGAGGTTGACAATCACTGTTGGGAGATGTATTTTGATGGTGCGAATTCCTTTCATAAAGGAAAAGTACCATGATCTACTCTTCCAGGAAAGGAAGGGGTAGGAATAGTCCTCTTAACTCTAGACCATAAAGTGATGAGATTCTCATATTATCTTTCCAATCCATGCACCAACAATGAAGCCGAGTATGAGGCTTTGATTGCCAGTCTAGAGTTAGCCATCATAGTGTGTGTTAAAAGCATCAACATCTATGGGGATTAGTTGGTCATCAACTAGATTACTGAGTCCTACTAGGTTCTCAAACCCAAGCTTTATCACTACCATGAGTATACCATGAAGTTGTTGGCTTAGATCCCTGAGATCACCATCTACAAGGTCCCTCAAGGAGAGAATGCAGTAGCAGATGCTTTGGCCAAACTTGCCAAAGAATTGGCATGTCCGGAAGATGAGTCCATTCCAATAAGGGTCCTAAATAGACAAGTCCTATCCCTTATTGATGCTAAACTCATCAAGAGACTTTCTCTTGAAGGGGAGGTTGCTGTTACTAAAAAGGATGAGAAGTTGGATTGGAGGCAACCATTCATAGATTATTTGAACACCAACAAACTACCTCAAGTGAAGTCACAAGCTCATTAGGTGAAGCAGAGAGCTCTCTCCTATGCTCTCATGGATGGTACCTTGTATTGACAATCTTCCAATCAAATGGTTACGTTGTTTAGATAAACACAAAACCTGTAGGATTGTGACCGAGATACATTCAGGTCTATGTGGAGCGCATCAATTTAATCTGAAGATGAAAGCAAAGATCAAGAGACTAGGATTCTACTAGCCTTCAATGATTACAGACTACATGGATGTAGCTAGGAGATGCCATCAGTGTCATGTACACGGTGTAGTCTTACATCAACCACCCAACATTCTACACCCTACATTTGCCTCGTGGCTATTTGAGTGTTGGGAACTGACATTGTGGGTCCTATCGATCCTCCTTCTTCCAAGGGTCATCAATTCATCTTAACTACCACCGAGTACTTTTCCAAGTGCGGAGGCAATCCCACTCATAGAAGTCACAGCTCAGCATGTGCTTCAATTTTTTGAGAACCATATTGTATATAGGTTCGGGGTGCCTCGATGAATTATATCCGATAATAGCATTGCATTCAAAAGCACCAAGATTAATAGCTTTTCCAAAAGATATAGTATAGATTGGCGATACTCCACCATCTACTACCCCCGAGAAAATGGTCTAGCAGAAGCATTCAACAAAACTCTCAACCATATACTAAATAAGTCACTCGATAATAACAAGCGATAGTGGCATGAGCAGTTAGTTGAAGCCTTGTGGGCCTACCACACCACATACATAACTCCAACTCAATCTACCCCGTTTACTTTAGTGTATGGGTCTGAAGCCGTTCTACCCTTAGAAGTTTAACTCCCATCACTAAGGATAACATTGGGTAGCAGAATCACTACAGAACAAAATGCAAAGTTGTTGTTAGAAGAGTTCAAAGGTTTGGAGGAGAGACGCCTACGGGCATGCCAGATCCTCGAGTTATACAAAGCTAAAATGATTCAAGCTCACAACAAGCTAGTCTGCCCTAGGTCTTTTCAAGTAGGAGAACTTGTATTAGTCCTAAGGAGACCAATTATTTTCCTTTGGAAAATAGGAGGCAAGTTTGAACTCACTTGGGAAGGCCCCTATGTTATAGAGAAGGCCTACTAAGAAGAATCCTATCAGCTCATTGATTATAAATGGGAACACCCGATGCTTCCAATTAATGGGCTTTATTTAAAGAAATAATACCCATAAAATATGTTTGAAAATAATTATCAACAAAAGAATGAAAATCTGATTCCATTTCATCAGAAACTTCTCTTCTTTTGAAGCATTATTTGCTTGTCTTATGAATCTGCCATGACGTGTTTATGATAGGTATAAGAGAACTCAAGAGGCATCCTATCCCTCTTTCACAATAAAAACACAATCAAACAATCTCCCAACACTATTAGAATAGGTGTGAGAGAACCCAAGAGGCATCTTATCTTGATTAGTGCAACTAAGTTAGGTTTAAGAGAACCAAAGCATCATTTCTTGTTGGGAATCCCAACTGCCATCCGTGGAACCATTTCATCCAATTCCCCAAGTGTGTTTAGGGTAGGTGTGAGATAACCCAAGCGGTGTCCTATTCCTTTTAACACAAGCATAAAAATAAGCATAAAGCTTTTATCTCGGGCTACTTTGATGTGGGAGTAAGCCCCCTATGGCACTCACTCATTAGCTGCTCTAAGTCGGGTCTACATGCAACCTCGCTATCCTATCACCCCAATAGTCACTTGTTGGGAAGATGTGAGTCCCTGAGCTTTCTTCCTAACTTGACCATTACAAACTAATGAGTGCCTTGTTAGTTTGGTAGTCTTCACTGTCTAGCCAATAAGCTACCTTATGATTGATTTTGTTTAAGAAGATGTGAGTCCCTGCTTTCTTCTTGAACTAATCATCATGATCTAACTAGGTCAAGTATATTTGAGATTTAGGGTGAGTCCACCAGAGGCACCTTCTTTCTTGACTACATTTTAGTTGATATAAATTCTCTAGTGGCATTCACTCAGTAGTCTCCTTAGGTCGGATATCACCCATCGTCAAGATGACATCCCAAAGAATTTGTTCTCCATAGGAGGATGTGAGTCCCTAAGATTTCTACTAGTCGATTGTTGCAAATGAACCTTAGGTTGGTTGATGAAGCTATGCCAAGACTCATGGATACACCACTCTTGACAGATGTGAGTTCCCGCGCTTTCTCCTTGAGTTGGCCACTGAATACCTATGCATATTATCTTCTCCAAGGTTTTGGATCAATCCATTAGCATCCCTCTCCCTGGAACTCTATATGGATCACGTCATATGCGACCCCATTTAGACACTACCTAGGTTACTTTTAGATTGAAAATCCCCTTTCCTAGTAGCCACCCCTATAGTTAGAGAATTTGTTCAACGGATGCACAGATTCTCCCTTGGTTCAGTAAATCTGAGATAAGTTTAGGCTGATATAAGCTCCTTCTTAATTTAATCCCTCATAAACTAACAGGGTCCATGATAAATAAACTAAATAAACAAATAAAATAATCACTTGTGGATTAAGAATTCAAGCCCCTAAAGGGCCCCTTTTCCTAAGTAAGCATCCTATCTTTAGGGTAGTATCAGCATAACTCCCTATAGGAATTGCTTGACTACCTGAGTTGAGATAAGTCCTTGGGTCAGCACTTACTCCATAGTTGTCCTTATGTTGGGTTCAATCTATTTTTCCATGAGCAGGTTACCCCGACAATCATTCTGCTTTAGAAGATGTAAGCCTATGACACGTTCTTTCTAGCATGATTGTCAAAACTGACAGGCAACCCTAGGTCGAGTTCAATTTATTGCCCAAAGAAACCGATCACCCTAGTGGTCTTTTGTAGTGAAATATGTGAGTCGCCGTGCTTTCTTCTCTTGAATTGATCATTGCAAATCGAAAGGAACTCCTTTGGTTGGATAGTTCCCCCCTTAGCCAGGAAGCTACTCCCTTTGGATTAGTAAGTTTAAGCTAGCCCAAGGCCTCCATGGCCCCTACTAAGTGTAGTCCATCACAAACTGATGAGATCCATCAAAAATAACTAAAAAATGAAATAATCGTATCTATCTTTCAGCTGATTTAAGTCTCCTAGCGGTATTCACTCAATTGTCAGCCCTAGGTCGGGTTCAATTTGTTGCATTGCCAATCAACCACCCTAGTGGTTCCTTATTTTGGAAGATGTGAGTCCCCATGTTTTCTTCTTAAACTTAACCATTGCAAACTAAAAGACACTCTTTTGTTGGATAGTTCTCCCCTTGATCGAGAAGCTACTCCCTTTGGTTCAACAAATCTGAGATAAGACTAGACTGATATAAGCTTCTTCTTAGTGTGATCCATCGCAAACTAACAGAATCCATCAAAAATAATTAAAAAATGAAATAAATCTTGACTATCTTTGAGCTGATTTAAGTCCCCAAGCAGTATTCACTCAATAGTCATCCCTAGATCGGGTTCAATTTGTTGCCTTGCCAACCGATCACCCTAGTGGTTCTATATTTTGGAAGATGTGAGTCCTAGTGCTTTCTTCTTAAACATAACCATTGCAAACCAAAAGGCACTTCTTTGGTTGGATAGTTCTCCCCTCAGCCGGGCAATTACTCCCTTTGGTTCAGTAAATCTAAGATAGGTCTAGATTGATATATGCTCCTTCTCAGTGTTATCCATCGCAAACCAACAAAATCCATCAAAAATAATTAAAAAATGAAATTGATCTTGACTATCTTTGAGCTAATTTAAGTCCCCGGACATTCACTCAAAATTAGTCGATTCGATTTATGCCAAAGCAATTGATCGCCTGGTTCAGGAAGATGTAAGTCCCTGCACTTTCTTCTTAAACTTGACCTTTGCAAATCGAAAGGCACTCCTTCGGTTGGATAGTTCTCCCCTCAGCTAGGAAGCTACTCCCTTTGAATTGGTAAGTATGAGCTAGCCCAAGGCCTCCATGGCTCTACTCAGTGCAATCCATCGTAAACCGATGGGATCCATCAAAAATAACTAGAAAATAAACTAATCTTGACTATCTTTGAGCTGATTTAAGTCCCCCAGCGGCATTCACTTAGTAGTTAGCCCTAGGTCGGGTTCATTTTATTGCCCTGCCAATCGATCACCCCAGTGGTTCTTTGTTTTGGAAGATGTGAGTCCCAGCACTTTCTTCTTAAACTTAACCATTGCAAAATGAAAGGCACTCCATTGTTGGATAGTTCTCCCCTCAGTAGAGAAGCTACTCCCTTTGGTTCAGTAAATCTAAGATAGGTTTAGGCTGATATAAGCTTCTTCTCAGTGTGATCCATCATAAACTAACAGAATCCATCAAAAATAATTAAAAAAATGAAATTAATCTTGACTATCTTTGAGCTAATTTAAGTTCCCCAGTGACATTCACTCAATAGTCAGCCCTAGGTCGGGTTTGATTTGTTGCCTTGCCAACCACCGATCACCCTAGTGATTCCTTATTTTGGAAGATGTGAGTCCCCGTGCTTTCTTCTTAAACTTAACCATTGCAAATCAAAAGGCACTCCTTTATTTGGATAGTTCTCCCCTCGGCCAGGAAGCTACTCCCTTTGATTTAGTAAATCTGAGATAGGTTTAGGCTGATATAAGCTCCTTCTTAGTGTGATCCATCGCAAACCAATGAAATCCATCAAAATAATTAAAAAATGAAATTAATCTTGACTATTTGAGAGTCCCAAACATTCACTCAATAGTCAAGTCTGATTTGTTGCCCGAAGTAACCGATCATCACAGTGGTTCCTTGTTTTGGAAGATGTGAGTCCTCGTGCTTTCTTCTTAAACTTGACCATTGTAAACCGAAAAGCACTCTTTTGGTTGAATAGTCCTACTATGTGGTTGGCAGACTATTCCCTTTAGATTAGTAAATCTATGTTAGACCAAGGACAAAATGGCCCCTACTTAGTGCAGTCCATCGCAAACCAATAGGATCCATAAAAAATAAACTAAAAATGAAATTAATCTTGACTACATTTGAGCTGATTTAAGTCCCCCAATGGCATCCACTCAATAGTCAGCCTTAGGTTGGGTTCAATCCATTATCATCAATGGATTACCCCAATAACTGATCTCTACTTTGGAGGATGTAAGTCTACTACGTTTCCTTCCTAAGTACAGCTGCTGCACACCGAAAGAAAATCCCTTTGGTTTGTTAGTCCTATTACTTGTTTGGTAGACTATCCCTTTGGATTGGTAAATCTGAGTTAGGCCTAGGCCTACACGGCCCCTACTTAGTGCGATCCATTACAAACCTCCATCTCAAAATCCAAATTAAAAAGAATCTAAAATAAACTCAAACCCCCCTCCCTTAGTTGAGTCAAAGCAATCAAAACAAACTAAACAATCAAAATAATCATATCAATCAATCAACCTGCTTCTCCTAAACAAGATGCAAATCTTTCTGGTTCCCTTAGTGGATCTTTAATTCTAATCCCTTAGTGGATTTCACAACCTCTCCTACCTAATGGATGACTTGAACTTGCTCCCCTAGTGGAGAGTTCACTTTTTTAACTCCAGTGGAGTCGAAACTAAAATAAATAAAAAATCAAACAAATCAAATCAATTTCTCTCCCCAGTGAAACTCAGATCAAATAAAACCTCTCATCCCTTGTGGATGACTTGAACCTGTCTCCCTAATGGAAGGTTCACATACTCTATCCCTAGAGGATTCCTCCCTCACTCTATTATGTCTTGGACATAAGTAGAGTCACATTGCACTAAGCTCTTGATTCCTTCTACACCTTATGTTGGGAGTAGATCGTTTCTTTTGGTTCTTGTGATCAATCAGTGTTGTCGATCGTCTCGGTCAACACCAATACGTGCGATATGCCTTGTCAGTCACACCACACCTATTAGGCGCCCTTTGTTCACCACATTTTTAGAATGAGCTCTCAACCTCTCCATCTTAGACATAGGGTTCCTCTTAGACACAGAGAGTTTCCTTAGTCTTAAGACACTTCTAGTGATTAAGTGAACACTTAACCTAACCCTAGAGACTTAGAAGAGTTAGCCATAGGAATAGGTCATGCCTTAGGGGTGTTAGAAAATTTGCCTACCCTATAGCTTCAACCAAATCCTCACTTTCTTCTTTCAAGTCAAACACCAAATTCAAATCAACCTTGAACTTAAATCAACTTCAATTCCAAAACAAACATCAAATCAATTCCAATGAATTTTCTCAAATCATGAATCAATTCCAAATGATCGAAACACATGATTGAATTCCAAATTCTAAAATCTTTCCTAAGTCACTTTGATCCCATTTTTGAATTAGGTAAATGAAACTTAAATTAAGCCAAACCCTAGATTTTTATTCATGACTCAATCAATCATACAATCATGAAACCAAATATAAACATAAATGTCAATCATCAAACCTAAACTAAATTTAAAACTCAAATCTAAATTCAATCAAAATTCAACCTAAGCATTTCAAGTCAAATTCTTGAACTTAGCCAAATCAAACTAAAATCAAGCCAAACCCTTGATTTTTTTTTCATGATTCAATCAATCCTACAATCATGAAACAAAATATAAATATAAACTTCAATCATCAAACCAAAACTAAATTCAAAGCTCAAAGCCAAATTCAACCAAAATTTAACCTAAGCCTTATAAGTCAAATTCTTGAACTTAGCCAAATCAAACTCAAATCAAGCCAAGCCCTTGATTTTTATTCATGATTCAATCAATCATACAATCATGAAACCAAATATAAACATAATCTTCAATCTTCACACCAAAACTAAATTCAAAACTCAAACCCAAATTTAACCAAAATTTAACCTAAGCCTTTTAAGTCAAATTCTTGAACTTAGCCAAATAAAACTCAAATCAAGCCAAACCCTTGATTTTCCTTCATGATCCAATCAATCCTTCAATCATGAATCCAAATATAAACACAAACTTCAATCATCAAACCAAAACTAAATTCAAAACTTAAACCCAAATCAAACTCTTGTTCACCATTTGAACTTGAAATTGTCAAATGAATCAAAACCCATTTACTCCAAACCACTTGCAAATTGATTTAAATTTTAATCATAAGTCCATATATGAGTTCAATCAAACTCAACTTTGATCTTCAATGATCAAGCTCACTTGACCCAAGTGACCTAAAGTACCCCTTTTGAGCCAAATTCTAATCCTACCAAATTGGATTGAACTAAGCCCACCTTATCCTCATTATGAGCAACAATCATGAGATGACCAATCACTCAAATTGGGTCAAACCAAGTCAAACCTAAGGGTTGACCAAGTCAACACTTAGCCAAAATGAAACGTAAACTAGCCAAAATTCACCATAGGCTAGATTGAATGAAACCACTTATCAAAACTAATTCATGATCAATGTTTGAACTTGTCCAAGTCATCATTTAGCCCAATTGGTTACTTGACCCAACTTGACCTAAAAAGTCAAAATGTGTTAAAACTTGATTTAAACCAAATTGATTGAAACCAATGGGTTAAGTTCATTCCAAATCACTTGTTGAACTTGACCAAAGCCTCACTCCAATAACCAACTTAGCCCAATTGACCATGAACCCAACTTGACCTAAAAGGTCAAATTGAGCCAAAATCAAATCAAACCAAAATTGATTGAAACCAAAGCTTGCAACATATTTCAAATGACTAACGAAACCTAAACCAACCCATGACCTAACCCAATTAGGTCAAATGGGTCAAATTGGTCAACTTGACCCATTTGAACTAAATGAAATCAAATGAATAAAAACCAAATATAAATCAAACTGAACCAAACCAATGATTCCAACACATTTCAAATAGTCATATGAACTTGACTCAACCCTTGGTTTGACCCAATTTGACCAATTGGACAACTTGACCAAGTTGACCCATTTTGACCTAAATGGGCCAACATGAGCAAAATAACATCAAATCAACTCCAAATTCTTTGAAATTTGGACCAACCCAATTTTAAACTATACTAAATCTGTTCAAAGTAAAATCAAAGCCAAATGACCATTTTAACCTAAGGTCAAGGCAACCTATGGCCAATTCTACTTGGAATTTGGTCATATCCTTTCCATGGCCAATTGAACCCACTTAGTGGACCAAGTGGATAGTAGTGGGTGTGGTGCACATGACCCATTGGGTTTGGGTCAGCCAAACCCAACCCAAGGCCCAAACCGACCACCCACTTGGAAATGAGCACATGGGAATCACTCCTCCACCTCATTTAGCACATGGAACTTCTCCACTACCTCCCTCCGCCAAAACCACTCAATCCAAAATAACCAACTCAACCAATAAGATCAATTTGATCAAAATGGCAAACCCATGCTCACATCCGATCCTCTGGGGAGATATACCCTTTCATTTTGACTCTCTTGCATTTCGATTGATAGGAAGCAGGCATTCCAAGTCTCCAAGCTCCTCAAGTCAATTTGATTTCTCCATTCTGGTTTCTTCAAAATCAAAAGGGGAGGTAGAAATTTTCCAACTCATCCACTCAATCAATTCCACCTTCAAGCACTTTAAGGGGACCTAATTGAGCTCACTCAAACCTTCATCCAGGTTCTCAAACCATGGAAAGAGGTGTCTAGACCAATGTCACAATCCTAGGGGGAGGCATTTGGTCAATTGAGCAATCCACTTCATCCCAAAGCTTGAAACCTTCAACAGGGCTTCATCTCCACTAAACGAAGCTACCTCGATGATTGTGCGCACCTGTGATAGCCTCCGGTGAGGTATGGATCAAAATCGAGCTTACATTGATTATTTCTTGGTCCTTTTCGAAGGAAAGTTTCATGCCAAGTGAAATTGACTGTTAGATCTTCATCCACTTCCATGATGAGAGTGTGGGTTAAATTTGAGCTCAATCAAGCTCGGATTAAGCCCTAAGGAGTGGAGGGTTTCCCTCTCCTGCAAGCGAGCTCAGTGACGAATCATGGACCGTCCATCCCACATGTTTTGGATGGACAATCTTGATTATTCTGCATAGGATCCTTCAATTTATCCCTTAAGAACAACAAGCTTAATCCTGACTGTCCGATCTTTGATCGGATGGTCGAGGAAAAATCAAGTAGCGCCGTCAGCTGACACGGCATGGGATGTGACAACTTAAATTGCAAATTTCATCGCACCGCATCAGCGGTCCATGTGGCACCGATGGGATTAACTATATAATTAGGCTATTTAATTAAGTTTTAATCACAAAATTTTCAAAAATACATAACTAAATGTAGAAAAATTAAAAAAATACAAAATAAAATTCATTGTGAAGATAATTAAAAGGGGAATAATCTAAAATTAAGTTTGATGGATTTTGAACAATGAATTTTATGCAATTTGGGTTTTATTAAAAATGTAATTATGTTAATTACTACTTAATTATTCCACTGATTAATTCCAAACTTCCTAAGGTTGATTAATGGGATGACCTCTACCTCTCATGATTTTCTTAGAATTTATTAATGGTTTAATTAGGATAATTGCTTGATCCACTCCTAATTACTCCCTCAATCAATTAAGTGATTAATTAACCTATTAAATACTAATAAATTAATTAATTAAGTTTTCTAATTACCTTAAAATAGTAAATGGACTTAGGGAATGAGATTAGGAGTCCTCTCCCAAATCTTTTCCCCTAAGTTTATTTCATTTGGATAAAAATCTAATTAAGGTAAATTAATTAAATAGTTTAATCACTTTAATTAAATGGCTTAATTAATCAAAATTTAAAATCAAATCAGAACTTAATCAATTTTCTTGGGTAGATACTTAGGTGTTCAATAACCTAAGTAGCTTAAGGAAATCATATCTAACCCATATGTGTGGGAGGGGTTATGAAAGTACTTAAATTAATCACTTTAGCTTAATTAATCATTAATTATGAGCCAAATGCATTAGGCCCTTTATTTCTTAGGTGCATTGCTGATTTAAATTCTTTGTGATTTTATGTCATACTTTGGCTCATAATTATTTGGTTAAATATGTTAAAGTGGTGTAGGTAAGGGGTAATTAATTGACTTTATGTACACCTTAACCTAAACAAAATATAAAATCAATCTAATGGCTATAAAATTAAACTAAAACAACATACACATGTGGGAGATGGGTTAGGACCAGCAACCTTTTCACATTTCTTAAAATCAAATCAAACTCAAAATAAAACAAAATCTTTTAAATACTTTAAATAATCTTATTCCATAAGATTGTTTTAGAATTAATTAGGGTGAATGAATTTACATGCTTTCATCACTTTATTTATTTCGTAGCATGCTAAATGTGTATGTCATATAAAAAATCATGCATTCATGCCTTTTAAAAATCAAATTAAAAATGAAATGTTTCCTTTATGTCAAATTGCATGTTTTGGTTAAAGTAAGAATATGAATGGCTATTATGACTACTAAATCAAAAATTATTTTCAAAAATTATAAATAAAACATCACAACTAAAAAATATACTACTTATAATTATTTATAGGTTTGCATGTGAATATAATATAAGGTGTGCATTGTGTGACTTTCCGTCTCTTTTCTTTTAGCATAGTTTTGAATAGGATTTTGCAAAGTGTATAGTTCATTTTAAAAGAACACAACACTTGCTTAAATCCATCCCTATTCATTCCTATGTTATCACTTAAGAAGGATATTCACACTTGCATATGTGAATTGCATAAACAAATAAAACAAATATAAAATTTTAGCATGACTCTTTTCCCATTCATTTCTTTTTGTACATGCACTAGTATTTAAGGAAAGTGGTATATTAGTCTGGACACCCCGGGGTTGCAAAGCTTTAAGTAGCCCCAAGTAGGTCTTGTAACTTACACCCCTAGTGTAAACAATGACGTTGTACTCACTTATGCCTTTCATATATGTAAATGTGCATATGAAAAATGGATAAAAGAATCCCTCTTTTCTACTTAACAAAATCATGCATCATAAAAACATCCAAATTTCTTAAACAAACTCTCTTAGCATTCATCATTAAGGTGTGATAAACACTTCAATTTGCATGTATAGATATACTAAGGATTCACCCATATGCATGTTACACATGTTGGGAAAGAAATGAAGTGGTGTGTGTTTTGTGATAGTAATTCACTCTACTTAATCTTAAAATGCCTTTCTTTTTGAATCAATTTGTTTAGAAAAATTCTAAACTTAGGATTAATTAAAACACATAATAAAATGTTCACTAAACAAAAAGTCAATAATGAATCTACCTTAAAAATTACTTAAGGTAGAGAGGAAAGAGAAGTTCTCTTCTCTTTTCCTCTCTTTACAATACTTAGTAATTAAGTGTAGGCCCATTCAAACCAAATCAAATCATGAAATAAAAATTAAATAAATCAACTAAACCACTTAAATGAAACCACCCTCTAAGTTGAACATTTTCATACTTAGAAAACCTAAACCTTAAAGCATAACTAAGCATACCACATAAACATTATAAGGCACGCACATTAGGCTAAGTCACGACTTCTAGTTCTATGTTAGGACGGTGCATGGTTTGATGTTTGCTTTTATTTTGTGATGTGATATTTTAGTCTAGATGTTAGGGTGTATATGCGTAGACTGAATGGTAGGATGATCTTAGTTTAATCATTATCTTCTACAAGAGATTGTGCTTAAGAGGCGCTTTAATAAAAATATAATTGCTTTTACTATGCAGGTTTCTTATACCCCTAAGCATGATCCAAAATAGGCTAGGTGGACTTGGTTACCCATGTGTGGGGTTCTAAGTCCATTACATGCTTGGGATGTATGGTTTGTTTAACTAATCTCTATTTTGCAGGTTTTAATTAGATTTCCTTTCGCTTTTTCATGTAATTTTGTGAATTAGGATTTGGAATGATTATTATGGGGGATTATGATGAACATTGGTCATAAAACTATGTCTTATGTACCATGTGAAGCCTTAGAGCAAGTCACATTCCAACCAAGAACCAAATGAAGAAAAGAATAGTGAAGAATGAAGACCCCCATAACATGAATTCATTTTTGAAATTAATTATGTTAACCTCACTTTTGGAGTGAGCTCTTAACCTCCTCTTCTTAGACTTAGGACTCTTCTAAACACTAAGAGCTCATTATTCATAAGACACTTCTAGTAATTAGGTGAACACTTAACCTAAGCTTAGAGACTTAGAAGTATTAATCATAAGATTAGGCTATGCCTTAGGGCTTAAGGAAATGACCTATCCTATAGCCTAAACCCAATTTAGATACACTTTCTCAAATAAAACCCACACTCAATTCTAAAACCAAATCTCAAATTCAAATTCAAATTCAAATTCCAAATCTAATTTCAAAATTTGACTCCCAATAATTGAAACCCAAAATAAAATTCAAATCCTAAGACCCTTCCTAAGCCATATGAACCACATTCATAAGCTTAGCCAAAACTCCCTTAGACCAAATCAAAACTCAATTGATCTCTTTATAAATCAATTATTCCTTCATTTATATTTATAAATATAAATGAAATCCAAATTCAAATGACCAAAAGTATATCAAAAATCAAATCCAAACTCAATCTAAGCCCTTTAAGCCAATTCTTTAGATTTAGCCAAATTATATCCAAATCAAGTCAAAACCAATAGATTTTCTATTGAATCAATCATTCATTCAATCATTTATCCAAATATAGATAAAACCTACAGTCATCAAATCAAATTCAAGTCAACCAAAGTTAAGCCTAACTTAGCCTTTTGACTTAAAACTTTCAATTAAGCCAAAACTCATTGGACTCCAAATTGATTGTCGTTGAATTTATATTTAAATCTAGGGATCATATATAAGTTCAACTAAACTCGAATCAAACCAAAACCAAACCAATTGACCCACTTAAGGCCACTTGACCTAAAGTGACCTAAAGGACCCATTTGAGCCAACTTTCAATCCAACCCAAATTGGATTGAACCAAGCTCACCAAAATCTTCTTCCATAATTATTGATCACCCTAAGATGATCAATTGTAATCAATTGGGCCAAACCAAGCCCAATTGGCCATTTGATCCAAATTGACCCAAATTGGCCTAAAGGACCAAATCGGGTCAAATCATGATCTAACCCAAATTGATTGCAACCAATGGCTCAAGTTCATTCCAAATTGATTATTGAACTTTACCAAAGCCATAATTAAACCAAATTTGATCAATCGAGCCCAATTGGTAAACTTGACCCAACCTAGCCCAAATTAGCCTAAAGTGTCACTTTGGCCTAAATCCAAATTAAATCCAAATTAATTCAAACCAAATATCGCATTCATCTTCAATTAGTCAACATGAATCAACCCATAACCCAAGCCAATTTGGCCAATTTTGGTCGAATGGATCAATTTGACCCAATATAACACATATGACCCAAATTGGGCTAAATTTCTTAAGACCAAGCCAAGACCCATGGGGAGCTGATCAAACTGACCCAAACCTATTTGGGATCAACCCAAAACCAATCCAACCCATTTAAATCCCTCATGGATCCTCCCCCACAAAGGATTCCACTCAACCTCATTTAATTCTCCCCATCACATGAACTTAACTCCTCCCAAACATTTGCATTGAATAGGGTTGATCATATGAAAGCAAGAGAGGACATTGGAGCAAAAATCTAAAATTTTCAATCAATCTATAATCCACCCCAACCACACCAAGCTAGATGTCAATCAATTTAGAGCTAAAAAATTCAAAAAAAATATTGGATTTTTGGTTATTATAAAAGGAGGGGGACATGAGGCATTAGATCTCTTCCTCCCACCACCATTCAGCCCTCAAAAGCCCCCCAAAGCAAAAAGAAACCTATCCTCCACCTCTTTGAGCCATTTTTGAGCTCAACAACACAAATAATTGCTCTACCCACGCGACGATGGTAGACATCAGAGAAGGCGACATTTTGAAGGGAGGCAAGGGTTAAAGATCACTCCAAACCTTCCTCACATACTTAAGAGTTCACTCGGATCATCACCGCCACCGAAAACCATCCTAGGTAAGGTAAATTTCGTAAAACTGTGGCCGGCCTTAGGATTTTACTCATTTTGTGTTAAATTTCTTGCAATTTTAGGAATTTCTCCGAGATAATCTCGCATTTTTATTTTAAATCATCCCAATTAGAAAATATAATTTTTTTCGGTGCGAATCAACATGAAAACAGGTCGATTTGGATAAGTTTTGGCTTAGAAACCCTTATTTTTTACTTTAAAAGAAAATCCTGTTCATTGCCTGCAAGCTACCACCGCGTCTGATCTTGCGGTTCATGGGATCAAATGGCTCGGATCACGCATGGATCATGCGATCTGATCTTCAGATTGCTTGATGCAATCTAAACTATCCGATTGCGTGGTTCGTGTGATCAGACGACTCATATCGCGCATGGATCATGCAATCCCCTTCGACGCTGATGGGATCTAGCCCGACGATGCCATCACACGATCGCCTCTATCGAGACAGTGAGCCATGGGTCATTTTCCCTTCCCGCCCAATGGCTGACATCAGTGCCGCAGTATTTTCTTTTTTTAAAAAAAAATTATTTAAATCACCTGAAACTTTAAAAATTCACAAAAAATAAAATATTAAGCCAAAAATTGCAAACAAGGGCCGTTGGATTCGACTTTCTGAGAGGAATCCAACAAACCCAATATCTCCAAAATTTACTAAGTATTTTGAACTTAATTTAAGTTTTAGTAAAAATTAAATTTCATTAATGAAACCAAAAATATATGTCAGATTAAGTTGAAATTTTCATAGATTGAAACTAAAGTTAGGACATACCTACCATAAAAGTTTCAAGTAAAAAAACACTTCTATATTGGGAGAAATTAAATTTTAAAATTTAGATTATCTATTTTAATAAAATAAATCAAATAAAATTTCAGAAATTTACAAAGTCTTCAAAATGGCTTAAATCACTTTAATTGACATCTAGGCCTCTCAAGAAAATAATGTGATCTTCTGAATCCTAATGAACTCCAAATAAACACTTAAGAGTAGAGTTTAATCAATTAAGGAGTTAATTAAAACATAATTTAAAATTAATTTAAATATCAAATCAAATTTAGAATTGAAATAGCACTTAGGCAATCATTAATCAAACCTCAAATCAAAAAAATATCATCCTTAGAGAAAATTAAATTAAGTATGATTTGAGCTAATAAAATTCAATTAAATGGTTAAATCTTGAATCAAACTTAAAATTAAACAAATCTAAGAAACTTTAACATGGGTGAAATTGGTATAACTAAACCTACACTAAGCATGGAATCTTAATCATATGAAACCCCTTAATGAGCATAAATCAACTAAAACTAATTAATCATTAAATAAACTAAAAAAATCAAATTGATTAATAAATTAATTCAACATAATCATTTGATATTAATCGAATTAAACTAAATAAAGTTAAAGTAAACTTAATTAACATATGATTAAATCACATCCATTTGGAATAAGATAATTAATTAACCATTAAATATTTCAACCTAATAAATCAAATATGTTAATAAAATCAAACAAACATAATATGAATCAAATCAATAAAACTCTAATCATAAATAATCAAACTTAATTGAAATGAAATAAATAATTAATTCACTTAATAACAATGATGGTAATAACAATAACCCTTTAATCAATTCAAACTTAAGTAAAACACTTAACTAAATCAATCCACTCACATGTGAGAAATTAAGTCATTAATCTCTAATTAACTAAACCCTTAGTTAATCTACTATTTTAAAATTTTAATTACCCTTAATCAAACTTAATTAATCAAATATCTAATTAATGCAAACTTAATGAATTAACCCATCATCTAAATTAATCAAATTAATTTAAATAAGTTACAATAAAGCTAACTCTAAAATTTAGCTTAAATTAAACCCCTAATTAAAGTTAATATTTAATCACACAACTCAAGTAAACTAATTAAGTTAATCAAACTAATCATATTAAACCTAAGCTTAATCAAACATAATCAAATTACAATTAAATACTAATCATAACCTACATTAAACCCAAATCATTAAGTCATTAATTACATCATTAAGAATTAAATAAATCTTTATTTAATTTAATAATTAACTTAAACACACTCCCTAATTAAACCAATTACCCTTAAGCTAATCCAATTGAATAAACAAACTTAATAAATTAATCCACATCTTAATAAACCAAAGTAATTTTATAGATCACATAAAAATTAATTCAAATCAAATTCTTAATTAATCTACTAATTAATTTAATCACACATATTAAATAAACTAATTAAGTCAATTAAATTAATCATATTAAATTTAAGCTTAATCAAACATAAAATGCAATTAAATACTAATCAAATCCTAATTTAAACTTAAATCATTGACTCATTAATTACATCATTAACCTAAATAAATATGAAATCAAATTAAAAATTAAACAAATCTTTATTTAATTTAATAATTAATCATACCTCTTAAATAAACTAATTAAGTTAATTAAATTAATTATGTTAAACCTAAACTTAATCAAACATAAATGCAATTAAATATTAATCAAAACCTAAATTAAACCTAAATTATTAAGCCATTAATTACATCATTAACTTAAACAAATATGAAATCAAATTGAAAATAAAACAAATCTTTATAGTTAACATAAATACACTTCTTAATTAAACTAATCACATAATCCCATTGAACTTAAAGCAAACCCATAGACTAATAAAGCTAATCAAATCAAATTAAATCAAATTAAATTAAATTAAGAAAGACTTTCAACAATTTAATATGTAATCAATTCAAATCTCATTCAACCTACTTAAATAAGATAAACTAGTTAACTATCCAATGTTTGAAATCAAAATACAAATCAAACTTTGATAAACAAATAATCAAACTCAATTAAGTCACATAACCATAATCAAAGATAAGAATTAAATATTAATTTAAAAGGATATTGAATTATCAAGATTTAATTAAATCAAAACATCTAATCTAAAAATTAATCAATCAAAAATACATGAATTTAAAAAATTTAAACTTCATCAGATATCAAGGATATTGAATTATCAAGATGTAATTAAACCAAAACATCTAAATCGAAATCAATCAATCAAATACTTAAACCAACTCAAATTCTAAGCTCTAAATCAAATCAAATGAATTACTCAAATTCAAATGGGCTAATTAAGATACTTAAATACCTTAGTTAGATTCTTTAGGTGTTAGGATGTATAATAGTGTGAGTTATGTCCACTAATGGAATTCATTCTATTCTTCATTCTTGAAAAGCTAAACATCATTTAACCAAATAAAAGTGAAATAAAAATGAAAAGTTTATCATTAAATCATTTAAATTGAAATCACCCAAAGGTAAAATTTAAACAAATTCAAACTTCAAATTGAAACATAAACTTAAGAAGCCTAGTAAAGCCTTGCCACACAAGCCTTAAGCACACACATTAGAATACTAAGTCACCACTTTTAGTGTTAAGTTAGGGCGTTGTATGTATGATGTTGTGTTTTATTTTATGATATAATATTTTAGACTGATGTAGTTATTTAATCATATTTTCTAGGTTGTGCTTGTAATAAAAATATAAATTCATTTATTGTAAAGTTGCTCAAGCATAACTGTTGGGACAAGGTTTGATTACCCATGTGTGGGGTGCTAAGTCCAAATTATCCATATAACTTCTTGGGTTATATGGTGTGTTTAGCTAACATTTGTTTTACAGGTGTAGCTAGATTTACTTTTTCTATTTTTGATGAAATTTTGCATTAGGAATTAGGATTAGTGTTATGGAGGATTAGGATGAGCAATGGCCAGAAAGCTTAGTCCATGGGATGCCCTGTGATGCCTTTGGAACAAATCAAATAAGAAAAAAGAGAAGGAAGAAGTGAAGAAAAGAAGACCCCCATAACATGTATTATTATTTTTGTAATCTGGGTTGTATAAGGGTAGAGCTCGGCTACCCATCTTTTTTTCTCTTTTTGGGGTGTATAGTGGAACCTGACCGCACTGGCTTTTATTCTTTTATGGTAGTCTATAAAATTGTTTGATGTTGTGTTTAGATTGAGCATTATAACAATATACTTTTCATAGTTTCTTTATGATTGATGCTTGAATGTGTGGCCTGTATACAATAGGCTCTTAGGATAAAAATTAATTTTCTACCCCAATTAATAACTCATAACTAAAATTTTAAAACAACTCATAACCTCACTTAAAAGCCTAGGAATTAAATCAAGATAATAGAATTTTTTGCAATCCCTTAGCTGGATGGATGAATGTATAATATCATGCATGTCATATTATTTCACTCTTGTTAAGAGGGAAGTTCCATCTTTGCCAAAGAATGAAGGCTTAACCTGTGAGAGCCTTTGGTGGAAGAACACCTATTTCTCTCTTGATTTGGACCATAATCAAATTCTCATGCATTTAGGCATATAAAATCCCATAGCCTGTGTCAAAATAAAGAGTCCAAAAGAATCAAATAAATTTGATAAAATTTGGATTAGATTAAGTCATGGATTCATACCACTCATGCTCTAGTATCTTAGGGAGTGAGTTTAAGGACTTAGTCTCCTTTTTAAATGAATAATAGCCTAGCCATCTTATAAAGCATAAGACTTGCCTATATGGATTTAAAGCATAAGAGGAGTTAGTTGGCTGCCACTCTAGGTGATAATAAGTCTAATAGTTAGGTGGTTTATTACCTCTTATAGAGGTAAATCCTATACCCATTTTCCTTAGATTTAGGTCATGCATTCATTTTGTACCAAGTCTCCTTAGTTTAGGAATTTAAGGTAGTCATTTCCTTTAGGCTACAAGCATAAATTCTCACCTCTTAGGCTTTTCCACAATCTTATATTATGGAATTATAAGTCCTAGAAATCTAATAAAATGTCAACTCAAATAATTAACTCTCTTCAATTTTAAAAATATAAAGCTCAATTATAAGGTAGATTGGAATGCTCACTAGGCTTCCTAGTATCATGACCATTTCTTACTTTCTCCCTTTGGATTCCAAAAATAAGTCTTCTCCTTGATATATCCCATTTGATTTTCTAAAATAACTAATCCTTTTATAGTCTTAACCTAAAAATCTTTGGAGACCCTAATTGTCTACTTTAATCGATAGTATTCTTAAGGGATTCTCATTCTTTAGGATGCAATTAACTATGCGGGCTTGCCTCCACTGGGAACTTAACAAACCCAGCTTAAAATAAACCCTACTTTACTTTTCCATGTAAAGTAGGAGAAAGATCTCTAGTATATTTGAAAACCCATCAAGCCTTAGGAGTCATTATTAGGTGATTAGGTCCATTATAGTGTAGTGATTTCTATCTTTTGAGATAGTACATCATTTCTTAATATCGTACCTGATCACTTCAATAAGTATCCCCTAAGATCTACGTGGTGTCCCAGATCTCAAATATAAAAACCACAGATTCATTTGTAATCTAGGTTGTATAAGGGTAGAGCCCGTCAACCCAATTTATTTTTGGGTTTGTTCCGTGGAGCCCAACCACACTTGACCACTTATTCTTTTGCGCTAACTTTATAAATGGCTTGATGTTTGTTTAGCTTGTGTATTAAGATGACATGTTTTCCTAATTTCTTCCTTGCTTTGATGTATGGCCTGGATGATGATTAGGCTCTTAGAAAAAAGTAAATTTTCTATCTAATTAATCAACTCAAAACTAAAAATTAATAACTCATAACCTCACCTAAAGCTTAGGCTATAAATCAAGATAAAAGAATTAGCAACCCCTTAGCTGGATATTGTATTTTCTTTCTCACATCATGCATAAAAAGCATATTGCTTCACTCTTGATTTGGAGGGATTCCACCCATGCCAGGGAATTTGGCTTGTCCTTTGAGAGCCGTGGTGGAAACACACTACTTTCTTGCTAATTTTGGCCCATAATCCAATTTCTCATGCATTAGACATATGAATCCTATCAGCCTGTGTCAAATGAATTTTCCAAAATAAAAATAAAATGTAATAAAGTTTACATTAGATTTAGGTCATTAAATTATGCCCTACATGATCTATTCTTTTAGGGAGTGTGTTTAAGGACTTTGTCTCTTTCTAAATAAACAATAGCTTAGCTATGTTCCAAAAGCATATGACTTCCCTACATGTATTTAAAATCATAGGAAGAGTTAGTTGGCGACCACCCCCAAACAGTTGTAAGTCCAAACAGTCGGGTGATTTATCCTCTCTTATGGAGGTAAACTAAATACCCATTTTCTCCTTAGATTTAGGTCATGCTTTGACCTCAAAAAAACTCCTTATATTTAGGTTCAGAGGTTGCTACTTCCCTCTATGGGCTACGATCATAAATCCTCACCTCTTAGGAATATCCATGACTTTGTATCATGGAATTGTAAGCCCTAACTTTCTACTAAAAGTTCAACTCAAATAAATAAATCAATTCAATTTCAAAAATATAAAGCCCAACCATAGGATAGTTTGGGATGCTTACTAGGCTTTCTAGTATCCTAAGCATCCCCTACATATCTTCATTTGGCTTTGATAAGAACTACCTCCTCTTGATCGATCCCACTTAATTTTCTAAAAATAAATTAATTGATTGATAGTCCTATCTTTGAAATATTTTGAGATAATGATCATTTACCTTAATAGAGAGTATTCTTAAGGAATCCAATTCCTTAAGATATAATTAACTATGGGAACTTAACCTTGCAGGGAACTTAAAGAACTCAGTTTAAAATAAACCCTGCTTTAATTTTCCATGTAAAGAAGGGGAAGAATCTCTGGTACATTTCGAAGACCCATAGTCCTTAGGAGTCCTTATTAAGGTGATTAAGTCCTTTGTAGGGTGGTGACTTCTATCTTTCGAGATAGTGCACCTTTCCTCAATATCATACCTGATCACCCTAATAAGAACATCTGCAGATTTGTGTGGTGTCCCAACATAAAGGCGGTATATTTCTATTTTCATTTATCTTTTTTTCTAAAAAGGGGATAAATGAAGGCATTGAATATTTTTCACCATAATTATGAATTATTTTAAAATTTTAGTTATGAGTTGTCAGTGGGATAGAAAATTAATTTTTATCATAGGAACCTAATCTCATCCAGGCCATACAATAATCACCAATCATAAAAAAGAACTATGAAAAGGCATGTTATTTCTAATGCACAAGCTAAATAAAGCATCACACAACTTTATAAAGCTATCATAAAAGAATAAGAGGCCAGTGCAATCAGGTACCGCCGTACAACCCGAAAAGAAAAGTGATAGCCGATCTCTACCCTTATACATCCTGGTATAATGAAAGAATAATTACAATTGTAAATTGATAAGTGTTATGGGGGTCTTCATTCTCTCACTCTTCATCTTTCATTCCTTCATCTTGATTTGCTTCATTTCTTCCTTTCTTTTGGCTTTGAATTAGGTGTAACATGATCAAAGGTATCACATGATATATAAGACATGGTATTATAACCAGTGTTCACCCTTAATCCCCATTACACCTATCCGAATCTTAATGCAAAATTACATTAAAAGAAAAGGAAAGTAAATCTAAATACACCTACAAAATAAATGTTAGCTGAAACACGCCATACAACCTAAATAATTATATGAATAATTTAGACTTAGCACCCCACACATGGGTAATCAAGCCCACCTGTCCTAACTTGGGTTATGCTTAGGGGTATAAGCAACCTGCATAATAAAAAGCATTTATATATATATATATATATATATTATAGCACCCCTTAAGAACAACCCGCTGCAAAAACCATGATCAGGCTAATATCAACCTAACATCTAGACTACGCACATACACCCTAACATCCAGTCATAAAACCAAACATTCCTCAAACCATGCACCACCATAAGATAAAGCTAGAAATGGTGACTTAATCTAATGTGCATGTGTTAGATCTTGTGTGGTATGTCTTAACTAGGCTTTAGAGCTATGCTTTTCTAAGTGTGAGATGTTTAATTTATAAAGGGTTGATTTCTCTTTAATTGGTTTAGTTGAATTAGGGATTTTACTTTGTGTTTTCTTTTATTTCATGTAACTTACACATATCAACTAAGTGTTATAAAGAGAAGAAAGAGAGAGGATATCTCTTTTATCCCTACCTTAAGTCATTTCTATGGTAAATTAATTAATGGATTATTTTTAGTGAATGATTTATTATGTGTTTTAATTAACCCTAAGTTTATATTCACTCTAAATAGCCATATTCAATAGGAAAGGCATCTTAAGATTAATTTAAATGGATTACTATCACATAACACACACTCATTCATTTCTTTCCATCATGTATACCATGCATATGAATAGTCCTAGGCATACCTATACATGCAATGTGAATTTTAACATACTTTGATGATGAATGCAAGGGAATGTATCTTAGAATTCAAATATTTCATTTGTTAATTGAATCATGAATGCATGTTTTTGTTATGTAGAAAAGAGGGATTTTTCATCCATTAGCTAAACACACATTCACATGTATAGAAGTTATAAGTGAGTACGATGCCATTGTTTTCTACACCAGGGGTGTAAGGTACAATACCTACTTAGGGCTACTTAAAACCTTGTATCCCTAGATATCCAGATTAATATAACACTTTTCTTAGATACGTGTAGATGTATGAATGACCATAAGGATAGAAAATCCATGCAGAAGTTATGTTTTGTTTGTTTAATTTTTGATTCTTTATTCATTGGACACATCACACATGCATATTTATAAGAGTTTTAGTGAGTACAGTGCTATTGTTTTCTACACTGTAAGGTACAAGACCTACTTAAGGCTACTTAAAGCCTCACAGCTCTGAGATGTCCAGACTAGTATACCACTTTTCTCAAATACACATGAATGTACAAAAAGAGCCACATGAGTAGAGAATCATGCAAGAAATCATGTTTGATTTAGTTGATTTATGATTTACATATGTAATATGAAGTTCTTCCTAAGTCCTAACATGGAAATGCATAAATAGATTTAAGTAAGTGTTATGTTCTTTTCAAATGAACTATACACTTACAAATCCTATGTAAATCCATGTTTAGATAGGAAAAGAGAACCTCATATTACACATCTTATATTATCATTACAAGCAAGCTTATAGATATTTATAATTAGCACCACTTCATTTTTAGTAATTGATTTATAGGTTTTGAAAATAGCTTTTAATTTCGTAGAGATAATAGCCACTCATATTTAATTTAAGTCAACCCATGCAATTTGACATAAAGAAAATATTTCATTTAATTAATTTAAAAGGAATGAATGCATGATTTCATATGGAAAGCAATATTTAGCATGATTAAAAAGAAATAAAGAAATGGAAGCATGTGATTTCATCCATCCCAATTAACTCCTAAGGATAATCAAATTAAATAAGGCTGTTTAAAATGAATCAAAATTCTTTAAAGATATTTTTAAGTTTGAGTTTAATTTGATTTAAAGAATGTGAAAGAGGTTTGCTAATCCTAGACCAATTCCCCATGTGTGAATTAATCTAGTTTAAAGAAGAATATTTTAGTTGATTTTATGTTTTGATTAGGTTAAGGTACAAATGAAATAAGTTAATTATCCCTTACCTACATCACCTTAAGTTAATTAACTAATTAATTGTAAGCCAATATGATATGCAATCACATGAAAAGTAAATTTGCTATGCTCCTAAGAAATGAAAGGGGCCTAATGCAATTGGCTTATGATTAATAGTTAATTTAAGCTTAAGGGATCTTACTTAATTACTTGTATGATTTTTCTCACACATGTGAGCTAATCTTAATTTCATTATCTCTCACTTTGGGCTATTGAACACCCAAAGTGCTACCCAAAAGTTAATCAGGGTTGTTTAGATGTGAAGAAAATTTTGATTGAGTGATTAAGCTCATTAACCCATTTTTGATTAAGCATAAACATCTCCAATTAAAGGAATGAAATGGACTAGAGAAAAGAGATCAAGAATGCGGCCTTGATCTTAATCCCTAAACCCTACACTTAATAACTTATGCTCTGATCTTTATGTTTAGCTTAATTAATTAATTAAGCTACTAAATACCTCATTAATCCTTAATTAGATTAATTCCAAAAGTCAAGATAACTTAGGAAGTGAATTAAAAAAATATCTCAATCACATTCCC
Source organism: Cymbidium sinense (assembly GCA_021442155.1). Lineage (NCBI taxonomy): Eukaryota > Viridiplantae > Streptophyta > Magnoliopsida > Asparagales > Orchidaceae > Cymbidium > Cymbidium sinense. The sequence goes on along the minus strand of CM038222.1, from coordinate 131,400,920 downwards.
TAAGCTCCCTTACTATTCAACAAAGGTAATTAATCTTAAATAATTAATTAAAGCACTATTCATTTATTAATCATCATTAATTAAATTAAAAGTGTGATTAAGGCTTAATCAAGTGATTTCCTTAATTAAGCCACCCATAAAGTCTCAAAAAATTAGGGGAGGCTAAGGTCATCTCCCTAAATACTCATAGAAAGTTTGAGATTAATTGGTTGATTAATTAATGAGTAATTAAGCTAATTAAGTTTTTAATAAAACCCTAATTAAGCTAAAATTATGATTCAAAATTAATTTATAATAATTTTCCTAGATTCTACTCTAAAATACCTTTAAAATGAGCCTAAGTTTATATTTTTTGGATTTTCCTACAATTAGTTATGATTTTAGAAAGTTTTAGCATTAAAAATAGATTTAATTATTCTTAATTATATCCCTAATCCCGTCGGGCCATGTGGCGACTGATGCGACGTGCTTTCTACATGGTGTGATTGGATTGGTTATTTAAGTTGTCACATTTGCACGCTGACTCAACGACAGTGGACGTGTTTTCTTTACGGACGATTGAGATTAAACCCATGATTCAGGCTAAGAATCATAATGAATCTAATGTGATCTGATCATAGCCATCCATTCCAAATCACAAAAAAGACAATGCATGATCCTTCTCCTTCACGAGCAATGAAAGATGAACACCATTCGTCTTTCCTCATTTAATCCGAGCTCACCTGAGCTCGGATTGGGAACAAAATGATCCCAAACCTTTGAAAGGAGGGGATCCAAATCCAACAGTCAAAATTACATGGGATGAAAATTCCCTTCGAAAAAGACCAATTAAAAATTTCCTATAGCTACGGGTTGAACAATTACCTCGTCGGAGGCTATCACCGGCACTTTCATTGACTGAGATAGCTTCATCTAGTAGAGATGAAGCCCTGTTGAAGAAATTTGGCCTTGATTTGAAGTGGATTGCTCAGTCAACCAAGTTTCTCTTCAATGGCGATCGATCTTGATCAAAGTTGCACTTCCTGTGGCTTTTATTCTTGGGGAATGGATCAATTGAGCTCAACGAAATGTGGTGAGGGTGTGGGTAAAAGGAATTTGGGTTTGGTGGAGTAAGGAAGGAGTATTGCTTGGAATGGGGATGTTCGATTTCAGCTTTGCACGTAGAGGCAGAATGCCAATCAAGGGAGCTTGGGGAGGCCTTAGAAAAGCTCTATGAGAATTTAAATATTACTCTAGGGTCGAAGAGATTGAATTCTATCCAAAGCTAGTTGAATTGAGGGAGTATATCCCTAAGTGGATGAATGGGATCTCTCATGAATTCATCACCACCAGCCAAGTCATGGGGTCACAGAATTGATGGCAAACCATGAGTGGGGTCATGTTAGGGTCTGGCTTGATATGGGTATAGGGGTGGGGTGGTGGAATTTGGTTCTCCTTGCACCCGTCGGGATCGGCCATGGATGGGGGAGAGTGAGGTTTGTTTGGTGAGTTTCCTTTGGTTTACGGTAAGTCCTAGGGTGCTTAGAGTGGGTTAGTGAGCTTTAGGGATATCTCATTTGGTAAAAGGAGGGCTGCCATGGGGACTGCAAAATGAATTTTTACACTTAAGGTTGGAATCTAATGTGGGAACTTTGTCCATTGGGTAGTCAACTTGGGATGAGTTTGTCTAGCTTTTGGGTTAACTTGCGTATAGCCTAAGGCTGGTTTGGGGTATGTTTTGGTCGGCCAATAGGATTCCATGGCTTGGTTTTGGGTGACATGAGTCAAATGGGTTTATTTGGGTTAGGTTGGGTTGGGTTGACCAATTTGGTCAAATTGGGTCAAACCAAGGCTTGGGTTAGATTCATATGATAATTTGGGATGTTTTAGTTCAATTAATTTGGATTGGTTTGGCTTAGGTTTGAATTTGACTCATTTGGATTTAAAAGGGTCAATTGACCAATTTGATCAATTTGATTAAATTGGGTTGGGCTGGATGTTGAGTCAAGTTCAATTGATTGACTGAAAATGATTATAGGCTTTGGTTTGGTTTAATTTGGAATTAATTTGAATTTTGGTCAATATGACCCTTTAGGTCAATTTGGGCTTGGTTGGGTCAAGTTGACCAATTAGTCAACTTGGGCTCAATCATGGCTTTGGTCAAGTTCAATAAGTGATTTGGGATGAACTTGAGCCATTGGTTGCAATCAATTTGGGTTGAATCATGATTTGACCCATTTTGACTTTTTAGGCCAATTTGGGTCAACTTAGGTCAAGTGGCCAATTAGGCTTGGTTTGGCTCAATTATTAGCTTGGTCATATTCAAGCATTGATTATGAATGGGTTTGGATCAATAGTTTCAATTAATTTGGCATATGGTGGATTTTGGCTAGTTTGGGTTTCATTTAGGCTAAGTGTTAACTTGGTCAAAGGCCAGGCTTGACTTGGTTTGACCCAATTCAACTTGGTTAATTCCCCATGATGATTGTTGATCATGATTAAGGTTTAGATGGGCTTGGTTCAATCTAATTTGTGTTGGATTAGAACTTGGCTAAAAAAATCCTTTAGGCCACTATGGATCAAGTGAGCTTAAATGGGTCAATTGGCTTGATCAAACTTGATTAAAGTTTAATTGAACTCACATATGGACTTAGGATTGAAATAAAAATCCAATTACAATTGGTTTGGAGCCAAGTGAGTTTTGGCTCATATGATAATTTCAAGTCATAAGGGTCAATTTAGGTTTGATTTGGGTTGACTTGGATTTGGTTTGATAATGGTGGTTAATGTTTATATTTGGATCAATGATTGAGGGAATGATTGAATCATTAAGAAATTCAAAGATTTTGAGTTGATTTGGGTTTCATTTAGCCAAGTTCAAAAATTTAGCTAAAAGGGGTAAAATTGGGAATTTGGTTTGATTTGAGTTTGGCTTTGGTCATTTGAATTTACATTTCATTTATATTTGTGAATATAAATGAAGATATAAATGGGTCATGAGAAAATCACTTGAGTTTGGAGTGATTTGAAAGAAAAATTGATTAAGCTTAGGGATGTAGGTTGAAAAGGGCTAATTTGGGTTTCAATTTGGTTTTATTTATTTTTGGTCATTAGAGAGTGGGTTTCATTTATATTTATGAATATAAATGAAGGAATGATTGATTAATAAAGAAATCAACCAAGTTTGAGTTGCTTTGAAGAAATTTTGGCTAAGCATATGAAGATGTCTCATATGGCTTAGGAAGAGATTTTTGGAATTTGGGATTTGGTGTTGATCATGGATTTCAATCATTTGGATAGTTGGATTTGATTTTGGAATTTGAGTTTGAATTTGAGGTTTGGTTTCAAAAGAAGGAATCAAGGATCGAGTTTAGGCTATAGGGTAGGCAAGTCTTCCTAAATCCCTAAGGCACAACCTATTCCTATGACTAACTCTTCTAAGTCTTTAGGGTTGGGTTAAGTGTTCACCTAATCACTAGAAGTGTCTTAAGGCTAAGGAACTCTTAGTGTCTATAAGATTCCTAGACCTATGATGAGGAAGTTGAAAGCTCACTCCAAAAGTGAGGTCAAAAATCGACTATGTAGAAATTGGCTTCTGTCTTCCAGTCATCTATCTCTAATGGCAACACTATGGAGCCTAAAGCCTTCTCACCTTGTTCATTGAATCCGCTCAACAACATCCAATCTCCTCAGAGTTCAGAGATGTCAATCCTCAAGTAGGCAAGGGTCTTTAGACTCATAATGTTCACTGATGCACCTGGATCAACTAACAACCTCGAGAGTCTGAATCTGCCCATGTCCACTGTGATGTAGAGGGGATGTTTGTGCTGTTGTCCCCAAAAGAAGGTCTTCATCGGTGAATGTAACTCCACGAGCTTCTCTTGAATAACATGCATCCTCTCTAATAGCGGTCAGCTGAGCTAAGCATATTTATGGATCAAGAAGGGTTTTGATCAATGACTCCCTCATCTTTTTTGATAAGACAAGGGCATCATATATGCTTAGTTTAACTAACAACTTTCTTAGGTGAGCGAGGACATTGTAGTCAACTCTAGGCTAGTCCTCTACAAGCATATCCATAGGTGGAGCATCCTATGGAGGGGCTTCTTAATCACTTGAACCAATGACTTGTTTACCCTTATCCTAAGGTATTACCCTAGGAGGTAGAACTTTGACACTACTAAGGTTGACTTTAATGACTTCGTGAGATGGTTTAGTGGAAAGTTCTATCTGTTCATCAGGTTCACCTACAATGTCTCCTATGGGATCATCAGATTTGAATGACTCTAAATCAATCTCAATGGGCAAACTTGAATGATTTAGGAATGAAAAATCCAATTTTGAATAAGAATAAGAGGAGTGATCAGAATTAGAGTTATTATTATTTATTAGAGTTGGAGAGTTTTCTAAAGGAGTAAAATCAGGAAGATCATTAGAGGTGACACAGATGTAATCAAAATCAGCTTGCTTCATTGATTTCTTAGATTTAGATGAAGGTACAAAATAGAAATCAAGTAAAGTGAGTGAGGGATTTGGCACCTCCACATACAATATGATTGCTAGAAGAAGAGCTGGCTGGAGGAACTATAGCTATAACTGTGGGAGGAGTGCTGGACTTGATTGGTGGTTGTGCTACTATGCTATCCTGAGCAAGTGAATGTTGCCGTTGCTCCTGCTAGGCTTCTACCTCCTTCAAGTTAATCTTAGTAACTTGCAAACCTTCCTTAGAGTTGTAGGTTTGAGTTGCTTTAGGCACCTGCAAGGGTAACTTTTTGATCTTAAAGATGATTTTCTTAGAGGTTCGGGATAGAGAGATATCCCAACATTCCTCTATCTTAAGAAGATCACTTGTATCCCCAATGATTACCCTAATAAAACTATAGGGTTGTTCTAGTAGATATTCCTTTAGGATGATAATGGCACCCGACTTATAGCTATACTCAAGCCAGTCTTTAAAGGTAAAGTAATCTTCTAAGTCATGTCCTAACATGCGGTGGTAGGGGCAAAAGTTTGGGTCATGACTCTTGCCCACTTCCTCCATTCTCCTAGGTTATGGTAATTGAAAATCAAGCTTATTTAAGAGATTCTTAAAGATCGTCCTGATTACCTCTCTCTTGAATGAATAAGGTTTATTTAATTTGTTGACAAGAGTGGGTAAATGATAACTACCTTATGGCAGGTAGGAATATTTTTGTTGATGATGCTGATGAAGATACTACTGAGGATATTGCTGAGGAGGTGGCGGTGGAGGCCGCTATGGCAACTGAGGTGGCCGGTATGACGACCAAGGTGGTGGTAGAAGAGACTGTTGAGCTCGAGGTCTATCTGACTAGACCTTGGCTGACTGCTTCCCCTTATCAACTACTGTGACTGCCCCTGACTTCTTCTCAAATGCCTTTTGAGGTTTGGGCTTGGCCGACTGATCTTGGAAAGCCAACTGTTTATCTTCCTCTTGTAAGCTATCCGCCTTGTTGATTAACTTCTTGAAGGTTTTGATGGTAAACCCCATAAGCATGAAATCAATGGAGCCATAGATATTCTTGAGTAGAATCTCAATGGTGTGCTATTCAAATAGTTGTGGTTCACATTTGATACACAGGTTTTGTCACCTAAGAATGTAATCAACAAGGGACTCATTTGGAATTTGTTTTGTTACAATGAGGTCGCCTATAGTAACCCTTTACTGAGCTCAAGCAAACCTCTTGATGAAGAGGTGCTAAACCAGAAAAAATTCTTTATCAAACTCAAGGCACATACCAATCAAATGCAACACTTGCTAGACTGCTAACGAACAATCTGAAAAGAAGAGTTTCATTACCTCTAGTAATACAATAGCCGGCCCTGAAGTGTACAATGTGTTGGTGAGGGTTTCCACTACCATCAAAGATTTTGAAGGAAGGTGGCACAAAACCCTTAGGATAATGGGCAACATCAAATTCATCTTGGTAGGGTCCTTTGGAATGGATGAGCCACCTCGGGCTTGCGCCAATGCATCCATCACCTTATGCTCCACCAACTACTTTATATCTTTCTCTTGCATGGAGGTTTTGTCTGCCACCTTCTTATGTAAGCTACCACTATTCTAATCTATTGGAGAAGTGCTCTTGGGCTGATCTAGGATATGTGCTAACTCAGGATGATCTATCTCTATCAGTATATATTGTGGGACTGAGGCCTGATTCTGAAGTGCATGGAGGGCTGCTAGCAAGTCTTCCATCCTCTTCTCTATCCAGTTGATTCGATTATCCTTTAAGCTACTGATGAAGGTGTTGGCTTGAATGGACAACATCATCTTCCTCAACCACAATACCTCCCTAACTATGCTGATTTCTCTGAAGGGAGCTCCTAGTGTTGACCATGTGGACTCCGATTGATTCCTCAAGAAGGTTATCCTCATTGGGATCAAATGCTACCCACTCATCCTCAGAATCTGTACAATCACTGCCTAAGAGTTCTCTCTTCTCAGCAAAGTAAGCAGCTACGATCTCATCTAAAGAATGATCTAATCGTGCTAGCATAAATAATGGGGTTTAACTGATGGAGACACTGTGATCACTAACCAAAATACATCTAACACTGCCTGCCACTAGAGTGCTAGCTCTAGGAGGGTCATGCTGACTGGAAGAGATATGCTCATGACTGCTCGTCGGTGGAGTGGTGTCCCTAAGGAGATCTTTTTCCATGGGAACTGTAAAATTATCACCTTCCCCCTTTGCAACTATCACTGCCACTGGCTCTGATGGTGGTGGTGGTGGTGTGACCACGATGCTATGAAATCACCACTCCTCCTTCACCAAGACTGAAGTACGAAGTTGAGCAGGGGAACTCATCCTCACCTCAGTCGGTGGAGTAGATGGAGTGGGATCTTTTGGCTATAGCTGGATCACCAAAGAGGTTGGTCTCTCCCCGAATGGGGGCTTCGGGATCTTAGTGAGAGTGGTGGATATTGGGAGTTGTACGGGTGATGGTGGATGATAAGGGGAGCGGTGTGAAGGAAACACCGACTGCTCCTCAATAGGAGATCTCTACCTGAGGCAGGTAGTGCTAGTAAGAATAATCCTATCTGAATGATCGGCCCTGATGGGGGGATGATCAAGAAAATCCATCAGGGCAGAGGCTGCTGACTTCCTGGCATACCTCTATTGCTCCCTCCTACCTACCTGAGTAGATGCTTGAGCCTCCACGGCTCTCTCCTTATAGATTTGGCCCCTAACACTCCTAGAGATCAACGACTGCAAATTAAATAACATATTGGACTTTGAGTGTCCGTACGCTTTGACAACCTGGCATAGGATAGTCTTAAGTCTAGCATATGGCCTCCAATGCTCCCTATTCGGTGTCTCATAATATACTACTGGTAGAGAAGCAGCAATCCTCCAGAAATCTTCCTCCTCATTTGATGCTGAGAGGGGTTGGAACTTGTTGCTAGTCGAAAGTGGAGAGACCTCTTGGAGAGAACAGCAATACGTAACTGAAACGAAGTATGCTCCCACTTTAATCTTTCAATTTTATTATGGCATTGAGAATGAGTGAACAAGGCGAGAGTGAACCAAGACTATCTCAGAAGAGACCATCTCCAACCAAGAGAGGAGGTAGTAGCTCATGAGAAATGGTAGGGATAGCTGGATGGGCAAATGTTGAAACTATCTCAGAACTGGGCATAGGAACTGCTATGGCCTTCTTCTTCAATGGAGGGTACTCAAACTCAGAGGGCATGATAATGTAGATGGCTAGCTTATGCCCATCCACCTCATCCCGACTGACAGTAGTGAGGGTCGCCCCCTCACAAGTAACACGTGCTCCCTTGAATCCTCACCCGAAGAAAACCAGGTGGGTGGAGTCGGTCTCAGGGAGGCTAGCCCGATCCAAGGAAAAATCCATCCCAAATGGGAAAGTAAAAATGGACTTCTGTGAAGCCATGTGTACTAACTGAAAAAGCACCGACCTCTGAAAGGTATCTTTGCATGTGTTAAAATGTAACTTGAGATTCTTTTAATATTTCTCCCAAGAGAATCATAAGAATGAACCCACACTCAACAATTCAAATATGTTAAGTGGGGTTCAGTGGAGAGATTTTGATGTGATGAGGAGAGTCTTTGCCATTTGATTTCATTTTAGAACCCATACTCAACCAATTTAAGTAGGTTGGGTGGGGTTCATAAATTTGAGGAGAGATTTTCTTGGAGATATTTATATTTTGTGTATCTTGTTTGAAAATATTGATGATTTGAAAGAACCTCTACTTAGTAATTTTGAGTATGCTAAGAAGAGCTTGTGATTATGTGCTTGAATTTTTTTTTTTTTGTAAAATACCTTTTTCTTGTGATGACTGAAATGTTGATTTGAAAATGAGGCTTCTTTCTTGACAAATTTGATATGTCAAGTAGAAGCCACATGTGTTTGATTTGTGTTTGAAAATGAGAGTTTAACTTAACAAATTTGGTATGTTAAATGAAAGCCAAATGTGATTGATACATGTTTTGCTTTTCTTTGAAAATGGGACTCTCACTTAATAAATTTGGTATGTTAAGTGAAAGTCCAAATGTGATTGATACTTGTTTTGCTTTTCTTTGAAAATTGGACTCTCACTTAACAAATTTGGCATATTAAGTGAAAGCATAAATGTGATTGCTATATGTTTTGAAAAAGGGACTCCCACTTAACAAATTTGATGTGTTAAGTGGAGGTCAAATGTGACATGGAAATGAGGCCCTCACTTATCAAATTTGGTGTGTTATGTGGGGAGTCAAATATGTCATGAAAGTTAGATTCTCACTTAACAAATTTGATATGTTAAGTGAAATCAAATAAGACTCTCACTTAGCAAGTTTTAAGTGAAAGTTAAATGTATCATGGAAATGAGATTCTCACTTAACAATTTTAATATGTTAAGTGGGAATCAAATGTATATGAAAGTGAGATTCTCACTTAACAACTTTGATATGTATGTAATCAAATATGACATGAAAATAAGATTCTCACTTAACAACTTTGATATGTTAAGTGGGAATCAAATGTGACATGAAAATAAGATTCTCACTTAACAACCTTGACATGTTAAGTGGGAATCAAATACACATGAAAATGAGATTCTCACTTAACAACTTGACATGTTAAATGCACATGAAAATGAGAGATTCTCATAACAATGACATGTTAAGTGAATCAAGTGTATTTGATGTTCTCTTTCTTTTGGAAAGAGAGGGAATTCTTTGTTTGACAAATGTGGCATGTCAAATAAGATTCCAAAATAAAGGTGAAATTTATTTAACAAATCTTAAGTATGTTAAATAGATTTCAATGATATGTTCTGATGCCATGTATGTGATTTGTTCATTTTGAAAAGAGAGAAACTTCAACTCTAACATATGTGAAATATGTTGAGTGGAGTTTCAATTTTATGTTATGATTTGAAAATAAAATCTTCATTCAACAAATTTGAGTATGTTGAATGAAGGTGGCTATTTTCAAAAGGTAATTTTGGAAAGTGTCATTTTTTGAAAGAATTTATTTTCTTAAATTTTATTATGAACCTCGCCTCACCAAGCTGGTAAGGAGGTTCTAGATTTTTATTATCTCTCCCTTCATTGATCAATTTTATATTTTACCTATTGGGGAGCCCAATATGGGTTTCAAGACCTACACAGAGTGAGGTCCTAAAACCTAAAGAATGTTGGCTAACTTTGCTTAAGAATGAAATAAGCTAAGAGCCAATGGAAGGATAGATAGCCTCAAACTCACATAAAGTGCAAGTCCACTATCAATGCTTGGAGACAACAATCGTCTACTAGAGATGGAGAGAGGAATTATCCCCAGCGAAGTCGTCAGAAAAATCTGTGGTGTTTATTTTTGGTTTTGTTTATGTGTGTATATGTGAGGGGACACCACGGATGAGGATCATTTACATCAAGAATAGTGCACTATCTAGAAAGATAAAAATCACTACCTTACGATGGACCTAATCACCTAATAAGGACTCCTAAGTCAAGATGGGTCTTCAAATATACCAGAGATTTTTCCCCTACTTTACATGGAAAGTAAAGCATAGTTTATTTAAACTAGGTTTGTTAAGTTCTCAATGGAGGTAAGCCTCCATAGTTAATTACATCTTAAGAAAAATAAATCCCTTAAGATTACTCTCAATTAAAGTAGATGATTGTTGTCTCCAAAGAATTCAAAGATATGACTATCAATAAATTGGTTGTGTTTTTAAAAAATCAAGTGGGATCAATCAAAAGGGAAGAGTTATTATTAAAACCAAAGGAGATAAGTTGGGAGTGCTCATAATACTAGGAAGCCTAGTGAGCACCCCTCTATCTAGGTTGGGCTTTATAAATTTGAAGTTGAGGAGATTTATTTATTTGAGTTGAAATTTTATTAGAAATCTAGGGCATACAATTCCATAATACAAGATTATGAAAATATCTAAGAGGTGAGGATTTATTCTTATAGCCCATAAAGGGAAACAACAACCTCAGATTCTAAATATAGGGAGCTTTGGCGAGGACCAAAGCATGACCTAAATATAAGGTGAAAGTGGATATATGGTTTACCTCCACAAGAGAGAGTAAACCACCCGACTGCTGGACTTATTACCGCCTAGAGTGACAGCCAGCTAACTCCTATGCTTTAAATCGATGTAGGCAAGTCATATGCTTTTGCAAGATGGCTAGGTTGTTATTATTTAGAAAAGAAACTAAGTCCTTAAACCCCACTCTCTAAGAGACTAGAGCATGAGGGGTATGAATAATGACTTAAATCTAAAGCAAATTTTTACCAAATTTCATTTAATTTAGGGCTCTTTATTTTAACACGACTATGGGATTTTGTATGCCTAAATGCAAGAGAGAAGTTGATTATGGGCCAATCAAAAAAGGAAAGAGGTGTTCTTCATCATAGGCTCTTAAAGGTTAGGCCCATTTTATCTGGAAACGATGGAAGCCCTCTCTTAACAAGAGTGAAACAAGATGGTTATTCATGATATTAAATAGACAACATCCAGCTAAGGAGGTGCTAAATATTTTATTATCTTGATTTAATGCCTAGGTTGTAATATGAGGTTGTGAGTTATTTTAAAAGTTTAGTTATGAGTTATTAATAGGATAGAAAATTTATTTTTATCCTAAGAGCCTAATCGCATCCAGGCCATACATCAATCGCTAATCATAAATAAACTATAAAAAGCATGGTTTTTTTAATGCACAAGCTAAACAAAACATCAAATAATTTTTATAAAGCTATCACAAAAGAATAAAAGGCTGATGCGGTAGGGTACCACCATACAACCGAAATGTGTGACCAAGCTCTACCCTTATACAACTTGGATTACAAAAAAATAATTTCAATTACAAATGATGAATGTTATCGGGGTATTCATTCTTCATTCTTCTTTCTTTATTTCAACACCTTCCAATACTTCATTTGATTTGCTCCATTTCTTTCTTCCTTTTAGCATGATTTGGATATGCTTACTCCAAAGGAATCATATGGTACATAGGACTTGGTCTTATGACCAATGCTCATCCTAATCCCCTATAATGCTCATCCTAACCCTAATACAAAATTACATTAAAAGAAGGAAAATAAATCTGGCTACACCTATAAAATAAATGTTAGCTAAACACACCATACAACCCAAGCAGTTATATGAATAATTTGGACTTAGCACCCCACACATAGGTAACCAAGTCCACCTATCCTAACCTAGATTATGCCTAGAGACTAAGCAACCTACACAACAAAAGCATATATATATATATATATATATATATATTAGCGGCCCCTTAAGCATAAACCCCTATAGAAAATATGATTTGGCTAATATCAGCCTAACATCTAGACTACGCACATACACCCTAACATCCAGTCTACAATAATGCATCATAAAATAAGCATCCATCAAGCCATACACCACTCTAATATAAAGCTAGAAATGATGAATTAATCTAATGTGTGAATTAAAGCTAGGTGTATGTCAAACTAGGCTTTAGAGTTATAATGCTAAGTGTGAGGAATTTAATTTATAAAGGGTTGGTTTCTCTTTAAGTAATTTAATTGATTTGAAGATTTTACTAAGTGTTTTCTTTTGTCTCACATGGCCTACGCTTAACAACTAAGCATTATAAAGAGAAGAAAGAGAGGGATTCTCTTTCAAACCTTAGTCACTTCTAAAGCAAGTTAATTAATCAATTTCTTTTAGTGAATGGCTTATTATATGTTCTAATCAATCCTAAGTTTAGGTTCACTCTAAATGACCTTATTCAATAAGAAAGACATCTTAAGATTAATTAGAATGAATTACTATCACATAACACATATTCATTCATTTATTTTCCATCATGTACATCATGCATATGAGTAAATCTTAAGCATACTAATACATGCAATTTATATTTTTAGCATACTTGAATGTTGAATGCAAAGAAATGTGTTTGGAATTTAAATATTTCATTTGATTGAATAATGAATGCATGCCCTTTTAATAGAAAAGAGGAATTTTTCATTCATTAGCTAGATACACATTCACATGTATAAAAGTTTTAAGTGAGTACATTGCCATTGTTCTGCACCACCGGCATAAGATGCAAGACCTACTTAGGGCTACTTGAAGCCTCACAGCCCTGGGTGTCCAGACTAATATACCACTTTTCTTAGGTACATATAGATGTATAAGCAACTATAAGGATAAAAACCCATGCAAAAATTGTATTTGATTTGTTTCCCTTATGATTCTTATTCATTGGCCACATCACACATACACATGTATAAGAGTTTTAAGTGAGTACGATGCCATTATTCTACACCAGGGGCATAAGGTACAAGACCTACTTAGGGTTATTTAAAGCCTCATAGTCCTGGGGTGTCCAAACTAATAAACCACTTTTCTCAGATACAGATGAATGTATAAAAAGTACCATAAGAAGAAGAAGAAGAAGTCAAGCAAGAAGTCATATTTGATTTGATTATATGATTTACATATGTGATATGAAATTCTTCCTAAGTCTTAGCATGGAAATGCATAGGAATAGATTTAGACAAATGTTGTGTTCTTTTCAAATGAACTATACATTTGTAAATTCTATATGTGTCCATGTAAGATAAGGAAAGAGAACTTCATATTGCATATCTTATATTATCAACACATGCAAACTTATTGCTATTCCATTTATTATAATTGATTTATGAGCTTTTGAAAATAATTTTTGATTTAATATTAATAATATCCACCCCTATTTTTAATTTAAATCAACACATGCAATTTGACATAAAAGAATCATTTCATTTAGTTAATTTTAAAAGAAATGAATGCATGGCTACATATGGCAAGCAACATTTAACATGATTGGAAAAAATAAAGGAACATAAGCACATGATCTCATTCATTCTAATTAATTCCTAAGGACAATCATACTAAATAAGACTACTTAAAATAATCCAAAGTTCTTTAATGTTATTTCATCTTTAGTTTGATTTGATTAAGGAAATTGAAAGAGGTTTGCTGGTCCTAATCCCATTCCCCATGTGTGAGTTAATTTTGGTTTAATGAAGAAGTAATTAGGTTGATTTTATGGTTTAATTAGGTTAGGGAAAAATTAAGCCAATTAATTAACCCTTACCTACATCACCATAAGTTAATTAACCAATTAATAATGAGCTAATATGATATGCAATCACATGGAAAGTAAATATGCATTGCTCCTAAGAAATGAAAGGGGCATATTACAATCGGCTCATGATTAATAGTTAATTAAGCTTGCGGGATCTCTCTTAACTATTTTTATGGTTTTCTCAGACATGTGAGCTAACCATAATTTTATTATCTCCTCCTTTGGGTTATTGAACACCCAAAGAGCTACCTAAGATTAAATTAGAGAAATAGATTCAATTGAATTAATTAAGTTCACTAATTAACTAATTAAACCTTAATTAACCTTAACCAATCAAAATGAGATGGGCTTAGAGAAAGAGATAAAGAAGAGAGACTAAATCTCAATCCCTAAATCATTTCAATTAGTTAATTAAGGTTTATGTATTATTTATATTTTGATTAATCTTATTAATTAATTAATTAAGGGGTGTTAATTAATTAATTATTTAAGAGGGATTAGAGGAGACTTAAAGAAAAGATTGGAAGAGGGAGTCCCAATCCATTAACTAGACTTCATCATCATTAACAGAGGTTAATAAGCTTAATTGATTGATTAATTTACTATTCATTTGCATAATTATCACTAATTACATTAAGAAAATGATTAAGGCTTAATCCATTAGTTTCCTAATTAAGCAACCAATAAAATCCCAGAAAAAAAGGGGAGGTAGAGGTCATTCTCCTAAAATTGCACAAAAAGTTTGAGATTAATTGGATGGTTAATTAGAGAGCAATTATTCTAACTACATTTCAAATTAAACCTTAATTAAGTCAAATCTTCTATTTAAAATCAATTAATAATATTTTTCTTGGATTCTATTCTGAAATATCTTTAAAATGAGCCTAAGTTTGTATTTTTTTAGATTTTTCTAGAATTAGTTATGAATTTAGAAAGTTTCAGAATAAAAAACTAATTAATTAGCCCTAATTAAAACCTTAATCCCATCGGCCATGCGTGCCTAATGCACGCTTCCACATGACGACGGGGTATTTAAGTTGTCACATCCTGTCTGACTCGGATGGTGGCACATGCGATAACTCTATGGACCATCCAATCTGAGATCGGATGGCCACGATTAAACTAGCGATTTTGAGGGATTAATAAGAGGATCTAAGCATGATTTGATTAGGACCATCCATCTTGATCATGCAGGATGGACGGTCCATGATCTATCTCCTCTCGAGCGTTGAGTAATGGCTACCATCCATTGATCATCGCTCGATTCGAGCTCACCCAAGCTCGAATGAAGATGAAAATGATCCCACACCTTTGGGGAAGCACAAAAATCAAATCCAACAGTGGAAATCACATGACATGAAATTTTCTTTCACAAAAGACCAACCTATTTTCATTCAAGGATTGGTTTCAATGGCATACCTCATCGGAGCTTATGATTAGCAATTCTAACGATTAAGGAAGCTTCGTTTGGTAAATGAAGCTCTATTGAAGATGAGCTTGATTTGGTGTTTGCTTGGAACACCAAAACACTATAATGGAGTGGTCGCTTGATCAAACGACCCTCCTACCATGGGAAGCTTGGGAAATAATTTATTCTTGCTTGCTTTCCAAGAAGGTGTGTGCAAAGTTAATTGCACTTTGGTGGAGATTTGAGCAAATGGGAATCAAAGGTGGCCTCCCTATTTTGGTTTTAATTAAAACTAATAATGGGATTTTGAGAGTTTGGGGGAAGAAATCTCTGGGAACTCTCTCCAAGCTGGGTTAAATTGAGTGTGAGTGTGTGAGTTTGAGTGAGAATGAGGGGGTATACCCCTCATTCCAGGATGATTCAATGGCTGTTCATCACATAATGAGGTTAATGGAGGTGGGCATGATGTGGCTGATTGGTGATAGGTGGGTGCGCCAAGGGAGTAGTGTTCTATGGTGGAAAGCTCTAATGGGGATGGGGAGGTGATTTCACCTTCCCATGGATTATGACCAACCCAACCACCTTTAGGTCAGGTCAGCCATGATCTTAGGTGCCTATGTGGACCTATTATTAGGTTCCAAGTGGTTGGGGGAGAAATTGACCTAATGAGCATGTGGCTTATCTCATGGGATGCCCTAAACCCAAGGGCAATTTGGTCATTTGGCTATGGGTTTGATTTGGGCAGATTTGTGGGTTAGCTCAAATTTCAAGTGGTTTGGAGTTTATTTGATTTTATTTGGCTTGATTTGACCTATTTAGGTAAAATTGGGTTATGTTGGGTCAAATTAATCAATTGGTCAAATTGGGTCAAACCAAGAGTTGGGTCAAGTTTATGACCAAGTGGAGTGTATTGGTGTCATTTAATTTAATTTTCTTTGATTTGGTTATGGCTCATTTGGATTCATATAGGTCAAATGGGTCAAGTTGACCAATTTAACCAATTTGACCAAATAGTTAGTGTTGAGTCAAGTCAATTGACTAATGATTAAAATTTCTTGATTTGGTTTAATTTGGAATTAGATTTGGCTAATTTGACCCTTTAGGTCAATTTGGGTTAAGTTAGTCAAGTTGACCAATTGGTCAATTTGGGCTCAATATGACTTTGGTCAAGTTCAATAATTTATTTGGAATGAACTTGAGCCATTGGTTGCAATCAATTTAAATCAAATCATGATTTGACCCATTTTGGCTTTTTAGGCCAATTTGGGTCAACTTGGGTCAAATGGCCAATTAGGCTTGATTTGGCTCAATTAGAGGTTCGGTCATGTTCAATCATTGATTATGAATGGGTTTGAATCAATGGTTTTAATCAATTTGGCATATGGTAGATTTTGGCTAGTTTGGGTTTCATTTAGGCTAAATGTTGACTTTGTCAATGAACTAGGTTGACTTGGTTTGACCCAATTCAAGATAATTGATTAACCTAGGATGATTGTTGATCATATTGTGAGGTTTGTATGGGCTTAGTTCAATCCAATTTGGGTTGAATTAGAACTTGGCTCAAAAAGGTCTTTTAGGTTACTTTGGTTCAAGTGGAAATAAATGGGTTAATTGGCTTGATCATGGCTTGATTCAAGTTTAGTTATGTTGATAAATGGGTTTGATATGGAAATATAAATCCAATTGTAAGTGATTTGGATCCATATGGATTTTGGTTCATATGATAATTTCAAGTTAAAAAGGGCTAACTTGGTTTGATTTGGGTTAGCTTAGGTTTGGTTTGATAATGGTGGTTTATGTTTATATTTGAGATAATGATTGAATCATGAATAAATCCATGGGTTTTAATTTGATTTGGATAGGATTTGACCAAGTTCCAAGACTTGGCTTAAAAGGGTATAAATTGGATTTTGGTTTGATTTTGGATTTAGTTTTGGCTATTTAAATTTATACTCCATTTATATTTAAAAATATAAATGAAGATATAAATGATTCTTGAAAAAATCACTTAGGTTTGGAGTGATTTGGATTTGGTTAAGGCTAAGTCCATAAGATGAAATGAAAGGGTTTAAGAAAGATTTTAGGATTTGAATTCAATCATGGATTTCAATCATTCGATTTGGAATTGATTTATGATTTGGATTTGAAATTTGAGAATGAATTTGAGGTTTGTTTTGCAATTAGGAAGCAAGGATAGAGTTCAAAATTATAGGCAAGTCTTCTTAAATCCCTAAGGCATACCATTCCTATGGCTAAACCATCTAGGTCTCTAGGCTTAGGTTAAGTGTTCACCTAATCACTGAAGTATCTTATGACTAAGAAACTCTTAAGTGTCTAGAAGAGTCCCACATCTAAGAAGGAGTCGAGATCTCACCCAAAATAATTTAGGTCAACAATGGGACTTCACCCTCTTCTTTCTTGATTTGGCCCATAACTTATTTCAACATGCATTTAGGCATATAAAATCCTATCATGTCAAAAGAGTCTAAAATCAAATAAAATTTTATAAAATTTGCATTAGACTAAGTCATTGCTCATACCACTCATGCTCTAGTCTCTTAGGGAGTGGGTTTAGTTTCTTTTATAAATTATTAACCATCTTGCAATATATGACTTGACCATATGATTTTAAAATGTAGAAGGAGTTAGTTGGCTGCCACTCAATGCGATTATAAGTCCAGCAATCTGGTTTTCCCTCTCTTGTGGAGGTAAACAATATACTCATTTTTGCCTTAGATTTAGGATGTGCTTTGGCCCTTGCTAAAGCTCCCTATATTTAGGATTGAGGTTGTTATTTCCCTTTGGGATACAGGCATAAATCCTCACCTCTTAGGCATTTTCACAATCTTGTATTGTGCAATTATAAGTCTAGCTTTTTAATAAAATTTTAACTCAAACATATAATTTTTCCTCAATTTCAAACATATAAAAGCCTAACCATAAGATAGTTTGGAATGCTCACTAGGTTTCCTAGTATCATGAGCATTCCTTACTCATCTCCTTTTATAATAAGTCTTTGATCTATCTCACTAAATTTTTAAATATAATTTATTGATAGTCCTATCTTTAAAATCTTTGGAGACAACAATTACTTACTTTATTTGAGTATTCTAAGGACTCACCTTCCTGGATATAATTAACTATGGGCTTGCCCCATAGGAACATTAGAACCCATTTAAGTAAACCCTACATTCATCCCTAAAGTAGCAGAAACATTTCTGGTATATTTGTAGACCCATCATGCCTCAAAAGTCCTTATTAGGTGATTAAGTCCATTGTAGGGTACTAATTTTATCTTTGAGATAGTACACTATTCCCTAATGTTGTATCGATCACCTCAATAAGTACACCCTCAGATCTGCATGGTCTCCCCCCCCCCCCCACACACACACTGATATGCAAAAATAAATACCATAGATTTTTATAGTGAGTCCACTAGGGAAGTTTCCTCTCTCCATCTCTAATAGATAATTGTTGTCTCCAAACATCGATAGTGGACTTGTATTTCATATAAGTCCAAGACAATCTTTCCTTCCATTGGCACTTAGCTTATTTAATTCTTAAGAATAGCTAGCCAACATCCTCTAGGTTTTAGGACCTCACACCATGTAAGTCTTAAAACCCCTATTGACTCTCAAATAGGTAAATAAATAAATAAAATTAACTCATGAAAGGAGATGACAAAAATTTAGAACCTCCTCACCACTAGCTTGGTGAGGCAAGGTTCATCTTAATATCTAAGAAAATGAATTCTTTTACAAAATATCACTTTCCAAAAGCACTTTTCAAAATTCACATAACAAAAGATCTTGCACAAAATTCACATAAGAAACTTTAAAACTCATATAACTAAACCTCATTTTCCCCATGATTATTACATGGAGGTTCTTTTCAAAATCAAAATCATTTTTTGAAAGCACATTTTAAAAATAGTTATCTCCATTCAAATTTCTTTGAATGAGGATTCTATTTTCAAATGAAATCATAGCATAAAATTGAAACTCCCAACATATTTCACATATGCTAAAGTTGGAGTTTCTCTCTTTTTCAAAAGCACACTTTTGAAAATGACCACCTTCATTCAACATACCCAAATTTGTTGAATGAAGATTCTATTTTCAAATAAAATCATAGCATAAAAAAATTGAAACTTCACTTAACAAAATTCACATATGCTAAAGATGAAGCTTCTCTCTTTTCAAAAACAAGAAATCCACACACAAAATCAAGACATGAAATCTTGAAATCCATTTGAAATTTGTCAAATGAGAATTCCCCTTTCTTTTGGAAAATCAAATAAGTGGAATTCTATTTGACACTCACATTTGTCGAATAGGGTTCTTCTTTTCCATAGTCTTGAAAATTAAAATACATTGGACTTCATTTCATATACCCAAATTTGTCAAATAAGAGGTCCCATTTTCAAAAAAATCACAAAATAAATTGAACCTATATACCAAAATTTGTTAAATAGATTTCTCTCTTTCAAAATCATAAATACACTTGACTCCTACTTAACATAAAAATTTTGTTAAGTAAGAGTCTCATTTTCAAATCATGACACACTTGATTCATACTTAACATACCAATTTTGTTAAGTAAGAATCTTATTTTTAAAAGCAAAATCACATTTGGTTTTCCACTTAACATATCAAATTTGTTAAGTAGGAACCTCATTATCAAAAGCAAATCATATCACATTTGACTTTCACTTAACATATCAAATTTGTTAAGCAAGAGTCTTATTTTCGAAACACAAACCATATCACATTTGGCTTTCACTTAACATACCAAATTTGTTAAGTGAGAGTCTCATTTTCAAAAATAAAATCATAAACACATTTTGATTCCACTTAATATACCAATTTTGTTAAGTGAGAGTCTCATTTTTAAAACACAAATCATAAACACATTTGGTTTTCTACTTAACATACCAAATTTGTTAAGTAGGGATCTCATTTTCAAATTAAACAAGCATAATTCAAACCACATTTGGCTTTCACTTAACATACCAAATTTGTTAAGTGAGAGTATTATTTTTCAAAAACAAATCATAAAACATTTGATTCTAACTTAACATATCAAATTTGTTAAGTAAGTGTCTCACATCATATCACATTTGGGTTTCACTTAACATACCAAATTTGTTAAATGAGAGTCTCATTTCAAACACAAATCAAATCACATTTGGTTCTTACTTAACATACCAAATTTAAGTAAGAGCCTCATTTTCAAATCAAACTAGCACATATCAAACACATTTATCTATACTTAACATACCAAATTTGTTAAGTAAGAAGATCCACTTTAAAATCACAACATATATCACATAATCAACCACCATAAGCAAAGATTTTTCACAAAATTTTTGAACATACAATCAAAACCTTCCCTTAACATACCTAAATTTGCCAAGTAAAGTTTTCAAAATCAAAATTTTCAAACAAGATAACAACACAAATATCTTCAAAGGTCTCTCCAAATATACCTACTCTACTTAAATTGGTTGAGTATGGGTTCTAAATCAAATCATATGGCAAAGTCTCTCCTAGTATTATCAAAATCTCTGAATGAGCCCCATAGCAGCTAAATTTGTTTTGAGTGTGGGTTCAAATTTTCAAATCAAGTCTAAAGTTATTTACGAGGTCAATACCAAAGCAGAGGCGATTCAATTATATGTTTTCAACAAATCGCGAGTTTATTTCGATTTAGTTTTACTTGTTTCGATTCGGCATACATGGCTAGTGTTCTCCTTCCTTGGTGTTGACTTCACCGGATCAAGTAGGCTCACCTTGACCATCGATGATCAGTTTGGTTTCAGATTCAAGTCAGAGTTACTTGTGAGGCAGCCTCAAACAATTAGTAGGGAGGAGGTGGCGACATACACCACTTAATCGCTTGACATACCTTCGATCCTGAAGTTCCCTCCATTGAAGAGGAAGGCGTGAGTGGTCTTAGAGTGAGAGAGATTCAAAACAATCGCCTTGGCTGCGTCGTGGTTCCATCTATTCCCTTGTTCAACCTGTTGCCCTAACGAGATCTAACACCTCCTCGTTGGTCCCCTCAAAGGGGAAGGCTATCTTGGCCTCCGAGATAGTCTTCCTACCTTCGAGGTAGGTTCCAGCTCCTGTCCCACTTGACTAACCCGTACTCAACAATAACAAGAGCCAGAAGGTCAAGCGGCATCACGGGCGAGCAGCTGCAGAGGCAGAGCATCTCATATTGTAGATGAGAGTTTAACCTGAAGGTGTCCCCCTTACTTAGTGGTAGTAGATTTTATCCCCTCTCAGGCTCAGATGGAAATGAGGACTAAAGGAGGACTACAGGAGGATTGTAACATCACATCCACCACTAGCTTATGATGAGATGATAGCTAGGGAGAGGAAGAGACCCTACTGGACATTAGTCATCCACCGATAGGTGAGCCCACAAATACCGTGAAGTTCTGCATTGTTTGACTTGAGGTCGATGATCCCTAGGAGCATCAGGGATCAAATAAACTATTATGGATGTATGCCTCACAGTCGATAGCCTTCATTATTGTGGATTTCCCAGGTCAGCAGGTTACCAGAGCCGGTCATTTTGATAATATAGTACTCATTAGCACAATTAGTCATAGGAAGACAACTCGCGCTGCTGTCTCCCACACCGCCCATCATCTACCTTGCCGACATATTCTAGCATCCTATGCTGGCTGCACAAGTCGATCGGGGAGAAGAAAGCCCCATTGGTGATCCAGCTATAGCCTCAGTAGGGTCCCATTCCATCTACTCCACCCATTGAGGTGAGGTCGAGCTCTCTTTCTCAACCTTCCACTTCAACTGTGGTGAAGAAGGAATGGAAACCCAAGAGTGCCATGGGCCATTCACCACCTCCACCGTAGTTGGAAGTAGTAGCAGTAGCATAGGGGGAGGGAGACAGTTCCACAGTTCCCATGGCAGTAGATCCCCCCAGAGACAGCACTCCACTGGTAGTCAGTCATAAGCATGTATCTTTTAGAGAGCATAGTCCTCACAGAGATAACACTCTAGTGGAAAGCATTGTCAGATGCATTTTTGTTAGTGAGCATAGCCCTACTACTGGCTAGCTACGAGGGTTCGTGCTGGCATAGTTAGATCGTTCCTTGGATGACATTCTAGCACAGTACTTTATAGAAAAGATAGAAATCCTAAGAAGTGATAGGTCAGATTATGAGGAGGAAAAGGTTAGTTTTGACTTCAATGAGGATGATTTGTTGGAGGACTCAATCAAAGTCCACATAGTCGATACCAGGTGCTCCCTCCATAGAGACTAGAAGAGTCAGGAAGGTATTATGGTTGAAGAGGATGACACCATCCATTCAACCCAACACCTCCTTCAACAGCTTAGATAGAAATGATCACATTGAAAAGATGTGGAAGAAAATTGAGAATTTGATGGCAGTGGTTTTAGCATTGCAAAACTTAGCCCTAGTTTTACAGCCTTCTTCCATAGTAGCTGACAGGGCAGAGTTGGCACATACCTCAGATCATCCTAGATGTATTCCCTCAGAGGAAGATAGTGGTAGCTTGCATAAGAAGGTGATGGATAATATCTCTGTATATGAGAAGGATATTAAGCACATGATGGAATTATAGGTGAGGGAAGTACTAGCGCAAGCCTGAGGTGGCTCATCTGTTCCAAAGGGTAGACCCTACCCAGAGGAATTTGATGCGATCTTATATCCTAAGGTTTTGTGTCTCCTTCTTTCAAAATATTTGATTACAGTGGGAACCCTCGCCAACATACTGCACATTTCAGGGCTGGTTATTGCAACACCAGAGGTAGTGATACCCTTCTTTTTAGATTATTAGTTAGTAGTTTATCGAGTGTTGCATTTGATTGGTATGTCGAACTGCTCAATGGTTCGGTAAAGATATTTGTTGAGTTCGAGCACCTCTTCATCAAGAGGTTTTCTATAGCTCAACAAAGGGTTAATGTAGGAAACCTTATTGTAGCAAGCAAAATCCCAATGTGTCCCTTATTGATTACATTGTCAGGTGGAAAAATCCTGAGTATGAAATGTGAACCACAACTGTCTGAACAGCACGCCATAGAGATTCTCCTTAAGAACATCAATGACCTGGTATCTTTCATGCTCAAGTGGTTTACAATCAAAACCTTAGAGAAACTAATCAACAAGGAGGTTAGTCTATAAGAGGAAGCCCAATATTTGCCTTCCCTGGACCAATAAGCCAAGCCCAAACCTCAGAAGGCATTTGAGAAGAAGCCAGGGGTAGTTAAAGCAATTGATTAGGTTAAGCAGCTAGCTAGGGTTTAGTTAGATAGGCCTCAAACTCAACAGCCTCCTCTGCCACCACCTCGACCATCATACCGGCCACCTCAATTACCATAACAGCCACCACTATCGCCTCCTCCTTAGCATCCTGTGTATTTCTATCTGTGTATTACTTACCTACTCTTGATGGATTGAATAAGCCTTATTCATTCAAGGAGGTAGTCGAGAGTGGTAAAATCTCTTAAAGAAGCGATTTCTAAGAGCCTAAGAGGCTGGAGGAAGTGGGCATGAACCATTATCCAAACTATAACCCAACCACTGCATGTTAGGCTATGACTTAGAAGATTGCATTACCTTTAAGGACTGGCTTGAGTGTAGCTATAAGTCAGGTGCCACCATCATCCCCAAGGAATACCTTTTAGAACAACCTTATAATTCTGTTAAAGTAATCATCAGGGATACATGCGATCTTCTTAAGATAAAGGAAGGTTGGGATATCTCCCTATTTCAAACTTCTAAGAAAATTATTTCTAAGATCAAGAAACTACCCTTCTAGGTGCCTGAAATAGCTCAAACCTCCAACTCGAAGGAAGTTTGCAAGTTGCTAAGGATAACTTGAGGGAGGTAGGAGCCCAGCCGTAGTAGGGACATCTTCCACTTGTCCAGGATAATACAGTAGCGCAACCACTGATCAGTTCCAACACTCTTTCCACAGTTGCAGCTACATTTCCTCCAGTCAGCACTTCTTCTAGTAGTCATATTATATCAACAGAGGGGGTGCCAAATCCCTTACTCATCTTACTTACTTGATTTTTACTTTGTACCTCCATCCAAATCTAAGAAATTAATGAAGAAAGCTGATTCCACTTACATTTGTGTCACTTCTGGTGATCTGCCTATGTTTATTCCTTTAGAAAGCTCTCTGAGTCTAATTAATAATAACTCTAATTCTGATCAATCTTCTTCTTTTAATTTAGAAATGGATTATCCATTCTTGAATCACTTGGGTTTGCCCATTGAGATTGATTTAGAGTCATCCGACTCAAATGATCCCATAGAAGAAGCTATAAGTAAACCTGATGAGCAGGCATAACTTTTCACTAAACCATCTCATGAAATCCCTGAAGTGAACCTCCACAGTGGTTAAGTTCTACCTCCTAGGGTAGCACCTCAAGATAAGGGTAAGTAAGTCATTGGTTAAAGAGAGCAGACAACCCCTCCATAAGATACTCCACCTATGGATATGCTTATGGAGGACCAACCCAAAGTTGACTACAATATCCTCGTCTGAGAAAGTTGTCAGCTAAGCTAAGCATATATAATGTGCTTGTCTTATCCAAAGAGATGATAGAGTCATTAATCAAGGTCCTTCTTGATCCAAAAATATGCTTAGCTCAGCTGACCACTATTATAGAGGAGGCATGTTATTCAACAGAAGCCTGTGGAGTTACATTCACCGATGAAGACCTTCGTTTGGAGACAATCGAACATAACCATCCCCTCTACATCATAGTGGACATGGGAAAATTCAGACTCTCTAGGGTGTTACTTCATCAAGGTGCATCATTGAATATTATCAATCTAAAGACCCTTGCCTACCTAAGGATTGACATCTCTGAACTCCGAGAAGATCGGATGATGTTCAGAGGATTTAATGAGCAAGGTGAGAGAGCTTTAGGCTTCATAGTGTTGCCACTAGAGATAGATGACTGAAAGATAGAAGTCAAGTTCTACATACTTGATTCAGATACATCTTTCACTGCTTTGCTCTGTAGGCCTTGGATATATGAGAACAAGATGGTTATATCCTCTCTACACCAATGCATAAAGTTTTGAAGAGGTGGAATTGAATACTATGTTAAAGGAGACTTGAAGCTATTTTTAGTTAGGGAGGTCAAGATATATGAGGACGTGACCTACTATATTCCTCAAAATCAAAAAGTATATTCTTGTGTACTTGGTCAAAGTACAAAAACAAAAGAAGAAGAAGAAGAAAAAGAAAAATAAAATGAAAAATAAAATGAAACATAAAATTCAAGTAAGCGAGAATTAGACACTGAGGAAGAAGTAAATCCAGATGTTAGATTTCACCCACAGTTCATTCCTCCATATGAAAACACATGGTTAAGATGACTCGACCCCAACTAGGTAGAGGAAGGGGCAGATCCAGAGGTAGTTCTAGAGAGGAAGACCTCCTTACTAGTGGTCAGCTAGTAGGAGTTATGTTCCAGCTCACAGGAGTACCCCCGTTATCCACATAGACTTAGAATCTAGTTCGGAGGATGAGTCTCATGTGGTTAGCACACCAATCAACCCCTCTCATTGAGTCCCATTGGAGGTGACATTCTAGCTAGATAGCGATGAAGATTAGGCCTCCAAGAAAAGCATGAATGTATCCAAGTCAGTATTATGTAAAATAGTTAGGTAGCAGTTGGGAACCTTAGCTCTAACCCCACTTTCCTCTCAGAAAGTTGAGAGTTTGGTAGTTAAATAGGCCCCCAAGTCATCCATAGATCTCAAGCCAAAGTGGTTTTTATTGGGAGCATCATCCTCAAGTCAGGAAGCTGATGTAGAACTTGACGATGATTCATTCAAAGATTTAATACAATTACCTTTCAATTGGTATTTACTTTGTGTTCTTAACTTAGAAAACAAGGGATTAATCCCACATACTTGGTCTAAACATAGGTCGAATTACTTTGAAAGGCTATGGGACAACCAAAGCAAATATCCTCAATCAAGACCAAGACTAGGATTCGATATAGTGGGTCTAGTCGATGATGATAACTATTGCCTAGTCATCACCAATCATTTGGAGTCTGATAGGTTCTTTTCAAATCATGCTAACTCATATGAGGAGGTGTGTTTAGAAACTTTAGATGATTCAAATGATTTTGAAGTCAAGGATGCACCACCATAGTTTGAAGAAGAAATCAGATCAACCATCGATGAACTCAAAGAAATTAACTTAGGAATAAAAGAAGATCCACACCCAACATACATCAGTTCCTTGTTGAATGAAGAAGAAACTATGACTTAGTTAGGCTATTGACTGAGTTTAAGGACTACTTTGTATGGAGTTATGAAGAAATGCCTAGTTTTTCTCCTGACATACCAGTCCACAAACTAGCAATAGATCATAAAGCAAATATTATCAAGCAAGCTCCTTGACACATGCGATTAAATGTTAAGCAACAGGTCATTTTTGAAATCAAGAAATTGATCGGTGTTGGCTTTATTAGAAAAAAAATATCCTACTTGGTTGGCCAATGTCGTTCCAATTAAGAAGAAGAATTGCCAAATTTGCATATGCATCAATTTTAGGGATCTAAATAAGGCATGTACAAAAAATGAATTTTCACTACCTATACCAAAGCTGATGGTGGATATTGCCTCATCTCTTGCAATATTAACTTTCATGGATGGGTCATTTGGCTACAACCAAATTAAGATGGCCCATGAGGATGAGAAAAATACTGCCCTTCGAACCCCAATCAAAATCTATTATTATAAGGTCATGCCCTTCGGCCTTAAAAATGCTAGTGCTATATACTAGTGGGCCATGGCTCAAATCTTCATTGAACTCATTCAACATCAAGTCGAGTGTTATGCTGATGATCTTATAGTCAAAAGTAAAGAAAAGGAAGACCACCTCTTTGACTTGAGAGTAGTTTTTGAAAGGTTACGATAATTTAACCTTAAAATGAATCCCCTGAAGTGTGCATTTGGAGTAGCTTCAGGAAAATTCCTTGGGTTTGTTGTCCACTATGGAATAGAAATCAATCTTGAGAAGAATAA
Source organism: Cymbidium sinense (assembly GCA_021442155.1). Taxonomy (NCBI): domain Eukaryota; kingdom Viridiplantae; phylum Streptophyta; class Magnoliopsida; order Asparagales; family Orchidaceae; genus Cymbidium; species Cymbidium sinense. Next base: position 131,373,871 of record CM038222.1, on the reverse strand, counting down.
GGCTATCTTAGAAATGCCACCCCCTAAAAGTCTAACTCAACTTAGATCATTCTAAGGGTGGTTGGCATATCTAAAATGCTTCATTTCCAATCTATTAGGGAGATGCCAACCATTTTTAGCACTTATCATAAAGGATGTTAAGTTCAAGAAGGATGACAAGTGCCAGCATGTTTTTGAAGACATCAAGCACTACATGATGATGCTGCCAGTTCTAGCATCCCCTATCCCGGGCAAGCCATTGATATTATATACTACTACATTAGATGAAGGAAAAGAGAATGCACTCTACTATCTTAGTCATCATCTAATCCCTATTAAGGCAAACAACCCACCTATTAAAAAGCACAATCAAGCTTTAATCATTGCATCCCAAATGCTATGGCATTATATGCTTTCTCATAAGGTGAACTTGATCTCTATGATTAATCCACTACAATATCTCATGACTTTGCCAATCCTATCTGGATGATTGGTGCATTGGTCTATGATTTTGTCAAAGTTTGACATCACTTTTGTACCCCTCCATGTGGTAAAAGGATAAACACTAGTGAATTTCTTAACAGCACACCCACTTCCTGCTGATTCTCTACTTAGTGATAACCTCCCTGATGAACAAATCATGAACTTATGGGAGACTAGCATTCACCATTGGGAGATATATTTTGATGGTGTAGCTTCCTTTCAAATAGGAGAAGAACCATAATTTTCTCTTCTAGGAGAAGCAGGGGTAGGAATAGTTCTCTTAACTCCAGACCGCGATGATTCATGTCCAATCCATGGACCAACAATGAAGACAAATATGAGGATATGATTGTCGGTCTAGGGTTAGTCATTACATTATGCTTCCAAAGCATCAAGATCTTTAGAGGTTCTCAATTAGTTATCAACCAAATTATTGGGTCTTATAAAGTTTTAAAGCCTAAGCTCCATCATTACCACAAGTATACCATGGAGTTGTTGGCTCAAATCTCATAGGTTACCATCTGCAAGATTCCTCAAGGAGAAAACACAGCAGCAGATGCATTGGCCAAGCTTGCCAAAGAGTTGGCATGTCTGGAAGATAAGCCCATACCAATAAAATTCTAAAATAGACAAGTATTATCCCTAGTTGACGCTGAAGTCATCAAGTGACTATCTCTTGAAGGGAAGGTTGTCGTTGTCAAAAGGATGGATGATCGGCGGAGAAACCTTCATGGCTTATCAAACTATAGGCAAACTACCAAAAAGGAAGTCATTAACCCATCAGGTGAATTAAAGAACTCTGTCATACGCTCTCGTGGATGACACCTTATACTTGCAGTCCTTCGATCATATGTGGTTATGATCTTTGGACAAATATGAAGCTCATAAGATCATGATCGGAGTACACTCAGGTTTATGCAGAGCACATCAATCTAAAGATGAAAGCCAAGATCAAGAGACTAGGATACTAGCCTTTATTGAAAATAGACTGCATGGACATAGCTAGGAGATGCCACCAATGTCAGGAGCACGGTGTGGTCCTACACCAATCACCCAACATTCAACTTCCTACATTGGTCTCATGGCCATTTGAGTGTTGGGTAATGCAGTAGTAATGGGTCGATTGAACCTCCTTCTTCCAAGGGTCATCAACTCATTCTAACTGCCACTGACTACTTTTCCAAGTGGGCAGAGACAATCCCACTCAGAGAGGTCATAACTCAGAAACTACTTCAATTTTTTAAGAACCATATTGTATATAGGTTCAGGGTGCTTCGATGAATTATATTCAATAGTGGAACTACATTCAAGAGCACTAAAATCAATAGCTTTGCTCAGAGACACAACATAGATTGGAGATATTCTATCATCTATTACCCAAGGGAAAATGGATTAGCATAAGCCTTCAACAAAACTCTCATCCATATATTAAAGAAGACACTTGATGGCAAGAAGTGAAGTGGCATGAGTAGTTAGTTGAAGCCTTGTGGGCTTACCACACCACATACAAGACTCTAACTCAATCTACACCATTCTCCTTAATGCATGGGCCTGAAGTAGTTTTACCATTAGAAGTTCAACTCCCATCATTAAGGATAGTTATGGGTAGTAAAATCACAATAGAGCACAATGCCAAGTTACGGTTAGAAGAGCTCGAAGGTTTAGAGGAGAGATGCATCCGGGCATGCTAGATCCTTGAGTTGTATAAAGCTAAAATGATTCAAGCTCATAATAAGTTGGTTGGTTGTAAATCTTTTCAAGTAGGAGAGCTTATTTTAGTTCTAAGAAGACCAATTGTTGCCCGTCGAAGGATGGCAGGCAAATTTGAACCCACTTTGGAAGGCCCTTTCGCCATAGACAAGGCCTACTAAGGAGGATCATATCAGCTTATAAATTATAAGGGAGAGCGCCCGATGCTTCCATTCAATGGGCTCTAGCTAAAGAAATACTATCCATAAATCTTATTTGAAAAATAATTATCAATGAATTTTTTTTTTCATCTCAAACTCCATCTCTTCATATTGGTTAGAAATATTTTGGCTTGTGAAACTACCACGATGAGTTCAGGGTAGGTGTAAGGAAGCCAAGCGGCATCCTATCATTTAGCAACACAACACCAACACAAACTACAAATAATCACATTAGACAAATGCATATCTTTTATCTCGGGCTATTTTGATGTGGGATAAAGCTCTCTATGACACTCACTCATTAGCTGTTCTAGGTCGCATTAACAAACTACATTGCTAGTGTGTCACCCCAGTGGTCACTTGTCTTGAGGATGTAATTCTACAAGCTTTCTTCCTAACATGACCATTTCAAATCGACGAGTGCTTTGTTAGTTTGGTAGGCCTTACTACGCAACCAGTAAGCTACCCCATGTTGACTTTATTTAAGAGGATGTAAGCCTACACACTTTCTTCTTGAACTAGCCATCATGCACTGACTGGGTCAACTATATTTGAGGGTTAGGATAAGTCCCCTAGTGGCCCCTTTCCTCTTAACTACTTCAAGTCTGGGTCCAGTCCTTACATAGAACTCCCCACTTAGTCTCCCTAGATCGGATAGCATCTGTTTCACCGAAGACAGACTATCTCGATGATCATTTTCATCTATGACGATGTAATTCTACAAGATTTCTTCTCATACTGATCATTGCAAATCGATGGGAACCTTAGGTGGGTTGGTTATCACCATGTTGATGGCGACCCACCCGGTGGATACACCACTCATTGTAGATGTAAGTCTACAAGCTTTCTCCCAGAGTTGGCCACCGTATACCTATAGGCTTTCTTTTACAAGGTCCTGGATAAAGCACCTAGTGGCACCTCCCCTATGAGAACTCTATCTAAATCACATCCTTAACAACCCCATTTAGACACTACTCTGGTTACTCTTGGATTGGACAGTCTCCATTTCCTAGTAACCACCCTTGTGGTTAGAGAATTTATCTTGCAGATATGCAGATTCTCCTTTGGTCTAGTAAGTCTAAAATAGGACTAGGCTGGTATAAGCCCTTTCTCAGTGTGGTCCCTCACACACCAACATAGTCCACACAAACATATAAAACAAAACAATGTATATTTTTGCTTGTGGATTAGGAGAAAAACCCCCAGTGGTACTTTTTCCCAAGCAGGCATCCTATCTTTAGAGCAATGTCAGCAAAACTCCTTATAGGAATCGCCTAACTACTTTTGAGTTGAGATAAATCCCCAGGTTGGTACTCCCTCAGTAATCACTCTTAGGTCAGGTTCGACTTATTATGCCACCAACAAGTGACCCCATCGGTTATCCTTGCATTGGAAGATGTAAGTCTATTATGCATTCAATCCAGCATGACCGTTGCACACCGATGGGTAGCCTTAGGTCATGTTTGATTTGTGCTATCAACTGATCACCCTAGTGATTTCTTATTTAGGGAGTTATAAGTCTACAAGCTTTCTCCCTGACATAAACATTGTACACCAAACACCCTTTAGGTTGAATAGCTCTACCTCATGGCCGATAGACTATCCCTTTGGGTTAGTAAATCTAAGATAGTACTAGGCTGATATTATCCCCTTCTTAGTGGATCCATCACACACCGATAGGGTCCATCTAAAATGAATTTAATTTTAACTATTCTTGAGTTGATATGAATCCACAGAGGCATTCATTCAATAGTCTCCCTTAGGTTGATTTGTTGTGCTAGCAATCGATCACCCTAGTGGTTCCTTATTTAGGAGGAAGTAAGTCTACAAGCTTTCTTCCTAACTTAACCATTTCACACCGAAAGGCACCCCTTTGGTTGGTTAGCTCTACCTAATGGCTGGTAGACTTTCCCTTTGAATTTGTAAATCTAAGATAGACCTAGGATGATATTAGCCCATTCTTAGTGGATCCATCGCACACCAACATTGTCCATTATGTTAAATCTGCCATCCCTCCACAAAGAAATTCATATATTAAACCCATCTTATCCTCAGCAGATCTGAGCTCATATCTCTAGCAGATGTGCCCTCAAAATCAAAATCACATCCTCTTCCTAATGGAGTTCCATCATAAATAAATCAAATTCCCATCCCTAGTTGATACTTTGAACCCACTTCCCTAATGGAATGTTCATGCACCCATCCCTGATGGGTTATGAATCCTAAACCCTAGTGGAACTTTTCTTCCCAAATCCAATCACATTTCTCCTCAGTGAGGCACAACTCATATCCTCTGGCCAGTGGAGCCCCATAAAATCAAACCAAATCAAATTCCTATTCTTAGCAGATAACTTGAACCTGCTTCCTTAGTGGAAGGTTCACATGCTTGATCCCTCAGTGGATCCTTCCTTCCTCTCTTATGCCCTTGGCATAAGTTGAGTTGCATAGCACTAAGATCTTGATTTCTTCAACATCCTTTATTTAGAGGTAGATAGTTCCTATTAGTGCTTGCAATCCTTCAGACGTTGTTGATCATCTCAGTCAACACCAATATGTGTGCCGTGCCTCGTTAGTTACACCACACCTGTTTGGCACCATTTTGTTATCCTCACTTTTGGAGTGAGTTCTCAACTCCCTCATCATAAGTCTAGGACTCTTGCAGACACTAAGAGCTCCTTAGTCTTAAGACACTTTTAGTGATTAGGTGAACACTTAAGCCTAGAGACTTAGAAGGATTAGCCATAGAAATAGGTCATGACTTAGGGATTTAGGAAAACTTGCCTACCCTATAGCCTTAAACCCAATCCATGCTTCTTTCCTTAAATCCAATTCAAATCCAAATCATAAATAAATTCCAAATCAAAATGATTGAAACCCATGATCAAATCCAAATTCTAAAACCCATCATAGGCCCTTTGATTTTATCTTATGGACTTAGCCTTAACTAAATTCAAATCAACCCCAATTCAATTGATTTTTTTTGTCAAATATCAATTCAATCTCAAATCAAATTACAACCCCAATTCCAAATCACATGATTGAAACCAATGATCAAATTCAAATTCTAAAATCCCTTCCTAAGCCATATGAACCACCTTCATAAGCTTAGCCAAAAACCCCTTTAAATCAAACTTGGTTGATTTCCTTATAAATCAATCATTCTTTCATTTACATTCACAAATATAAATAAAATCCAAATTCAAATGAGTCAAATCAAATCAAACCAAATCAAGGCCTTTCTTAAGCCCCGTGGACTTACCTCAATAAGCTTAATCAAATCTCAACCCAAATCAACCCAAACTCAATTGATTTCTTTATAAACCAATCATTCCTTCATTTATATTCACAAATATAAATGAAACCCACCCTCTAATGAACCAAAAATAAATCAAACCAAACTAATTCCCTACATAAGCCTTTTTTACCTTCATCCTTAAACTTATTCAAATTTGCTTCCAAATCACTCCAAACTCAAATGATTTTCTCATAACTCATTTATATCTTCATTTATATTTCTAAATATAAATGAAATATAAATCCAAATGGCCAAAACCAAACCCAAATCAAATCAAATTTCCAATTTTAGCCTTTTAAGCCAATTTCTTCAACTTGGACTAATCATATCCAAATCAATTCAAAACTCATGGATTTCTTCATGAACCAACCATTCCTACAATCACTCACCTAAATATAAAGATAAACTACAATTATCAAATAGAACTCAAGTCAACCCAAGTCAAACTCAAGTTAGCCTTTTTGACTTGAAAATTTCAAATGAGCCAAAATCTATCATAGTGCTAACCAATTGCAATTGGATTTATATTTTTATCATAAATTCATATACAAGTTCAACTAAGCATGAATCAAGCCAAAACCAAACCAATTGACCATTTAGGTCCACTTGACCCAAAGTAACCTAAAGACCCTTTTTGAGCCAAGTTCTAATCCAACCAAAATTGGATTGAATTAAGCCCATTCACACCTCATATCATGATCAACAATCTTCCTCTATTATCAACTATCTTGAATTGGATCAAACCAAGTCAAGTTGGTCCTTTGACCAAGTTAACTTTTAGCTCAAATGATACCTAAACTAGCCAAAACCCACCATATACCAAATTGATTGAAACCATTGATTCAAACCCATTCATAATCAATGATTGAACATTATCAAACCCTGAATTGAGCCAAACCAAGTCCAATTGATCATTTGACCTAAGTTGACCCAAATTGGCCTAAATAGCCAAAATGGGTCAAATCATGATTTGATCCAAATTGATTGCAACCAATGGGTCAAGTTCTTTCCAAATCATTTATTGAACTTCACCAAAGCCATGATTGAGCTCACTTTGACCAATTGGTCAACTTGACCCAATCTAGCTCAAATTGATCTAAAGGGTCAAATTGGCCAAAATCCAAATTAAACCCAAATCAAACCAAAGCCAAGAATCATTTTCAATTAACCAATTGAACATGACACTAACCAACCCAATTTGATCAAATTGGTCAAATTATCCCATTTGACCTATTGAATCTAAATGAGCCAAAATCAAACCTATGCCAAATTAATGCAAACCACTTGAAAACTCTTTAATTCATCATTTCAACTAACCCAAGTCTTGGTTTGATCCAATTTGACCAATTGGTCAACCCAACCCAACATGAACCCATATGAACCCATTTGACCAAATGAAAAGCACCCAAAAATAACCCATGGGACCCTAAGGGTTGACCAAACTCGACCCAAGTTGATCCAGTCAGCCCAAAGTCATCCCAAAGTAAAGTGTGCCCCAAGCAATGGGATTGGTTAAGCCCTCTTTCCATTGTATTTTTCCTTTAGGAAGCAAAGTCAACTCCTACATGACCATATCAACCCTTAAAGCACTCAAGTGAGGCTCAACCTGACCCACCTAGCTCACCTAACCCACCCTAGGTCAGCCATAGACCAATGGGAGGTGAGTTGACTCACCTCTTATACAAATCAAGCACTCCATGGATTCAAGCCATGGAACCTTTGCACATCAGCTCTTGGGCAGCCTCCCATTACCTCCTCCACTAACGTCAAGCCACGTGGATGTGAGTGTGACCTCTTCAACGTCTAGATGATGGCCTGTAGGCCGAAAGGAGCCAACCCATCATGTTTGTCCTTCACACTCAATTTTGGGGTATACACACCCAATTCGAGCGGGATTCATCACCATTCACACTAGGAGAGCCCCTTGAGAGATTTCAAAATCCTAAAGAGTTTCCTAGAGCATTCCAAAGCCTCTTGAGCTCGCATTCCTTTCTTTCATGCACAAAAAGGGAGGCCAATTCGAAGTCCCCTTTTCTCAATCCTTCACTAAACCTCAATCAACCTTGCACACACCATCACCACACCTCATCGAGCAATATTAAGTCATTTCCTAAGCTTCCAAGCTACCAGAGGTCTAAGTTCGATTGAAGTTGAAGCTATTATGTACATGGAATGGTCATCCAAGTGGCTCGCTTCAAATTGAGGTTCAAGCTTCTCAATAGAGCTTCACCTCAACTAGGTAAAGCTACCTCCGTCGATCCCCCCGCCAGACATTAGCTCCGCTAAGGTAATTCCTCAAAACTATCGGCTTTGGAAAAAGTGAATGATCCTTTTTGAAGGAAATTTGTATGTCATGCATTTTTTATCGTTGGACGTGTTGGCCTTCATCTCCTGATGGTGTGGGATCAATTTGACCCCAATCCGAGCTGTGGTGAGCTCGAACCGAATGGAGAAAGATGGATAGAATTTGGCTTTCTCCATTTGCAAAAGAGACAAATCACGGGTCATCCATTCTGTGTGATCGGAATAGATGGTCTTGGTCTGATCACGTTAGATCTGCCTTTGTTTCCTCCTTAATGGGATCTGATCATGGTCATCTGATCTTAGATCGGATGGTCCACGGGAAAGCGCATCCGCCACAATCTGAGTCAGCATCCTGATTTGATAACCTAAATATCCTATCCCATCACACCATGTGGAAAGTGCATCGCATTAGCAGCTATGTGGTGCCAACGGGATTAGGTGTTAATTAGGCTTAATTAATCCATTTTAAGGCTAAAACTTCTAAAATTTATAATTAATCCTAGAAAAATCTAAAAAATATAAATGAGGGCTCATTTGAAAGGTATTTCTGAGGAGAATCCAAGAAAATTATTATTTATTAATTTTAAAAAGTAATTTTTGCTTAATTAAGGTTTAATTAAAAATTTAATTAGCCTAATTAATCTCTCATTAATTATCCAATTATTTTCAAACATTTTAGAGATGTTTAGGGGGACCTCTGCCTCTATATTTCTTGGAATTTACTAGATATTTAATTAGAAAAATTGATTGATTAAGCCTTAATTACTCTCATACCTTAATTAATGATAATTAAGCAAATGAATAGTGAATTAATTCATTAATTAAGTTCATTAGCCTTTATTAACAATGGAGAAACTTAGGGAAATGGATTATGACCCCTCTTCTAATCTTTTCCTTAAGCCTTCTTCATTCTCTCTTTAAAAATTAATTAATTAAGACTCATTAATTAATTAATTAAATCAATCAAAACCCTACTCATATATGAACTTTAATTAACTAATTGAAAATATTTAGGGATTGAGACTTAGGCTTCCTTCTTCTTCTCTTTCCCTAAGTCCATTTTATATTGTTGATTAAGGATAATTAGGATTTAATTAGATAATTGATGAACTTAATTAACTTGATTAAATCTACCTTCTCTAATTAACTCTTGGGTAGCTCTTTGGGTGTTCAATAACTAAAAGAGAGAGCTAATAAAATTATGGTTAGCTCACAAGTTAGTAATTAAGTAAGCCCCTTAAGCTTAACTAACTATTAATTATGAGCCAATTACATTAGGCCACTTTCATTTCTTAGGAGAATTACTAATTTACTTTTCTATGTCATTACATCTCATGTTGGTATTCATTAATTAGTTAATTAACTTAAGGTGATATAGGTAAAGGTTTAATTAATTGATTTAATTCATACCTCAACCTAATCAACAACAACAACAACAACAAGCCTTAATCCCACTAGGTGGGGTCGGCTACATGAATCCTTCATCTCCATTGTGTCCTATTATGTGTCAAATTCTCATTTAATTCAAGTATACGAAGATCATTTTTTTACATCTTAACCAAGTCTTTTAGGTCTACCTCTACCTTTCTTAACATAAGGCAAATCTAATGCATCTACTCTCCTAATCGGTCATGGGACGCTTTATGTGGCCAAACCATCTAAGGCGACTCTCCCTAATCTTATCTACCACTTTGGAGCTACTCCAACTTTTCTCGAACATACTCATTTTGCATTCTATCTCTAAGGGTAAAGCCACTCATCCACCGAGCATCCTCATCTCTAACACTTAACTTAGTCTTATGTTTCTCTTTTATTGGCCAACATTACCATAAGTCATTGTAGGTCTTACCACCACCTCTATAAAATTTTCCTTAAGTTTAAGTGGAACTTTTCTATCACATAATAGGCGGATGCATTCCTCCACTTCAACCATCAACTTGAATTCTACTAATAACATCTCCATCTATTTCACCATCATTTTGAATAATTGAGCCTAAATATCTGAATCAGTCACTCTTATTAATGACTTGATCACCTAAAGTCACAACACTACCACTAAAACTTCTACAACTAAAATTACACTCCATATATTCAGTTTTAGATCTACTTAAATGAAAACCTTTAGACTCTAAAGTTGACCTCCATAATTCAAGTTTATGACTCCTCTCTAGTCTTATCAACAAGAAGAATGTCATCGAAAAAGCATACACCAAGGTACATCTTCTTGTAAATGCCTCGTAAGAACATCCATAACTAAAGTAAAAGATAAGGGCTTAATGTTGATCCTTGATGTAATCCAACTGAAATAGGAAAATATTTTGTCAATCCTCCTTGTGTTTGGACACAAGTAATAGCTCTAGTATACCTATCCTTAATTACTTGAATATAACCAATATTAACTCCTTTCTATTCTAGAACTCTCCAAAGAACATCTCTTGAAACTTTATCATAAGCTTTCTCTAAATCAATAAATATCATATGTAGATCCTTCTTACTTTCTCTATGCTTCTCCATCAAACCTCTTAACAAATATATAGCATCCATAGTAGATTTACCTGGCATGAAACCAAATTGATTGTGGGAAACTTACGATAACATATGCTCAATTACTCTCTCCATAATTTTAATGTATCACATTAACTTAATTCCTCTATAATTTGCACACTCTTGTGCATCACCTTTATTCTTAAATATAGGAACCAACAAACTCTTTCTCCACTCATCTAGCATCTTTTAGTCTTTAAAATAACATTAAAAGATTTGTAAGCCAAGAAATTCCTTGATCTCCTAAACATTTCCACACTATTGGAATATTATCCGTCCATTTTCCACATTTCATTTTCTTTAAAGCTTCACTAACTTCTATTTACTAATCTAATATAAAAATTCTTTATTTTTGTTTAGGTATTAAGGTTTCTAAAATCGTACTTTCAGATCCTTCATTGAAAAGTTCATTACAATACCTCATCCACCTATTTTCAATGTATTTTTCTAAGAAAAACACCTTATTATTTTCATCCTTAATACCCTCACTTGAACTACTTCTCCTATCTCTCTTTGGTTGGCTAAACTTATACATACATTTTCACCTTCTTTGGTATCTAATCTATTGTATAAATCACTAAAAGCTAAATTTTTGCATCATCATTGCTTTCATAGAATCTCTACAAGCCATTTTATATATCTTTCCATTCTGAGTTTTACATTTAAACCAAGTTTTATAACAATCCTTCTTATTTCTTATCTTTTCTTGCACACTCTGACTCCACCACCAACTATTCTTATTAAAAGAAGCTTTTCCTTTTGATTCTCCGAGCACATCTTTAGCAACTTGCATAATTTCACTTGATATTTTTTCCCACATAACGTTAGCTTCCTTATGAACATCCCAAACTCTAATTTCTTGTAGCTTGCTTTAAAAATATTTTTATTTGTGTTCTTTAAGTGTCCCCATCTAATCCTAGGATAATAATTTAGTTTATTTTTTCTCTTACAACTTTTCATCTTAAAATCTAAAACTAATAGTATGTTGATTTTAAAATTTTACTTGGAATGACCTTACAATTTACAATCAAACGATCTATTTTTCTTATCAAAAAATAATCAATCTGTGTTTTACTAGATCCATTTTTATAAGTAATAATATGTTCATCTCTTTTCTTAAATAAAGTATTAGTAACTATAAAATCATAAGCTAAGGCAAAATCTAATATAGTCCTACCTTCTTCATTAGTCACTCTAAATCCATAACCACCATGAATACTTTTAAAATCTTCTACCACTCTACCAACATGTCCATTTAAATCTCCCCAATAAATATTTTTTCTTCAAGAGGTATCTTTTGTATTAATCCCTCTTATTCATTCCAAAATTTTCTTTTTTAGCTCCAAACCTACTGAGTGCATACACTTATAACATTTATAATCTTAGTATCAACAATAATCTTTAAAGCTATAATTCTATCTCCACATCTATTAATGCTTATAACATTATCCTTCAAACTTTTATCTATAATCACACCTACACCATGTCTAGTTTGAATTTTACCTGAATACCAAAGTTTAAAACCTAAACTATCAATCTCCTTGGCCTTCTCACCAACCCATTTAGTTTCTTGAACAAATAAAATATTTATCTTTCTATGAACCATAATATCTATTAATTCCAATAATTTACGTAAGAGTACCTATATTCCAAGATCTAACCTAATTCTAGTTTCATGGACTAACTTTTGCCCGCAATCATCCATAATAAACCCTTGCTTATTTAACACGCTGGCCATGGCTAGACCATTTTTCACTATATTCAAGCCATACAGCGTGTCGCTTTAAGGGGATGCCCTAGCATTAACACAATGATTTAAAGGATTCATGTCATAATTATTTTGACAAATTTTGCGCTGGCTGTCGACTACCTAACGCAACCCTCCACTTTTTGCATCTGGACTTGGGACCACCAATGGTAGTGTTTACCTCAACCTAATCAAGCCATAAAAATCATCTAATTACTTTTCATTGAATCAAATTAACTCACACATGGGGAATGGGATTAGGATTAGCAAACCTCTTTCACATTTCCTAAATCAAATCAAAAATAAAAATCAAAAATGGTTTTAAGAAAATTTGATTTGTTTTAAATGATATTATTTAATATGATTCTCCTTAGGAATTAGTTGGATTGAATGAAATTACATGCTTATATTTCTGTATTTCTTCCCAATCATATTAAAATATTGTAGGCCACTTATAGTCATCCATTCATTTCTTTCAAATTAGTTAAATGAAAATGATTTCCTTTATGTCAATTTGCAAGCATTGACTTAATTAAAAATATGTGTGGCTATTATCACTATTAAATCTCAAATATATTTTCAAATGATTATTAATGAATAAACATATATATATATATATATGGACTTTAGTTACATATACATATGAGATGGAAGTGAATATAAGCTTAGTGTATGAAATGAAATCTCTTTCTTTCATTCATATGTTGATTTGAATAAGTTTGAATGTTAATGGGTATATTAGTCTGGACATCCCGAGGACAAACGGCTTTAAAAAGCCCCAAGGAGGTTCCTCTCTCACTCTCCTGGTGCGGAACAATGGCAGTGTACTCATTTGACTTCATTCTTATGCATCTTAGCATTAGAATGTGGATAGAGTTTTAATTCATTTACATAAATAAATCAATTCAAATATATTCTACTTTTGCATGGGTTTCTATTCTTATAGTTTCTTATACATCCATATGTATTTAAGAATAGCGGGTATATTAGTCTGGACATCCCAACGGTGCACAGCTTTAAGTAGCCCCAACGAGGTTCCTACATCACTCCCCTAGTGCAGAACAATGGCGACGTACTTGCTTAAAACTTTCATACATTTTAATGTATATTTAGCTAATGAATGACAACCCCACTTTTCTATTAAAAAGACATGCATTCATATTTTGTTCAAGTGATTGGATTGATTAGTCATATGATTTAGAGCTCTTTTCTTATGCTTTTACATAAGAATTTAGATAAAGCTTTAAACTAATATGACAAAATAATTCAACCAAATAAAACATCAATTCCAAGTGCATTTGCTTACATTCATCATGAAGTGTGCTAAAATATAGTGCATGTATAGTTATGTTTATGACTTAATCATATGCATGCTACATATATATGATAGAAAGAAATGGAAAAATATGTGTTATGTGATAGTAATTAATTCTAATTAATCTTAAGATGCCTTTCTTCTGGAATGAAATTATTTAAAGTGAACCTAAACCTAGGATTAACTATAATATGTAATAAGTCATTCACTAAATAGAATTGATTAATTAATTTTTTTTAAATGTGACTTAAGGTAGGGATGAAAGAGAGTGATCCTCTCTTTTCTTCTCTTTATAACACTTAGTTGTTAAGTGTAAGCCAAGATGAAACAAAAGAAAGTATTAAGTAAAATTCACAAATTAATTAAGCCACTTAAGGTGAAGCCATCCTTCATAATTCAATATCTTTATATTTAGAAAATGTTAACCCTAAAGCCTAGTTAGGACATACCACACAAGACTTAACACACACAATAGATTAGGTCACCACTTCTAGCTTTAAGTTAGGACAGTGCATGATTTGATGTATGTTTTGTTTTGTGATGTATTATTATAGACTTGATATTAGGGTCTATGCCTCGTAGACTGGATGTTAGGCCATGATTAGCCTAATCATATTTTCTGTAAGAGATTGTGCTTAAGGGGTGCTTAAAATAAATATAAATGCTCTCTTTTGCAGGTTACTTAATCCCTAAGCACGATCTACATTAGGACAGGTAGACTTGGTTACCCATATGCAAGGTGCTAAGTCCAAATTTTACATATAATTGCTTGAATATTATGGTGTATTTAGCTAACACTTGTCTTTCAGGAGTAGTTAGATTTACTTTTCCTATTTTTAATATAATTATGCATTAGGAATTAGGATTAGTGTTATGAGGGATTGGGATGAGCGGTGGCTAGAAGGCTTTATCCTGGGAGATCCCATGATGCCTTTAAAGCGAGAAAATCCAAATAAAGAAATGGAGTAAAGACATGAAGACATGCAGATATGAAGATATGAAGACCCCCTATAGCATTTATTTATAATTGTAATTATTCTTTTACATTACCAAGTTTTATAAGGGTAGGGCTCGGCTACCCACTTCTTTTCTCAGGTTGTATGGCGGTACCCAACCGCATCAACCTGTTATTCTTTCATATTTAGTTTATAAATTGTTTGATGCTTTGTTTATAACTGTGCAAAAATGGCATGTCATTTCTAGTTTCTTCATATACAGTGATTTAATGTGTGGCCTGGATCCTCTTAGGCTCTTAAGAAAAAATAAATGTTTTACCCCAATCACAACTCATATCTAATTCTCTAAATAACTCATAACCTCATTTAAAATCTAAGTATTAAATCAAGATAATTAAAAGATTTAGCAACCCCTTAGCTAAATGTCATATCTCTAATATCACACATGCATCTTCTACCACTCTTGTGAAATGAGGGCCCCCGTTCTTACACATATGGGAAACACTTGACCTATGAGAGCAACTCCTATTGATGGTTCTTCACCCTCTTCTTTCTTGATTTGGCCCATAACTTATTTCAACATGCATTTATGCATATAAAATTTTATGGCCTGTGTCAAAATAAAGAGTCCAAAATCAATAAAATTTAATAAAATTTGCATTAGACTAAGTCATTACTCATACCACTAATGCTCCAGTCTCTTAGGGAGTGGGTTTAAAGACTTTAGTTTCTTTCTAAATAATAACATCCTAACCATCTTGCAAAACATATGACTTGACTACATGGTTTTAAAATATAGGAGGAGTTAGTTGGCTGCCACTCCAAGCGGTTATAAGTCCAACAATCGGGTGGTTTACCCTCTCCTGTGGAGGTAAATAATATACCCATTTTCACCTAAGATTTAGGACATGCATTGGCCTTTGCTAAAACTCCCCAGATTTAGGATCTAAGGTTGTTGTTTTTTTTTTGGGATATAAGCATAAATCCTTACCTCTTAAGCACATAATCTTGTATTGTGCAATTATAAGTCCTAGCTTTCTAATAAAATATCTACTCAAACATATAATTTCTTCTCAATTTCAAACATATAAAGCCTAACCATAAGATAGTTTGGAATGCTCACTAAGTTTTCTAGTATCATGAGCATTCCCTACTCATCTACTTTGGCTTCGATAATAAGTCTCTCCTTTTGACCTATCCCAATTGATTTTCTAAATATAACCAATTTATTGATAGTCTTATCTTTAAAATCTTTGAAGACAATAATTACCCACTTTAATCGAGAGTATTCCTAAGGAACTCACCTTTCTTATGATGTAATTAACTATGGGGCTTTCCCTCATAGGGAACTTTTGAACTCGATTTAAATAAATCTTACTTTATTCATCCATGAAAATTAAGGGAAAAAAATTTATGGCATATTCAGAGACCCATCATGCCTTAGGAGTCCTTATTAGGTGATTAGGTCAATTGTAGGGTAGTGATATCTATCTTTTGAGATAGTGCACTATTCTTTAATGTCATACCCGATCACCTCAATAAGTACACCCTCAGATCTACGTGGTTCCTAAAACACATACATGATAACCAAAATAAACACCACACTTACATGTGTGAGAAAATCATAAAAGTAATTAAATAAATCCCTTAAGCTTAATTAACTACTAATTATGAGCCAATTGCATTAAACCCCTTTCATTTCTTGGAATCATTGCTAATTTACTTTTTCATATGGTTGCATCTCATGTTGGCTCATCATTATTTAGTTAATTAACTTAAGGTGATGAGGGTAAGGGTTAATTAATTGATTTAATTCATGCTTAACTTAATCAATCCATAAAAACCATCTAAATACTTTTTCATTAAATCAAATTAACTCTCACATATGAAAAATGGGTTTAGGATTAGCAAATCTCATTCACATTTCATAGATCAAATCAAACATAAAGATCAAAATTTGTTTTAAGAAACATTGGTTTATTTAAAATAAGCTTATTTAATATGATGTCCTTAGGAATTAGTTGGATTGAATTAAATTGCATGCTTGTTCTTCTTTATTTCTTTCCAATCATATTAAAATGTTGTTTGCCACTTGTAGTCATGCATTCATTTCTTTCAAAAATTAAATAAAATGATTTCCTTTATGTCAAATTTGCATGTGTTGACTTAATTACAAATATATTTGGCTATTATCACTATTTCTTCTCAAATGTATTTTTAAAAGCTTATTAATGAATTATAATATATATATTATGATTTTAATTACATATACATAGGAGGTGCATGTGAATATAAGCTTAGTTTATGAAGTGAAGTCTTTTTCTTACATTTATATGTTGATTTGCATAAGTTTGAATGTTAATAGGTATATTAGTCTACACATCCCGGGGACACACAACTTTAAGTAACCCCAAAGAGGATCCTACCTCACTCCCATAGTGCAGAACAATGGTGACGTACCTGCTTGATTTCATTCTTATGCATTATGACATTAGAATTTGAATAGAGCTTTAATTCATTCACACAAATAAATCAAACAAATCAAATACTATTTTTGCATGATTTTCATTCTTATAGTTGTTTATACATCCATATGTATTTAATAATAGTGGGTATATTTGTTTGGACATCCCGAGGATGTATGACTTTAAGTAGCCCCAAGGAGGTTCCTACCTCACTCCCCTGGTGCAGAACAATGGCGATATACTTGCTTAAAACTTTCATACATTTTAATGTGTGTTTAGCTAATGAACTAAAATGTCATTTTTTTATTAAAAATATATGCATTCATATTTTGTTCAAGTGGTTGGATCGATTAGTCATATAATTTAGAGTTCTTTTATTATACTTTTGTATAACATTTTAGATAGAACTTTAAATTAACATGACAAAATAATTCAACCAAATGAAACATCAATTCAAGTACATTTGCATATATTCA